>CM076572.1:1354902039-1355549409 GCA_034641835.2 Pinus albicaulis | reverse complement strand
AGCATGGAGGGTCATTTGTTCGGTAACCATTTATGAGAGAAACATATGTAACTTTTTTTTTATATTAATAAATTGCCTAAAGTGGTTGCGTTGGCTCAGGCCGTGGACTGTTTCCCTCTTTGAAGGTTTTAACCACATGATTATACTGGTGTACTGATTTTTGATCTGTTTGTGAGCGATGACCTTTGGTTCTTGATCTACAGAACTTACCCTGTAAATTACTACACCAGTATTTGACGTGGTTAAAACCCTCAAAGAGGGAAACAGTCCACAACCTGAGCCAACACGACCACTTCAGGAATTTTTTTAATTTAAAGAAAGAAAATTTACATAAGCTTCTATCATAAACAGTCACTGGAAACATGACCCTCCATGCTCTTTAAATAGAGATCATGGACCAATTGGGTGTTAAGCCATGGATGAAGTGTCGGTAATACCACAGAGAGAATGAATCGTTGGATCACTACATATCGTGATCGTTGGATTATAAGTTACAAAGTACATACTAAAGAAACACACTTTAACTAACTTTACGCTAGACCAAGTTATATTTAACTATTTCCTATGTGTCAGAATATATTAACAATTATGCCCTCAATATTGCTTGGAAAATTTTGCAAAAATAGCCCCAACCTCTTCTCACGAAACCCACAAAAACCAAAAAATGCTTTGGGTTGGTTCCTGTTGACCCAGAAGCCCCCAAGAAATGTGAATTTCCCTCTTTGGCTAGTTGACATGAAATGTTTTGTTGTTTTATGCCCAAATCCTCCATTGGATTGCCTCCAAAATCCATGCAAAAACATCCTCCGAAAATGCCTTCTTCCTCTAACCCCTGTGCAGGCTCTGCCCAGTGACCTTTGCGCACTACTAGAAATAGAGAAATTATGCCCTCAAATTCTTCTCAGCTTTAGCCCTGCAAAATGGTGTCAAAATCTTGGTCTCAAGGTCGACAATTTCTCTGATAAATTGTCTGCTAATTCCTGGATCCTTCAACTGTCTGCAACTGCACCAAAATGTAACACACAAACTGCCTCTATGCTTAGGAAGTGTGCAAAAATGGATGATTCATGCAGTTAAAGCTTTGATGGAAGCCTTAAATTTGACCCCCAAAGTACATCACTGGGGAGACACTCGAATTTCTATGAAATGAGGGTGGTATTCCGCTTGGAACTCCTATGCTAAACAACACTGTTGTTCCTGCACTCAACAACTACAAGAGAGTTCAATTTCTGAAGATAGATCAACAAAAGATCCAAAATGAAGGCATCCCTACCTTATTTACAATTATTGGCCCTCTCTCTCTTGGTGGACCCCGTATTCCACCAACTCACACCCCTTTCTTCTCTCTCTTCCCTCACAAGTACGAATTGTCTCAAGGGGGTTGATTTTACTTTTTTGTGGCCCTCACACTCCACTAAGGTTGCAATTTACCTTTTCTCTCCTAAGTCCCAATGCTAAAATGTCTCCAAAGCCAAAATTGTCAAAATTGGGGATATCACTTCCCTCCCCACCAAAATTTGCTTGTCCTCAAGCAATTACAAGGTCGGATGTTGTAACACCTATTCACCCTTCGAACTAGCATCCTCATTGGATAAGTCTTTCCATTTGACAAGGAACTCCCTGATGATCCTGTTAAAAAGATTCCTCTCTCGCACCTCAAAAATAACATCCGTAATAAATATCAAGTGCCCCTCATCATCCAACGATGGTAACTCTATAACACTTGTAACCTATTGTCCCAAGGCTTTCTTCAGGCATGACACATGGAACACATTATGCAGCTTACTCCTTTGTGGAAGCTCCAACTCATATGCTACTTCTCCTACAGGCCTAGTCACTCTATATGGTCCATAAAAGTGAGGCTTAAGCTTTTTGGCCCCCTTTTGCTTGATAGTAGACTGCCTATATGGTTAGAGGCGGAAGTAGACCAAGTACCCAACCTTAAACTGCCTCTCAACTCTGTGTTGATATGCATAAATATTTTGTTGGTTTTGTGCAGTTTGCAAGTTATCATTGAGATCTCTAAGAACCTATTGGCTCTCCTAGATCCAATCTCTCGCCACTAAGGCCCGGTTGTCTCCAAACACCATGTCAACAAAAGACAAAGCATCATAACCATAAAGAGCGCGAAATACGACATACTGATGGACATATGGTAGGTGGTGTTGTAGTAGTACTCCCTAAGGTGTAGCCACTTCACCCACGCTCGTTGTTTCCCTGTGATGTAGTTTCTCAAGTAGCCTTCCAACCACTTTCCCACTATCTCTATCAGACCGTAGGTCTGTGGGTGGTAATTGGTACTGGGTGTGAGCTCGGTCCCCACATATCTAAAGAGCTCCTGCCATAAGCCCTCCTTGAACTTGCTATGCCTGTCACTGATAATTGTCTTGGGAAGACCATGCAATCTAAACACCTCCCTAAAGAAAAGGTTGGCCTCCTGTGAGGCTAAGTACCTGGTTGGAATAACAAAAAAGTGTGCAAAATTAGTCAACCTATCCACCACCACATAGATGTAGTCATGCCCTTGAACAACTGGGAATCTTGTGATGAAATCCATAGAAATACTCTCCCATTTCTGCTCTGGAATAAGGAGAGGCTGGATTAACCTGGATGGATTTGTGTGCTCCCCTTACTTTTGCAGGTATTACACTTCTGCATGTGCCTCAAGACATCCCCCTTGAGGCCCCTCCAAGTGAATCACTCTTTGATAGTTTGGTAAGTTTTGAGAAACCATGGATGTCCTGCAATGGGTGAATCGTGGGTTGTCTACATGATCGTCTACCGTAGCTATGATCCTGGCACTAAGTAGATCCTGACCTTATAATATATCAACTCATCCATCACCTTGCATTTGTCATCCCCAAAGAACCATCCAAGATCTCACAAGCCTGCTAATCCTTGGAATAATCCACCAAAAGCTGCACCCTCCAATCTTGGGTGATGTCCATGAGAGAGAGTTGCGAGCCTCCTGGAAAGTGCACTTGCCACCACATTATGCTTCCCCTTTACATACTCTATCTCAAAATCATATGCCTGGATCTTATTGACCCACTTCTATTGTCTGTCGTTGATTTCATTCTGCTCCAAGAAGAACCTCAAACTGTTGTGATTTGTCTTCACTCTAAACCTGTTACCCACTAGACACTGTTAGAATTTGGCCAATGCATGAAATATGGTCAACATCTCTTTGTCACATATAGAGTACACTCTCTCATACTATTTAAGTTTTCGGTTCTCAAATGCTATGGGGTGTCCTCCCTGCATCAACACTACCCCAATACCCTTTCATAATGCATCACACTCCAATATGAAGGGAAGTGAAAAATACGGTAGTGCTAAGACTGGGCAGAAACATATCACTACCTTGAGGTGCTCAAAGGCCTCCTATGTAACATCCGACCACTCAAATGCACCCATTTTTATGAGATCTGTGAGGGGTGCTGCCAACTGTGAAAACCCTTTCACAAATTGTATGTAGTAGGTGCATAGACCCATGAATCCACACAAATTTGTCACATTCCTAGGGGTAGGCCAATCCAGAATGGTTTTAATATTCTCCTGATGTACCCACACTCCATCCACTCCAATCATGCGACCATGTATAACATATCGGTCAAGCCAAACTCGCACTTGGATATCTTGGCATACACCTGCTGCTCCTCCAAGATGCACAACACCTCCTCTAAGTGTTGTAAATTCTCCTCCCAAGTCTGGTTGTATATAAGAATATCGTCAAAAAAATAGCGACACGTATTTGTGGAACTGCTTGTGGAACACATGGTTCATGCAAGACTGGAAGGTATTCGGGGCATTGGTTAGTCCAAAGGGACATCACCAGAAACTCAAAATTTCATTAGTGAAATTTGAATGTTGTCTTCGGGATGTCTTTCTCTCTCACGCAGATTTGATGGTATTATGAACGCAAGTCAATCTTAGACAAGTACTTAGCCCCTATAAGCTCATCCATCAACTCATCAATGTGTGGGATGGTGTATCGGTTCTTTAGTGTATTCTTGTTCAGGGCCCTGAAGTCTATGCACATGCATAGAATCCCATCCTTAGTCTTCACCAACACCCCTGAAGAAGCGAAGGAACTGGAACTCTACTTGATATGGCCCAAAGCTAGTAGTTCCTGTATGGCCTTCTCAATCTCATCTCAACAAGCCTTGGGATGTTGGTAGGGGGTGGTGATGATAACGTTGACCCCATCCTCTAGCTCTATGTTGTTGCACAAACTAGCAGGCCTTATAAAGAGGCAAGAGCTAGAGGGCACAACAACACCCTGGGACAGAGGCCCACTATCACCAGAACCTAAGTCTTGTTCTCTTCTCAGATTTTCATCGACAAGAGTCCCTGCATTCCTCACTTGTGTTAGATGTATCTGGGATAGGTTTTAAGTGAGGCAAGGTGGCTCTTTCAATCGAAATGTTCAATGAAAATGCAAGCTTTAGGAGAAGCTAGTAAAACTTTCCAAGAAAAAACCCCTTGAAAGGAAAGCTACATGAGACCTATGGTTAATATAATTAGCGATATATGCGCTCATCCAAGGTCAAGGTAGGGAAAAGAGAATACCATGAATGATATACTTAAACAAGTACTAAAGCAAAAGCCTTGAAGAAATTCCCAAGTTGAAGGATTAACTTCTAGGGTTCCTACTTGGTGTGAAATCCAGGGTATCAATTTATGGATAATTCAACCATCGAAATTATTTCAAAATATGAGGATGCCTATAGGAGACACTAAAGAAAAATATTATCCAAACAAAATCTAAAATATCCTCCTTTATTGGAATCCACACCAAGCCCTAGAGAGGTCTCCCTATCCTTAAAGGGATGAAGAGAAAGTTGAAAGAAAATATGATTTTCGAGTAAGATGTGATCACCAAGGGTATAAGATCCAGTGCTTGACTATTGGGAGAATTGGAGTCAAGGATAAACTAGGATATGGCAACTTGCTCTTCAAGGAGGCCTAAAGAAGAAACTTCACTATCCCTTATGGAGGCACCTACACGACTAGTGTAGACTTTTATACTCCGATGAGACTTGTTATGGAGTTTCAAGGATGCAAATGCAATATATCCTCTAAGAACATTCATTCATTTATTATCTTATGAGTAACATGTACAAAAATTCCCATAGTTTCAATGCTTCAATCAATTAGGGCACATTAATAACCATTATAAATATTCCATGCATTAGACATTCACCAAATAAAAAATATAGCATTAAAAAACACTTACAAGACAATTAAGAATATATCCATCAACAAAAGTGAGGATGGTGATGATAACGTTGACCCCATCCTCTAGCTCTATGTTGTTGCACAAACTAGCAAGCCTTGTAAAGAGCGAAATTAGAAGACACAACAACACTGCAAGGACAAAAGTGACTGTCACCAGAACCTAAGTCTTGTTCGCTTCTCAGATTTTCATCGACAAGAGTCCCTGCATTCCTCACTTGTGTTAGATGTATCTGGGATAGGTTTTAAGTGAGGCAAGGTGGCTCTTTCAATCGAAATGTTCAATGAAAATGCAAGCTTTAGGAGAAGCTAGTAAAACTTTCCAAGAAAAAACCCCTTGAAAGGAAAGCTACATGAGACCTATGGTTAATATAATTAGCGATATATGCGCTCATCCAAGGTCAAGGTAGGGAAAAGAGAATACCATGAATGATATACTTAAACAAGTACTAAAGCAAAAGCCTTGAAGAAATTCCCAAGTTGAAGGATTAACTTCTAGGGTTCCTACTTGGTGTGAAATCCAGGGTATCAATTTATGGATAATTCAACCATCGAAATTATTTCAAAATATGAGGATGCCTATAGGAGACACTAAAGAAAAATATTATCCAAACAAAATCTAAAATATCCTCCTTTATTGGAATCCACACCAAGCCCTAGAGAGGTCTCCCTATCCTTAAAGGGATGAAGAGAAAGTTGAAAGAAAATATGATTTTCGAGTAAGATGTGATCACCAAGGGTATAAGATCCAGTGCTTGACTATTGGGAGAATTGGAGTCAAGGATAAACTAGGATATGGCAACTTGCTCTTCAAGGAGGCCTAAAGAAGAAACTTCACTATCCCTTATGGAGGCACCTACACGACTAGTGTAGACTTTTATACTCCGATGAGACTTGTTATGGAGTTTCAAGGATGCAAATGCAATATATCCTCTAAGAACATTCATTCATTTATTATCTTATGAGTAACATGTACAAAAATTCCCATAGTTTCAATGCTTCAATCAATTAGGGCACATTAATAACCATTATAAATATTCCATGCATTAGACATTCACCAAATAAAAAATATAGCATTAAAAAACACTTACAAGACAATTAAGAATATATCCATCAACAAAAAATTCCAGAGAGAAGCTCCAAGAATAATAGCGAAATTATACAACATCATAGTTCATCTATAACATCCAAATTCGCCCTCTAACTGCAGCTCCGAAATTCTCAAGAGAGAGATCGAAGATCCAAGTGATGATGCTTCAGATGAGGGTAGCTCTCATCTATTTAAACATGAGTTATGAGTTCAAAAAATAAAGGTCAAAACCCCTCCAATGCCTAAAATGTCTAGTAAGCCACCCACGGTTACAAGCCAACCATGATAGCTCAATAAAAAAATCGAATAAGCCTTCTTATGCCCACACAAGGTTGACACAGAGGCCAAGACAGGAAACATTGAGGCCTCATATGTGAAAATTCCTAAACCCAGAATCCCTATTGCAGAAAACTGATATTACTTCTCCTACTTGATAAATTATCCAAGTTATTTACTATGTTCTACAAGTAAATACTAAAGAAAATACACTACAACCTTCACTACATAAATAAATTGCGAAAAAATAAACGCAAAAACAAGATCTAAGCAAGGAGAAAACTAAACACACATGACATCGTTATTTTTGGACTAAGTCCCTGGAAAAACCTAATGTGGGAAAACCAATACAACATATGAGGGTTCGATATTATTAAGCATAAATTTTTGAATACAAATGGATGCCCAAATCTGGCTATCCACAAAGAATCTGACTGAAAAAGAACTAGTGAGGATAACTTCACACTAACATTGGAAATCTGGAATTGACCCAACATTGAACTAGACAGCCACACGCTGCCTCTACGTAGCCTCAGCACAGATCTGTGTCACTCTGGCTGGGGACTGCGTCACCTACTTCTGCTGGATCTTCTGTTGGCTGGATGTTAATATTCTGCCCCTCCGGTCTCACACCCCGACACTTTGGCACTGGATCTAACTGATCCATAATAAAATCTCTGATCTCCTCAAGGCTAGAATGTTGCCTTTGTGTGGCATTGCGTTGCCTATCGTAGCTCCTATGTTGCCTCTTCTGTGTACTGCTCTTTGCCTTCTCTGCAAAGTGTTCTCGGCTTAGGAAAATATGTTCCAACTGGAACTATCACTGCCCCTCACTACAATTGAATCAACTCGATCAAATTCTCTGACTGTTCAACGCTGCTCACTTGAGAAATTCAATCTCTAGACTCACTTGGTGTATCTTCTAGATGCCCATCGAAGTCCTTCTTATAATCTTCTCATTGGATAACCAACAACCCAGATTAAAACATAATCAATGGCTTAGATCATATTGACTCGATCTTCGTCTTTTTCTAGAAGTTTCACACCCAGTTCTATTAATATACTTTAATTATTTCAATTCCCTAAGTTTATACTTAGGCTCCCATTAAAAATAATTAATTATTTTAATAAAATCCCATCCGGGTGGAATTTCCCAAAACCCTTTCTCGGGATTTTGGAATACATATGTCTAAGACTCCCTGCAATATTTGAGACTTGGAGCACATCCGATGCTACTAGAAATCAATGCTCCCTCTTAGTGATGAATGTGTTCTAGTAGTGCATCCCGCTGAAGCACCACACTGATTTTGTAAGATCTCCCTCTGCACTGCTGATGTCTGACACTGCTACCCACCAACTACTGTGCTACTGCATCCATGTTGCTGTTGACCCTGTGTACTGTTGTCAAATACTACTGCAATGCAACTTTGCTGCTTGATGCAACAGAAAAACATCCAAACATTGAACTAAGTGTTCAACATGATGCATCTGATGCTGAAGATATGGATGCTGGGAGTCTCTACAATGACCCTCTAAAGTTGTTGCGCTGTTGCTGACTCTGTGTTGTGCCTTCTTGCACTGCTGCCAACTATACTCTGCGTTGCTCAGACTCTGGCGCCCTCTAGCCACTACGCTTGCACTCCAACACTCCTCAGCACCAACTGACATCAGTCCATCCCGCTACTTCTAATATGGGCTCCCATAGAAAGGCATTGATCCAAGAGGTGGACTCCTCAAGGATCCTGCCCAACTACAGCTCTTTCGAACTACAGTTCTAGATCACCCCAATTCTCCCTTGGAGATATGTGGGCAATCATCGCAAACTCTTCCTCCTCGATCCTTGCGATTGTAGCCTGCATATCATGTTTCTCATCCTTGTCCTTCTTGAGAGGACACTATGTAGCATAGTGACCCATCTCACCACACCAGAAACACTTGATCTTTTAGACGTCCTTTTTCTGCCTCCGCTGCCCCTTAGATGCAAGGGTTGCATTCTCATCCTCCTCCTTGGGCTTCGTTTCGCTGCTGCTGCTGCCATCAAGGTTGCACTTGACTAAGTCTCTCCTCTTCTCTTCTTGCTGAAGAGCTTCCACATCCATTCCCAGTTCGACAACTTCTCTTTGCCCATGATACTCTAGACAAAGACTTGCCATTCTTCAGAAATGGAATTCAAATCCAATTTGACCATCTATGTGGCCTGAGGTGCTGACCCTACAACTTCTAGCTAATCTCGAACATCCTGAAGCTCCGATAGGAACATATCTATGCGCTCTCCCTTCTACATCCTCGTAGATCGCATCTTCTCATCCAAGAACATCTTTTGTTGCTTGGAAGACCCCTGGTATAACATAGCCAATGCATCCCACATCTCCTTGGCACTCCCTTTGCCAGAAATATGTGAGACAATGTGATCCCTCACTCCGTCTAGGATCAACCTTTTAGCTTTAGCCATATCTTTCTTATAGGCCTTTAGTGGATTTCCGTCCGCAGGGACAACTACCACATTGTCGATGAAAGCCTTGAGATCATGCTCATCCAGAAGAAAGGAGATCCTTTCCTTTCAGATTACATTGTTGGAGGCACCCTCCAACTGATCCCGATCACACAACCCAGTGGATGCCATCTCACCCAACCAAATGTCAAACTACTGCCTCTAACCCCCTACGCACTCCCTACTAGGGTAAGCCAAAATAAATCTCGATCTCGCTGCCTCTGTACGGGAAATCAAAATTTCTTGGGCAAGAAATTACCTGAGAATTCCCTCAGTATGCTTCTTCTTTCTTCTTCTGACGCTTTCTACACCAACAACTGGTGTGTCCCACCAGAAACTGGTCTTCACTGAAGTTGTTGTTGCGCTTCTCCCTGTGTTGCTGACAAATTGCAAAATAGAGATTGTACCTCTCTATCGACTCACTCAGAGAGAGATTCCCTTGCAAATATTCCCCTCCTCGCTTGGACAGCACAATCCCCTGGGGATTCGATCTGTTGCCTATGCAAATCTTCAATCTCCCTCCTTTTATTCAACACTGAACACTTTTGGACTGTTCTCTTGCTTCACCTGCGCTATTGTACAAGCTCTGATACCATGTGAAAATTCGTAAACCTAGAATCCCTGTTGCAGCAAAATGATATTACTTCTCCTACTTGATAAATTATCCAAGTTATTTACTGTGTTCTACAAGTAAATACTGAAGACAATACACTGCAAACTTCACTACATAAATAAACTGCGGAAAAATAAATGTGGAAACAAGATTTGAGCAAGGATAAAACTAAACACACATGAAACTATTATTTTTGGACTAAGTCCTTGGAAAAACCAAATGCGGGAAAATTGATGCAATAGATGAGGGTTTGATATTATTAAGCAGAAGTTTCTAAATACAACTAGATGCCCAAATCTGGCTATCCACAGAGAATATAACTGATATAGAACTAGTGAGGATTGGCTCACACTGACACTGCAAATCCGGAACTGACCCAACATTGAACTTGACAACCCCACGTTGCCCTTGCGCTGCCTCTGCACATATTTGCATCACTCTGGATGGGGATTGCATCACCTCCTTCTGTTGGATCTTTTGTTGGATGGATGTTGATCTTCTTCCCCTCTTGTCTCACACCCTGACACTCTGACACTGAATCTGACTGATCCACAACAAAATATCATATCTCCTCAAGGTTACAATGCTGCCTCTGTGTGGCACTGTGCTGCCTAGCGTAGCTCCTACGCTACCTCTTCTGCGTTTTTCTCTCTGCCTTCTCTGCAAAGTATTCTCGGCTCAGGAAAAGATATTCCAACTAGAATTATCACTGCACTTCAGTGTAATCTAATCAATTCGATTAAATTCTCCAACAGCTCAACGCTGCTCACTTGAGAAATTCGATCTCTAGACTCATTCGGTGTATCTTCCAAATGCCCATCGAAGTCCTTATAATATTCTCGTCGGATAACTAATGACCCAAATTAAAACATAATCAATGACTTAGATCATATTGACTAGATCTCTGTCTTTTTCTAGAATTTTCACACCTAGTTCTATTAATGTACTTTAATTATTTCAATTTCCTAAGTTTAGAATTAGGCCCCCATTAAAAATAATTAATTATTTTAATAAAACCCTATCCGGATGGAATTTCCCAAAACAATTTTTGGGTATTTTGGAATACATGTCTCTAAGCCTCTCTGAAAAATTTGAGACTTAGAGCACATTCGATGCTACTAGAAATCAACATTATATGCTAAGGATGAAAGTGTGGGCCTCCAAAATGATGAATGAGAGGGGGATGCCCTCCAAATGATACAAAACATCACTAAACCCCAATTTGGGCTTTGTGGGTTCCAAATGGTTCTCGTGGGTCTCCAAGAGGATCATGATCAAGTAGATGCTCCATTAATGAGGGCTAGGAGATGACACATGCCCTCTCATGTCTCCCTAGGAAAGACATAACCTCGTTTGGGCCCTAGATCAAATGATGTGTTGGGTGAAATATGTAACCATCTGGGAAACATTGGTCCAAGTGTATCATCATTTGTGTATAACTAAGCACGAGAAAGTAGTGGTGTTGAAGAAGCCGATGGCATGACAATCAATGCTATGCATGGTCGAAGGCCTACGGCTCTCAACCCTCACCCTAGAAGTGCCATTATGATCATCTAGAGGGCTTGGATCCTGTATAGGGAGGCCAAGTCCAAGATGAAAACCCACCTTTTATCTTGTATAATATCCAATGTGTCTCCTCACCTTCCAATACCATAATTCATTGGTGCAATTGAGTAAATAATCTTGCTGATCAAGGGAATAAATGGACACTTCATAGTGGCATGCCCTTCCAATTTTGGGCTTTGAACATGTACTAGTGTTGACTTCCTGGGTAGGAGTGGTTAATGAAGGAACCTATTAGGTGCTTTCAACCTCTAAGGGAATGGCAGGTCTATGGTACATCCATCAAATGGAATGTGTCATGTGAAATGATGATGGGATGGAGTGGGGACAAAGGGACGCTTCAAGCCACATGCCATGGTACAAGGGTAGGTTTGATGAGAGAGGGCCACACCTTGGGTGTATTAATGTAGGAGGGAGAAATCGTGGTACATGAGTTACCTCAACCTTTATTTTTCCACCCTTCTTCATTTTCCATTTGTCTTTTATTGATTTTTCTTCATTTTATTGCTTGGGGCTCACGATGATGAGATCATGAAGTGTAATATATAACAATGATTTCCCCCTTAAAGTGGGGCAATTCATCTCCCACCAGGGGTTGGGAAATTCATGGGTTCCTTAATGATGCAAGGGGAACTCATAAAGGCCCTAGGAACCAGGGTGATGGCCATAATGATAAGGGGTAGAGCTCATGTTTGGATTTTGCCCACGTGCTGAATTTTATTATCTTGACCATATTTTTCATTTTTTGGTACATTTCTTGTTGTATGTGGCCATATTATGCTTTAAAATTTCTTTTTAGTTGCATCAACCTTCAGGGCATCATTCCAAGCCCGACCCAAGTTGTGCACAAGGGGAAGGGGAGGCTAGCACCTTCTGGACCCAATGGACAAATGTGGACCCAAATGGGGAAAATGTGAAAAGGGCTTGTAATGAGCAGAGGTGAGTGAGATATATGTTGTTGGGCAGTGCAACCACACAACCAAAATCATTGTTTCCCACATAGTGCCACTCCTAAAGCTAGTAGCCAATAGAGGAAATCTGACAGGACTAGGGTACATGATTAACCCCCCAATTGAGGTAAGGGAACAAGAGTACAATCAAATCCTTTTCTTTCCACTAAATTCCCCTAGTAATCCATGCCTAGGTGTGCCCAAGGAAAGCAAGCATAAACACCCAATTTCATAGTGAAAAGTGTACCTTCAATATTGGATGACCCACCTTCAAACATATGATCATAAAAAATGAGTGAAGGTACATAATGGTTGGCTCAAGTGGCGGAGAATGGTAGGACATCAAGCTATTAGGTGGCTGCAAGGGGCTGATGGCTGCTGACTTAAGACAAATCTAGGAGAAAAATTCTCCTATAGGGGTCACCCACTAGTGGTGGGTAACAGGTTATTCAATGTCTTCTTGTTTATGGCCTTGTAGTCTATGCACATGTGTAGAGTCTCATCCTTCTTCTTCACCAACACCACTAAAGAAGTGAAGGATCTGGAACTCGGCTTGATATGGCCCAAAGCCAACAACCCCTGTATCACCTACTCAATATCATCTCGATAAGCCTCGAGATGTCGGTAGGGGGTGGTGATGACAATGTTGAACCCCTCCTCTAGCACTATTATATGCTCAAAGCCTCTGTCTAGGGGATAGCCTAGTGGAATGTCTCCAAAAACCCCTTGGTGTCTCTCCAACACTGCTAGAATATCAGGGTCTAGTTGGTGCGTCTGGGTCCTTGCCTCTGAAATTATGAGTTCAATGCTGAAAAGATCTCAAAGGGATGTGTGGGTATCCCTCTCCGCTCTACCATCTACTCATTAATGAAATTATGGGTGGATCCATTGTCTACTCAACATAAACACACGCTACCCCTGAATAATGCCTCGAATTCGTAGTGTCAAATATCTCAGAACCCCCATGATTGAAACAATGACACCACCTGTGGAAATTTTGAAGCATGTGTCTCCTCCTATGCCTTGAGGCTCATCCTCTCCTTTAATTGCCTCATACTCTATCTCCTCCTCTCGCTCGCTATCTGAAAATAACTTTATATAATGGGCCTTACCCTTAGTACATATGTGTCTTGGGGCCCATGGCTCCTGGAAAGGGAAGCAGAGCTTCCTCCTTCGAAGATCCCTCCTGGTCTCATCATCAAGCTACCCCCATCCTGCCAACTCCCTCTATGGAGGCCTGGTGTCCCTACCCTTATGAGGAAGGGTGGGTCTGGAAGGCGCTGGTGCTCTAGTCTTAGGCATTGCATCAAGCATGTCCCTAGTCTGAGTAATAATGTGCCACAGGGATACAAACCTATAAGAAATCACCCATCCACACAAGTATTATGACAACCCCTCAATGAATAGCATGATAAAACCTGCCTTCAAAATGTCAGAAACCATCAAAACCAACCTATGGAACTATGCCATGTATTCCTCAGCGCTGCCTATTTTCCTCAGATTTTCTAATTCCTGGAAGTGCAACTCTGGGTCCTTCCATTCAAATCCCTCTATGAGCATCCTCAAAAACTCTATATAATAGGTGATGGTGGCATGCCATGGCGTAACCAACTCATGGTACCTCCACTCTTGCACATCTCCATCTAAGTGTGAGGTGGCGAACTTAATCACATCTGTCTCTCGCATGGGGTTCAACTTGAGATAAGTGTCCAACTTTTGTATCCACACCTTGGCCGAACTCTTAGCTAACCCATCAAAGTTGGGAAGTGTGATCTTCCCTGCCAACTTTTGTGTGTCTTGGCTCTGTTGGCCCCCTCTATATGATGTCCCAAATCCAACTGCATGCTTCTATTTTAGGTGACAAAACTCCCTAAACAATAGATCCCCCTCGAACTTGGGGTACAATACATCATTTTCATCAATCTTGTCTAAGAAATATCTCAACAAATCTACAAAGGTATTCGACTCTATCCCCCTCTCAGGTTCGTCTAAAAAATGAGGCATGGTGGGGCAGATAGACTAGCCATACACTTAGGTGCTGTTTTGTTGGGTTATGCGTACATGTGCGTGGATTCCTTCTCATGTCCAAAAACCACCCTCGCCATTGTTGGCTTGACCTTACTGGTTTTACAAATGTACCCCCATCAACTGCACTAACTTTTCGATCATGACTCTGTTTTGCCTTGCCAACTCCTCTAGAGTCAACCGCTTTTCACCCTGGTCATGGTTCTCCTGGTTCTCCATGTGCTCTTCGTACCAATCTTCACACTCCCTAGCTTGCTCTAGCTTAGTGTCTGAGAAAGAGTCAAGACCCACTTCTCTACCTCGACCTTTGCCTCTTTGAAATACTATTCCACGATATCTGGGTGGCATCACTTGCTCCTGTGCCCACAACTGGCCAAGAGTATGCTCTGAGCTATGAACTAGGAACAACCATTAGAGAAATTTTGAGGTCTAAAATGAGCCTCCTAAGGAAATTGTAAAATAATAGTGGAAATAATAAAATAAGATTAGATTACATAAAATTTTAGAGGGAAAAAAGAAAAATATATTTTTTCAACAAGTATTTTCAATTCATCTCCCTATGGGTTTACTCAAATTTTGAGCGAGAACACTCATTAGATGCAGAATTTGATTCCTCATCCAAGGAGTACCCATGTTGCAAACTTTCAATGAACCCTGCTACATGAAAAATGAGAAATATATGAAACGATGAGAAATACATGAAACGTTTTTCATGTATTTCTCATTTTTCATGTAGCAGGGTCCATCAAATGTATGCAACGTGGGTACCTCTTGGATGAAGAATTAAATTTTGCATCCAACGAGTACTCCCGCTCGAAATTTGAGTAAAACCTTAAGATGATAAGTTGAAAATACGAGTTGAAAAAATAGTTTTATTATTTTTTATTTTTTTACTCCAAAAATGGTGAATCAACCCCCATGTTTGAGATCATCATCTTGAATCCTATTGGTTCTTACAAAATTATTTTGGTTGTACATTTTTCTTAGGAGGCCCATTTTAGACCTCAAAATTTCTCTAATGAATGCAAAAATTAAGAACTCAAACACATAAATCAATATGCCAAGAAAATACGGCAAAGTATTCGAGCCATTTTATTAAAATTGGAGAAATGGGTACATATGGGTGAGAACAATGGGCCTTGGGCTTGCTCATGCAAGCTATGAAAACCCTCGGTGGAAGTCTAATGACCCAAGTGCTGGAATGGATCGCCACAAAAACTGCACACTGCCTAGAAATTTTGTCAATTGTTGTTGCAAAAATGGAACTAAAATTTTACCCTCAATATTGCCCAGAAAATTTTGCAGAAATAGCCATTGTCTATTCTCACCAAACCCACAAAAACCTAGAAATGCTTTGGGTTGGTTCCAGTTGACCTGGAAGCTCCCAACTTAGTGTGAATTTCCCTCTTTGGCTGGTAGTGTGCACTACAAGAATTGTTCTGCTATTGTATGCTCAAATACTCCACTGGAGTGCCTCCAAAATCCCTGCAAAAACCTCCTCTGGAATGCCTTCTTCCTCCAACCCCTAACTCCTCCAAACTCCTCTTCCTCTAACCTATGCGCAGGCTTTGCCCAATGATCTCTACGCAATGCCAGAAATAGAGAAATTCGGCCCGCAAATGCTCTTGAGCTTCAACCCTGCAAAATGGTGTCGAAATCCTGACCTCAAGGTAGACAATTTCTTTGCTAATTCCCGAAGCTTAGAGATGCACCAAAATGTGACCCATGAACTGCCTATACGCCTAGGAAGTGTGCAGAACTGGATGATTCCTGCAATTGAAGCTCTGACGGAAGCCTTGAATTGGACTCCCAAAGTACCTCAGTAGGGAGGCACTTGAAATTCTCCAAAGTGAAGGTGAAATTTCATTTGGAACTCCTGAGCTAAACAACACTGCTCTTACTGCGCTCAAAAACTACAAGAGAGTTTGATTTCTGATCCAAAATGAAGGCCTGCTTGCCTTATTTATAATTGTTGGCCCTCTCTCCATTGGTGGACCCAATCTTCCACCAACTCGCACCCCTTTATTCTCTTGCACTTGTCTCTTGGGTCGATTTTCTTCCTTTTGTGGGCCCCACATTCCATTAAGGTTGTAATTTTCCTTTTCTCTCCTAGTCCTAATGAAAAAAATATCTCCAAAGCTAATATTGTCAAAATTTTCTATTCCTAAATAATTTAGGAAATTGGGGATATCACAATAACAAAAAAGGGAGTCCTTGATTCAATTCCCTTACTAGCATATAGGTTGAGTATAATCATAAGTTTATATCTTTTACATTAATTCTTTCCAAAAATGCATGAGCCTCGTTGCCTTCTCCCTCGTCATCATCAATGCCCTCCCACTACAACTCAATGTTATCTAATGGCACATTTACCAATCTTCTCTCAAGAGATGGACCACCCACCTCATCATCAATCTAGGTAGCATCCTTTGGATCTACATTCCATTGTGCTATTGGTCCCTATAAATACTTTGGTGCTTTCCTTGTAAGAAGGCAAAGACTGCGATGCACATAATCTATTTTTTCCCTCTAGAGTTGGATAAAACTATATTGGACTAGTTCCTTTTTGCAGCTAAGGAACTAGCAACCTGAGATAGTAAACGCATAGCTAGAGTGCATATTTCTAGATTTTTGTCCCCATACTTCCTCCACCATCCATTAAGACTTCTATGTGTCACACCTATTAAATCTTGCTTCGCGGTGTATGAAAAACACAGGCTACTAAACATCACAAAGTCAATAAATTGTTCTCGAATTACAATTGTTTCTCCAGTATATCCATCTTTTTTACAACATTAATAAACCCTTGTTTCCGCATAGGATCATCTACTGGTGCAAATTTTCCTTCCCTCTCCACATACCACTTCGTATTAAGTGCATAAGCAACCATATGAAGAGATGTGTTCAATTTGTTCCATTTATTTTTTGTCAAGTTTTGAAGTTCATTAAAAAGTTGTAAAGAGGGGTCCCTCTGACACATGATGGAATTAATCTACCCAATCATGCTATCAATTGACTCATATTTCCCCAAGGTTAGGGGAATTTGAATCTACATACTTGATAAACTCCACTATTGGAGAGGTGAAAGATACAATACATTTGACATCAACCGACCAATCATTATTCAATAACATATGCCTTACCTTTTTTCCTTGATTTGTTTTCGAGTCCCCCCCATGTAGACCACTTAGAATTAATAACAATGGTCTTTAAGGCTTTTTGCACTCTAGCATATGATCAAGAAGAATGAAATAGGTGGCATACCTTTTATCTATTGGAACTTTCAAGAATTGTTTCTTTGCATAAATCATGTAAATAGCTAGAGAGACATGGTGGTCGCAAATGAACATCCGTGCATCGCATCCAAAATAATGCAAGTTATCCAAGAAAATTTCCTGATGTCTTTGAGTGCATTATTCAAAGCATGCGCACACCAAGGAGTCCAAAATAAATGTTTATACCTACTTTCAATCATTAACCACACATGCCTACAAACTGGTGCAACATCTGTGATAACATGAACTATATTTTTAAAACCAATCTCTTTAGTTCCATCCATTAACACCTCAAACTAGAAACTTGCATCCTTCATCATTCTAGTGCAATCAATTTCTCTTAAGAAATAAGACTTGCTTGGAGAGGTGACAATGATGTTCAACAAAGGTCTTTGTTGTTTATTTGTTTGAACCATGTATGACGATTTAACACCCATAAGCAACCCATGACTTTCTAAGACCTTCCATCAACCCTTGCATCTTTGAGACCCCTCTATCTAACAAGGTTGTCCTCATTTTTTTGTAACAAAGTGCTTGAAGACATTGGGTATTAGCAATAAATTTCCTCATCATCTCTTTGTAGAGAGGAGAATGTATGGCATTAAATGATATTTTGTTGGCAAAGAAAAATTTACCCATTACAATCTCTACCTCCTCCCAACGTTGTATATTTAACATTTAAGTGACAACCTTCTTGATAGAACTAATGTTACTAGAACCCCAATTGAATCAACTTCATCATGGCCATTGGTTGCTCCTTGGGAGGACTCCATTGGGCTAGGATCTCTTGGCTTTTGTCCTCCTCTACCTTTGCAAAAAAAATACCCACCTATGGCAACCCTTTCCCATGTGCAGCTGCATACTTTTACTTCATCCCATGGAATATAGCCAATAAATGATGGTAAACTTTAGTGTAGCTTCCCTTGTGTTATCACACCCAAAATTTTCAAAATTCTAACTTGAAATGTGTCAAGTTTGTAATTAGTTTGGTTAGGAGCATAACATCATGAAATGATAAATTTTATGATTAGTATAAGCTTCTATGATTTTTTAAAGTTGTTAGGGGATGATTTCAAGTCATATCAAAGGAACAAATCTGAAGTAGATACTTTAAATCAACCTAATGTGTCAAATCTGGCCACTTGTTAGCATTTTTCTGAGTCCACAGCAATTTTAGTATAAAACTAACAGATTTCGTTGCGGAAACACCTAGTAATTCCGTAGCGAAACTGACACTTGTAAAGCTAAATTCGCTACGAAAGCGTGTCTTCCTGTAACAGTTTTCTGCATAATGATGAGTTGTTAAATTTGAGGGTTTCGAGGTCATGCTGTCAGAATAGGGTCATCATTAAAAGTCTTAGACACGTTTTGGCATCAACTACCATTTTCTTAATAAATCTCATCTCATTTTTTCAAATCTATCTTAAGTCTTTGAGAAATTAGACAATTCTGCAGCGTGTGCCAAGCTTGAAGCCCAGTTTTTGCTGTGGAATTTCTGAAAAATTCTTTTTGGTTTTAAAACACTTAAATTGACATGGTTAAGGAACTTTGAGGGTTGTGTTTAAATATTTTTGATAACCTAATACCCTCCAATGGTCAAGAGTAGTAGAGGATTATCACAGATGACCTTTTTGATTTTGCTACGAAATTTCGCTACAAAAGTAGCTCAAAACTCTGTTTTGTCAGCAAGGTCAATTTTTGGACGAAGATGAAGGGTAAATAATTATTTCAAAGCTGTTCTCTATGAGAAATGACAAAGAGTATCAGGGCAATGATAACGAGTATCAGATCAAAAGATTGCTAAGTGGAGATATTTTGTGTGGATATAGTTTGAAGATACTAGCTCACTATGTTGCCATATCATCAAACTGACAACTCCTTAATAATAGGCAGAGCAGTTCCATGAAAACAATTAGAGTATTAATGTTTTGTTTGTGGCCAGGATGGTTGAAAGACATGATTCCTTTCGAGGAAGTTTTGGATCATCTTTAGATTAAAATGTAATAAATAGGTTTTTGAGTCTTAGTAGGACTCTAACTCCTAATTCAAAAGGTGTCAATTTCTAGTTGTAAATGTCTAGTTAGTGGTCAGATTTGGTGTCAGTAATAGAGTTTAATGATCTAACCACTTGGCAGATTGGATGTAAAGGGTAGATGCCTATAAGTAGTGAGTATTTCGATGTATGAGGGGTTGGAGATGTTATCTCAGAAGAGTATTTGATTGTAAAGCTTTGGAGTTTCTGATATATACAGTAACAATACATCTTTTCTTCACCTGAGATTCTTATTATATTTCAATGAGCTTCTGTCCTATCTTTGAAATGCTTTCTTCCAATGTCTTAATGCTTATTACTCATAATTCATGATTGTTCATGCTTTGACTTCCTTTAAGTATTAAGCTATGGTCAAATGGGTTTTGTCATATCTTTTGAAATGCTTTCTTCCAATGTCTTAATGTAGCTTCTTAATGGTTTACCTTCAAGGTCTTGGTGTCTCATTACTCAAAATTCGTGTATTACATGCTCTGACTTCCTTTGAACCTCAAGTTATTGAAAATCCTCAAGTTATTGAAAATTTCCTGCATGTGTTGCTCCTTCATTGAAATATTTACAAGCTTCAACTTCCACAAGGAAAGCCTTTGTTATTGAGATCCCTCTCACTGACTCCATAGCCCAATCGTAGCAAACATTCATCTTTTCAACCTGCAAACATACAAAACCAAGACACAAATAATAGAGTGAGCCATCTATCTTGTATCATTAACTAATATCATAAACTCCTTTGAGAGAGCCCTCTCAGACTGAAGAGGCTAAGCTTTAGTGACAAGTTTGGTTTGAAACAATTACTCCTAATTGACCATTGAAGCAGCCCAAGAGGACTCAATTTGGTGATAACACGTTGAATACTTGATTGCAAAGGTTGCATAACCATTGCTTTGAAGCACCACTATGTTTCCTCTTGTTTTCAGTCATCCTCTTGACAAATTGCAAAGGGTTTCTTCACATTGATGGCAATGGACACTAGATTTTCAATTGACTTAGATTCTGATTTGTATTTGGAGGTCCTCTCATTTTAGATTTTAGATTGAGGAGATGAGAAGAGTTGTCTATCTCAAAATTTTGGAAGATTCAGAAAATGATTCCATAAGTAAAAAATTTCAAATTAAAATTTTTAAAGGACTTAAAATTAAATATAAACAGTATATTAAGATATTTAGCAATAATAAATTTATAAATTAATAATAAGTTAAAAATTTAAAACTGTTATAAATTGTTTTTTACTAGGGGAATCTGCAATCGAGTTTTTTTTTAAGGCTTTTCAGGTGGATTTTTTGGGGTTAATTTCTGTAAAATCTAAACAGGAATTCATTGAGAACAGATGTTTGATGGGTAACCTTGCACAATAGAAGTGCCCTAGGGTTTTTTAGGGTGTTGAATCTATATATACAGTCAGAAAAACCAGTTTAAATAACAGAAATCAAATTTTCACGTCAAATTCTTTCACTGGATTGAATCCAGAAACACCAAAAAGTTGCACTAACTCCATCAGCAATTGCGATGGCAGTGGTTTGGGAAAGGAAAGAGACCGTGAGGACTCAGTAGCAGGGACCTCCTCCTTCTGTGGGCCCAGTGAAAACCTTCTTATGAGAATGAGTCTCTTGAAATCCTTGAATGGAATAGATACAACAACCCCGCTCGACACTAAATCCTGGATATTGTACACCCATGGCTACAGAATCGTGAATCTTTAGCAGAGTGGGCCATCTAGCCTCCAGGAATCATGAAGAGACGACAAGACTAGGAAAATGAGATTGCTTGCTGCTAGCCACTTGCAAGGTTGAAGACTCCGTTTGCGTTTGCGAGATCGAAGATTGTATGCTGCGTGGGTCTGCGTTGAAGACTGAAGGTGAAGGATCAAATGCCGCAGGGCCTGGAGGAGATGAGAAAAGGGGCGAGGGAAATGAGCTTAGTGTTAGGGTTCGAAAATTAAGTTGCTGGATAAATGAGATGCGCTAATCACATTTTTCATTTTTATGTTTAGAGTTGATGTTGTTTTTGTTGGGTTATTTTTTGTTTTCAAAAAATGTGATTACAAGAGTGTTTGAAAATATAAAAAAAAAATAAAAAAAAATTGAGCAACCAAAATCTTCAAGTGTGGTGCTGTAATTCAATTTTTTTTTTTTTTTTTTTTTTAAATTTGGAATTTTGGCTATCCAATTTTAGTAAAAATCATGCTCGAGTTTTCACTATTTTCAGAGCTGATATGTGGTCCAGGTATACAAAGTATTAGGGGCAGTGTGTTAATAGTTTGTTTGTTTGTTTGTTTTTTTTTTAAAATTAATATCTTATATTATGAATAATATGATTACTATTTATATATTATTATTTCAATTTATTAATATTTATATTATTTTTTTTGTAATTAGAGGAATTGAGAATTACATTAGTCTTGTATTTGCTCAAGATCTATTATTTTTCCAGTTAATTTCTGGCCACTACCACTATACCTTTGGGGACTACAACTTGTCTTTCTCTCCATAGACCCGATACAATAAGAGACTTGAATTTTGGATTTCTTAGTTTCCATGATTTCAAATCAGTTTGATCACCATTTGAGTTGCCCCTAAAGAGTATGTTTGTATTATTATATTTTCATAATATTTACATTATACTATTAATATTTCTATTATATTTAATTATTAATTTTACCTTAAACTCCAAGATTTTTCTAAACAACAAAAATTCTTGAAATTGTATTACCGGATTTTAGTGAATTCACATAGAAAAAACTACTTTGTTTATAAATTAGTTTATATCTATAATTTGCTTATTTAAACATAATTAATATTTATTTAACATCACTACATTTATATATTTATATATTAATATTATATTAATAACATTGAACATTAATCATCATCATCACTTATATTATATTCTTGAATTATAAATATACATATTATTATCAATATAACACCTTCATCATTAATATAATATTACAATACTATATTATTAATAATAATATAATTATTTTTAATATAATACCTATATTATTGATCGTATCACAAGTTTCTTTAGGTTTTTTTTTGTTATTTGTCTTGGCGTCTATAGTTGTATCAGTGTGTTTCATATTTATTTTTATTTCATTATAATTAATTAAATTATAGATTTGAAAATATTTCTCATTATAATTAGGAAATAATTAAAAATGCATTGGAACACAAGGTTGTTTATCCACTTTATATTTTTTTTTAAAACAAAAATGTCTAAAATATGCTTAAAGAAGATTAAGATGTCGAATAAAATTTATATTATGATTTTCTTTAATATTGTTTTAAGATTCATAATTTGGTTAATTGTTAAAACTAGTTGTATTATTTCTTCATCACTATTTCAATTATTTATTTATTTGATATTTCTAATTGTATAAAAGATTTATCTAGCGAGTATAAAATAAAATGTTTTATTAAATTACCATATGAAATTGTCATTTATTAAATCTACAACTAATAAATGCATTTATAATAGCTAACCATGGTTTACCTATGATTAATCCACCACTACCCATAATAGTTTTAAGTCGTAATATTATAAAATCTATGAGCCGGTCCTATGAATTTAAAGATACTATAATATCTTCTAATATAGCTTGAGGTTTAATTGTAAAATTATAAGTGTATGACAAAGTTATATAATTTTAACTTTCTGATGGTTATTTTTGTCATAACATTAATTGCAAATTCTAAATCTATAAGTGTCTACAATTGGAATGGTATTGATGTGAGTTTAAACAATAAGAAGTTTCGGATCAACATATTTTTTTCATTAAGATCTTAAATATTAAATTTGATAATTTTCCCTTCACATGCACTATTTTGGATTTTTTTAATGTTTAATTGTAAATTTTTCTTTTAATTATAAAATTATAAGTGTATGACAAAGTTATATAATTTTAACTTTTTAATGGTTCTTTTTGTCATAACATTAATTGCAAATTCTAAATCTATAAGTGTGTCTACAATTGGAATGATATTGATGTGAATTTGAACAATAAGACGTTTAGGATCAACATATTTTTTTTATTAAGATCTTAAACATTACATATTTTTTTCATTAAGATCTTAAACATTAAATCTGATAATTTTCCCTTCACATGCACTATTTTGGATTTTTTTTTCTTTCTAGTTTATTCAAGCATAATCTTTTGATTGTTTTGGCATAAATGGAAATGTCTTTTATTGCATACAATAAAGGAATTTTAATATAACTATTTTTTTTAATTCCCTCAATATATCAAAATAGGCTTGTATTATTGGCTTATCTAATTCTAACTTCTCTAGATAGGGAGGAGAATTAGATGATTGTGGTGGATGTATTTATGGAGAATACGTTTTTATTGAAATACTATTATCATTAGTATTAATTTCATTATGAATTTCTTCATCGTTGCTTCTTTAGTAATGATAGGAAATCCTTATCAATGACTTTTTGGATAATATCTTGCAAATTTAAAGGAATTATTATATATGTAGGAAATGTTTGTAACTTAGTTTTGTAAGTGGGTTGAGCAACTTTATTGTTTGGGTTTAAAACGGGTTGGATAGGTAGCTGAGTAGGTCTTAGAGGTGGTTGATTGGTTGGAAATTGTAATTGTTGAGATTGTGCTTATAATTGTTGGGCTTGAGTAAGATATGGTTGCTATTGTATTTGTGATGAATTCTTTTATGGAGGATATTGAGGTTGATATTGGGGAGGATATTGTTGTGAAGGATGAGGATAAGGAGGCATATTTTCATAATTAGTCCCTTGCTATCATTTTTGTTAAGGTTAGTTTTGAGCTTGTTGTAAAGGTCATGCTTTCCAAGACATTAGAGGGTATTTATTCTAAGGGTATTGTTGATTAGCTTATGAAGGAAATCATTGTGCATAGTCTTAACTCATACTTGTTGCTCTGGGATGCCATAATATTATTGGTGTGAGAAAACAAATTTGTTTCATTTCTTCATTAACTTCTTGATTGTTAGACACCTAAAACTTGGGGATTTGGTGCATATTTTGTAAATATGTAAATAGTGGTGATATGAACAGTTACTATAGGAACCAACCTTGGAAGATGAAAGGTCACTTTGTAATGCTATATAAGTATGTTCACACCAATACAAAAATCAATTTGGGAGTCACCTCTAATAGTGGTACCAGAGTAGGTTATAACTCCATCTGCTTCATACTTTATCATTTTCTAGTTTTCTCTGCCCACCTTAGGAATCTCTCACTTGACTGTAGATGCCTAGTGAAGTTAACAATCACATCCATTTATTTACCTAACTAATATTCCTTGCAAAAGTTGATGGTCATGATCATTTCCTATCCATTCTCCTCATGCCCTTGGGCTCACTCTTCCCATGCTTGACCTATATGTGATTCTTCCCAAAAGAAAATATTATCTTCTCTATCGCGAGTCACAAATGGTATCATAGTATCTCCTCCTTGTGTCACTGCTTTGTGTAACCATGGCCATTCAACACACCATTGTTATAGTTTCAGTGAAATTTGCCATTGTTTGTCCCTCATGGCTTAATCTCGTGTCTATTTAAAGGGAGAATTTGTGGAGTCTCATATATCACCTCAACCATCTACTTACCTTTTCTGCTTGTCACTTGAAGTTTTGGGCTCAATTCCAACCTTTTGAACAACAGATGCTAGACTCTCTTATGCACTATATTCAACCACACCATGAGATATTTTATATCATGCTATCTTTGAACCCTCGTGACTATGGAGGTGATACAAAATACAAAACCCTATGCTAAATTTTATGGAGGTGTGGTGACTCCAATCTTCATGGTTAAGTGAGCCATTCAATGATAACACTGTATATCATCCTTTGGATAGTGAAAATATTTCGTTGAAGCTTTGTTACAGGTCAATTTGGGCATCACTCCTAAAACTCAGATCAGTACAAACAGGGTCTATCATACCCTAAATTAGTTGCTACTTGCCTTAAATAAGTCATCCCATTGTTGGTTTTTATCCATGAAAGTTTCACTGCTTGAAGTCCAACTGGAATGCTCCATCGAGCCACCAACGCACCCCTAGACTGCAGTAAGTGCTTTGCAAAGCACTTACTCCCATGCAAAGTAGTGTTGCAGAGCACCTAGGCCCACTTAATAGAGCGTTGGTCGACCTTGAGCAAATTGTTCAAATGATTCCAAAAATCTTCCCACTTTCTAGTGGCTTCTAGAAGTGGTTCCAGTTATCATGCTATCTGATAACCTCGAATATGAACACCATGGAGCCATTAAATCACATATCCTCTTATCCCATTGAACAAGGAAAATCCCTCATCCATTTATGGAAAATCCATTCAATGACCAATTAATGCCAAACGACCCTCATTTCCTCTAAATTGAGCACTGATCATAGTGCAAGGGAGAGCTTGAATTTTGTAGTGTTATGTTGGTGAGATTATATCTCTTTGAGGTATTGTTTGCAAGTAATGTTATGCTGCTAGAGTAATGTTGCTGATCTGATGAGGATGGGCTGAAGCTAAAGCGAGTTGACATCGAATCGATCCAACTGGTTGTAACTTCTCCTTCTATCTTATAATAAAGAGATCTGTTCTTTTCCCAATACATGTGTTCATGCTTTTATATATGCATTTTCAAATGCAATCGATTCAATTTGATTAAGATGAATAGATCATATGACTTTATGTCATTTTCTGTCTTATGTTAGTAATTGTAGGTACCAATCAAACGTGTTCAGTTCGATTGGGAGTGACGAGAGCGACAAAAGGGAGACGAAGAATAACGAAGGATCACAAGTAGGTATTCTTCTCTTATCTATTTATCTTAAGGAAAAGGTCAAGTGTCTTTCATCTGTTGTTCTAGGTGCGTCCACCACACTTAGGGAAACTTATCTATCCATAGGTTTGATTTCCGTAAAACAAATTGGCAACCATATTGGGGCATATTAGCTTATTGAAAACTCCCTTTTGGTTTGAAGAACGCTAGGGCAACCTTTCAGAGGGTAATTAATTATTATTTCCGCAACATCAAACACATTGTTCAACCTTATCTGGATGACTTACCTGTGCATTCACGGAAACGAGTTGACCACCCGGTACATTTGAGAGTCATCTTTTTACGATTTCGTTACTACAAAATACCTCTCAATCCACACAAATATGTGTTTTGTGTCGGTTCTAGCCATTTTCTTGGTTTCGTCATGTCGAAAGACGAAATTCGACTTGATCCCTTGAAGGTCCAGGCCATTCTAGATTTATCTACACCTTCCAACCTACTTCAGTTACAAATACTCCAAGGGAAGGATAACTTTCTAAGGAGATTCATTCCCAACTACACCGAAATGGCTAAAGGATTTACTCGACTCTTGAAAAATGGGACTCCCTTCCATTGGGATGAGGTTGCGCAAGCTTCTTTTGGTGCTCTTAAAGATACCCTGATCTGAGCATCATTAATGTATTCCCCAAATTATCAAAGCAATTATTTTCTGTATCTTTACGTTGCATATATAACCATCACCATTGTTTTAGTTCAGGAAGAAGATGGGATTTAACATCCGATTTATTATTTGAGTCACAATATCAATGATACAGAAGTTAAGTACACTTGTGTTTAGAAGCTCGCTTTGGGAGTCGTTCAAGTTGTACAAATATTTTGCCACTATATCCTTCTCTGGAAGACCATTTTCATTTCAGATTGCAACCATATGACATACATTTTGTCACGTCGATTGCTGGGGGAAAATACTCAAAATGGATAGTCATTTTGGAGGAATTTGATTTGGAACTCATCAAATCCAAGTCAAAGAAATATTTAGTTTTCACTAAGCTTAACTGTGACATTCCCTTGAGTAGCACTGAGTCTACATTAGAACCATCCATCTCGGATGAGTCTTTGTTTCTGATTGCATCATATGACCCATGGTATGGAGATTTTCTTATCTATCTCCAGACCCAAACTTTCCGACCCGATACCTCTCACTTGCAACAACGACGTATTCGATACCAAGCTAAAGATTATATGATCCTTGGAGAAATACTTTATCGTCATGGTATCGATACAATTTTACGTAGGTGCCTCACTCATGAGGAGGCCAAGATAGTTTTAAGTGATTTCCACGCTGGTACATGTGGTGGAAATTTGTCTGGTTTTGCTACCGCGCAGAAGATTCTCCGCACTGGTTACTTCTGGCCTAACATATTTTGCGACTGCATTCTCGTGGTCAAAATTTGTCATGCTTGCCAGATATTTAATCGTAAAACCTGTGTGACACCAACACCAATGCATCCTGTCATCATTGTTGTACCATTTACCAAATGGGGCATTGATTTCATGACATGTAACCCTCACTCGGCTGGGGGGCATGTCTATATTATTGTCATTGTCGACTATTTTACCAAGTGGGCCGAGGCGATGCCTACATTTAACAACACAGGAAAGATAACTACATTGTTTTTCTTTAACCATGTGGTTACTCGGTTTGATGTGCCGCAAGCCATAGTTATAGACATAGAAAGCACTTTTGCAACTACATGATGATTGAGTTGACTGCCAAGTTAGGACTGTCGCATGATCGTTCTACCCCTTATTATCCACAGGCTAATGGACAAATTGCAGCCATTAACAAAATTCTTCAGTGTATGCTTCAACGAATGATTGGGGTTCATAAACGAAACTGGCATTTAATCCTGTACTCGACTTTGTAGGCTTACCGAACCTCGGTGAGAAACGCAACCATATTTACTCCCTTTCAGCTGGTTTATGGTCTGGAAGGTATCTTACCTATTCAATGTGAAATGGTTTCATTGAAACTCGCGATTGACCTGCTACCTGACACTTCTGAAAAAGAGGCATGTCTTTTCGATCTCATCCATCTAAATGAAAGGTATCATTAATCTGCATTGACCAACGAAGCACATAAGAGACTAATCAAGGCACAATATGACAGCAATGTGAAGCCTCACACCTTCTCTTAAGGAAAAATGGTCTTGCTTTATGATCAGGATGTTGATACGATAGGAACAAGCAAATTAAAACCATTATGGCATGGCCCCTATATTGTCAAGCGTGTTCTGGAAAAGGGTGCCTATGAGTTGGTAGATTATGATGGGTTTCCATTGTCGCAGCCTCAGAATGGGCTGTGTCTCAAACATTACTATGCTTGATTCTACATAGTAAACACTGTATGATACTGTATATATGCTTCAATTGCGTGCGTATCACAGTGTGTCCTTCAAGATTTTTCATGTGGTTAGTAATCCGCTTTTCATTTTGTTGCATATGTCAGAATTTTCGGAACCATTTGTTGGTTATGCCGATGGTGTTAGTTGTAGTACGTAGAATCTATCCTCTGCAGCATGGGCCATCTTCACTCCAAGTGGCGAGTTAATGAGTTTCCAACGGATTTGTATCGGTCGATACAACAAAAATATCGTTGAGTATAGCGCATTGATCAAACTCCTCTCTGATTCCATTTCACTTGGCATTTGCCACATCATCATTAGGCTGGACTCACAGCTTGTCGTACTACAACTCACTAGTGTTTATACTGTCCGAAATCTAATTATTCATCGCATGTTCCTTAGAGTTCGTCTTTTGGAAAGATGTTTTATTTACATCCAATATCAACACATTTCTAGAAACTTTAACACCTTGACTGATTCTTTAGCGAATTACGTGTTAAACAGACATTTGCAACATATATAAAGAAAAATTTTCAATTCACATCATACAATTGAATAGGATTGCACATAACCATAGGAAAAAAATGAAAGTAAAATAGATAGATAATCGAGTTTTGTACAAAAATATGTGTCCAAGACACGTTGGTAACATGACCTCAAAATGTATGCATACATATCATATCCTAAGTAGATCTAGTGGTGCTCATGATAACAGGTCACTGCTTGAGCTATCATGCACAATAGCCTCATCCATCGGCTAGGCACACCAATAGTATGGTGCTGTAGCCTCATCGGTAACTCCTTGATCCATATATCTGGTATTCCGAGAGAAGTCACTTAATAATTCCTCATCCTTTGCAATACTCATCAACTTTCATTTCATAACCGCTATCCCTGAACATTGATTCATCAGTTACATTCTGTCTCTGAAATAATTACTCTCGTTTCGTGTCGTTGATGGGGGATACATCAAGGCCCTCCTGTGACGAGTTGCTTCCTGTCAACATCAACTCATCATCTAGGAAGTTGACTTAGATACACCCTTCCAGCACCTTGGAGCTTGCATAAATCAATGATAAGTTTCTCGCTTTCGACAATAGGTTGACATCACCGGCTTTTTGTTGAGAATTTAGAGGGCTGATGATTAATTCAAATTCTCTTCTTGATAATTACTTGTGAACTTACTTGAGTTACTTATGTCTTCTCTTTATTATCTTATTTAGTCTTTCATCAAGTCAATTATCAAAGTACACAAGGCACAAAATTAGGATCCTAGAGCCAGGGAAAAACCTCTCCCTCTTGGAGAGGAAAACCTGCAAAGAATTATTCTTATAGATCTTCAAGTACCATGACCAAGACTCAGACCCTTGACCTAGATATGCTTCCAAGATCTTGTCACTGCTCCTTAGACGACTTTCAACGTTGATCCTTCTTTTCCTGCACCAACTTTCACTGTCCTGCACCAACATTAGAGATCTCGGTCTCTAAGATTATCTTCAAAGATCATTTGAGATCTTATATTTTACTTCACATATCTTTGAGGTTGAAGGTATAATACTTTCTCTTATTGACTGTGATTATGAAGGTAAATCACAGATTTACCTTCCTCTTTTCTCATACTGCAATAACCCTTATAACATTATAATTATCCCATGACATCTAGATGCTACTCATACTGACTTGCGTTCATAACTTGACATACTGCCTATAACTCACACTTCTGTTAGATCACTAGTTCGCATATAGTCGTTGTTTTTCCACAGAGGAATCCACACTCTTGTTTGTTCACCAATCCAGAAATAGTCACTATTTTCCACGGAGAAACCTGCACTCCTGTATGTTCATTAATCTGCATATAGTCACGGTTTCTCCATAGAGAAATCACCATTTCTATTTATGTCAAATAGATGCAGGTTCTTTATTATATATAGAGCACAGTCGTGACCTTTTAATCTACACTGAACCCTTTATGAAGTCCGCACTTGAATCCCTTCTAACATCTACACTAGTTCAAAGTGATCCACACTTGATTACATTACAAATGAACCACAGGACAATCATATATATATGAGTTTCCTCACTGTCTCTAGGTCAACCTTCCAGCAAGATAGTAGGCCGACATGAAGGGCAGTTAATCCAATGTTTATAAGGGTATCTTCTTGCATCTTTAAGTAGCCATTTCTGCATGGTATTTTGCCAAGATCCTAGAGCATATTTTGTTGACTAGACTCTTCATGAACATGACTCTTAAATACATTTATATCTAGAAGAAAAATACTAATAGACATCAAGAAGAAGTCTATAGACCTATAATAAAATCTTGCTCATGAAACCATGAAGTAAGTAAAACAAAAATACATTTTATTATCTTTGTCTTCTACTTTACATAAATTCATAATTACATAGTCAATATGAAGACCGACCTAGTTACACTTTTCAACAATCCCTCTTAACTAGGGAGGTATTCATACAGGTACATGGTCACTTTCAACCTGAAGAATCTCATAAGAAGAATCAGATTGGTAATCACATCTGTATAGCATCATATCAACCAGCATTGTCTTAGTGCAAGGCCTTGACTAACAACCCCATCTCTCACCGAGACAATGGGCTACAATGCTGGCGAGACACATGACTTATAGACACCATAGTCATTGTCTCTCCAAGGTACATACTCCACCCAGGTGTTCCTAAAGTATGACATTCTTGGACTATTCTTCTCTTGGGTAGCCAACCAAAGAATATCGGTCCTCGACTACTCTTATCTTGAATGCCCTATCTCATTCTCAAAGAGTATCGAACACCAGATGATTACCCAATCCTCCATTTTGTCTTCCAGGTGAAGACCAGAATGATGTGTCTATCCATTCTCTCCACATGGCCTTCACTAAGACTTACGACTGTTAGTCCTAGTCTAGTGCATGACACATGTATTAGAGAATCACATACGTCGCTCCCTTCTTAACTTAGGAAGGACATACTACAAGTTTCTTCCAAGTAAGAAAATTACCACCAAGCTCCCTCTCAACTAGGGTCCTGCAACAATAATGGTGAGACATTTGGCTGCTCATGAAGAATTCCTCCCCTCGATGTCATTGAATTCGATATTGAGGAATCTTCAACTTTTGGCTTAATAGGGCATAGATCATCCATCACTTTCAGTCACGAGTCATGTCCACTATCAGAAAGTGATTCATTAGTCTTTCTCATCTGGTCCACCGTTATGCCATGCTGCTTTCCTTTGAATCATCTCCAAGGATCATACATCCTTTCTCATGATTAGCAGCGATGCACAAATTCATCCAAATAAACACATATGAACTTTTAAAACAAAAGTTACCTCAGTGATGATCTTTCATCTTGAAATCTTCCTGTAGGCATTGACATCCTTTATTCAGATTGACACATCTTCTAATGATATGTTTTCTCAAGGGTCTTATTCTTTACTAAACTTCTGTCAGAGTCTACATATCCTCCCAGGAGATCTCCTAGTCACATATTTTTGGCTTCTGGATGATAACTACCTCTTGACATGGTTTCATTTCATGATCTCTTCCTTTTTGCACATTCTTCATTCCTAGGAACTTGCAAATTTTCCAGTTCCTCGTTCATATACAACCACCTCATATTTCATGAGGATATATTATGTTGATTCATTAGTTAGTGCACCGAGAGATACTCCTCCATAGATTATACTTCTGAATACATAAGTCCATTACCTGCAACCATATGACATGACTTCACATTATCCAGAGTCAGCATATAAATATATACATACCTCATACCTTTTTCCTTGAGTCATCATGTAGCAGTTTTTCTAGAATTAAGAGCTTCATTCCCTTGACTTGTTCAATCAGTATGTCATCACATCCCAGAATTATGTTTCCATGATGACCCTTGTTCTTGATGACTACCTTCCATTAGTAATGTTATCAGAGAGGTTTTCCCGGAGTTGTTTCACTAGGAGCTCCTACAATGCTTCGATCAGGATGCTACACTTCTTCCTATCATACAACCAACAGAAAAAAAAAAAAAAAAAAAAAAAAAAACCTTAATGGAGAAGATGATCTCAATCATAGTGGAGATCCCTCAGTTCTTCTTTCTTGGATTTCTTTGCATCAGGTTCTTCCCTCATTTCAGATACATGGGCTTCTTCCCTATTTCTCTTGTCCTTTTCAGATTAAGGAAAATTTACATTATAATGCCCAAGTTCATCACATCCAAAGCATCGTGCTTTGTCCATATTTCTTCTTCTACTCTGAGGAACAAACTTATCGAATCTTCCTTTCTTCCCAGACTTGGCTACAAAGGCTTGATTCCCTTCACTTGATTTTGGCTTTCAATCTTGTTTCCTCTATTTTACGTAGAGACCATATATCATGGAATGGTGTGGCTTCTTTCTTCCCTATAAACTTGAAGTGAATATTTCCCATTCTTCTGGCAGAGCATTCAACACCACTATATTCATATTAGTGTCAGATATTACTTCTCCCAGTTCCTGTAGTTGATCTCATAGATATTTATTTTCCTGCAGTACTCCTAGAGAATAGCTCCACCAATTTCTCATATATTCCTTTTGATGATTCTAGATTTGGAGATGAGAGAATATTTTTATGGATTCTATAAGAATCCTTTGGGCTCTTATATCTCCCTTCATGTATTTGGAATGACTTCATTGTCCTTGTTTTCCATGAAGAAAAGTTTGAAACCCTAACCAGTTTGTTGCTTTATTTGCAAAGAAGACATTTTCATATGAAGTCATAAAGATACTTACTTGAGTAGATGATTTTCTTCTTCTATTAGCTTCCTTATTGAAGATGATGGCAGGAAATCCCTCTTAGATTGGCTTCAAAGTAGGTGATCTTGGATCCTTGATGATCGAGGATTACTTCAGAATGAAGGTGTCTTCAATAGTGTTGGGTGTTGCTTAATGATGTGTCTTCCAACAATGTCTTTAATATCAAGAATCTTTGATGTCAAAGATTAAATCCTTGATGTGTGGATTCTTTGAGTAAGGTTGAAAATCTTCTTGAGATGGCTCGAGGAGTTCCTTGAAAATTGATTTGACTTTTCAATGTAGACTTTGACTTTTGCTTTGATGCTTTCTAGAAAACTGAATTTTTATCCCTGAGTGTCTTCTTGTCAAATAACCCTTTGTCTTTAGCACCTTAGTTCTAGTTCCATGTTGAGAATTTAGAGGGCTGATGATTAATTCAAATTCTCTTCTTGATAATTACTCGTGAGCTTAATTGATTTACTTATGTCTTCTCTTTGTTATCTTATTTAGTCTTTCATCAAGTCAATTATCAAAATACACAAGAAACAAAATTAGGCTCCTAAAGACAGGGAAAAACCGCCCCTCTTGTAGAGGAAAACCCGCAAAGAATTATGCTTATAGATCTTCAAGTACCATGACCAAGACTCAGACCCTTTACCTAGATATTCTTCCAAGATCTTGTCACTGCTCCTTAGATGACTTTCAACGCTGATCCTTCTTTTCCTGCACCAACTTGCACTGTCCTACACCAACACTAGAGATCTCGGTCTTTAATATTAGCTTCAAAGATCATTCGAGATCTTATCTTTTAGTTCACATATCTTTGAGGTTGAAGGTATAATTCTTTCTCTTATTGACTGTGATTATGAAGGTAAATCACATATCTACCTTCCTCTTTTCTCATACTGCAATAACCCTTATAACATTATAATTAGCCCATGACATCTGAATGCTACTCATACTGATCTGCATTCATAACTTGACATACTGCCTGTAACTCGCACTTCTGTTAGATCACTATTCCACATATATTCATTGTTTTTCCACAAAGGAATCCACACTCTTGTTTATTCACCAATCCACATATAGTCACTTTGTTCCACAGAGAAACCCGCACACCTGTCTGTTCATTAATCTGTATGTAGTCATAGTTTCTCCACAGAGAAATCCACACTTCTGTTTCTGTCAAATAGATGCAGGTTATTTGTTATATATAGAGCACAGTTGTGACCTTTTAATCCACACTGAACCCTTTCTGAAGTCTATACTTGAATCCATTCTAACATACACACTAGTTCAAAGTGATATGCACTTGATTACATTACAAATGAATCACAAGACAATCATATATATATGAGCTGCCTCACTATCTTTGGGCCGACCTTCCAGCAAGATAGTAGGCCGACTTCATAGTTGAATATAGGCTGACATGAAGGGCAGTTAATCCAACGTTTATAAGGGTATCTTCTTGCATCTTTCAAGAGCCATTTCTTCACAGTATTTTTCCAAGATCTTGGAGCATATTTTTTTGACTAGACTCTTCATGAACATGACTCTTAAAAACATTTATATCTAGAAGACAAATCCTAATATACATCAAGAAGAATTCTATAGACCTATAATAAAATCTTTCTCATGAAACCCATGAAGTAAGTAAAACAAAAATACATTTATTATCTTTGTCTTCTACTTTACATAAATTCATAATTACATAGTCAATATGAACACCGACCTAGTTACACTTTTCAACACCTTTGACCGAAAGACTTTGTATGGTGTTTGAAATCAAATCATCTATTCACACCATGCAGACTGTACTGCAGTACCTTGAGAGCCATTATATTGATCGGTGGTTTCTCTCGTGTTTGTTAACGACTTACATCATTCACTGGTAATCAGACGGTGCGTTCCCGTGTTCGACTTCAGATCACATATTCACATGGTTAGACTCGTACTTGAGCGATCGAGTGAACGAGATAGAAGACCCCAGATCTAGTTTCATCCATCCGACCTGCGATTTTAGGAGTAGTACCACATCATCCGAACGATGGATTTACACAGATGGTCATCCTATCATGGGTCTATATCTGTAGACGACTTTATGATTTATATACATGTTATGATAGTTTATGTGGTGAGTATGGGTATGCCTCCCTCAGCAATTCATGTCCAAAATGTACAAGACATCATGATGTAATGTATTGTAATTGATGCAGGTCACCGTCTGCTTCAGATCCTACTCATCACATCATAAATCATATCACTCAACCTTATCGTTTTTAAATTCATACTTTAGGGGTCAACTGTTACAGGTCAATTTTGGGCATCACTCCCAAAACTCAGATCAATACAAACATGGTCTATCATACCCTAAATAAGTTTCTACTTGCCTTAAATAAGTCATCCCATTGCTGGTTTTATCCATGAAAGTTTCACTGCTTGAAGTTTAGCTGAAATGCTCCATTGAGCCAGCAACACACCCCTAGACTGTAGTAATTGATTTGTAGAGCACTTACTCCCATGAAAAGCAGCATTGCAGAGCACCTAGGCCCACTTAATAGTGCGTTGGTCGACCTTGAGCGAATTGTTTAAATGATTACGAGAATCTTCCCACTTTCTAGTGGCTTCTAGAAGTGGTTCTAGTTATCATGCTATCTGATAACCTTGAATATGAACACCATGGAGGCATTAAATCACTTATCATATTATCCCATTGAACAAAGAAACTCCCTCATCCATTTATGGAAAATCCATTCAATGACCAATTAATTCCAAACTACCCTCATTTCCTGTAAATTGATCACTGATCATAGTGCAAAGGAGAGCTTGAATTTTGTAGTGTTACGCTGATGAGATTATATCTCTTTGAGGTATTGTTTACAAGTAATGTTATGTTGCTAGAGTAATGCTGCTGATGTGATGAGGATGGACTGAAGCTGTAGCGAGTTGACATCGAATTGATCCAACTGGTTGTAACTTCTCCTTCTATCTTATAATAAAGAGATTTGTTCTTTTCTCAATATATGTTTTCATGCTTTTATATATGTATTTTCAAATGATATCGATTTAGTTTGATTAAGAAGAATAGAACATATGCCTTTATGTCGTTTTCTGTATTCTGTTAGTAATTGCAGGTACCAATCAAACGAGTTCAGTTCAATTGGGAGCAACATGAGCGACAAAAGGGAGACGAAGAATAGCGAAGGACCACAAGTAGGTGTTCTTCTCTTATCTGTTTATCTTAAGGAAAAGGTCAAGTCTCTTTCATCTGTTGTTCTAGGTGTGTCCACCACACAGGGAAAATTATCTATCCGTAGGTTTGATTTCTGTAAAACAAGATTTATTTTTTGCTATCTTCAGTATATATTGTGTTGGTTGGGGTTTGGATCTTCATGGTTGTGAGAAACTGCATAGTTCTATGTTTTTGGGTGATATGATACTTTAATATGATAAGCATTTAAAAGGTTAGGGCGAACAATGCCATAAAATATTAGTAGGAATGATGTCAATGGGATATTATGTGTAATTTGTATTATCAATTAGCAAGTGGTTCTCAAGGCTTCCTTTATATGGGTTATTCTCCCTTTTAGAGGCATCAATTCAAAAAATTATTAATGAAATGCATTCACTCATTTCTATAGTTGGCATTGTTGACTAGAAAAGACAACTACAAAGATAGCAAATTTATTTGGTTGAAGAAATTTTTTATTTGGCTGAACTATTATACAAAATTTCGGCCGAACAATTGGCTGTTTAGATTAATGCCGACCATTAAATGTACTTTTTTATCGGAGGTGGAAAAATCGGCAATAATTTTTTCGGCCGAAAAAAAAAACAATTTGACTGAACTATTGATTCAGACAAACTATTTATTCGACCCAAAAATCATCTATATATGACAGCCCTGAGGCGATTGCAGAATTTTATGCGTCATTAGTTCATTGGTTTGCAACTTTGTTAGGTAGGAATCGATTTGGCATCCCTGTGTGCATGATTATTGTTCGTTGTTGTTTCTGTCGATGTGCGTATGTCCCTATGTGTATGAGTCTTGTTCACGTCGATGCACGTATGTCCCTGTGTGCATGAGTCTTATTTATTTTTGTTATTTGTGGATTTCTTGTATGGTTTTAAATTTTCTATTGGTTTTTTTGTAGGATTTGTTGCGCCAAAGGAGTTCTTGTAGGATTTTTGCAGGATTGGTTGCACTCCTCAAAAACAGATACTTGTTCTTGATCGACACCTTGTTCAGCTTCTTGTAATCAATGAATAATCTGAGAGTACCATCATTCTTCTTTACGGACAAAAAAAATGCACCCCAAGGTGATACACTTGGCCTTATGTATCCCTTCTCAATAATTTCCTTCAACTGCAACTTTAGTTCCACTAACTCTGGAGTGCTCATCCTGTAAGTTTCCTTTGATTTTATTTCTTATCCTAGTACCAAATCAATATAAAAATACACTCGCTATGAAGAGGAAAATCTAAAATCTCTTCTGGGAATACATCCTTAAACTATTGCAAAATTGGATACCACTTCAATACTTTTTCATCCTCAACATCCTTACTTTTGTCACTAGAAACATGCACTATGAAAAATACACACTCTTTCCTGCAACTGTGCTTTTCATGCATAGTTGTAACCATTCTCACCAATGTAGGCTTCTTCTTTTCCTGCAAGATCCTCCCTTCCATCATCATCCAAGCACTCAATAGCCTTCTCATAACAATCCACCTTAGTCCTGTGAAGGTACAACCAATCCGTACCTATAAACATATTGTATGATCTCAATGGAAGCACATTCAAATGTGTTGATGTTGTCATACCATTTAGCTCAAATACAAAAGCTCTTACCTAATGATGAACTCTTTTATTAGTACATATATCTAACTGCACCAACCAAGACTTTGCATTCACTTCTTTACTCAAACCAAATTTATCCACCAGGTCAGGGTTAACATAACTATAATTAGATCCAAGGTTGATCAAAATGGAAACAAATTGATCATAGAGCTTACCTTCCATCTCAATGATGGATTCCTGGTGATCGTCCTGCTTGTTATCAAATGTCGAATAGATCCAAGGAATGATCTTCCCAACATCCCCAATTTTCTACACCTCCTACGAATGGTATATCTGAGGCCTACCACCCTTATACAACGAAAAATCCTTCTTGTGATGATCCTTGCCACATATCCAATACTGCAAATGCCCACTACAAGTTATGTTCTGCTTCTCTCCAGGCTGTGACCCATGTCACTTCTCAAATTCGTTAATCTTATTATAAGGAGAAAAATTCTCTTTCTCACCTACATCCTGAGGTCTTCCTCGCTTTGGTGGCAACTTCCCTTTAGTCTTGTCATTCCATTTTAACCTTGATTGGACTTGGTATTACGCTTTGATTGCTCATAACAGTGCTTTAGCTTACCAATGAATTATTCCAGCAATCGAGGCTCATCATATTCAATTTGATCCTTGAATGTTCATGGTAGTTCATTGATAAATATATGAAGTTTTGTCTTCTCATCCTTGAGGTAAGGCACATACCTCAACAACTTCAGCAACTTAGTCGTGTAATCTTCATCTATCATGGGTCCCATATTCAGCTCATAAAACTCCTTAGAATTTCCGTCATAGAAGCTCTCTAATAAGTATATATTCCTAAATAGTATCTTAAATTCATGCCAACTCCTATATCCTAATATCTCTGACTCGCTTCACATCTTCCCATGAGATGTTTTCTTTCCCTTTGAGACTTAAAATAACTATCCTTGCCTTCATGTCCTTTTTATATTCATGCAGTTCAAAGAACTTCTTCATTCCAAGAAACCATGCCTCTGCATCTTCCATTTTATTCAACTCTCCATCGAATGTAGGTGGCTTGGATTTCTTGAATTCATTTAGAAAGTATCCCCTCTCACTCCTATTGATTCCTCTAAAATCACTGCAATAACATTGGGCATAACCACTTGGTGGGGAACTTGAAAACCATTCCTTTTCCATTTGGAATAGTGGCTCTGACTCGGGATGATGGGACTAGTTTCCCAATAAAGTATAATTGAGTGGATGTGAGGTATTTATAACTAAATGTGACTTTATAAAATGGGAGTCATAATGAAATTATATATATATATATATATATATATATATATATATATATATATATATATATATATATATATATATATATATATATATATATATATATATATATATATATATATCGGGACTTAATTATGTTTCTTTTCTATGCGATTTAAAATATTATCCTCAGTGTATGAAAATGCAGATGTATCAAACAATAATAGACATGAAAACAATTAAAGATAATTAATTTTATTAAATAGTTAATCAAATTAATTTATTATACTCATATCGCATCAAATAATTGAATGTCTTGTACATATATCAAAAGATGGAAATCCTTGCATGTTCAAAAGTGAATTAACGCTAAATTGTATTTAGAAGATGGATATAACAAAACAATTAAAAACAAGTATGAATATTAATCACAAATGAATAGAACAAAAATATAAGGATAGAAGTACCCAATATATCTTAACTCTGCTCATGAAAGAAATAGCCCTGGTCCAACCTTTCTATTAAGATGTTTTCAAAAAGTACAAAAGTAAAACTTCTCATAGCCTTCCTTACAAAATTTCAGGACCCTTACTTTGTAGATATGATAGGGTTTATATAGTAAATAATAGAAATATAGAAATAGAAAATACACAAATTGTTGAGGAGGTTTAAACCAGTCTCCTTAAAATAAGATAAAATAGGACATAAATAGAATTTGTTTGAATGACGAGCTCAGGAGTTCGATGTTGTCTCTTTTCCCATTCGTTTCTTGAGCTCATGAATATCCAACATTGGCTACACTTCAGGGGGTTGAGTTGGCCTTATGCGCAACTGTCTAGTGTACACTGCATCTGAAAGTGCATGAAGCATGTGGGAGGACATGTCAGAAAGGCATCATAACATCAACCACTGACTATGTGGCTTCACAAGATATTGCTAATATTTTTTTGAGTCAAGTTTTGCCAGCTTCTTAATGATTTTTTCCTTTGTCTTTGACCTTTCCTACCATTGTTTCATTAAAAATTTGACATTGGGAAGGGGACCAGGTGGGCATTCTTGGATCAGATTGGAATCCAATAAATTATTTTTGACAGTTTCAACAATGTTGTTAGCAACATCCCTTGCTCTCAAAATTGCTCATTCTTCTTGCTTTAGTTCTATGTCCCAATCAATAAAGATGATTTATTTATGGGAATCCTCTATTATGGGAAGATTTGTTGCTATTCCCTCTACAATGTCTTGCCAAGTGATGAATTTTGAGATCTTTTCATCAATGGCATCAAAATTTTTCCTTAGTTCGGACGACTGATTCATCAATGAATCACTTTTGTCACACAGATCATTGATAATTGTCAATTTGTGACAGAATACTACTTGTTGTTGGGCCAACATGGTGTTCAGTTCCAAAGCTTCTTTTTTTAAGTTTTCTATATTTGGGTTGTCTTTCAATTTCTCTAATGTGAATTGGAGTTGTTGAATTTGAGTATCTTTGACATTGATGTCATATTGATGTTGTAATTTTAATTGATCAAATCTTTGATGGAGTTGTGACAACCGTGTCTACAACTAATGATCAATACTCTGATTTTGTTTTAACAAATCCTGTTCCAAGTGTTGGATTATGTCATATTTTTCCTTGACCAATTGTTGGACCTCCGATGCCTTGTTAATTGTGGAAGTTGCATAAGCACGTAAAAATTGTGAAAAACTTGTTAAATCTTCAGAAGGATTGGTTTGTGGATTTATCCACACTACATCCACTGGTATATCTCCAGGAACTAATGCCTAGGATTTTTCAACCCTCCTCCTCTTTTTCTCTCTACTCATCACAACCCGATGTTTGGGACCATAAAAGATGTCAAGTGGTGGGATTTCTTATATCTTGAGAACATTTTTTGATGAGGGGAATGACAGGATGAATTCAATTTCCTCTATGTTGACATCCTTATCAGAAGCCTAAACATTTAGTGGGCCTTGTCTATTTCCTTGAGGAGTGTTTATTTTTTATTTAGGATCAAGAGTGTTTAACTCTTGATTTCCTTTGATCTGTTTACAAATTGGTTCCAGAGCTCATCGAAATCAATGCTAAAAAATGCGTTAACTGTCTGTTGTTCTGCGTATGTTCTTCCCTTTGTTTCATGTAGGAATTTAGTGTCCTTTCAAGGTTGCTCCAAATCTCGTTCTTTCTATAAAATTGGTTGAGATACCCTCAACATGTCTAGAAGGATATTCTCCATCCTGTTGTTCCTGTATTATTTAAACTCGGCAAGTTGTTCTGGATCCAGAAGAATTGATACTAGCTTTTCTACATGTGAATATGTTTCAGTAGCCTCAAACAAATCATCATAATCATCGGGCGCATGAATGAATTGTCTGACTTTACCCAGGTTGTGAATTTCTGGGCCACTTTGTTTGGGTCAAACTGTCTGTTGGGAACAATAGATAAGTTTAAACATTCGATTTGATTGATTTCAAGCCCAACATGTTTGTAATTTTCTAAAGCATAGACACCACAATGGATAGGGAATGAAGGCCAAGAGGATTTTTTAGCTTCCTTTAAGGCTTTGGTTAACCCATTCCCTATTGTCTGATATGCAATATATCTGGGCAGGAGCAGTGGGAGAATATGGGGCTTGTCTAGACTTCCATAAACTCTAACATATGTAAATAAATCATATCCAAACCATTTTCATATGGCCATGAAATCGTCTTTGGATTCATTTGACAATCTTGGTGCATTTTCACCAAAATAACTTGATGCAGGGGTAAAATGACTCCATGAAAAATTATATAAAAATGAGACTCATAATTGGACTCCCATAGGATATTATGGTAAACATGGATAGGAGTAGGGTCTTGTGTGGTCCATTTCCATCCCATGGTTTGGAAATCTGAAGTAAAAAACATTGCGTCTATGATATAAGCACTCATGAAAAATGGGGGAACTATCTTGGAAGTGACTTTACGGTTCTTTCTATATTCTATGGTTTGGGAGGAAATATTATTGGAAAGGATGGTACTGCAATCCATAATGTATGAATCTGATGCAATCTCCATGACAAGAACCCATTTAATTGAGAATTTACTTGTATTAGGGTATCTAAATACCCTACACATCATAGCAGCAATATAGCAATACGAACCAACAAGAGAAGATATAGAATACATACCCTTATCATCATGTTTTTGCTTGTTAGAGTTGTGTCTCCATTTCCTTATTGGGTCTGACTGTAGCTTATTCTCCTTTGCAAACTTTTCAAGGAAATTCTTGTCATATACCTACTGTGGGTTGGGTATCTTATACATTTTCTTTAAATATTGCACCTTGAAAGACCCAATTATTGTCTCCATTTAAGTCAGGAATGTCGTATCTTCGATATTGAAATTTTCGATTATCCACTTTACCATGTTTGTATAGGGGAGAATATTAGGGCAAGCAAAAATTCCGTGGAGGAAAGAATTGGAAACTTCACTGCAAGAGGTTTCATAAGACGTTGGAGCATCAGTTATGGCCACCCTTACAATTATTCTAGGATTTTCGTCCTCAAATAATCTATACATGGATTCCCATGAGGATGACCCACTGTTTGGAGTGCATGTTGTATGAGAGAATAGTGGAGGCATCTCTGTTACTTCTGAAGCAGGAGACGTCAGGTGTGGAGTAGCCATGGTTTTCTTGCTCTTCTTCACAACCTTTTACATTTAGTAAGGTACTTTCTCCTCGAGACTAGCCCACAATAGGACAAAAAGAGAATGAAGAACGTTACTTGCAATGCAGGAGTGATTAACACAAAAGCTTGAAATGATGGAAAATATGGTTTAAAATGCAAAAAAATCTGAAACATTAAGTAATAGGGGGTCAAATCACTTTGGGGGCTCAAGACTATCAATACCATTATGTCTGAGTAATAATTAGAAACGAGAGTTCATGTGATTAATTTGGACAACTCAGTGCTTAATTTAGATCTCGTATCGCAAAAATTCTTTCGGATGATAACCTTGAAACACACGATACGTTATATTACCAATATGTGATCAAGACCCTATGTTAATTGATTATAAGCTATTTATTGGAGATTTCAAGATATTGGAGCATTGGGTGGCAAGCATGTTGTAAGTTTTGTGATGAGATAACAATATCACAATCACAAGAGTGGTGGAGTGAGTGTTGAAAAGTATAGTGTGGTGGAAATGCAATGCGATATATTGCATCGGGGGTTTAAGAGAGGGCATGATAGATGGTAACAAAAAGTTTTGCAATTGCGCGATAACAATAGGTGACGTGGTGGTAAGGCGAGTTCTACCAATGGTATTTATATAATAATATTTTTCGGAGAGGCTTTTTCCTTTGTTATCATTCTTTTTGTTTAAAAGCCTTTGCGCATTGTTTTATGTATCCAGGTTATATCGCATCACAATATTTCAATGGAGTGCTTTGTGTGTTGCTTATTGCAACTGTGATATGTGGTATGCTATGTGGTTTTTGGATTATTCGCTTAAGTCCTTCGGCCAATAAGATCTGAGTTAATCTTTAGGATATGAAATTTTTGTCCTATAAGAAATAAAATGTTTTATTGTCCTAACTTAAAAATAAAAAAGGGTCCCCATTATTTTCTATTGTAATTATATCCCATTATTTCCTATTGTATATATATATATATATATAATGGGGGGTTATTGAAGAGCTTTATGGATTATCCACAGTGTTATAGAACATTCATCAACATTTCGAATCCCAAAGGGGATCCATCTTCAAGACATGATTTTGAATGAAGGATTGAAAGAAGGATTTAAGTCAGGATTACTAGCGAAGAAAAAATATATATAAAGAGCCTAAAAGAATTAATAATTATTATTATTATTTTATTATGATTTATTATTATTATTTTAATATTTTAAAATCTTTTTAAGTAATAATTTATTTTAATTTGATAAACATTATCAGTAATAATTTTTAATTTTTAATTTTAATATTATAAACTCATTTTAAGTAATAATTTAATTACTTATTCTCTTTAGTATTTTTAATTAATTTAATTTAAAATAATAATAATAATTAATTAATAATGTTCAATATTTACTAATATTAGTACTTATAATAATTAATTAATAATATTGAGTTGATTAGGATTAATTAATAATACTTAATAATAATTAGTAATAGTTGTTAATAATAATAAATTTGAGAGTTTTTCTAAAAATGAATTATATATTCTTTATTATTTAATATTAATTAATTTATATTCTAGCACTTACTAATTGAGAATATTGGGGGGGGGGGACGGCGAGGGGTTGAATAGCACAACAATTGGCAATTTACTAGAAGAACCAGTTATCTCTGATTTATAATAATGAAATTTCTAAAATTATAATAAGTAAAAGTGATTAAAGAAAGGAAAACTATTTTCAAAATGTTGGATAAGTAAAATTACTCTTGAATTTTTTTTTATATTATTGTAATCCTTTGAAAAACCTCTTATAGATGAAAATCCTTAAGTATCTATATTGCTCTTTAATCAGTTCTAAAGATAAAGTAGGGGGCTTTTGAAACTTAGCCTTTTGATATACTCATTTTGTCATAGGTAGAGCTACTGTTGCCAACAAGCGTTCATAACCTCGACATGGTTACCTTTTAGCCATCCATGATCTAGTATCCCATCCATTTATGATTACAATCATTAGAGATAAATTCAAATATATATATTAAAGTACTTAAAAGCCATTGGCCTAGTTTGGTGACCAGATAGTGACAATGCCATTCACTGGTTGTAATTGAGTTGAACAAGCTAGCTTGTGATGAGACCACTTGTCTTATGGTTAAAAATAATCATAAGCCATTACCCTAGTTTGATATTCAGTAGTGGTAATGTCAACTTATTATTTTCCTATGATCATGGTAAACAGGCTCATGATGAGACCTCTTATCTTTTAAGTGTAATATATTTTTGAATTACACTCTAAAAAGAGTATTATTAATGGATGGGGAGAATCATTGACTCCTTAAGAGTTTTGGATGAAAATTTAGAGTTAGAGATGCTTAGCTACAAAATAGTTTTTACTTTGTTGAAAGAAAACCTTTCTTGACTGATAATAAGATCAAAATATTTTATAAAGTTTGAGGTCAAAGAATTTACGACTTCTATGGAAAAATATTTCAGAGTTTTATGATAACTATCCAATTTTCAATTTTGTAATCATTTCCTTAAAAATTCCTACTTTCAAAGCGAAAATTCATAAGATATTTAGAGATGTTTAATGGTAAAAAGCCAAAAGCATATTACTTAACATGATTTTCTGAAAACCTAAATATGTAAATGGAAATACCTACATATTTACTGTAGAATAAATATTCTTCTAAGAAAATATCTTTTTCAAAATAAGCCCATTAACAGGAAGATAATCTCTCTTTCCTTGTAGATCTTGCCGTATGAAAGTTGATGGGCCTACTTGTTCAAAAATTTGAAATGGTTGATGTGCCTACTTGTTCGAGAGTTTGCATCAAAAGAAGATTTAACTATATGTTGATGAAGAGCATGAGAAAGCTTGGATTTTTCCCTTTCTTCTTCTAGTTTAAGGATTTGAGACATTCTTAGCTGTAAAGAAGAGGAAGTTGTTTCTTCAATGAATTGGACTAGGGATAATGAGGGAACGACTAGGTTTGAAGGAATGATAACCTCTTTCCCATATACCAAATTAAAGGGAGAAGTACCTATGGAGGCCTTTTAGTTTATTTGATCATCCCATAGAGAAAATGTCAAAGATTTATGCCAATTCTTTTGGTTCTGATCAATAGTTCTTTTAATAATTCTTATGAGGTTTTTATCGGTTGAATCTGCCAAACCATTCCCTTGGGGATAGTAATTAGTAGAGTAATTAAGTTTAAATCCCCTCTTAAGAGAAACTTCAGTCATTTTATTACCTAAAAATTAAGATGCATTTTCAAACATAAGTACATTTAGTAATCCAAACCTGGTAATATTGAATTGATCAATGAATTCAATAAAAAAAAAAGAATTGGATACCTTTAGTGGAATGGATTCCACCCACTTAGTGAATTACTATGTAGTAGTAAGGATATTACTTGGAAGAGTGAGGAACAATATCACTTATGATGTCCAGTCCCCATTGTTCAAAGGGTTTTTCAATGTTGACCGGTTGAAGAGGCAAGCTTGGATTTCTTTGTCTTCCGACACTAGTCTAACATATTTTGCATTTCCTTACATATGCATGGGTATATTTGAACAAATTTGGCCAATAATACCCTACATGCAAGATTTTGTGTGCAATGGTATCTCCTTCGAAATGTCCACCAGCTGGTCCGTTGTGGAGCTCCTGCAAAAGCTTTTGTGCTTCAGACTTTTCAAGGCATCCTAATAATACAGAATCTTTTTTTTCCCGAATAAAACATCTTTAATGATTTCATATTGATTGGATTTTAATCTTAGATCCCTTTTCCTTCTGTAATTGAGATTAGGGGGGAGCATATCCATTCTTTAAATAGAAAATAAGATCAACATATTGGGACTCAGTGTCTATAAGGCTTACCTCAGATATGTGTGCAATATTACCTGAGTCCTCATCAATTGGTATATTGGAAGCTCCAGTAAGCAATCTACAAAAACCTTGTCCTCTGACAATTTTAGTTGGTTTAATGTCAATATCATATTCTTGCAGAGCTGTAACCCAATTTTCCCTCTTTTTTCCTAGCTCCTTTTGCACAAGTAATTGTCTCATTGCTGGTAATAGGACTATCACTTTAGTGTGTGTCTTTAGAAGAAAAGGCCTAAAATTCTTTATGGATTTGAAAACAAAAAGAACTTGTCTCTACACCTTTAAATAATTTAGTTCAACACCTTGAAAATTTGAACTAAAGAAAGAGATGGGTGCTTCAACTTGTTGATCATTAAGTTGTGTCAAAACAACATCATAAGATGTTTCAGAAGAGAAAGTATATAAAATAAAATGATCAGAAAATTTTGGATTAGTTAGAGAGGGGGAATTTATAATGGATTGTTTGATTGAATCAAAAGCTTCTCTTTCATTATGGCCCTCCTTAAAGACTGGAATTTTCTTGATCATGGCTTGTAATGGTAAAACAATTTGGGGAAAGTGAGGAACAAATCTTTTGACAAAATTTATCTGTACCATAAAGGACTGCATGGACTTCTTGATATGGGGAAAGGAGATTTTAGAAATTGCTTTTATCCTATCATGATCAATACAAATTCTTTCTTTGGATACAATAAATCCTAAAAATTTTCCTTCACTCTGAGTGAAATAAGCCTTTTTAGGATTTAATGAAATTCCATACTTTTTACAACGTTCAAAGATCTATTTTAAGTCACAAAAATGATTGGTTCTTTTCTTGGAGTATATGGTTATATAATCCAAGTAAACAACAACGATTTTATTTATCAAACCTCTAAAAGCTATGTCCATGGCTCTTTGGAAGGTTTCCCCTATGTTTATTAAACCAAAAAGCATTTTCTATTAGGCATAAGTTCCCCATTTGGTCCTGAATGTAGTCTTTAACCTATCATCTCTATGAACTAGGATTTGATTGTATCTTGAAAAACCATCAAGGAAATACATGAGTTCGGAACCAACAACTGATTGTAGGATTTGTTCCATGGGAGGCAATGGGAAATTGTCCTTTTGGCAAGCTTTATTTAGATTCCTAAAATCTATACAAATGTGAATGTCACCATTTTTCTTCCCGGAAGGCACTAAGTTTGAAACCCATTTTGAATGCCTAACAGGAAAAATGATTTTATCTTTAAGGAGTTTATTCAGCTCAGACTTGATTTGATTTTATAGATTGGGGTGAATTTCCTTAATTTGTGTTGAACACACTTGTCATTATATATCATTGGGATAATGTGTTGGATAATGGAGGTATCATATGTTTTGAGATCTTCACAACTCCAAGCAAAAACACTCTTAGATCTTTTCAATAAATGAATGAAGGCTAATCTCTCATCCGGTGAAATATTAAGACCTAGATTGATGTTTTGAGGTCTAAGATCAGTTCCAAGGTTTACTAGTTTGAACCTCGACGTTCAACTTTGCAGTTTGGAATTAGTAACCTTCTTAAATATGCCTTTTAGGTCATAAAGATATTCAAGCTTTACTACAAATTTAGGTATATAATTTTCATCATTTATCTGCTTCAACTGTCTCTCATGTTCATTCTCATCAATTATTTGATTGTCATATGATCCTTCAGATGTTAAAAATCTTAGAATGTCTTTGTCATCATTAAACACTCATCAATTGATGACATTATCAGGGATGGATGGGCGGAAAAATAATTCAATGGAAAACCTATCTAGACTATAATACTCAGATGGTATAAGTCTATATGCTACATTAGCCAGAAGGTTAGCACTAGCATTTTGAAGTCTAGGGATTGGAGAAATATTAGATGCTAAGAAATGTGAAGTAAGGGTTTGAACCGGTGATTGATAATGCTTCAAATGACCAGAGGAACAATGAATGGTGTTTCTCAAAAATTTTATAACAATTTGGAGCTTCCATACACTTGAAGTTATTTGACACCAAGACCTATTGCTTTATATAAGCCTTGGACCAGTGCCTCATATTCAGAAGTATTATTTGTACATTCAAACTCTAATCTGCATGCTAGCATTTTTTTCCCCTTTTGGACTAATTAATATACAACCTCATTAGGGGAATTTTGAGGTCTAAAATGGGCCTCCTAAGAAAAATGTGCAATCAAAATTCACTTTATGAGAACCAATCACATTTTAGGGGATGACATCATCCCTAATGGTTGAGGTGGCATCGCTTGAGTTAAAGGTACTTACTTGTCACATTTTCAATGGTGGATAAAAACTCATGGTTAACCATGGTAGTGCTCTAAAAGTCAAAGTAAAGTACTCATAATAAATGTCATTTCACACTCTCTGAATAAAAATATATTATTTTCATTTCATATTTCTTGAAAGAAACAATGCATATCCCTTTACATTTATTATATTATATTATAATATATTATTTTTATATGGTATATTAATCACATGTTATTATACAATTTAAATAATATAAATTTTACTTAATATCATATAATATAATTAAGAATTTGTAATTTATATTTATATTTTATTTGAAGTTATTTAAGTACAAAGGAAAAATGCCTTAGTTGTTCAATGATAATGACTTTTTCTTGAAAAACTCATTCTTATTTATAGTCACATAAATACATTTTTTTTATTAATTTTATTTTTTTACAACATTTGAATTGAATTTAACTATGGTTACATGGATTGTGGTGTAAAAAGTGAATTGAAAATTCATAAATATTATTTTATTGGTTTAACTGTTATTTTATTATTTCCTTAGGAGGCCCATTTTAGACCTCAAAATTTCCCTAATGAATCCTGCACCATCATTGGATTTAGATCCATCAAAATATAATTTCCAAAATAAAGATTTAACTATGGGTTTATCTACAATATTTACACATTTGGAAGAATCTGTCTGTGAAAAGTTTTCAATTTGAGAAGTGACAGAGTTATTTGAAAAGAGTGACTCTTGTTCATTTAAACTGCCCAAGAATGATTCAGCAAAGTAGTTTCCAAGAATATTATTGTTAAAGGCCATTGGTTCATTTTCATCTTCAAAATTAGTTACTGAATACTTCATATGATTTTCTCGGTCAATTTGAATTTGACTTGCATTTCCATTGTAAGGGAGCCACATATGAGACCAGTCCGTGGAAAAGCAACCACGAAGCTTTTTAGACCAATCTCTAATAAGAATCAAATCATAGAATTCAAGGATATCAACAACTATTATGTCAATTATTTGACATAATTTTGAATTAGAAGCAAGTCTAATGAGTACATAATTCATTTCTCCCAAAACCTTGACTTAATTGGTTCTATCAAGTTGAACGATGTGAACAAAAAACTTTTGGGGTGAGATGTTTAAGTTCATACAAACTGAATATGGCATTATGTTTGAAGAAGCCCCAAAGTCTATCAGGAAATTGTGCACATTTTTATTGAAAATTTCAAAAGTTAAGAGGAAAGGTGGAGTATGTGAATTAGATATATCTCGAATTAATATAGCATCAGTGGAATCAATATTTTCTGATGAATCACTAGGAGGTTTACCTACTCCTTTTGAAGCTTTAGATGTGACAGTAGCAGGGAGATGAGAAGCGAAAACTGCATTCAATTCTTTGAGTAAAAACTTCTACTTTTGTCTCAATTTACTCACCTCACACAGGGAGATGTTTTCTTTGACTTTCTTCATGTCCTCCACTATATTATATTCTATGGTATCTGAAACTACCAAGGTATTTGATGTAGATGGGGAGTTTTATTAAGATGGGGTTGTTTGAGAAGATGTGGAAGGAGACTTCTTACTCACAACTTTTTCTTTAGGATCAGGGGTTAAGGTTTTCTGTTTTTGGACTGATTGTGGTAAATCAATAGGAATTTTACTTATGGTGATGAAAATTAAGGCCTCATACTCATCTTCATTATTAGATGTAGGCAGGATAAAATTCTATAAACCATTTACTTCAACTAATTCTTCATATTGGGATTCATTAAAAGATAAAGTTGTTTCATCCTCATCTTCATCTTGATCAAATTCAGCATTAGATATTATTTTTGGATGTTGAGGATTTACTGTTTGAGCTTTATTGAAAGATATATAAGGTTTCTTAGAAGAATACTCAGCTACCTTTTTTTCTATTTCTACCATCTCATTTGACATGGATTTAAGGACCTTTTGCAAGCCTTCAAGATCAAAGGGATCTTTAGGAGTTTTCTTCTTTGGTTCATGCTTGAATGTGAATTTATTTGGTTTTCTTTCTTCCTGAGCAGTCTTCTTTTCTAATGCAAGTATATTTTTATCTACAGACGGTGCCTCTTTCATGTTTTCTCCTAAAGTAGCCTTATTGGCTCTATCTACAAAAAATGTGATATTAGAAGGAAGAGAGGAAATGTACCATTCAATCTGTACATCAATACCAAGCTTTGATGTACTTGGGATCTTGTTTAGTAATTTGTTGAATTTGGAGTTAAAATCCTTGATCTTCTCACATGAATTTGCTTTTAGATTAGAAAGATCATTTATAAGGGTTGTAGTTGTGCGATCATCACCGAACTTGGTTAAAAATTGCTCTTCAAATATATCCCACCTAGTAATAGTACCTGATGGTAACGAAAAGTACCATGATCATGTTGATCCTTGAAAAGTATAAGGGAATAACCTTACTACACAATATTCTTCTAAGACTCCATTGATATTCATGGCTAGCATGAAATTATGGAGGTGTTATGATCCAGTTGGATATTGGTGGCCACCGGCCTATTCCACTTGGGGCCTCACCATTGTTTCTTTTATTTTTTTAGTTTCCTTAATTATAACACAATTTACTATTTTTAGCAGTTTTTCGGGTCCTGAACTTATGGAGTCATTTTGGGCCCTAAACAACGTTTTTTGGGAATCAAACATCCAACAAATATGTGTATGTTCCAGAATTTATATTCGTGATCAACAGTTGTAGTCCTCAAATAGATCTTTCTAACAATGTATCATGTGCGTCAAATGGAGATAGTATGCCAAAGTTATGACCCCGGGAAATTGATGTACCAATTTACCCTGACAAGGCCCATATTATGGCATTTCTTCTCCTAGGGTTAGGTTTTTGGATGTTTAGGGTTTTCCATTATTTCTCAATAATATATAAGTCTTCGAGTCTCATTGTAACACAGAGTTCAGAGGCTTGTAGCCAACACATATATTCTCAGAGATAAGCTACCAGCGCTCTAGCTAGTTTATTTCCATTCTATTTGTAAACAAATTTCAGTTCTTTGATATTAATGAAATGAAGTGTTATTTCCACTTCATTTTTATATTTATGTTTATATGTGTATTCTGTTGCATTCCTGCATAAATATGGATTAGTGGTGTCAGAGAAGATTTCTCTTTCTCGATCCTTCTTTGCATGTCCCCAACGAGGTCAGGGTATAAGGAGTTAGGGCTCGATTTGGTTGAACCTTTCCAAGATCAGCCTTGCAAACCCCAAAGACCGCCCATGGGGGATGAAAAGAAAGATAAGGGAGCAGGAGATCCTATCAAAATATTTCTCAAGGAGGCCCTCGAAAAAAAAGGAACGCGATGATGGATAAATTTGCCTAGATCCTTCAACGATTGCCCACTGGCAACGCATTTGCATCCAGAAGCCACTCTGGAGGCGCACCCCCCTTTAAGGTACAAGTAAACTTTGACATTCCCATATTTTAGGGCCAAATAGATGTAGACTTCATAGATAGATGGTTGAATATATTATAAGGATATTTCTTAGTTCATGACTTTTCCGACCAGGAGAAGATTATTTTTACACTCTTCAAAGCTACCCCCCATGTCAATGACTGGTGGGAAACCTACTGTGAGAAAAAGGACGAGGGGGAACCCTTTCTGTTCTCGACCATACCCACTTAGAATTCTTTTCGAGATGCCATCAAGGAACCATATTATCGCGTGGGGAGCTATGAGGAGAAGTGCATATAATGGACTACGCTGCGGCAGCAAAGGGATCAATATGTGCATGAGCTGACGAATATGTTCCATACTGTGCGCACAAAGTTGGGTATCAAAGATTTAAAGAAACATTTGGTATCGAAGTAACGCAATTGTCTGCATAGATACATTTAAGAGGAATTGAGTTCCTTGACATCTCCTCGCTTGGTACGACATACCGGTATGCTACCAAGATTGAGCAGAAATTCAAACATAAGAAGCGAGACTTTGGATCTGTGAATCAAAGTAAGGGAAAGGTGCCCCCAAACCACAGAACAAAGGAAAAATCCAAGGCATGGTAGCCAAAGATAACCTACCGAAGTTGCAAGCAAAGAACAACCCCACAAAGCTGAAGAAGGACACAGAAAAATGGTGTGAGTTCCATAAGAGCTCCACTCACAACACAAGTGAGTGTCGGGCTAAGCAGTCATTAGTGGCTGAGATGAAGTCTTCTAAATCGGATGCATGCTCCAAATCTGAATCATAACCCAACAAGGGGAATGACAAAGGGAAGCAGATTATTGATGTGAAGCCCAACGCCACTGTTGCCACTGCAAATATCTAGAAGGAGGAACCATAAGATCCAGAGGAGGAGCATCTCTTCCACTCTCATATGTGGGTAAAGGGTTCCCTGCTACAGTTCATTGTCGACAGTGGGAGCCAAAAGAACCTCATTTCAGCAGAGTTCGTGAAGCATTTGGGTTTACTGACCACAACACACCCAAAACTGTACACCATCGGGTGGCTTCAGCCAGCAGTGCCGCCTTCCCTACAGCATCAAGACCTTCACAGATGAGGTATTATGTGACATTGGTCCTCTTAATGTTTGTGATGTATTATTAGGCCAACCGTACTTGTGCATTAGGGGAATTTTGAGGTCTAAAATGGGCCTCCTAAGGAAATAATAAAATAATAGCTAAACCAATAAAATAATATTTATTAATTTTCAATTCACTTTTTGCACCACAATCCATGTAACCATAGTTAAATTCAATTCAAAATTTGTACCAAAATAAAATTAATAAAAAAATTGTATTGATGTGACTATAAATAAGAATGAGATTTAAAAAAAATCATTATCATTGAACAATTAATGCATTTGTCCTTTGTACCTAAATAACTTAAAATAAAATATAAATATAAAAATTTTAATTTTTAATTATATTATATGCTATTAATTAAAATTTATATTATTTAAATTGTATTATAGCATGTAATTAATATACTATATAAATATAATATAATATAATATAATAAATGTATAGGGATATGCATTGTTTCTTTCACAAAATATGAAATGACAATAATACATTTTTATTCAAACAGTGTGAAATGACATTTATTATGAGTACTTTACTTTGACTTTAAAAGTACTTAGAGCACTACCATGGTTAACCATGAGTTTTTATCCACCATTGAGAATGTGACAAGTAAGTACCTTTAACTCAAGAAATGCCACCTCAACCATTAGGGATGATGTCATCCCCTAAAATGTAATTGGTTCTCATAAAGTGAATTTTGATTGTACATTTTCCTTAGGAGGCCCATTTTAGACCTCAAATTTCCCCTAGTGGGAAGTGACATGTTGTATATGAGTCCTGGCCTCGCGCTGTTATTGTTACTTTGGGAAATAATTTGTATAGGATACCAGAGGTACTACCACCTGCAACTATCTCTACAATACAGTAAGCTCATTTCGAAAACCGGAAATTTGTTTTCCTGATGATCCGACCCTAGGGCAAGAAGAAGATTGTGGCCACGACCTCCAGACAGGGCTCCTCCGCACAACAAAAACAAATGGACAAGGTCATGGAGGAGTACAGGGACATCTTCACCTCACCCACAGGGGTGCCTCTGCATTGTCACATCAAGCACCCCATCGATCAGACCCCAGGTGCACTGCTACTCAATGGACCAATATATCAACGCTTTGTTTTGGAGAAGGATGAAATCAAGAGGGAGATTTAGGAGTTGCTGCAGAAAGGTCACATCCGGCAGAGTTCATCACCCTGTGGGAGCCTAATCGTGCTGGTGCAAAATAAGGATGGGACTTGGAGACTCTGCATTGACTATCGAGCGCTAAACAAGATCACTGTCCATAATAGGTACCCGATCCCATGGATTGATGACCTTCTGGATCAACTCAAAGGGGAGAAATATTTCAGCAAGATCGACTTGAAGTATACGTATCACCAGGCACCAATCGAACCCTCCAATGTGTGGAAGACTGCCTTCAAAGCAAAGGAGGGCCTTTTCGAATGGCTGGTCATGCCTTTCAGGTTGAAAAATGCTCCCACAACCTTCATGAGGCTCATGGAAGACATCTTGCGGCCATTCACAAACTCATTTGTAGTAGTGTATTTGGATGACATCCTGATCTTCATCCAGACTTGCGAAGAGCACCTCCACCACATTCGACACATCCTCCAAACATTGTGGCAACACAAGTTGCATGTCAATTTGGAGAAGTGTTCTTTTGGCATGACCCAGGTTTAGTATCTTGGATACATTATTGATGAATGAGGGTGCATGTGGATCCAACGAAGATCCAAGTAATTAAGGATTTTTTGGCCCCAACCACTCTAACAGAGCTTCGTAACTTTCTTGGTCTTGCTAATTTCTATCACAGGTTTGTGTTGGGATTCTCTCATATCACTTTTCCCCAGTGCTCACATTACCAGACTTGCAACAACCATTTGAGATCGAGACAAATGCCTTTGACTATGTTATTGGGGCAGTTCTTACTCAACAAGGGAATCCAGTGGGATATGATAGTGAGACACTGTCCGACACAGTCCGCAAGTATCCCACTTATGACAAAGAAATGTATTCCATTGTTTAAGCATGCCACCAATGGAAGCATTACATTTTGGGGAAGAAAATGATCATCTACACATACCACTGAACCTTGCAGTTCATATAGACACAAGGGAAGTTGCAGAACGATCTCCATCAGAAGTGGTCCACATATCTGCAACAATTTCATTTGAACATCAAGTATAATAAGGGCAACACCAATAATTTTGCAAACTGCCTCAGTCGACCACCAATCATGGCGCTAACCACTGTTCTCAACTCTTGTGGGAATGAGACTTCTGATTGGCCACTTCTCTACAATAGCGATCCAGAATTCGGCCACACATACAAGACACTCTTGGAGGGTACACAAGTTCCAAATTTTCACCTCTAGGATGCACTGCTATGTCACCTAGGACACCTTTGTGTTCCTTCAAGAGAGCGTGCCAAGATGATTTGGGAAGCACACTACAATTGAGTCGTTCGGAATTTCGGGGTTGAGAAAATAGTGGCAGTGTTGCAGAAGTATTTCTATTCGTCGAACCTTTGACAAGATGTTGGGAGGTACATCAGATCCTGCACTGCTTGCTCCATTGAAAAACTGACCATCAAGAAGCAAGGCCTCTATACTCCGCTACCTACCCCTAGTCGACCTTGGGAATCGATCTCCATGGATTACATGTCGGACCTTCCTTCTAGTAAGCATGGAACTGACTGTGTTTTCGTGGTCGTTGACAGATTCTCGAAGATGGCCATTATGTTGGCCTGCAAGAAGAATATCACAGCAAAGGCCACTCCTAAAATCTTCTTTGAATGAGTGTGGGTGCACATTGGGATCCCACACTCTATCATCTCAGATCGGGACAACAGGTTCCTCAACAAATTTTGGTCCAGCCTCTGGTCAATGTTGGACACCAAGCTCACCAAGTCCATGGCTTTCCATCCCCAAACTGATGGCTAGACAGAGGTCATCAACATGATGATTGTACACATTCTATGCATGTACAATTCAAAGCATCCACGCACATGGGATGAGATCCTTCCCTATGTACAACACAGTTAATACCGGGCTCTCCACAGCTCAACTGACCACAACCCCTTTCAGGTGGGCCTGAGGTTCCAACCACTATTTCCCATTGACGTAGCCATGCCATTTGTGGCTACTCAGGCCAATTCGGCTCATGTCCAGTTTGAATCTGACAAAGCGAACAACTTCATTGAGCACATTCATCACATCCGCTAGCAGTTTCATGACATATTGGATAGATCCAATGCTAAGTACAAGAAACGACATGATCAACATCGGGTGCCACACCACTTCCAGGTGGGCTACAAAGTGTGGCTACATTTGCAGAAGGAGTGCCTCACTAGTCCCCATCGCAAGCTTCGCCTACTTTGATATGGGTTGTAAACCATCACCAAGGTTGTAGGAAACAATGCCTTCGAACTCAGTATTCCAACTGTATCGGGTTCTCAAAGCTGACCAACTCCTACACCAAGGCAAGTGGTTCACTAGGGACCAAGTTTAGCAAAATTTTCCTCATCTCATGGAGGAACTCAACGCAATGGGGACCATTGCTTCCTAAGGGGGGAGGAAAGATCTAGGTGGATATTGGTGGCCACCCACCTATTCCACTTGGGGCCCCACCATTGTTTCTTTCAGTTTTTCAGTTTCCTTAATTATAACACATTTTACTATTTTTAGTAGTTTTTCGGGTCCTGAACTTCTCGAGCCGTTTTGAGGCCCTAAATGACGTTTTTTGGGAATCAAACCTCAAGAAAATATGAGTCCATTTTGGACTTGATATTTGCAATTATTAATCGTAGTCCTCATATATATCTTTCTAACGATGTATCATGTGCGTCAAAAGGAGATAGTATGCCAAAGTTACGACCCCGAGAAATTGATGTACCAATTTACCCTGACGGGGCCCATATTCTGGCGTTTCATCTCTTAGGGTTAGGTTTTGGATGTTTAGGGTTTTCCATTGTTTCTCAATAATATATATCCCTTTGAGCCTCATTGTAACACAGAGCTTAGATGCCTATAGCCATGACATCTCTTCTTCGAGATAAGCTACCAATGCCCTAGCTAGTTTATTTCCATTATGTCTGTAAACAAATTTCAGTTCTTTGATATTAATGAAATGAAGTGTTATTTCCATTGCATTTTTTAATTTATGGTTATATTTTTATTTTGTTGCGTTCCTGCATAAATGTGGATGATGTTCCTTGACATAGAGTCCATCATCTAGATTATACTTAGGCAACCATATTTCTGGATGCTTAGGTAAGTTATTAAGAGGTCCTGCCAATTGAACAACTCTTGGATTTGTCCATGGTCTTACTGCCATTGTTTGACCTGTAGGATTAGAAGATGTTGTAGTAGTTCCAGAGGTAGATGGAATAGTAGGAGTAGTGGTAGAAGAAATAACCCCTAAAGTAGTACTACTCGTGGCAACACTATTTGTCTGAGTAGGAAAGATATGAATAGATGAAGTGATTGGTTGCGAATAAGGAAGAAAAGGAGGAATGAATGAAGGAGTTTGTGGAGGAGATGATGAAGTGATCTCACTAGTGTATGTTTAAGCTTTCGATGTAGGAGTCTTCCTTTGGTGAGAATTAAGTCGGAACTCGAATGGAGTTATTCCAAGTTTTTCACTTTGAGATCGAGTGAGTACACTAGTTCCTTGAAAAATTGAGGTTACACTTTCTTCTGAAGCTTCAAATTGTATAGGTTTTTCTGCTGAAAAGGAAATTTCTTCTAATTTATTACTCAAAGTTTGGACTTCGAGTGATTCTAGAGTATAATCTGGGGATATTACCTCAAGAAATGTACTAGGAGATTTAGGAGGTGATTGGACAACTTCAGATCTAGCAGTAAGAGACTTTGAGTGTGACCTTGAAGTTGTAGGAGATTTGGAGGGGGATTGACTCTTTTGATGTCCTTTAGATTTAGGATTAGACCTTAATGTCATTCATAGTTTACCTGGCCCTCCTTCTAGCTCCAAAAATGTTTATGCCTCAAAAATTGCTGCAACAACATTGAGGATAACCACCTGGTCGGGAACTTCAAAACCGTTCATTTTACGTTTGGAATAGTGACTCTGACTGGGGATGATGGGACCAGTTTCCCAATAAAGTGTAATTGAGTGGATGTGAGGTATTTATAAATGAATGTGACTTGATAAAATGGGAGTGATAACGAAATTATAAAGTATATATATACCTATCTATATCTTGGGACTTAATTATGTTTCTTTGATATGCGATTTAAAATATTATCCTTAGTGTATGAAAATGTAGATTTATCAAACACTAACAGAAGTGAAAAAAATTAAAGATAATTAATTTGGTTAAATATTAATAAAATTAATTGATTAAACTCATATCGCATCAAATAATTGAATGTATTTTACATATATCAAATGATGGCAATCCTTGCATGTTCAAAAGTGAAATAATGCTCAATTGTATTTAGAAGATACATATAACAAAACAACTAAAAATAAGTATGAATATTAATCACAAATGAAAAAAACAACAATTTAAAGATAGAAGTACCTAATATATCTTAGCTCTACTCATGAAAGAAATATCTCTGGTCCAACCTTTCTATTAAGATATTTTCAAAAAGTACAAAAGTGCAACTTCTCAAAGCCTTCCTTATAAAATTTCAGGACCCTTTCTTTGTAGATATGAAAGGGTTTATATAGTAAATACTAGAAATATAAAAATAGAAAATACACAAAGCACTGAGGAGGTTTAAACAACTCTCCTTAAAATAAGAGAAAATTGGAGATAAATATAATTTGTTTGAATGACGAGTTGAGAAGTGCGATGATGTCTCTTTTCCCATTCGTTGCTTGAGCTCGTGAATATCCAACATTGGTTGTACTTCGGGGGGTTGAGATGGCCTTATGCGCAACCGTCCAATCTACACTACATCTGAAAGTGCAGGAAGCATGTGGGAGGACATGTCAGTAAGGCATTGCAACATCAGACATTGACTGTGTGGCTTCATAAGATATTTCCAGTATTTTTCCCAGTCAAGTTTTTCCAACTTCTTAATGCTTTCTCCATTTGTATTTGACCTTTCCTGCCATTGTTTCATTAGAAATTTAACATTGGGAAGGGAACAAGGCAGGCATTCTTGGATTATATTGCTACCAAATAAATTATTGCTGGCATTTTCAACGATGTTGTTAGCAACATCCCTTGCTCTGAATATTTCTCTTTCTATTTGATTTAGTTTTATGTCCCAGTTAGTAAAGAGGATTTATTTATGGGAATCCTCTATTCCAAGAATATTTTCTGCTCTTCCCTCTACGGTTTCTTGCCAAGTGATGAATTCTAAGATATTTTCATCAATGTCATCAAAATTCGTCCTCAAATCGGATTATTTATTCATCAGTGAATCACTTTTGTCACACATAACATTGATGATTGTCAATTTCTAACAGAATACTACTTGTTGTTGGGCCAACAGGGTGTTTTGTTCCAAAGCTTCCTTTTGAAGTCTTCTATCTTTGGGGTTTCCTTCAATTTAAGGTGAATTGGAGTTGTTGAATTTCAGTATCCTTGACATTGATGTCAGAATGATGTTGTAATTTTAACTAATTAAAGCTTTGTTGGAGTTGTGACAACGTGTAACTGATGATCAATACTCTGCATTTCTTTTAACAACTTCTGTTCCAAGTATTGGAACTTGTCATCTTTTTCCTTGACCAATTTTTGGACCTCTGATGCCTTGTCAATTGTGGAAGTTACATAAGAACCTACAAATTGTGACAATCTTGTTAAATATTCAGAAGGATTGGTTTGTGGATCTTTCCACACTACTTCCATTGGTATATCTCCATGAACTAATGCCTAGGATTGTTCAACTCTTCTCCTCTTTCTCTCACTAATCATCACAACCCAATGTTTGGGACTGTAAAAGATGTCAAGAGGAGGGATTTATTCTATATTGAGAACAATTTCTGATGAGGGGAATGTCGGGATGAATTCAATTTCCTCTGTGTTGACAGCCTTGTCAGAAGCCCCAACAGTAAGAGGGCTTTGTCTATTTTCTTGAGGAGTGTTGATTGTTTCTTTAGGATCAAGATTGTTTAACTCTTGATTTCCTTTAATCTGTTTATCAAATTGGTTCCATACCTCATCCAAATTACTGCTAAAAATTGTGTTAACCGTATGTTGTTCTGCGTATGTGGTTTCCTTTGTTTCATGTAGGACTTCAGTGTCCTTTGGAGGCTGCTCCAAATCCTATTCTTTCTATAAAATTGGTTGAGATACCCTAAACATTTCTAGAGGGATATTCTCCAACCTATTTTTTTTGTATTCTTTAAACTCGACAAGTTGTTCTGGATCCAGACGAATTGCTACTAGCTTTTCTACCGGTGAATATGTTTCAGCAACCTTGATATGAATGTGATCACTATTACGTGCTGAAGTAGTATTGATTAGTTTCCATTAGTGAATTTATTGTTAACTGAATTTCTTAATGTGGAAGACTAAAGGAAATCTAAATCATTTATGACTTAAACCATAAGCACATTAAGAATGAAAATACAACAAATAATAGAGAGAAGAGACAACAAACAATGATTACGAAGTTCGTCCCTGGTGGACTACGTCTTCGGTTCTGCTTTCAAGATGGGGGTTTGCTTTATCAGGATTGATCCGAGGAAGTATTTACACAGAAAATACACTAGACTTGTTACACATCATTTTGTCACCATCCCTTCCATCCCCATCCCAAACATTGGAGGACCATTTATGTGACTTATGTGTACTTCATACCTTGAAAAAAGTGTCATTGCATCCATTTTCATGAGAAGAACATTTCCTTTGTTGATTGTTCGTAGAGCAGGCTCTTAAAAACATATGATTTTGGGTCGGTGCTAGCAGGCAGTTATGGCCTTGCACCCACAGATAAATTAGCACTGGGCCTCATGCCCATTGGCACTCTGTCTCAGTGGATTGCCTACGCCAAGTTGTTTTTGGAAAGTTTTTTAAAATAGAAGCGAAGTTTCCATTCCCAACCACTTCGTGAGTGGAGTCAGCATGGTTTGTTCGATTGAATAATGTCGAACACCTTCCTTTGGCTTCTTGTTTCCTACATTTGAGCAACCTACCAAAGGATAAGGCCTCCCTTCCACCATATGAGGGATCGTAACCTCCTCCTCCTCTCCTATAAATACATCTCTCTCACATAGTTGTAGCTGGCTAAAATGGTTGAATAACTGAAAAATCTGAATATAGCTGGTGTGATATAGAGCAGAGAGAGACCCATTATTGAGAGAGAGTCTACGCTTATTGCCTCGCCAAGTCCAATTCTCCAACAAATGCTTGAGACGTGTTTTGACTAGACCCGGTGAAGGAGGCTACAACGTCAAGGCTCTTTTGGTTGTAAACTCTTTCTCTCTCCTTATTAATACATGAATGATGTTTTGGTTCCCATTTTTCGTTTGATATGATTAATCTTGTGAAATACGTTTAGTTTTCCTTGACCAATTAAATAGTTATGAATGCAAGTATTGTTTCATATGCTACTAACGTTATCTGATCCTTGTGCAGGAATCTAAGTACCACCACTGAAGGACTGTAACGTGTAACGATGAAGATCAGGAGATTTTTGCCACAGCTACAACAACTGAGTTGGAACAAAGGTAGGACATCTCACTTTCATTCATAAACTAGGAATTGACGCATTATCATGTCCTCTTGCTGCTAGATCCACCCTAGGGATAGAGGGATCGCCTTTGTCCGCAGAGCGGATTACCTACACAACAAGAATGAATGTGATAGCAGGCACCTCTGGTAATTGATAATAGAAATCTCTCTCTCCTAGCTTTCCAACGCATGTCTCTGCACTCAATTTCGTTTTCGGACGACCAAGAAACACTAAAAAAAAAACTGCCTCTCTCTCTCCTGATCTGAATACAAAATCACTCATGTGTCCATGAAAGAAAATGTCTTGGCTTTTAAAGACCTAGTTTCAAACTCCCTGTTGCCAAATTAGGCAAAGTGGTTGAGAAAATTTGTGATTGGGGTCTCGGTCTAATAATTTGGTGACACCTAGTAGATAAGTGCTATGGTGCATATCTTTACAACTTGCGCATTTAAACAAAAAACCCAAAATTAGACTTAGGATAAAAAAACCTTAGCCTCAATGGCTAGCTAATGGCACGCAGGAGAAGGTGTCGATATGTGAACAGGTCTTTAGGCGGCTATATCTGCAGTCATCTCCAACGGTTGTGGCTTAACTCCGAGGTTTATCCGTTAACCCTTGCAACATTTACATGGACTGCCAATGGTTTCGGCTGGTGGCTTATCCAAACTCCGCAGTTACGATCTTTGTCATTTTTTGCCATGGCTTACCTGCTCTACTCACATGTTCTCCAACGTGGTTCTGTTGTGGTTTACTCCGCGCGGTTAACTGATGTGGGTTGTAACATTGTTTAATTTGCAATTTTTTTATTACAAAGTCCGAAAGTTTAATACATAGGTTTATTGCTTAGGTTTTATGACATAGGTTTAGCACCATAGGTTTTAATGCGCTAGGTTTTAGGTTTTAGGTTTAGGTCGTAGGACCACCACCTTTTACATCATTTCACCATAGTTAGACTTAGACCACTTAGGATTTAGGCTTGTATAGTTTAGGTTTCTAAACTTAGGTTTTTAGACCTTAGGATTGAAACCCTTTACATTTATTTTGCCACCATTACCACACACTTCACCACACATGCCATGAAAAAATGACTCTCATCCGAACGCTGGAGGACGAACTGAACAATCTGAAGACTGAACTGGACATCGGACAAACTGGAGCTGACTGGACCTCTCTGTCGATCTTCACTGAACAATATCCTCCTGGATCAAGCCTCAAACAAATCATCATAATCATTTGGCTCACGAATGAATTGTTTGACTTTTACATAAGCTGTGAAGTTTTGGGCCACTTTGTTTGGGTCAAAATGTCTGTTGGGAATGGTAGATAAGTTGAAACATTAAATTTGATTGATTTCAAGACCAAAATTTTTGTAATTGTCTAAAGCATAAACAACACAATGGATAGGGAATGAAGGCCAAGAGGATTTTTTAGCTTATTTTAAGGCTTTGGTTAACCCATTCCCTACTGTCTGATATGCAATCTATCTGGCCAAGATTTTATCTGGTACATACAGTGGGAGAACATGGGGCTTGTCTAGACTTCCATAAACTCTAACATATGTAAATAAATCCTCTCCAAACCATTTTCCTATGGTCATGAAATCATCTTTGGATTCATTTGACAGTCTTGGGGCCTTTTCACCAAAAACAACTGGATGCAAGGTTAAAGTGACTCCGTGAAAAATTCTATAAAAATGAGACTCATAATTGGACTCCCATAGGATATTATGGTAAACATGGATAGGATTAGGGCCTTGTATGGTCCATTTCCATCCCATGGTTGGGAAATCTTAAGTAAAACACACTGCGTCCATGATATAAGCACTCATGAAAAATGGGGGAACTATCTTGGGAGTGACTTTACGGTTCTTTCTATACTCTAGGATTTGGGAGGAAATATTATTGGAAAGTATGGTACCCCAATCCAAAATGTATGAATTTGATGTTGCCTCCATGAGAGGAACCCATTCAATTGAGAATTTACTTGTATTAGGGTACCTGAATACCCTACACATCATAGCAGCAATATAGCAATAAAGACCAGCAAGAGAAGATATAGAGTATATACACTTATCGTCATTATTTTTCTTGTTAGGGTTGTGTCTCCATTGCCTTATCGGGTCTGACTGTAGCTTATTCTCCTTTTCAAACTTTTCAAGTAAATTCTTTTCATATACTTTCTGTGGGTTGGGTATATGATACATTTTCTTCAAATCTTCTGCCTTGAAAGACACAATTACTGTCTCCCTTGAAGTTAGGAATGTCCTATCTCTGATATTCAAATTTTCGATTATCCACTTTACCATGTCTCTATAGGGGAGAATCTTAGGGCAAGCGGAAATTCTGTGGAGGAAATAATTGGTGACTTCACTACAAGAGGTTTCAGAAGATGTTGGAGCATCAAGTGTGGGCACCGTTGCAATTATTTTGGGCCTTTTTTCCTTAAATAATTTATCCATGGATTCCCATGAGGAATTCCCATTAACTGGAGTGCATGTTGTATAAGAGAATAACGTAGGCATCTCTGTTACTTCTGAAGTAGGAGGCATCAGGTGTGGAGTAGTCATGGGTTTCTTGTTCTTCTTCACAGCCTTTGACATTTCGCAAGGGACTTGATCCTTGGGATTAGCCTACAGTAGGATAAGAAGAGAATGAAGAACAATACTTGCAATGCAGAAGCGATTAAAATGCCCGAGTAATAATTAAAAATGTTAGTTCATGTGATTGATTTGGACAACTCAGTGCTTAATTTAGATCTCACATCGCAAAAATTATTTCTTCCTAAAACCTTGAAACACGCGATACGTTGACTTACCGATATGAGATAAATACCTTATGTTAATTGATTATTAGCTCTTTATCAGTAGTTTCAAGATATCAGAACATTGGAGGGGTAAGCACGTTGCAAATTTTGTGATGCGATAATAATATCACAATCGCAAGAGTGGTGGAGTGAGTGTTGAAAAGTGTATTGTTGTGGAACTGTGATGCGATATATCACATCAGGGGTTTAAGAGCAGACATTATAGATGGTAACAATTTTTTTTGCAATTGTGCGATAGAAAAATGTGACGTGGTAGTAAGGCAGGTCCTACCAATGGTCTTTATATAATAATATCCATCGGGGAGGCTATTTCCTTTGTTACCATTCTTTTTTGGTTTAAAAGCCTATGTGCATTGTTTTATGTATACAGGTTATATCGCATCGCAATATTTCAATGGAGTGGTTTGTGTGTTGCTTATTGCAATTGCGATATGTGGTATGCGATGGGGTTTTTAGATTACTCGCTTAAGTACTTCAGCCAATAAGATCTGAGTTAATCTTTCAGATATGAAATTTTTGTCCTATAAGCAATAAAATGTTTTATTTTCCTAACTTACAAATTAAAAAGGGTCCCCATTATTTCCTATTGTAATTATATATATCAATAATGGGGGGGTCGTTGAATAGCACAACAAATCCTCCTATAAGGATCATAACGATGATGAACATGATACTTTTCCAAACCAAAACTAGAATAGAACCCATATCCATCCCCTCTCCTATCATATGTATCCAATAACCTACCATATTTGATTGTGTCATCCCTATCTGACCTGTGCCCACCATGAGACTTGCTACCATATTCCTTATTAGTCCTATCATCCTGTCCATAATTAATCCATGGTTGTCCCTGTCTCTGCAAGTCTAAAAAACTCTGAAGGATAACTTCATTTACCTCTACCTATTTTTTCTATGCCCAAGCAAGCCTTTCCTGTGACTGAATGATTCTATCACTATCCACTTTACAACTTCTAATTTTGGTGCTTAGACTTCTCAAGGTGTCTGCTATGTCTGGAGAGTATTCATCTATGTGTTGCTCATCTAATCTATATGGAGAGTCTCATGAATTGTAATCCACCATTTTTTTAGTCATCTTTGATCTTCTTCTTCCTGCAAACATACCATGTCAAATAAACCAAACATAAACATAATCAACACACCTCAGTGAAGTTCAGGGGAGGTTAACTCATCTGCAAGATCAATATAGATTAGCATGGTACATGTATATACATAATCGTCTCAATATATTGACATCATACATGATAACGCCAACTTCATATAACGACCTCATGCACGACAACTATAACCATGACATTGCATGCATAACAACCACATAGACATTGAAATGCATGCATGACAAACACATTTTTCCCATCCAGTCCAAGTGTTGAACCATGCTCTCATACCAATATGTAATGCACCCCTTGAACATTTACCCACTTTAGCTTACTAGGGTAAACATGAGCTGAGGGCTACTATGACATGACCCAAGCTACAGTTAAGGAAGTGGAGTCGAAAAAACAAAACTTTATTGACCTCCCTAAGGAGCTACATGACACTCAGGAGCTAAAAAACCACTCCAAGTTCCCAAGCCCTGAGTTGTATTTCATTTTCAGTGACCTGCACCCAAAAATACAAGCATGGCAAGGCCTCTATGCAGTTATATTCCTCCAACCACACGCATAACCTTGTAAGGGTGTGGTTATGACCCAAAAATTCCAAATCAGAGGGTGTGGTCTTGAATTCTGAGCCACCATTTCAGGCTAGCCTCCAGACCACTATCCAGAACTCAACAAGACTTTTCAAAATTATAAATAAAATCAAGACAAAACCATTCATACAAAACTTGATCAAGGACTTGACCTAACCAGGCCTAACCATGACATTCATTTCTTCAAACATATGGTGAACATGTAATCGACAAGTCATGAATGCATATCTAAACATAGGGGATGAAAATTATCTGAGAATCACCAAGAAGGCCTAATTCCCTCTCATAATAGCTGCAGTAACATTTGTTAGCTCATGCATTCCTTAACCATTCCTCAACTAATCAAAAGATATCAAGAGCTATAGCTAGAACCTATTATGGAAACATTCTTATAACCAACATATAACCAAAATAATAACCATGATATAACAACCATCAAAGCCACATAATAAAAAGTGCATGTACTCATGAAATAACATAGGAAAATAACTCTTATTAACATATGAAAAATCAAACCAAGTCAAGAACTTCCACGTACCACCCGACCATAGATTGAGCTAAACCAAATATTTCTTTCAACCAATCACCCCAGTGCCATATTCCAAGCATGAATGTGGGGCGCAAGGCGTAATAACCAAGGCTTCTCAGAGATTAAACCACCTCCACCTTGATGTTCTTGCGATCTTTCCAAAATCAGTCAAGAAATCACATAAGAAAACCAAAACATAAATAGCCAGGGCTTCCTAGATATTAAACCACCTCCACCCTCAAGCTACCGTGATCCCACCAAAACTAGTCAAGAGATCACAATACAGAAAACAAGCTTGGATGCCTCAGAGTTTCTTCACCAATACCTTGAGGAATTTTCCTCTCTCCACCCACCTATCAAGTGCTTCTAGGAGATTAAACCACCTCCACCCCCAACCCTTAGTATTTTTCATGGGACCACCTCACCTGGTTCCAAAACCTTCCAACAATCCAAATCTCAACCAAATGAAAGGGCCCCATCACACCATGGATATCCGGAAATGGCTAAGCAAGGTTGAAACCACTGTCACACCCAGCAAAACCCATGCCAATGATAGCAAGAGAACCAAATACACAAATGCATGTACCATGCATTCACAAAACAGCCAGGAAATCACACATGCAACCTATTACCTACAAGTATTCATGTTGAACTTGCTTTATCCAGACTTCCTTGATTTTCCTTTTCTTTCCTTTTTCTTCCTTTTGCCTTCCTTTGTTTGCATTATCCAATTCTAGAGTGCTTCAAGAATGCTCTAAGTGAGCAATATTTTGAGAGAATAAAGAGAGATCCAAAACTAAATTGATAAAAGGTTAACCAGAAAAAGTTGTGAACTGATCCTCAGAAGCCTTTTTATCATTGAGGCTTCTATTTTCTTCATTTTCCTCTATTTTTCCTTCAATTTTCCACTTCTGCAACATGTGACCTTTCATCTCCCTTTTCTCCTATTTTCATTTATTTTCATAAATAAATGCCAATTAATGCCTCCTTTCCCTTGCCAATGCCTTTTACAATTTCCATAGCCATAATAAACCAAAATTGACACCCACTTGGATGTTTTTCCCAACATTCAACTTCAAATACATGTCCCGTGACCTTGGTCTTATTTTAACTTTATTAAATTTTATTACATAAAATTTAACCTGGGATTGTTACAATGTTACATATCAAATTTTATCCTATTATAAAAAAATAATAGATTTCCATAGGATCAACCTCCTTTAAATGTTCTATCAATGCCTCATCAAATACAAACCAATAGCCAAGGCATTAGTACTATAAAATGAACATTGGTATACCATCAACACATAGTTGATAGTGCATCACTATTGGAGGTTTAAGGGCATGGAAATATTGGAAAAATGGAAACGAAAACATTGTACAATATTATCTCTTGAATCAATATTCTAATGCTTTTAAGTTGTAAGGCCATTGAAAATTTTCCAAAATGATTATGCTTACATCAATTGATGGTTGATATAGAATCAATATTTTGAGGATAAACACCATTGGAGAAGAATGTAATAAATGCCATGGGGTTCCTTTAGATGTTAGTTAGTTGTTGAACAAGTGTCAAATTTCTGACATTCATATAGGTAACAAAAAATATTTAAATATGTTACATGACACTCTAAATGCATGAAAAATCCAATTATGGATTAATATTACTAACTTAATGTTGCAACTACAATGCTATAATTTCAACAATAATATTATCTTTCTTCCAACATTGTTGTGACAACAATTATATTGATACAACATCATAATTTATACCCTAATCTAGTAACAATGACATGAATCAAATTTCACGAACAAAGAACAACCGTGAATCCAACAATTTAATGTCTAATGTGAAATATTTTTTTCCAGTGGTCAAAGTAGAAACCATTAACATTAGTTATGAAAAGTATAATTCTTCTAACCATGTTTATAAAAGATTAAATAAGTGTCATTGTCCATGGGAGCTAATTTCCATGATGTGTACATTAAATCCAACAATTTAATGTCTAATGTGAAATATTTTTTTCAATGGTGAAGTAGAAACCATTAACATTAGTTATGAAAAGTATAACTCTTCTAACCATGTTTATAAAAGATTAAATAAGTGTCATCATACATGGGAGCTAATTACCATGATGGTGATCATGATACATTACAAACAAAAATAAAATCAATTTTTCCTACAATTAGTTTTGGTTGTTGTAATTAATAATTTAATATAATTTAATATAATTTTTTAAAATAATATGAAAGTATTATATGTTTTGTAAATGTTTTTATCAAACCATAATATAAGTAGTAAAATAGTAGGAAACAAAGTTGTTGGTTGATATAATACAATGAGAGGAAGTACATTTATGGTAGCCATGTCATTAAAAGGAGTGGTGGGTTAGAAATATGTTTTGATTAGAAGAAAAAGAAGATCAATTTTGTTCATATTTATCATCCATGATATTTACATTAGCCACATTCAAATTTTATATATTATTTATTTACTTATGATTTGAAATTCATGAAAACCAATATTAACAAAATTTCATTCCTTCATTTCTTTTAAGAGATCACATGTTATTTTCAAATTTCTCCATGTTTATATACAAGTAGTCTTTACTTATGAATTAAAGATTCAACATTTCTACTCTTTTAGGCTTCTTAATTGTGTTGGGTTTATATTAGAAAATAGAGGTAATCATAGCTTATATCAAGAAATAAAATATTAAAACTTGTTGGTTTTATGGTAAGAAGATTTCACATTGTGTTATCAAGATTTTCCTATTTGAAAATCTAACAAATGTGAATTTATCTTATTTAATTTCTTTAAAATGTTGATTTATTGGACTTCATGCTCCTAGGATTTATAGTTAAGAATGCAATGTCAAATTAATTTAATGGCTCCATTTAAGGGAGAGACAAATCCAACATATCTTAAATTCAATGTATTAGGGTTTAGTGTTGAGGCTACCCTAACAAATAATGTTGTTGGATCCATTCATGGGGGAGGTGGATCTAATTCTACACATCAAATTTGAGAAAATGCCAAGCTTTGCAATGTTTGGTCAAAATTCACATACAACTGAACATATTTCTTTCAATTTCTAGGTGAATATTATTCATTTTATTTCTGTAATTAAAAATGTTTCTTTCTATAGTAATAGTTTTATATAAACTATATATTAGATAGTAATGATTTTAAAAATAAGGTGGTTTTGTTTTTTTTATAGTCATGATGCTTCCACCATCCTCATAATTGGGAACTTATTACACTTCATATTCTAGACTAAAACAATTAAAATCTATGAAACCTAGAGCTAATCATTTCTCTCTATCTCAACATAAACTCAAGACCAAAGGTGGAGTTATGGAATTTTCTGGTTTATATTGTAGTATTAAGTTTTGTTACTCATATTTTAAGGCTCTAGATTTGGTGTTTGTCTCAAACTACCCACTACTACACATAAAATATGGATTACATATATTTTTTTCACTAATATATCTTTCTTCTTGGGAGCTATATTCACCTTATTAATCTTACAACTTCCCAATTGTCATGACCTAGAGAAGGCCATATTTTCCATATGTAAAAACTTAAATAAAATGATTTAGTTAAAGCACTATCTACACATATTTTTACTCAATATTAATGAAAATAATTTATTGATAATGCATGACCATAAATCAATAGCATTTTATATTAATATCATATACACGTCAAAATGGCTTGTCATTCCTATGAGTCCATATACATATTATTTCTAGATTAATCAACCATTCTAAGGAGATCAAATATTTGGAAGAGAAAACAATTTATAGAGCTCAAAAAAGTGAGGAAACATTTGCAATTCCAAAAATTTAATCTCTTTCTTCACTTATAGATTAAAAGTTAGGATGAATCTAAACCCATACTATTTCATTTTTTTAATCATGTCATTATTGTGCATGTGCATACTTATGTATTTATTATTGAAAACTAAACTAACATGAACATTATTATTTATATTTTATTTATTATTAGTAATTGTATTTTATTCAATTTATTTATTTTAACCTATATAATCTCTTAATTCATTTAATAAAAAATATAAAAAATACTTACATTAAAAAATTGCAAAACATTACCTTATCTTTAGAATTTACTAAATATTTCTCTTATTTATATAATCCTCAGTCGTAAGTTCTTAAATGATTACTAATAATCTTTTGAGAAAAAAAAAAAAAATTTAAAATAAATATATTATTAATTAAAATTTTCTAATAACATATAATTTTAAAGTAATGACTTCACTTATTTATTATTATATCAACTATATTTTAAGATAATTAGATGCTTTTTATATGCGTTCACATATATTTACCATATCCTCGTGAGGTGACACCTTACCTTACACCTATCCTTGAATGTAGAATGTGCCTTTAAGTGCATTGAAAAAAAGTTTGATTATGTGTTAGTTTATGTGCTATAATCTATTTACAAAATGAATAGACTAATGATATCAACACCTTCCTGCTTAACGTATTTTGCAAATTTGTGATTGGGAATATAAACAAATTAATGCTTTAGCATTTTTTAAGGTGTAGTTGAAATAGATGCTTATTTTATCACATGTGATTTATTTTAATATGACTTATAATAGATGTTTATTTTATTATATGTGAATTATTTTTAACATGATTTTAGTTTTTGTTGAGATGTCAAAAAAAAAAGAGTCCTTGAAAGTTAATATTGAACAATTGAGTGTATAATGAAAACATGTCTTTATATGTGATTTTGTAGGATGTAACTTAAGAGTGGAATTTGTATACCATGTTTATATATATATCTATATTTAGTAATGCATGTGGAAATATTATTGAGAAGATGTTCAAAAATAAATGAAAGAAAAATGGAAACTTTAGTTACTTGTGATTTGGCATTGTTTTGATATGTTAGATGTGTTTTAATTTATTTGAAAAATGTGAAAGCTTGCATGGGTTATGAAGAAAAAGATATTTTATGGTGAAATGTTACTAAATAATATAAAATAGCTTTATATGATTGCATGTTTTAAGTTATTATTTTTCCAAACAATAGTTATCATCAAATTCACAAAATCAAAATCAGCAATTTATTCAAATAGTGAGCATTTAATGATATCTCTTTACACCATCAAAGACGATTGCTAGCTTTATTGGTTTTCTCATATGCATTTGGCATCATGTCATCCAAAACACTTTAGGACATGGACAAGCACTCCCAACTATGTGGGGAATTGATAAATTCCATGAAAATGTTTGTGTCTTCTTCCATTTTTGGGAAATACATGTACACTAGCCACCTAATTATGAGCTCTTTCCCAAAAAATCAACACAAAAACAACTCCTCCAAAGCTGATCCCTATTCCCAGCCCTAGTGCTTTCAATTATATGCTTTCATTTAAATGACTCAACCATCCCACTTTAATGTTACTAATATTACTATTATTATCATCTTCCCCTAGGCCTTTATTTTGGTTTCATGGTTGCAAAGGATATCCACATAAACATGTATTCTTTTGAAATGAACCCTCATTCCATGTAGTAAATTGTGTTCCTTTTGGAATTGGTCCACAAAGATTATTAGATGAAATGTTAAGAACTGCCAACATTGATAATTTAGAGAGCTTTGGTAGAATCCCTCCACTCAAATTATTTTTGGCCAAGTCCTACTGCTCTAAAGTAGATATCTCACTAAGAGTTGTAGGTATTCTCCCTTCTAGTTGGTTCCTTGATAAATTCAATAAGCGAAGGCTGCTCAAGCTTCCCATGGTTTTAGGTATATCCCCTATAAGCATATTGGTGGACAAATCAAATATGGTGTTTGTACTCAAGAGATATGGAAGAGTATATTCACTTCCTTTCATGTCAATCATGAGAAGCACGTACAATGTATCTAAACTCAACTATGAAGATCCATTAATTGTAAATCCTTGCAATCTATTAAGTTTGGGAGGTATCATTCCACTAAATTTATTATTAGATAAATCTAACACCTGCAACTTTGTGAGATTACTGATCCAAAGAAGGATTTTCCCATGGAGATTATTATAACTGATACTTAACACTCTTAAGTCATGAAAATCTCCAAGATACCTTGGAAGCTCACCTGTCAATCCATTTTTCCTTAAATCCAATACCTTGAAATGAGTACAATTTGCCAAAGATGCAGGCAAAGTCCCAGAAAAGTTATTAGAATGAGCATAGAAAACATCCATAAAATGGATAGGAAATATCAAGACTTGGACGGGTGAAAATGTGAAGTTGGGTTACACTTTTTTCCCTTTTTTTGAGAAAAAAATTTCATTTTTTATGTTCTTCAACATTCTGCAAGCCAAAACAATTTTCCTGTTTAGAATTTCATTTTGCGATAAAAATAAAAGTTGTTAGAAATTTTATTAGCGTTCTATTACTTATTTTTTGGAATTTTTTTATACACATTTGATATGTCAACTTAGTGTTTCTTTCAGTGTGTGTTTTTTAACAATAAAAGAATTCATAAGAAGTCATGTTAATACGCACTGTTGTATTCTTTGAAACTTTGTGTTTTTTAGAAACAAAATGTGTTACAAAAATCGAGACAGGGTCTACTTCGGTTTCTTTATATTTACAAAGGCAATTGATGCATATCATAATTACTAGAATTTTTTGAACTTATCCTATATGAAAAAACTGCATATTTTGAATATGTTTCGCGACACACGAAATTTCTTAACATATAAGTTATAAACTAAAAATCTAAAAACTACCCATTACAGACGACGGACCAATGTAATGCCCCATAATATTTTCAATTTTTTTTACATTGTATTTTGGAAGATACAGAATTATGATTTCACTGAATCATAATGGTCTTCAGAAATTGTTTGCACCTGTTTTATTACAAAATTAATTAAAATTAGAAAATATTTATGAAATTCCATAAAAGTTATATTTCTTGAAAGTAAATTGAATTATGAAAATGGTTGTCTTGGTTTCGACAATTAATTCAGAATGTTTCATGGAGTTTAATTAGTCCAAATTTGAAGATATGTATTCAGAGCTTGGCTCTGCGTAATTACAAACGTGTTTGTTTTGCCAAACTATTAAAAAAAGTTTGGCCGAATTGTTTTTTGCGTCGATGGCCTGTCAAGTCTAACAACATAAAAGTTCGGCCGAACTTTTACCCAAATTTCCGTCAGCCGGAAAATACCACAAAGCCCCTCCAAAAAAACATTTTGCAACAATATAAATTGTTGCAAAAGCATTCATTATTTTTGCATATTTTCACTTCCGCTAAAATTATTATTGGATAAGGAGACAATGGTGTTTTCTATGATCACATATCCCAAAAAATGCAAACTTTCACTTCCATTTTCATATTGATATAATGTATCAATGTTGATTACTGAAGATTCATTCATTGCAAACCCTTGGAGTCTACCAAGATAGGATGGCAATCTTCCACTAAAATAGTTGTTAGATAAATCCAACATATCCAACTTGGTGAGATTTGTGAACCTTTGAAGAATATCACCATGAAGATTATTATAACCAACAATTAATCTTCTTAATTCCTTAAAATTTTTCAAATACCTTGGAAGCTCACCTGTCAAATTATTTCTAGCTAAATTCAACAGCTTGAGTTGGATACAATTGATCAAAGATGTTGAAATAGTTCTAGTTGAGTGATTAGAGTCTGCAAAAAAAGACATTAAGAGAAAGTGGAAATTCTAGATTGTCTAGATCTCCACTAATTGAGTTTGAGACTAAATTTACTACCGTAAAGCAGTTAAATTGCTAATACCATGAGGAATTGGTCCCTCCAATGACTATATTGTCATGTAGACTTAAGTATTCAACTGAAATCAATTTGCTGATTTTTCAGAAATAGTTTCAAAAATATTGTTACCACCTATTCTTAATTGAATGAGAGACTTCAATTGACCTATGCTGTGTAGTATATGTCCACTTAGCATATTATATTTCAAAGCCAGTGATGGGAGGGATTGAAGCTTTCCTATGGCTTTCGGAATTTTACCATTGAGATGGTTTCTATGTAGGTGAAAGACTTCCAACTTGCTCAAATTGCAAATAGTTTAGGGTATATTACCAGTAAGATCATTATATGAGAGATGTAGAGTTTTCAACCGACTCAAATTGGAAATGGTTTCAGGTATACTTCCTGTGAGACTACTTGAAACAAGAGCTAAGAATGAAAGCTTGCTGCAGTTTTCTATTTCAGAAGGGATAGAACCTGAAATATTACCTTGTTGCCAGTAATCAAAACCAATACCAATGCTTAGGTGTCTAAGCTCTCCCAAATTACCCAACTGAGATGAGATGGTATATGGCCAGACAGTTGGTTTCGCACTATTCTTAAAATCACAAGGGAAGAGCAGTTTCCCAGAGATGGAGGAATGGCGTTCTCTAATTTGTTGAAGTGTAGAGCCAAGTTCTGTAGTTTCTGTAGCAACTCGAATTGGACTGGAATAGAACCCTCGAGCTGATTATAGCCGAGGTCAAGTGTTCCCAACACTTTAAGCTTCCCAAAGTCTGGTGGAATTCTCCCTGTCAAATTATTATCAGAAAAATCCATATAACGCAGTAAGGAAAGGTTGCCAAGATATGGAGACAAGGTACCTTCCAATCCCGATCCAGAGAGGTCTATGGCCACTATTCTTGTGGTGTGCTTTCTGCAGCGAATGCCATGCCACAAGCATATGTTTCTGGGCGTTCTGGGTAGTCGAGTTGGAGAGCAACCCGTATGGATCCCGATGTGATGGCCTTCTTGAGGGACAAAAGAGCCTCCATGTCTCTTTTATTGTGGCCGGCCATTGATGATAACATGATTTCAGCGTCCTCTGACATGGCTTCATTCAGAGCAAAGTCATTCTGAACATATTGATCTTTGGGAAGATGAGTAATTAACAGACGCAGATGCACTTGTAATGGCAAGGCACGCAAACGTGATGAGAAGAACTACAGCTCTATGAGCCATTTCTTACTCTGGAATGCTAATACCGTGAGTTGTGTGGGCTATGGATATGGGTATGGGTACATATAAAAGTCATAATGAAGTAAAGATCTGTTTGTAAAGTAAAATGAAAACTACCGAAGGATTTGGAAAATGGTTAGGTGAAGGTTAAGAAGAAATGGGTAAGAATTTTCTAATTTAAATTCTGTGTGGTCATGTATAGGAGGTCTAAATAGAGGTGATTGAGTGTTTTGTTAAGATATTTCTTCATAAAGTTATTAGTTCAAATTTTCTAACTAGTTTAATTTTTTGTCTTGATTTTGGTAATATATTGGACATGCTTTGTGTGGTCATGTGTTATGAAGTTAAAAAAAGGGTGGTTGTCTTTAATGAGATTTTTTGGAGTTTCTCATTGATTTTCTGACCTGAATCCAGCTGAAAATTTAGAGGCCAAATCTAGATTTGTGTTATTTAAACTGATTTTTTGATTCCATATACTGATTCAACACCTTGGAAAACCTCCAAATAGGGAAAATTTTAAGGATGGAAAATTATCTTGAAGTTTAAAAACATTGGCAATTTCACTAGTTTCTAATATGCAAATTGTAAAATGTTTATTAATATATTTGTAAAATTTCTTCAAATTTATAATAAATTTATATATAGTCTCTATATAATGTTGGCAATTTTTAAGGTAAAATAATTTTATACTGTACAATTTTCGGCGAATCAATTTTATAATAAATGGAAGTTGGCGATTTTTTTCGTGGAAAATTCATGGAAAATTAGCTCACCTACTAATATTAGCCCCTAAAATTTTCCAGTTTACCTATCAAACTTGTAATTTCAATGAATTCCTACCCAATTTTCTACAAATTATATAAACAAATCCACCATAAAACATTTAAAAAAATGTCATTTAAAACAACTCATAAAAAAAAATATAAATCCAGGTTCCATCAAACAAATTATTGAAAAATAATGATAATGTTTGACTCAGTGAAGCGAAGAAATTGGGAAGGGAAATTATAAAAATGGCGAACGCAATGTCATGCGCGTAAACAAAATATAAATAAAAAATGACTCAATCAGATGAAATTTTTTCGGAGGGAAATTAAAAATGACGACACAAGGAACAAAATGCAGTTAAAAATTGCACCTAACGATGTGGACTCAATTAGCTGCAGAAGTTGCAGAGAGAAAAGGGTCCCAATTGTTGGACTTTTGGTTTTATGGTCAAAGTGAAAAATCTTGATTAAGCTGGCAATGACAGGAAGGCAACAACAGATTCTTAATCAGATTAAGCCTATGACCTCAGCTCTCAGGTAGCGGCAAATTGCCCAAAAACTACGACCTCAGCAGAAAACAAGTCAGTACCTGAGACCTCCATTTTTTTGTGGGATTTTTCTGTTATTTTTCAAAGTTTGTCTGAGGCACTGTTCAGGGTTCTCTGACCTTCGTCTTTACCTGTCCTGAACCTGCAATTTCTTAGTTTTACTCGTCGAAGTAGGAACCAAGCCCCTTAGGGCTTCAATATGCTTCCACCTTTTTAGGAGGAGTTTAGCTTAAGAAGGTCTTCTGAGATTTCAATGTATTTCAGTGATTTTTTCATATGTGAACCTGTCTTTTCAGATCCATTTCAGATCGGTTATTTGTCCATCCAAAACACCTCTTTTTAGTTTTTTTTGCTCCTCCCTTTACGGTCCCCTACTTTTCCCTTTAGCTTGTAGCCTTTTGCTGCCTATTTTTCAGCATTTTTCCCTCTGGTTTCTTATTGTTTTCTGCACCTCTTTTCAATAGATCTGACCTTTAGATCCCTATCCCTCTTGACCTTAGATCTATTGGCCATATTGTGTGTTTTGAGTAGATTCCACCCACCCTTAGACTAGTTGTTGGGAAGCCCTCCTTTTTGAGTTTAAATTTATGCATCTTTAGCTGTTTATTTTACTATCGCTATCAATTTTATTTACAGTTATACACAATCTTTTCTCTCTTTCTCTATACACACATTTGGGCTTAATTAAAATTAGCACACTTATCACACACACGCACACCTAAAGCGAAGAGCGCTTGGTTTACACAGCCAGGGCAAGACTAAAACATTGTAATTAATTAATTAATCTGCACCTTCGTGCCCTTGTTTACCTCTCTTCCTTGTTTGGTTCTGTGTATCTTTTCCACCATTGCTCCCCCAAGGCATTCATCCTAGAGACTCCAAGGCCTTCATCCTCAGTTTCCGTTAGTAATACTTACTCCATCGCGTAGGGTCCGAGTTAGTTCTCTGCCAAGTCCCCATTCCGACTCTGATTCTGGTTCATCGGGTTCTCCTTCTGTTCCTATTCCCGGCTCTCCTCCACCTTTCACCTTCATTATGTGGGGTGCAGGACCTACCACTAGTGGTGGCCCTGGCTCTAATGCTGGAGCTTCCACTAGTGGAGCCGCAACAGGAATGGTCCCGACTACTCCCTTGCTTCTTTATATGGCACGCCTAAGCCTTCTCGAGTTCAGCTAGTTGATTATGACGCTATACACCATGATCCAGGGTGGCCTGCTATGCCAACCAAGCTTCCTTCAGACATCCCTAAGTTTGAAGGAAATGCTAGAGAGGATCCTACCAACCATTTTTGTTCTTTCCACATGTGGTGTTGGTCCAACTCTATCACTGATGACTGTATCCATCTTCGGTTATTCCAGCGTAAACTTACTGTATAAGTTTCCAAGTCGTATGTTGACCAGGCCACTGCCTCTCATGCTACTTTTGCGACCCTTGCAAAGGCGTTTATGTCCTACTTCCAGCTTCCCCTTCGCTATGACACTGGAACCGAACTTCTGACAGCTTTCCATCAAACTTCTGCCACCCACCTATTTGACCGTGTTCAAGAATGGCACAGAAGGAAGATCTTATGTCGAGCTCCAGTTTTCGAAGACCATGTCTACATGGACTAGTTTCTCATATACCTTTTTCCCTCTATTGGTAAATATGTCGCGTCTCAATTTCCTTAGACTGAGAAAGAAGCCCTCCAAGTTGCGTTGAAATATGACTTGATCTACGCGCAATCTAGTTATGTTTATATCGTCTTATCTGATCTCCCTAGACTTGGTGGTGCCAACGCACTGGGGGCATCTCATGCCACCAACGGTATTGTTGGATCTCTTTCACATCCGTACACTCATCCTCCTATGGGTTATGGTTTCCCTTAGGGAGGGGCCAACTCCTCTAGCATTTTTCCCCCTCCTGGCAACATGTATCTAGGACACGGCATGCCTCACACCTTTGCCCAACCACATCCTCCGATGCAAGGGCCTGCTATTGCCCAACCTGTTTACCCCAATGTTGCTCAACCTCCTTACTATCCATATCCACAACTAGGTGCTCCAGCTCCTCCAGCACAAGCACCTCAGCCTCCCATAATTTCTCAAGCTCTGCAACAGCAACCACCCCCCCTTAGGGTCAGGTGTATGTGTAGAAGAGTGTGACTAATCCTCCCACTTCCAAAAATAAGGGGAAAGGAAATTAGAACCAACCCGCTCAAGGTAATCAAGGAAACAATCCCCAAGGGAATACATCTAACATTGCAACTCAACAACATGGTGATTGGCCCAAGCAGAATCAACCTCTTCGTACAAATAAGCCTTGTTCTTGTTGTGGTGTCCATGGTCACTATACCCATGATTGTCCCCTTTTACCTCAGATGCATCTACTGTGGGAAGCTGTTGGAAATACTGAGAGTGGGGGGTGAATCAATATTCCTTTCAACTAGAGCATTATTTAATCTTCAATTATTATCAGTGTTTTTACAATGATAGCAGCAAACAAGAGAAACACAAATGCACACAATTTTTAAGGTGGAAACCCACTTCGGGACAAAAACCACCTAATGCTTTTCTAATAATTCTTTAATATTCAACTCCAATTGAAAATAAAGCTCCAACTTCCTAGAATCTAGAAAAGCATTCTTCTCTAGCTCCTACTAGATGGACGCTCCAACACCCGAGATTCTTCAGTGGTCAACTGAATGGATTCCCCAACACCCAATGAGCTACAACTCATCCTAGCACCACCCTACCACCTTGTAGAAGAATAAAAGAAGAATGGACTCCCGTACCAGGGAAAATGGTCCACTTTACAATGATATAGAATGATGTAGAAGAAGAAGATATACTAAACCATAACTCCAACTTTGACACAACCACCTAATGATGATCCTAGACCTCCCAACACTGCCTCTTCAACCCTTGGCAGATAGATACTAGTACAATTTGTACAATAATGTATTTACAATGACTAAGTATAATGATACCTTTACAATGATTGTATGCAGTGCTGCCCACTTGAAGACTTCATATGATGAACTTCTTGCTGTTGTTATGCACCTTGGTTTTTTCTCTTGTCATGCTACCCTCTGCTGCACCTTGCTTTTCTTTGCTGCCATAGAAAGTTTGGTCCTTTGCAACCCTTGACAACACATGATCTAGCTTTTTCTTGCCTTCTAGGAGCTCGATATTGAATCTGGTGTATCTCTGTTATTTCAGATCCTCAATATTTGATTTTCGGTCCTGTAGTATTCCTTTGAGTCTTCTTTCTAATTCCATAGGTCTGACCCAATTTGGATTCTTCAGGAAAGAGTTATGCCCAATCTCTCACTGTGCCCTAATTATGGACTGTTTTAGTAGAGCGCACTTGTACGGAATGCCACGTGTCACTGTTTCTTCATTTGGCTTTGAATTTGATGGAGTGAAAAGTACAGACTGTGCACTATCTTCCACTTTTTACGGAATTCCAATCCGATACTTAGAGAGAGAGTTATGACGATTTTACCAAGGTCACTTCTTTGAGATGAATTTCAGGAGTCTGCAAAAACCCTAACTTCCACAGATCATATCTCCAAAAATATTGCGCACCTTGATTTGAAATTTTTACTGTAGCTTCCTCAGGGTTTTAGCTTCACCTCATAAAAATTTGAGCTTTTGAACCTTCGTAGAAAAATTTTTAGAGTGAAAATGCCACAATGACCTGTTTCAGATGGCCAAATCCCTTGCATAAGGAGGAAATGAGGATCACAATTTATATAAATGCTTAAGTTGAGAGGGGCTTCCACAAGTGAACGTGGGAGGGATTTTAGGAGCTTAAAAAATATTAATTATGACTTTTAAATTACCCATGCCACAACCCCATGGGGTTTTAGCCCCCTAACTGGGGTTACAAACTTCAAACATAAATATCTCTCAAACCATGAAGAATTACATGGCATGCCATATATCAACGGAAACATCTCGACAAGTAGAAACCATAAAAAGCATTATTGACCAAGAATATATTAATTTTGTAGGTCAAAATTCCCATGCAATTTTGGGTTAGCCCCTGGTGCTGCTTAGGTTGACATCAATGACAACCGCTAATCAAAAATCTCTCCCTTTGGCATTGGTGGCAACACAAGTACTCCCCCTGTGATCATGAACACTCTTCCTACAACATTCTCTCCCCCTTTGACATTAATGGAAAAGGGTAACTCCCCCTGAAACACAACCATCCTGCGGACCTGTGCACACTTCCATGCCTGTTGACACACAACCATCCTGCAGACCTGCACACACTTCCACTCCCCCTGACACACAACCGTCCTGCAGACCTGTAATCTAATGAGAACTTGGGAGAATCCCAAGCTTTTGATGAAGATATTCAAATGCTTCACGAGGTAAAGGTTTAGTGAAGATATTAGCAATTTGTTCTTTTGTACAAACATACTCAAGTTTGATATTCTTTTCAGTAACTTTTTCTCTAACAAAATGATATTTTATTGGAATGTGTTTTGTTTTTGAATGCATGACAGGATTCTTGGAGATGCTGATGGTACTAGTGTTGTCACAGAATATGGGAATAGGCTCACTGAATTGTACTTGAATATCATGCAAAGTTTGTTTCATCCAAAGGACTTGAGTACAACATGATGCTGTTGCAATGTATTCTACTTCCATTGTAGATAACAAGATTGAAGTTTGCTTTTTGCTCAACCATGATATGAGACAACCATCTAGATAGAATGCTGCTCCACTAGTACTCTTACGATCATCAACGCTTCCTGCCCAATCTACATTTGTAAAGGCTTGAATAATGAGATTGTTACCCTTGGGATACCACAAGCCAGATTCTTCTGTGCCTTTTAGATATCGAAGAATTATTTTGATGACAATAATATGTGATTCTTTTGGTGCTGCTTGGAATCTTGCTACTTGTCCAACTGCTTGCATAACATCTGGCCAAAAGGCTGTTACATATAGAAGACTACCAATCATATATTTGTACAACCTCTGATCCACATCCTTAGATGAGTCATCTATGCTCAATTAGCAACCTGTTACCATCAGAGTAAAGACGGGTTTGCAATCTTCCATTTTGAATTTCTTGAGCATTTCCTTGATGTACTTGGCTTGACATATAAATATTCTTTTCTCTTGCTGAGATATTTGAAGCCCTAACAAAGTATGTCAGCTCACCAAGTAAAGACATCTCAAACTCACTTTGCATCTTTGTAGAAAATTTCTTACTTAGTCGATCATCATTGCTACCAAATATTATATCATCCACATGTACCTCAACGATTGTTAAATTATCTTTATCTATTTGTACATAAAGATTGCTATCAACAGTACCTTTCTTGAACCCTTGTTGATGTAGATATCCATCAAGACGAGCATACCATGCTCTAGGAGCCTGCTTGAGACCATATAGAGCCTTCTTTAACCTGCAGACATAGTCTTCTTTTTGTGATAGTAGAAAACCTTCAGGTTGTTCAATGTAAACTTCTTCTTCTAATTCTCCATTCATAAATGCTGACTTAACATCCATTTGGTAGACTTTGATTTTTCTTGAACATGCATAGGCGAGAAACATTCAGATGGCTTCCATTCTGGCAACTGGTGCAAATGTTTCGTCGAAATCAATTCCTTCCACTTGTGCATAGCCTTTGCAAACCAATCTTGCTTTGTTTCTGGTAACCTACCCATCTTCATTCAATTTGTTCCTGAACACCCATTTAGTCCCAATGAATTTTTTATCGTTTGGTCGTGGAACTAATTCCCAGGTGTTATTCTTCTCAATTTGACCCAATTCTTCATTCATAACTGCTACCTAATGTTCATTCTGGCTGGCTTCCTCAAAACTACTAGGCCCAAAGGTTGCTAGAAAAGCAATGTGAGCTTGTTGTGATGAATGAAGCTGTCGACCTTCATTTATGTCACCAATGATTTGATTTGATGGATGTTTCTTTTGAATCCTCTCTTTTGTTCTCCTTGGAGGAGCTTCTTGTTGTTGTTCTGGCATATCTTGATGATCATTGTTTACTTCTTCCTCATTGATAGTTGCTTCTTGTTTTACAATTTTATCTGTTTCTTTTTCAGCTCTGTCTCAAGTTTCAAAGATTCTAGATCCTCATCATTACTCGCTAGAACACCATCTTTGTCAAATGTAACATTTATGCTCTCCACTATATGTTTTTGTCTTAGATTATAGCATTTATATTTCTTTCTTTTGCATGAGTAACCAACAAAGATACCTTCATCAACACATGATTCAAACTTACCCAAATTTTGATCTTCTCTTTTGATATAACATTTTCTTCCGAAGATTCTGAAATATTTTACATTAGCTGGTTTTCCTTTCCATAATTCATATGGAGTGTTGTTGCAATTATTTCTAAGAAGACTTCGGTTGATAATGAAGATTGTCGTATCAATTGCTTGAACCAATAATTTTTCATCTAATTTTGAGTCCTTCAACATTGCTCTACCCATTTCCTGTACAGTTCTATTCTTTCTTTCAGCAACTCCATTTTGATGAGGTGTTCGTGCTGTTGAAAATTGTATTTTTATTCCATTTTCGTCACAGTATTGCTGAAATAATTTGGAAGTGAATTCTCCACCATTATCTGATCTTAAAAACTTTATTTTCAAATCAGTTTCCTTTTCAACCAACTCCTTGTAGATCTTAAAGCAATCAAATGCTTCAGATTTTTTCTTTAGGAAACTGATGGCTGTCATCTTGGTATAGTCATCTATCATTAACATGAAATATAATTCTCTGTCTAAGCCTTTTGTTCTCACAGGACCACTTAGATCAGTATGTATCAATTCCAATGGATGTGATGAAAAGTGTTCTTTTGCTTTAAATTGGACTTTTGTCTGCTTGCCATGCCGACATGCCTCACATAGTGTGTTGGAAGGTTTTGAGATTTTCGGCATTTCTCGTACTGCTTCCTTTTCTATTATCCTGACAAGATTGTCAAAGTTTATGTGACCCATTCGTTTGTGCCATAACCAACTTTCATCTTCTTTAGCTAGTAGACATGCTTTAGTTGCTTCATCCAGAACATATATGTCGTTTGGAGCTCGACTTGCTGTAGCCACAATTTCACCATACTGCCTTTCTGATTTCACATTTTGACTACTTGAATACATTGTGTGTCCTCTCCAACACACATTTGTCCAACAACGGCGAGATTGTGATTCATGTTTTCGACCAATAGAACATTCTTGGCTATAACATCTTTGCTTCAGAGAGTGACGGTACCTGATCCTATAACATTTCAAGATCCATCATTTCTAAAGGATATGGTTCCATCCTTCTTCTCTTTAAGAGATACAAATTTCCTTCTATCTCCAGTCATATGCGTTGAGCAACTGCTATCAACATACAACACATCTTTCCTTTTTTGAGCCTTGAGAGCGAGAGCACAATTATCAGTCTTCTTCTTCCATGTTCGTTCATTTTGTGGCTTCGAAGATTCTTCTGGAGGATTTTCAAGTCTGCAGTCTTTGGCTATGTGTCCAAAGTTCTGACATTTCTAACATTCCATATTATTTCTTAAATTTTCAAATATATTGATGTTTCGTTGAGCCCTGGGAGGTTCATATTTGAATAATCTCTTGGAATTGTATTGGTTTATAGGGTACGTGTGACATTCTACAGCTTTATGACCAAATTTTCCACATGAATAACAATAGCCATGAAAAATATGTTGGAACCTGGATGAAAATATTCGTCGAGGAATCGTCTTCCAAGGATGTGCTTGCGAATCTTGTCCAATGAAGTCTTCATGTATGTCAGATCTCATAGGTTCATTTTATTTTGTTGTAGAAGGTCTTGCTTCTTCTTTGTAACCGAGGCCAGTTCTGTCGTTGTAATATCGTTGATTGTTGATGAATTCTTCCAATGCCCTTGAGCTTTTGGCATAGTTTTGGACAGTTTTTCCCTTCTTCACTTCCTTATGCAGTGAGACTACTACGGCTTCTAATGCTTCCCTTTCTTGGTTGCTTTCTTCAAACTTCTTTTGAAGTGACTCTTCGAAACATATTTGTGTTCTTCAACCTCAATTTTGAGACCTTGAACTTGTTCTTCAAGAGTATTGGAGCACGTCTTCTCAGCATTGAGCTCTTTTATAAGCTTGATTGCCTCCTCATAAAATTATTCTATGGTCAACCCCTTCTTCTTCATTGTTTGATACTTCTTGTTTGTGTGTTTGGCTATAAACAATACTTTCTCATTAGCTTCTTCTTTCTTGTCACTTTCTTCATCGAATGATGATCTATCTTCTTTAGAGAGAAAGTTCCTTTTGAATCCTTTCTTTTTGACTTGCTTGTTGAATTTCTCAAAGCCTTTCTTTCCTTTTGAATATCCATCACTTCTGTTTGGAAATTTTGCTGTGAAATGCCCAACATCACCACAACGAAATCATATCAATGGAAGTTTACCTTCGAATTTTCCCTTACCAAGTTTTAGTTTTCTCGTAAATTAAGCATATTATTCATCTGAAAGACCTTCTTCAACATATCCCTTTTCTTCACACTTGCTGGTACGGGTATTTTCCTTTGAAGGTTGTTTTTCCTTATTGGTTTTCTTAGATGCAACGAATGCAGTTTCTAGATATTAAGTACCCTCTTCTTCATCAAGTCTCATTTCATATGCTATGAGAACTCCATGTAATTCCTCTTTGCTGATTTTTTCCAGATTTTCACTGCATTCTAAGACTAATACCTTTGGGTTGAATCTCCCTAGTAATGTTCTAAGAATATTTCGTATAATAGTATTCTCGTCAATAGGCTCTCCCCGATCCTTCAGTATTAGTTATTTCATCAACGTATTGGAAGTATGAAACAATGTTGCAATCTTCTTTCATTATGAGTTGCTCAAATTTTTCTCTATAGATTTGAAGCTTTGCTTATTTGACATTTGAGTCACCTGCATATATATTCTCAAGCGTGTCCCATACATTTTTGGCAGTTTTACAACTCAACACCTTATGATAAGTAGATTCAATAAGTCCACTGATAATAAGATTCTTTGCTTTTGCATCATTTACCAAATTCTTACCTTGTTCATCCACGGTTGATGTAAATCCATTTTGAATAGTGTCCCATACTTCGCAACCTTGCGCCAAGAAATATACCTCCATTATTCCTTTCCAAACTGCATAATTATTTTCATTGAATAGAGGTACACCATTCTTGGTATGCTCCATGACCTCTTTCAAACATTAAGCCAAGTTGGAAGAGACGAGCTCGATCTGAAACTTGTTGGAAATCTTGGGGGGGGCAGTGAATCAGTATTCCTTTCAATTAGAGCATTAGTTAATCTTCAATTATTATCGGTGTTTGTACAATGATAGCAGCAAACAAGAGGAACACAAATGCACACAGTTTTTAAGGTGGAAACCCACTCCGGGACAAAAACCACCTAATGCTTTTCTAATAATTCTTTAATATTAAACTCCAATTGAAAATAAAGCTCCAACTTCCTAGAATCTAGAAAATAATTCTTCTCCAGCTCCCACTGGATGGATGCTCCAACGCCCGAGATTCTTCAATAGCCAACTGAACGGATGCCCCAACACCCAATGAACTACAACTCACCCTAGCACCACCCTACCACCCTATAAAAGAATAAAAGAAGAATGGACTCTCGTACCAGGGAAAATGGTCCACTTTACAATGATATAGAATGATGTAGAAGAAGAAGATATACTAGACCATAACCCCAACTTTGACACAACCACCTAATGATGATCCTAGACCTCCCAACACTGCCTCTTCAACCCTTGGTAGATAGATACTAGTACAATTTGTACAATAATGTATTTACAATGACTAAGTATAATGATACCTTTACAATGATTGTATGAAATGTTGCCCACTTGAAGACTTCATATGATGAACTTCTTGCTGCTGTTATGCACCTTGGTTGCTGCTCTTGTCATGCTACCCTTTGCTGCACCTTGCTTTGCTTTGCTGCCGTAGAAATTCTGGTCCTTTGCAACCCTTGACAACACATGATCTAGATTTTTCTTGCCTTCTAGGAGCTCGATATTGAATCTGGTGTATCTTTGTTATTTCAGATCCTCAATATCTGATTTTCAGTCTTGTAGTAGTCCTCTGAGTCTTCTTTCCAATGCCATAGGTCTGACCCAATTTGGATTCTTCAAGAAAGAGTTATGCCCAATCTCTCACAATTCCCTAATTATGGATTGTTTTAGCAGAGCGCACTTGTACGACGTGACACATGTCACTGTTTTCTTCATTTGGCTCTGAAATTGATAGAGCGAAAAGTACAGACTATGCACTATTTTCCAATTTTTACAGAATTCCAATCCGATACTCAAAGAGAGAGTTATGACAATTTTACCAAGGTCACTTCTTTGAGATGAATTTCAAGAGCCTGCAAAAACCCTAACTTCCACAGATCATATCTCCAAAAATATTGCGCACCTTGATCTGAAATTTTTACTGCGCTTCCTCAGGATTTCTTCTTCGCCTCATTAAAATTTCAGATTCTGAACCTTCGTAGAAAAAAATTTAGAGTAAAAATTCCATGATGACCTGTTTTAGATGGCCGAATCCCTTGCACAAGGAGGAAATGAGGATCACAATTTATATAAATGCTTAAGTTGAGAGGGGCTTCCACAAGTGAACGCGGGAGGGATTTTAGGAGCTTAAAAAATATTAATTATGACTTTTCAATGACCCATGCCCCAACCCCATGGGGTTTTAGCCCACTAACTGGGGTTACAAACTTCAAACATAAATATCTCTCAAACCGTGAAGAATTACATGGCGTGCCATATATCAACTGAAACATCTCGACAAGTAGAAACCATCAAAAGAATTATTGACCAAGAATATATTAATTTGGTAGGTCAAAATTCCCATGCAATATTAGGTTAGCCCCTGGTGCTGCTTGGGTTGACATCAATGACAATTGTTGATCAACAGAAGCTCAAGCAGCATCTTGAGGACAAAAAGCCTATGCTTCAGTTCCTCCTAATGTTGCACCTACTCAACAGGAAGTGTTTACCAATCCTTTCCCCCAGTAAGGATATGTGGTTGCCGCTCAACCTCCTCCGTCTGGTACCTCTGATTACCAGATCCTTATGATGCAATATGACCAGGCCAATACCGCCAATCTCAACCTTCAGAATCGGTCGCGCCAGTACACCAAGCCTCCCGCTACGTCCGTAACCGAGCCGCAGTCCTTACGTCCCACAATGCCAATTTCGATACCCAATGGTCCTTTACATATCCCTCAGCCTAAGGTAGAGGTACATACCAAAATCCCCAAAGGATCATTACGCCGAAATGTTGCTTCTAGTAAAGCCGCCCACACCTACAGTATAGTAGATGACTTGGCACAATCCCCTGCCACCATATCAACATTGGAAGTCCTCCAGTCATGCCTTTCACAACGTAAAGCTCTAATAACTGCCATGGGTGTTGTGGATCATTCAGATGATCGTTTTATTGTCTTCGATGTTGACAAGTCAGAACATCCACCCTACCTACATCCGTCGCCTTCCAAGTACTTGTCAAGATCTGGAATGCCAACATCTCCTGATGTATCATTGACGAGGGGGCATCCACCTACGTGATGTTCGCATCTGTTTGGAAAAATATCATATTGCTTGGGTTATCCCCTACCACTATCACCCTCCATGTGTGGGATGGACACTCTTCCTATCCCCTTGACATGTTCCGCAATTGTCCTATTACTCTTGCGGGAAAAACTGTTTGTGTTGAGGTTGAAGTCATTGATGCCCCTTAGACTGCAACATTATATTGGTTCGTAGCTATACTTATGTGAAGTATGCTGTCCCATCTATGGTTCACCATAAGATGTGATTTCTTTACAATGGAAAGATTTTCACTATAGATCTACCGACATATTACAAATTGAAGTCTCAGACCTCTCAAGAGTCCATTATTTCTTTGGTGGCCAAAAAAAAAATAGTTGAACCTTGGACTAGTGTCTCACCCCTCTTATCCTTGACCCTAGCTCTTCGAATGTTTACATGATGCAATCGCCTCGGTCTAACCTCAAATGGTCTGGTTCGACTAGTCAACAACTTAGCCCTTTGCAACCTGCTCCTAGTATTTCGACTCAGCCTTCGAGACCTCCTCCTCAAGGCCCTTCATCTGTAGCTAGTGTCCTTAATCCTATTTTTCCTCATGGAACAGTTCCCCCTAGCCTTAACCATTTGGGAGCTATTCCGCCTGGCCATTACCCCTCTGGTCAGATATCGTTTCTTGCTCCCCCTTCTGGAGTATTTTTCGGTACCTGTTGTGACTACCTTGACCCTTCCCAACATGACCCTAGGGATCCCATTATGGTACATTGATCCCCCAACCAATACCTCGCCTGGTCAGCTCAAACCTTACACTTCTTTGACCCTGGTCCAACCAGTCGCTATGACCCCTCCCTTTGCTTTTGTGCCTCAGCTACCTCAACAAGAATCTACTCTTGTTGCAAAATCCTGGGGTGAGGGGGGGAAAAGCCCGCAAAAAGGCACCTAAGGACAAGGTTTCTCAGAAAATACCTGCTCCTCCTAAGCCTCCAAAGCATACACATCCATGTTATTTGTGTGATGTTTTCGATCATGCTACCCACAATTGTCCCGAATTGACTCGTCTCAAACCCATGGTCAATGAAGCATTTCCTGAGTCTGATATCCCAGAAGTCCATGTTACTTAACCGAATTCAGTGAATAAACTCAAGAATTTGCACGCAAATCAACCTTATGCTTTGTGTGATTTCCATGGCCACTATACTCACCTCTGTCCCCGCCTCGATGATTTCCGCACCTCCTTGGAAGCAGTTTGCAAATTCGAGGCCAAGCACAACAAGTCCATTTCTTCATTACTTACGAGTTTTGCTTCAACAGAACCAGAGGACACATCCACTCCCATTAACATACCCCCTCCTGATGTCAAGATGACAGAGTCTTTGGCCACTATCCTCTAACTGTCATCATCTATGAGATCCATGGTGGAAGACCCCTCTTGGGCATCCCCTTCTATTTCGCCTTACATCCATTCAATGATCACGTTGGGCTCAACATTAGTAGATTCTTCATCTACTTGTTCTTCAGTCACCCTCCATGACGATGCGCATGTGAACCTCATTTCTTGTGATGACGAGTTAGGTAGCTTCACTGCATCACGTTGTCTTTCTTCCACCAGTCACCCCATCTTCTATCGCGATGACGAAATTATGGAAGCATTTGCCACCCCTAAATTTATTTATCCCCCCTTACATTGAAACCACGCATTCGAACCACATACACATTGTGGTCATTACATTGACACCCAATTTTTTGGTAAGGGGGCACCCATATTTGAGAGTCCAAGAGAAGCAATTCTCCACAACCCTCCTAGTGCATCTAGTAGTGTCGACTCTAGTACCATTATTCTTCCCCATTTAGAAGAACCTCTAGAGTTCGATATCACATTAGATCACTCTAGGGATGATCCACTTCATCATTCCTTCATCTTACCTCAACAACCCAATCGCTTAGACATTGTTTTTGACCAACCTCTATATTTTTTCAGTGAGCACCAGTTCATTATCTCCGAACGCACTATTTGGTATAGTGACACCATGTATGGCGCTCCATAAACTCCTCTTGCTAGGGGAATCATTCCCACCTTTTCATACCAGATCAATCCTCTCCATCACATATGCTTGGGGGCGGTATCCCATGCTTGGGGGCATGATGGCACCCCTAGCCACCTTCTCACTTGATTAACCAAAGTGTCGGCCTAGACACAGTTGATCTATGTATGGTCGATTATCCTCCCATTCCTTGGATAGTTGGACCTACTGGCCTCTCCAGCAAGCCATATATTGTAGATGTTTGATACCCTATCTTCAAATATTCTTCTTTATGTGATACCATACTTACCACTTGGTCCCTCTGTTTGACTTGGTGGGTGGGGATGATTCTAGACCTTCTCTAGTATTTCATTCTCGAATTCTTTTCTTACCTTGATTTTTCACCAGGACCATCCTTCCAAGAAGCATTAAGGCCACCTTTAGACAAGTAAGGTCACCTACCTTAAAGTTTTTGATCTCAATTCCAATGGTTGGTTTTTCTGCTATGATTTTCGCAAGATTTATGGCCTTTTCCTCCTCTCCACATTCACCACATCTACACTTGCAAATGAATCAAATTGGAGGGAAATTGCCTTATTAAAAGAAAAACCCCAATTTTTCTTTCGCCAATTACAACCAAACCATAGCTCGGTTTGACGAACAGTGAGCATCATTGGAAATCTCTCACCAGGCACTTAAATGGGTATCCTTTTGTTTTTGGTGATTTGATACTTCACCCGGAAGCCTTTTTTCCAAGAAGGGTCACTTCGTCGCTTATCAAAATCGAATTTCCTCGCTTGCGCCACTTGTAATTGGGGCACCACTTTGCCCCTATACTTTTTGATGCTCATGTCAATTTTTGACGTGAGTAAACATCTTTTACTCATGTTTTCATGGTCCCCACCAGACTTATTCTATGTGGCAGCATCATTGAATCGCCCTTGTTTAGAGCATCCGATTTGAGTCATCATTGCATCCATGGAGTTTGTACCGTGTCCCCTTTGTCTCCCGTCACAGTATTCTATTGATCTGGATTTATGCAGGAACGCAACAAAATACACATCTAACCATAAATAAAAAGATGCAGCATAAATAACACTTCATTTCATTAATATCAAAGAACTGGAATTTGCTTAGAGACAGAATGGAAATAAACTAGCTAGGGTGTTGGTAGCTTATCTCTGAGAAGAGATGTGGCGGCTACAAGCCTCTGAACTGTGTTACAATGAGGCTCGAGGGCCTATTTATTATTTAGAAACAATGGAAAACCCTAAACATTCAAAACCCTAACCCTAGGAGATGAAGCGCCAAAACTATGGGCCCCGTTTGGGTAAATTGGTGTTTCAACTTCCTGGGGACATAACTTTGGCATACGACCTCCGTTTGATGCGCATCATACCTCGTTAGAAATATATAACCGAGGACTACAAAATTTGATGTGAGAAACATGGGTCCATGGGTGGACCCATGTTGCTCCTATGTTTCCCAAAAAATGTTGTTTAGGGCCTCAAAAAGACTCCAAAAGTTCAAGACCCGAAAAGATGCTAAAAGTAGTAAGTTGTACTGAAACTAAAAAGCTAAAAGAGACAATTGTGGGGCCCCAAATTGAATAGGTAGGTGGCCACAAATATCCACTTGGATCATTCCTCCCCTTTTAGGAGGAAATGGTCCCCATTACATTGAGTTCCTCCATGAGATGAGGAAACTTCTGTTGAACTTGGTCCCTGGTGAACCACTTGCCTTGGTGCAGGAGTTAGCCAACTTTGACAACTTGATACAGTTGGATCTTCTGTTGGTGAGTGTTCTTGATTTGCACATCCATGATACAATTTGTGGTGGCATGTTCCATGCAGTCTGGTTTTAACTCTATTGGTGTGAGTTGTTCTTCAATGTCAGAGGTGTCCAGTAGAGGTGGGAAGTAGGGACGAAGGTGGTCCACATTGAATACTGGGTGCAGACCAGGGAATGGTGGAATACTAAGCTCGAAGGAATTTTTACCTACAACCTTGGTGATGGTGTACGACACACATCATAGCGGGCGAAGCTTGCAGTGGGGTCTTGTGAGGTGCTCCTTCTGCAAATGTAGCCACACTTTGTCACCCACCTGTAAGTTTTGTGGCACCTGATTTTGATCATGTCGTTGTTTGTACTTAGCATTGGTTTTGTCCAATATGTCATGAACCTATTGGCGAATGTGCTGAATGCGCTCAATGAAGTTGTTCGCTTTTTCAGCTTCAGACTGGACATTAGCCGAATCAGCTTGAATAGCCACAAATGGCATGGCTACGTCAATGGGACATAGTGGCTGGAACCCCAAGCCCACTTGAAAGGGGATGTGGTCGATTGAGCTATGGAAAGCCTGGTTATAAATGTGTTGTACATAGGGAGGATCTCATCCCATGTGCGTGGATGCTTTTAATTGTACATGCACAGAATGTGTACAATCATCCTGTTGACGACCTTTATCTCGCCATCATTTTGGGGATGAAAAATTGTGGACCTTGTGAGCTTGGTGTCCAGCATTGACTAAAGGCTGGACCAAAATGTGCTCAGGAACCTACTGTCCTAATCTAAGATGATATATTGTGGCATCCCAAAGTGCACCCACACTCGTTCAAAGAAGAGTTTAGCAGGGGCTTCTGCTGTGATATTCTTCTTGTAGGCCGCCATAATGGCCATCTTCAAGGATATGTCAATGACCATGGAAACATAGTCGTTTCCATGCTTAATAGAAGGAAGGCCTAACATGTAATCCATGGAGATGGATTCCCAAGGTCGACTAGGGGTAGGTAGCAGAGTATAGAGGCCTTGCTTCTTGATGGTCGGTTTGGCAATGGCACAAGCAGTGCAGGATTTGATGTCCTTCCCGACATCCTGTCGAAGGTTCAGCCAATAGAAATACTTCTGTAGTACTGCCACTATTTTCTCAACCTCGAAATTCCCAGTGACTCGACTGTAGTGTGCTTCCCATATCATCTTGGCATGCTCGCTTGAAGGAACACAAAGGTGTCCTAGGTGACATAACAGTGCATCTTGGAGGTGAAAATTTGGAACTTGCGTACCCCCCAAGATTGCCTTGTATGTGTGGCCGAATTCTGGATCGCTCTTGTAGAGAAGTGGCCATTTAGAAGTCTTGTGCCCACAAGATTTGAGAACGGTGGTTAGCACCATGATCGGTGGTCAACTGAGGCAGTCTGCAAAATTATTGGTGTTAACCTTCTTATACTTGATGTTCAAATGAAATTGTTGCAGATATGTGGACAACTTCTAATGGCGATCGTTCTGTAAATTCACTTGTGTCTTTATGAGCTACAGGGTTTGGTGGTCTGTGTGGATGATCATTTCCTTCCCCAAAATGTAATTCTTCCATTGGCGGAATGCCTGCACAATGTAATATATTTCTTTGTCATAAGTGGGATACTTGCGAACTATGTCGGACAGTGTCTCACTGTCATATGCCACTGGATGCCCTTGTTGAGTAAGAACTACCCCAATAGCATAGTCAGAGGCATCTGTCTCAATCTAAAATGGTTGTTGCAAGTCTGGTAAAGTGAGCACTGGGGTAAAGTGATATGAGAGAATCCCAACACGAACCTGTGATAGAAATTAGCAAGACCCAGAAAGTTGCGAAGCTCTTTTAGAGTGGTTGGGGCCAAAAAATCCTGAATTACTTGGATCTTGGTTGGATCCACATGCACCCTCGTTCATCAATAATGTATCCTAGATACAGAGTCTCCATGTCCCATCCTTCTTCTGTACCAACACGATCAAGTTCCCATAGGGCGATGAAATCGAACGGATGTGACCTTTCTACAACAACTCCTAAATCTGCCTCTTAATTTCATCGTTCTCCAGAACAGAGCGTCGATAGATCGGTCCATTGGGTAGCGACACACCTAGGGTTAGATCAATGGGGTGCTTAACCTGACAGTGCATAGGCACCCCTGTGGGTGAGGTGAAGATGTCCCCGTACTCCTCCACAACCTTGTCCATTTGTTGTTGTCGTGTAGAGGAACCCTGTTTGGAGATCGTGGCCACAATCTTCTTCTTGCCTTGGGGGCGGATCATTAGGAAAACAAATTTCTTGGTTTTGGAAATGAGATTACTACATTTTTTTGCAGTAACCAAAGAGATAACGACAGGTGGTGGTACCTTTGGTATCCTGTACAACTTATTTCCAAAGTAACAATAACAACACGAGGTTGGGACTCATACACAACATGTCACTTCCACAAGTATGGTTGGCCTAATAATACATCACAAACATACAAGACGAGAAATGTCACATAATATCTCATCCATGAAGGGCTTGATGCTATAGGTAAGGCGACAATGTTGGCTAAAGCGTAGATCCCGTCCTTGGTGAAGCCACCCAATGGTGTATGGTTTTGGGTGTGCTATGGTCGGAAAGCCCAACCGCTTCACGGCGTCTGCCGAAATGAGGTTCTTTTGGCTCCCATTGTCGACAATTAACTATAGTGGGGAAACCTTTACCCACATCTAGGAGTGGAAGAGACACTTATCCTCCTCTAGATCTTCTGATTCCTCCTTCTGGATCTTCGCAGTGGCAACAGTGGCGTTGGGCTCCGCTTCAATAATTTTTTTCCCTTTTTCATTCCCCTTGTCATGTTTTGATTCAGAGTCGGAGCATGCATCTGATTCAGAAGCCCTCATCTTGGCCACCAGTGACTGCTTGGCCTGACACTCGTGTTGTGATCAGAGCTATAACGTAACTCACACAACTTTCCTGTATCCTTCTTTGGCTTCACGGTATTGTTCTTTTCTTGCAACTTTGGCAAGTTGTCTTGGGCCTCCATGCCTTGGCTTTGTCCTTTGTTCTGCGGTTTGGGGGCACCTTTCCCTTGCTTTTGATTCGCAGAACCAAAGTATCGCTTCTTCTGTTTGAATTTCTACTCAATCTTGGCAACATACCAGTATGTCGTACCAAGCGAGGAGATGTCGAGGAACTCCATTTCCTCCTGAATGTATCTGTGAAAAAAATTGCGATACTTTAGCACCAAATGTTTCTCTGAATCTTTGATACTCAACTTTGTGCGCAAGGTATGGAACAAATTCGTCAGCTCATGCACATCTTGATCCCTTTGTTGCCGCAACATGGCCCATTATAGGTACTTGTCCTCATAGCTCCCCACTGGGTGGTATTGTTCCTTGATGGCATCTTGAAAAGAACTCCAAGTGTGTACGACTGAGAAAAGAGAGGGTTTTGTCTCATCCTTTTTCTCACAGTAGGTTTCCTACTAGTCCTTGACATGGGGGGTAGTTTTGAGGAGTGAAAAAATAATCTTCTCCTGGTCGAAAAAGTCATGAACTGAGAAATATCCTTATAATAGATTCAACCATCTATCTACAGCATCTGCATCTATTTGGCCCTCAAATATGGGAATGTCAAAGTTTAATTGTACCTTAAAGGGAGCCGCGCCTCCATAGTGGCTGCTGGATGCAGATGCACCGCCAGTGAGCAATGGTTGAAGGATCTAGGCAAAGTTATCCATCATCGCATTCCTTTGTTTTTCGAGGGCCTCCTCGAGCAATATTTTGATATTATCTCCACTCCCTCATCTTTCTTTTCGTCCCCCATGGGCGGCCATCAGGTTTTGCGAGGCTGATCTTACAAAGGTTCAACCAAATCGAGCCCTAACTCCTTATACCCCAAACTTGTTGGGAACATGTAAAGAAGGATTGAGAAAAAGTAGAAGACTCTGATACCACTGATTCGGATTTATGCAGGAACACAACAGAATACACATATAACCATAAATACAAATATGAAGTGGAAATAACACTTCATTTCGTTAATATCAAAGAACTCAAATTTGCTTACAGACGGAATGGAAATAAACTAGCTAGGGCGTTGGTAGATTTTATTTGAGAAGAGATGTGGCAGCTACAAGCCTCTGAACTGTGTCACAATGAGGCTCGAGGGCCTATTTATTATTTAGAAACAATGGAAAACCCTAAACATCCAAAACCATAACCCTAGGAGATGAAGCGCCAAAACTATGGGCCTTGTTTGGGTAAATCGGTGTTTCAACTTCCCGGGGAGGTAACTTTGGCATCCAATCTCTGTTTGATGTGCACCATACCTTGTTAGAACTATCTATCTGAGGACTAAAAATTTTGATTGAAGCAACATGGGTCCATCAATCCTGGTTTTCCCAAAAAATGTTGTTTAGGGCCTCAAAACGGCTCCAGAAGCTCAGGACCCGAAAAACTGCTAAAAATAGTAAGTTGTACCGAAACTGAAAAACTGAAAGAGATAATGGTGGGGCCCCAAGTGGAATAGGCAGGTGGCCACCAATATCCACTTGGATCATCCATCCTTCATCGCTTTTTACCTCTCTCATGTCGCACATTTTGGCCTCCAATCATACTGTCCCTTATCCCCTCCTGAGTTGAGTCAATAGCTGCCAGGTCATTCATGCCCTTTATGCTCTAACAAGGGAAGTCACCAGACCACTACTCAGTACCCCCCATTCCACCATTATCCCTAGTGTCAGTCTATCATTCGCTCTACTATTATCCTTCGTGCCTTAGTTGAGGATTCCTCATTACCTCACCTATGGCGAACCTCCTTCTTTCGACATTAGCTTATTCATTCCAGATAACAGGTCTAGAGGGTGGTGTACCTTGGTTCCAGCTTCCACTCTTGTTTGGTGCCTCCAATTACGCAAAGGGACCCTTTATTTCCCTTTGACTTGATTGTTTCTCAGTTCCAGCTCCTTATGGCATGATCGAGCTCCGTATACTTGATGGTTCAGTGATGCAGCAGATTATACCAGTGATTCCCAGGTGTGTGTGAGATGTTTTAGACCTCATGAGGGGGTGGCCCTTCAGGTATCCCCCACATACCTGGATGACCTCTTTACTACAGCCTTGGATGCAGCTCTGCAGATTTGATGGTTCTGGCCTTAGCTTCTTGCAGCACCTTTTTAGTTTTCATGTATCATTCAGATTTTCAGAGCCCCTTCCCATTTTATAGGGCCTCTTTGATTGTTATTATATCTCATGTAGTCAGATATTACTGTATAAGTATTGGCTATTTTCCCAGGCACAGTATGTATGTGGGATCCATTATGTTTTTTATTTGGCCCATGATTATGCTAGCATGTACTATATATCTCAGTCCCATGTTTGTTGGGCGCACCATTATTCTTTGTAATTTTTCATCTCGACAGTCATATGTATGCCTCCCCTGCCTCATTGAGAATAGGTACTCACTCATTAAAGAGACTTTTCGCACCTGTAAGTCTCGCCTCCTCAGGGTCTTGTCCTTTCTCGCTTCAGTTCGTCATATATTTCTCTCTCTCACACTCCCCTTCGGTGTCTAGTGATTGTGTTCTTACAACATACTTCGGTCATATGATTAGCTCTGAACGCTCGCACGCTAGGGGGAATCTGTTACACCAATTTTTGGTCATCTAACCTGTTACTATTAGATGGACTAAAGTACACCATGTAAGACCAATTTTACCATAGTAAAATTTCTTTCACTATGAGAAATGATTTAATAACCCATAGTTTATTAAATTATTTTTGGTCTAAACAGGAAACCGCACGAGGAATAATTAAATAAATCCTTATTTTTTTTCTTTTCCTCTAGGGATAATTAACTAAAGCATTTCTTAATTAATATTCCTGGTCATATTTAACCCAAAACATGAGAATTAATTAGATAAATTATTATTTATCTTATTATTCTCTAGGAATAATTATTTAAATCATTCTTTAATCATATTCCTTGTTGAATTTGAATAAATCATTTTAAATAATTAAATAAATCATTATTTATTTAATTATTCCTTAACCTCATCCTTGAAATAATAAATAAACCATTCATTTATTTATTATTTCTAAATAAAGGGATTTAGCCAATTCTAATTTCATTTTCGCTCCACCAAAAATAATAAAATATTCCAAGTAAGTTGGATCTAGATTTGGTTAATAGTATTTTAACTATGCACCAATATCTAGACTAACTCAATAATTTGTTATAAATAGAAGGGTTTTTCCATTCATTCACTACCTTTTTTTAATCACCTTTTGATCTATACTTTTGGTCTAACTTTGATCCTCCATCATTGTCATATTTTTTCTACTTTTTCTTGTGAGCTCCCTTTGAGTTCTATTTTGTCTGGGTTTTATGCACCATCAAGAGAGAGAGATCTTGGATCTGAAGCATTGAGGACATACAAGAACCCATCCCATTTAGGGGGATTGGTAACATATTTCTGTGTTCCCTTCCGAGGTGTCATAATACAAAAAATTCTTTATAAATTCTTGTCTTGTCCATTGGATGTATGGAGAAACTCTTGTTTATTTTCGCCATTTAATGTCTTTAAATGCATAGATCTAGATTTTTGTAGCTTTATTCTTATCACCTACTGCAGATCTAAGGAAATTGACAACCACATTTGATGTTAGGGTTGTTTGTTATGCACAGCTAAAGTGAGTTTTTTTCATATGCTTGTGATTAGAATTCACTCTAACACCCGCCAAAACTGGTCAAGAGATCAAAATACCTAAAACAAGCTTGGATTTCTTAGGGTTTCTTCACCAATACCTTAAGGAAGTTTCCTGTCTCCAACCACCTGTCAAGTGCTTCACTATGATTAAACCTCCTCCATTCCCAACCCTTAGTAATTTTCATGAGACCATCTCACATGGTTCCTAAACCTTCAAATAATCGAAATCTCAAGAAAATGAAAGAACCCCATCACACCATGACTATAGAGAAATGGAAAGGCAAGTCTGAAATCACTCTCACACCCAACAAAACCCATGCTAATGACAACAAGAGAACCAAATACACAAATGCATGTACCATGCATTCACAAACCAGTTAGGAAATCACACATGCAACCTATTACTTGCAAGTATTCTTGTAGAAGTTGCTTGATCCAACCTTCCTTGCTTGTACTTTTCTTTCCTTGTCCTTCCTTTTTGCTTCCTTTGTTTGCATTCTCTAATGCTATAGTGCTCCGAGAATGCTCTAAGTGTGCAATATTTTGAGAGAATAGAGAGAGCTTCAAAACTAAACTGATAAAAGGTTCACCAACAAAAGTTGTGAATTGGTCCTCATAAGCCTTTTTATAATTGAGGGCTCTATTTTCTTCATTTTTCTTCAATTTTCCTCTTATGAAAACCTATGGCCTTTCATATCCATTTTCTCCTATTTTCCTTTATTTTCATAAATAAATGCCAATTAATGTCTCTTTGCCTTTGCTAATGCATTTTCCAATTTCCATAGCTATAATAGACCAAAAGTGGCACCCACTTGGAATTTTTTCCCAACATTCAACTTGGAATATGTGTCACATGACCTTGGTCTTATTTTTCCTTTATTAAATTTTATTACATAAACTTTAACGTAGGGTTGTTACGATGTTACATATCAAATTTTAGCCTATTATAAAAAAATCATAAGTTTCCATAGTATCAATCTCCTTTAAATGTTCTATCAGTGCCTCATCAACTACAAGCCAATAGCCAAGGCATTAGTACTATAAAATGAACATTGATATACCATTAACACATAGTTGGTAGTGCATTTCTATTGGAGGTTTAAGGGCATGGAAATATTAGAAGAATGGCAATGAAATCATTGTACAATCTTCTCTCTTGAATCAATATTCTAATGCTTTTAAGTTGCAAGGCCATTGAAAAATTGCCAAATGATTATGCCTACATAAATTGGTTGTTGATATAGAATCATTATTTTGAGGATAAACACCATTTGAGGAGAATGTAATAAACAACATGGGGTTCCTTTAGATGTTAGTTAGTTATTGAACCAGTGTCGAAATTATGATATTCATGAAAGTAACAAAAACTATTTAAATATGTTACACGACACTCTTAATGCATGAAAAATCCAATTATGGATTAATACTACTAACTTAAGGTCGGAACTACAATGCTATAGTTTCAACAATAACATTTTTTTTCTTCCAACATTGTTGCAACAACAATTACATTGATACAACATCATAATTTATACCCAAATCTAGTAACAACGACATGAATCAAATTTCAGGAACAAAGAACAACCATAAATCCAACACTTTAATGTCTAATGTGAAAATTTTTTTTTCGGAATGGTCAAGTAGAAACCATTAACATTAGTTATGGAAAGTATAATTCTTCTAAACATGTTTATAAAATATTAAATAATTGTCACAGTCCATGGAAACTAATTGCCACGATGGTGATCATGTTGCATTACAAAAAAAAAAAAATCAATTTCGCCTACAATTAATTTTGGTTATCGTAATTCATAATTCAATATAATTTTTTTAAACAATATGGAAGTCTTATATGTTTTGTAAATGTTTTTATCAAACCATAATTCAAGTAATAGAATAGTATGAAACTAAATTGCTTGTTGATATAATACATTGAGAGCAAGTACATTTATGGTAGCCATGTCATTGAAAGGAGTGGTGGGTTAGAAACATGTTTTGATTAATATCACAAAGTATATGTAATTTTGTTCATATTTATTATCCACGATATTTACATTGGCCACATTCAAATTTTATATGTTTGTTTATTTACTTATGATTTGAAATTCATGAAAACCAATATTAACCGAAAGTCATTCCTTCATTTTTTTTTTTAAAGAGATCATGTGTTATTTTCAAATTTCTCCATGTTTCTAAACCAGTAGTCTTTACTTATGAATTAAAGATTCGATATTTCTAGCCTTTTGGGATTTTAAATTGTGTTGGGTCTATATTAGAAACTAGAGGTAATTATGGCTTATATCAAGAAATAAAATATTAAACCCTGTTATGATAAGACAATTTCACATTGTATTATCAAACTTTTCCTATTTGAAAATCAAACAAATGTAAATTTATCTTCTTTTTTTAATTATTGATTTATTGAAATGCTCCTAGGATTTACAGTTAAGGATATAATGTCAAATTAATTTAATGGTTCCATTTAAGGGAGATACAAATCCAACATATTTCAAATTCAATGCATTAGGGTTTAGTGTTAAGGCTATCCTAACAGATAATTTTGTTAAGTGGATCTAATTATTACACATCAAATTTGTGAAAATACCAAGGTTTGTAATGTTTGGTCAAAATTCACATACAACATATGTTGTTTAAGAATATATTTCTTTCAATTTCTAGATGACTATCATTCATTATTTCTTTTATAGCTAAAAATGTTTATTTCTATAGTTATAGTTTTATATGAACAATATATTAGATAGTAATGATTTTAAAAATAAGGTATTTTTTTTAATCGTGATGGTTCCACCACACTCATAATTGAGAACTTATTGCACTTTATATTCTACACTAAAACAATTAAAATCCATGAAACCTAGAGTTGATCGTTTCTCCATCTCAACCTAAACTCAAGACCAAATATGGAGTTATGGAAATTTATGGTTTATATTTTAGTATTTTTACTTGAGCAAATAAAGTTTTCTTCTTTAATTATTTTAAATTATATTATTCAAATTTTAATGCTTATGCACCCTAGATTTGTTGTTTGTCTCAAACTACCCACTGTTATAACATAAAATGTGGATTACATATTTTTTTTTCACCAATAGATCTTTTCTCCTACGAAATATATTCACCTTGTTAATCTTATAACTTCCAAATTGCCATGACCCCCAAGGCCATATTTTCCAAATGTAAAAACTTAAATAAAGTGATTCAATTCAAACACCATCTACACATATTTTTACTAAAGATTAATGAAAATAGTTTATCAATAATGCATGACCATAAATTAATAGCATTTTATGTTAATATCATATACACATCCAAATGGCTTGCCATTCCTATGAGCCCATATACATATTATTTCTAGATTAATCAATCATCCTAAAGAGATCAAATATTTGGAACAGAAAACAATTTATAGAGCGCAAAAAAGTGAGGAAACATTTGTAATTCCAAAGATTTAATCTTTCTCTTCATTTATAGATTAAAGATTCAGATGAATCTAAACCCATACTATTTCAATTTTTTAAATCATCTCATTGTTGTGCATGTGCATACTTATTTGTTTATTATTAGAAATTAAAGTAACATGAGCATTATCATTTATATTTTATTTATTATTAGCAGTAATTGTATTTTATTCAATTTATTAATTTTTTAACCTATATAATCTCTTAGATTATTTAATGAAAAATATTCAAAATACTTACATTCAAAAATTGCAAAAAATACTTTATGTTTAGAATTTACCAATTTTTTTCTTATTTATATTAGTGATAAGTTTATAAATAATTAAAGAAATAATATTTTTTTCAAACAAATATATTATTAATTAAAATTTTATTTACTATTATGTCAACTATATTTTAAGATAATTAGATACTTTTTGTATTCACTCACATAGTATTTACCTTATATTCCTGAGGTGACACCTTACCTTACACATATCCTTCAATGTAGAATGTGCCTTTAAGTGCATTGGGAAAAAAGTTTGATTATGTATTAATTTATGTGCTATAATCTATTATAAAATGGATCGACTAATAATTTCAACGGCTCCATGCCTAATGTATTTTGCAAATTTGTGATTGGAGATTTAAGCAAATTTATGCTTTAGCATTGTTTTAAGGAGTTTTAAACAAATTAATGCTTTACCATTTTTTTAAGTGGTAGTTCAAGTAGATGTTTATTTTATTATATGTGATTTATTTTAACATGATTCTAGTTTTTGTTGAGATGTTAAAAAAAAAAATTTATTTCCTTGAAAGTTAACATTGAGAAATTGAGTGTACAATGAAAACATGTTTTTATATGTCATTTTGTATGATGTAATTTAAGAGTGGAATTTGTATATTATGTCTATGTATTTATCTTTAGTAATGTATGTGAAAACATGAATGAGAAGATGGAATTCAAAAATAAATGAAAGAAAAATTGAAATTTTAGTTACTTGTGATTAGGCATTGTTTTGATGTGTTAAATGTGTTTTAATTTGTTTGAAATATGTGAAAGCTTGCATGTGTTATGAAGAAAAAGACATTTTATGGTGAAATGTTACTAAATAACATAAAATTACTTGATATCATTGCATGTTTTAAGTTATTATTTTTCCAACAATATTTATCATCAAATTCACAAAAAATTAAAATCAACAATATATTCAAACAAAGAGCATTTAATGATATCTCTTTGCACCATCAAAGACAATTGCTAGCTTTATTGATTCTCGCATATGCATTTGACATCATGTTATCCAAAACACTTTAGGATATGGACAAGCACTCCCAACTATGTGGGGAATTGATAAAGTCCATAAAAATATTTGTGTCCTCTTCCATTGTTGGGGAATACATGTACACTCGTCACCCAATTCCGAGCTCTTTCCCAAAAAATCAACACAACAACAACTCCTCCAAGGCCAATCCCTATTCCCATCCCTAGTGCTTTCAATGATATGATTTCATTTAAATGACTCAACCATCCCACTTTAATGTTACTAATATTACTATTATTATCAACTTCTCCTTAGGCCTTTATTTTGGTTGCATGTTTGCAAAGGATACCCACATAAACATGTATTATTTTGAAATGAACTCTCATTCCATGTAGTATATTGTGTTCCTTTTGGAATTGGTCCACAAAGATTATTAGATGAAAAGTTAAGAATTGCCAACATTGATAATTTAGAGAGCTCTGGTGGAATCCCTCCACTCAAATTATTTTTGGCCAAGTCCAACTGCTCTAAAGTATATATCTCACTAAGAGTTGTGTGTATTCTCCCTTCTAGTTGGTTCCCTGATAAATTCAATAAGCGAAGGCTGCTCAAGCTTCCCATGGTTGTAGGTATATCCCATATTGGCGGACAAATTAAATATGGTGTTTGTACTCAAGAGATATGGAAGTGTATATTCATTTCCTTTCATGTCAATCATGAGAAGCACGTACAATGTATCTAAACTCAACTGTGAAGATCCATTAATTGTAACTCCTTACAATCTATTAAGTTTGGGACTATTATTAGATAAATCTAACACCTGCAACTTTGTGAGATTACTGATCCAAAGAGGAATTTTGTCATGGAGATTATTATACACTTAACACTCTTAAGTCATGAAAATATCCAAGATACCTTGGAAGCTCACCTGTCAATCCATTTTTCCTTAAATCCAATACCTTGAGATGAGTACAATTTGCCAAAGATGCAGGCAAAGTCCCACAGAAGTTATTAAAATGAGTAGAGAAAACATACATTTTTCCTTAAATCCAATACCTTGAGATGAGTACAATTTGCCAAAGATGCAGGCAAAGTCCCACAGAAGTTATTAAAATGAGCAGAGAAAACATCCATAGAAAATGGATAGGAAATATCAAGACTTCCGCTAAAATTATTATTGGATAAGGAGACAGTGGTGTTTTCTATGATTACATATCCCAAAAGATGCAAACTTTCACTTCCATTTGCATATTGATATAATGTATCAATGTTGATTACTAAGGATTCATTCATTGCAAACCCTGGGAGTCTACCAAGATAGGATGACAACCTTCCACTAAAATAGTAGTTAGATAGATCCAGCACATCCAACCTGGTGAGATTTGTGAACCTTTGAAGAATATCACCATGAATATTATTATAACCAACAATTAATCTTCTTAACTCCTTAAAATTTGCTAAATACCTTGGAAGCTCACCTCTCAAATTATTTCTAGCTAAATTCAATAGCTTGAGTTGGGTACAATTGATCAAAGATGTTGAAATAGTTCCAGTTAAGTGATTAGAGTCTTAAAAAAAAACATTAAGAGAAAGTGGAAATTCTAGATTATCTAGATCTCCAATAATTGAGTTTGTGACTAAATTTAGCTACCATAAAGTGGTGCAATTACTAATACCATGAGGAATTGGTCCCTCCAATGTATTGTCATGTAGACTTAAGTATTCAAATGAAATCAATTTGCTGATATTTTCAGGAATAATTCCAAAAATATTGTTACCACCTATTCTTAATTGAATGAGAGAATTCAATTGACCTATGCTGTGTGGTATATGTCCACTTAGCATATTATATTTCAAAAGCCAGTGATAGGAGGGATTGAAGCTTTCCTATGGCTTTCGGAATTTTACCATTGAGATGGCTTCTATGTAGGTGAAGGACTTCCAACTTGCTTAAATTGCAAATAGTTTCGGGTATGTTACCAGTGAGATCATTATGAGAGATGTAGAATTTTCAACTGACTCAAATTGGAAATGGTTTCAGGTATACTTCCTGTGAGACTACTTGAAATAAGAGCTAAGAATGAAAGCTTGCTGCAGTTTCCTATTTCAGAAGAGATAGAGCCTGAAATATTACTTTGTTGCCAGTAATAAAAACCAATACCAATGCTTAGGTGTCTAAGCTCTCCCAAATTACCCAACTGAGACGGTATAAGGCCAGACAGTTGGTTTCGCACTATTCTTAAAATCACAAGGGAAGAGCAGTTTCCCAGAGATGGAGGAATAGCGTTCTCCAATTTGTTGAAGTGTAGAGCCAAGTTCTGTAGTTTCTGTAGCAACCCCAATTGGACTGGAATAGAACCCTCGAGCTGATTATAGCTGAGGTCAAGTGTTCCCAACACTTTAAGCTTCCCAAAGTCTGGTGGAATTCTCCCTGTCAAATTATTATCAGAAAAATCCATATAACGCAATAAGGAAAGGTTGCCAAGATATGAAGACAAGGTACCTTCCAATGCTGATCCAGAGAGGTGTATGCCAACGATTCTTGTGGTGTGCTTTCTGCAGTGAATGTCATGCCACGAGCATATGTTCTGGGCGTTCTGGGTCGTCCAGTTGGAGAGCACACATATGGATCCGATGTGATGGCCTTCTTGAGGGACAAAAGAGCCTCCATGTCTCTTTTATTGTGGCCGGCCATTGATGATAACATGATTTCAGCGTCCTGTGACATGGCTTCATTGAGAACAAAGTCATGAGAATGGGGTTGAACAGAGCTAAATCCACCCAGGCGGTCGTCATTCTGAACATATTGATCTTCTGAATCAATGTGCAGGGAAGATGAGTAATTAGCAGACGCAGATGCACTTATAATGGCAAGGCACGCAAACGTGATCAGAAGAACTGCAGCTATATGAGACATTTCTTACTCTGGAATGCTAATTCCGTGAGTTGTGTGGGCTATGGGTATGGGTAATATAAGAGTCATAATAATGTAAAGAACTGTCTCTAAAGTAAAATGAAAACTACCGAAGGATTTTGGGATTTTGTGCGTTCATGTATAGGAGGTCTAGATAGAGGTGATTGGGTGTTTTGTCTCATTAGTGTAATTATTTTTACTCATTCTTCGTTGGCGCATTATGACCAATGACGTTGATGTGTAAGTATGTCGGAAGCCAAAATAAAATACTATTTTTTTTTTTTTAAACAAAATATAATAATGTTGGTTTTAAAAATAACTTACACAACCATATAAATAAACAATTAAAATTAAATTTAAAATATGAAGAATTTTACAAACACTCAAAAAAAGAGATATGATAAATAAATAAAAATATAAATAAACCAGAGATAAATAAAACTTTTTTTAATACTTACTCCAGAGGTATGGTAAATAAATGAAAATATAAATAAACTAAAGGTATGGTAGATAAATAGATTTTAATTTTTTTAATATTTACTCTATAAACCTTTTTATATTTACAAAAACTCAAAAAAAGTTTTATTTAGGTGAAGCCTATGGGCTTAATACCATGGGACAAATTATTATCAATACCATGGGCCAAATACCATATTTATAACAGAGGTATAAAAAGGAAAGGTAAATAAATAAAAATATATCAAATAGGAGTAGAAATCAACATCTAATTATATTTCAAGCCTATGGACCAAATACAATGCACCAAATTAATAATAATACCATGCAACAAAAAACATTATTAACCCTAACATTAATTTTAAAATTTAGTAAATTTAATAACATTATATTAATACAATATTAAATTTGTTATATATATATATATATATATATATATATATATATATATAAACTCTAGATATATATGGGAGGGAAGAACAAAGAGATATGATAGAGGTGGAGAAATAGAGGGAGTGACAAGGGAGAGATGGAGATAAACTAAAGGAGAGGGGAGAGGAGGAATGAAGAAAGAGAGAGGGAGATGAGAGAGAGAGGTAGAGAAGGGTAAGAGAGGGAGAGGGAGACAAAAATATGGAGGTGGGAGAGAGAGTGGAGAGAGGGAGGGATAAAGAGAAGGGATTGGAAGGTAGAGAGAGACAGAGAGAGAGAGCGATAAAGAGAGAAATGGGAAGAGAGAGGGGGGTAGGAGAGAAAGTGAGAGAGAGGAAGGATGAGAGGAGGAGAGACAGAGGGATAGAGAGACAGAGTTGAAGGGGGAGAGAAGAATAAAGACATAGAGAGTGAGAAGTGGAGAGAGGGAGTGACAAGGGAGAGATGGAGAGAGAGTGTGTATGTTTAGGGGTGAGATAAAGAGACATAGGAAGAGTGATGGAGACAAGGGTGGAGAGAAGGAGAGATAAGAATAAAGGGAGGGATATAGGAACATAGTTGGAGAGATGGATAGAGTGATGGGAGAAGAGAGCGAATTTGAGTGTATAGAGAGAGAGAGAGAGAGAGAGAGCAGGGGGAGGAGGGGGGAGGTTGGTGAAGACAGAGGGAGGGAGGTAATAAAGGGAGAGAGAGGAAGCAAGTGATGGGGGAATATAGAGGATTGTAGGGGGAAGAGAGAGAGATAGAGTTATTGATGGGGGAAGAGAGAGGGAGGTAGGAGACAATGAGAGAGAGAAAAAGGAAAGAGAGGGGACTTGAGAGAGAGGAGGAGAGAGGGAGGGATAGAGATATGGAGTTTGAGGGGGAGAGAGGGAAGGATAGAGAGATGGAGCTAGATGGGGAGAGAGGGAGGGATAGAAAAATGGAGTTGGAGGGGGAGAGGGATGGATAAAGAGATGGGGTTGGATGGGGAGAGAGGGAGGGAAGAAGAATTACATAGAGAGTGACAAGTGGAGAGAGAGAGGATGTGACAAGAGAGAGATGGAGAGAGTGTGTATGTTTGGGGGTTAGATAAAGAGACAAAGAAAAAGAGATGGAGAGAATGGGGGAGAGAAGGAGAGAGAGAGGAATATAGTGAAAATTTTATAAGGGAAGAGAGAGAGAGAGAGAGAGAGAGAGAGAGTGGAGAGAGGTAGGGAAAGAGAGATGGAGATGAAGGGGGAGAAAGAGGAAAGTAAGAAGAAATACATAGAGATTGAAAGTTGGAGATAGAGAGAGGAGTGATAAGGAAGATGGAGGGAGAGAGAGAGAGAGGATAACGGGAGGGAAGAGAGATAGAAGCGAGGGAGAGGCAGGGAAGGGGAAGAGAGAGAGAGGAAGGAAGAGGAGGAGGGAATGATAGATAGATGATTGGAGAAAGAGGGTGTATGCTTTGGGGTTGATATAAAGAGACAAAGGGAGATAGAGATATAGATGGAAGGTGAAGAGAAAGAATAGATAGATGGAAAAAGGGAGGGAGGGACAAAGAGATTGATAAATAATGAGTGAGAGAGTATGTGTGTTTGTGGGGGTGAGATAAAGAGACAAAGAAGGAGAGATGGACGAAGATATAGATATATATGGAGGGGGGAGAGGGGGAAAAATATTTCTTAAAATAGATCCATTGATTTCAGTGTAGATGGTGATTTCTAATCCTATTTGATTGTTTGCACTAGATGCATTGTTTTTAGTGTAGATTTTGATTTCTAATTATATTTTATTACTTGCACTAGATGCATTGACTTCAATGTAGATGATTTCTAACTCTATTTGATTGCTTGCAGTAAATGCATTGATTTCAGTGTAGATGGTGATTTCTAATCTATTTGATTGCTTGCACTAGATGCATTAATTTCAATGTAGATGTTAATTTATAATTATATTTGATTTCTTACACTATATGCATTGATTTCAATATAAATGATTTATAATCCTATTTGATTGCTTTCACTAAATGCATTGATTTCAGTTTAGATGGTGATTTATAATCATATTTGATTGCTTGCACTATACGCATTTATTTTAGTGTATATGTTGGTTTCTAATCCTATTTTCTTACTTGCAATAGATGCATTGATTTTAATGTAAATGTTGATTTATAATCCTATTTGATTACTTGCATTATATGCATTGATTTCTGTGTAGATGTTGTTTTCTAATCTTATTTGATTTCTTGCATTAGATGCATTGATTTCAATGTATATGTTGATTTCTAATTTGATGAAATTGGATGTATGATGGGAGGTGGGAGATAAAGGAAGAGAGAGAGTGGAGAGAGGTAAGGAAAGAGAGATGGAGATGGAGGGGGAGAGTGAGGGAGGTAAGAAGAAATACATAGAGAGTGAAAGTTGGAGAGAGAGAGAAAGAGGAGTGATAAGCAATATGGAGGGAGAGCGAGAGAGGATATAAGGAGGGAAGAGAGAGATAAGCGGGGGGGAGACAGGGAAGGAGAAGAGAGAGAGGAGGAGGGAGTGATAGATAGATATATTGGAGAAAGAGAGTGTATGTTTTGGGGTTGATATAGAGAGACAAAGGGAGAGAGAGATATAGATGGAAGGTGAATAGAAATAAAAGATAAATGGAGAAAGGGAGGGAGGCACAAAGAGAATGATAAATAATGAGTGAGAAAGTGTGTGTGTTTGTGGGGGTGAGATAAAGAGACAAAGAAGGAGATATGTAGGGACATATAGATATATATGGAGGGGGGAGAGGGAGAAGAAAATTTCTTAGAATAGATGCACTGATTTCAGTGTAGATGGTGATATCTAATCCTATTTGATTGTGTGGAATAGATGCATTGATTTTAGTGTAGATTTTGATTGCTAATGATATTTGATTACTTGCACTAGATGCATTGATTTCAATGTAGATGATTTCTAATTCTATTTGATTGCTTGCACTAAATGCATTGATTTCAGTGTAGATGGTGATTTCTAATCCTATTTGATTGCTTGCACTAGATGCATTAAGTTCAATGTAAATAAATAAAAATATAAATAAAATGACTCGATAAATCTAAAAAATATTTAGCATATTTAAAATGGTTATATTAATATTAGATGTATTTACATATTATTGATAAAATTAATCATATGTTCCTCATATTATCGATAGATTTTAAAGTTAAAGTTAAAATGACTCAATAAATCTCAAACATATTTAGCATATTTAAAATGGTTATATTAATATTAGATGTATTTACATATTATTGATAAAATTAATCATATGTTCCTCATATTATTGATAGATTTTTCTTGGTCACACACGACTGAAACCATCCTAGATCCATCTTAACTATGGATCTATGAAGTGCCGAGAGGGATCAAATCTCTGAAGGTGTAAACCTTTCCTCAAGTTTTGCACTAAAAAATGAGGTTTGCACCTCGAGAGATTTGATCCCTCTTGGTGCTTGATAGATCCGTAGTTAAGATGGATCTACGCTGGTAATATATTGGACATGTTCTATGTGGTCATGTGTTACAAAGTCATAAAAATAAATAAAAAATAGTTGTCTTTAATGAGACTTTTTGGAGTTTCCCGTTGATTTTCTGACCTGAATCCAGCGAAAAGTTTTGAGGCCAAATCTAGATCTGTGTTATTTAAACTGATTTTTTGAATCCATATATGGATTCAGCACCTTGGAAAACCTCTAAATAGGGAAAATTTTATGGAAAATTATTTTGAAGTTTAAAAACATTGGCAATCTCACTAGTTTCTAATATGCAAATTGTAAAATGTTTATTGATATACTTGTAAAATTTATTCAAATTTATAATGAATTTATATATAGTCTCCATATAATGTTGGCAATTTTTAAGGTAAAATAATTTTATATTGTAAAATTTTCGCGAATCATATTTTATAATAAATGGAAATTGGCGATTTTTTTCATGGAAAAGTCATGGAAAATTACCTACTAATATTAGCACCTAAAATTTTCCATGTCGCTAAAGCCACTTTCATTATTTAGAGTTTACCCATCAAACTTGTAATTTCAATGAATTCCTACCAAATTTTCTACAAATTATATGAAAAAAATTCACCATAAAACATTTTAAAAAATCTCATAAAAAAAATATCAAACCAGTTCCCATAAAACAAATTATTGAAAAATAATGGCAATGCTTGACTCAGTGAAGCGAAGAAATTCGCAGGGAAATTAAAAATGGCGAACGCAATGTCATGCGCGTAAACAAAATATAAATAAAAAAAGAATCAATTAGATGACATTTTTTCGGAGGGAAATTAAAAATGGCGACACACAGAATAAAATGCAGTTAAAAATTGCGCCTAACGATGTGGACTCAATTAGTTGCAGAAGTTGCGGAGAGAAAAGGGTCCCAATTGTTGGACTTTTGGTTTTGTGGTCAAAGTGAAAAATCTTGATTAAGCTGACAATGACAGGAATGGAATAGCAGATTCTTAATCAGATTAAGTCTACGACCTCAGCTCTCAGGTAGCGGAAAACTGCCCAAAAACTGCGACCTCAACAGAAAACAAGTCAGTACCTATGACCTCCACTTTTTTGCGGGATTTTTCCATTATTTTTCAGAGTTTGTTTGGGGCACTGTTAGAGGTTCTCTGACCTCCATCTTTACCCATATTGGACCTGAAATTTCTTATTTTTACTCATCGAAGTAGGAACCAAGCCCCTTAGGGCTTCAATACGCTTCCACCTTTTTAGGAGGAGTTTAGCTTAGTAGGTCTTCTGAGATTTCAGTGTTTTTCAGCCATTTTTTCATATCTGAACCTGTCTTTTCAGATCCATTTCAGATCGATTATTTTTCCATCCAAAACACCTCTTTTCAGTTTTTTTTGGTCCTCCATTTACTGTCCCCTACTTTTCCCTTTAGGTTGTAGCCTTTCGCCGCCTATTTTTCAGCATTTTTCCCTCTGGTTTCTTGGTTTTTTCTGCACCTCTTTTCAGCATATCTGACCTTTATATCCTTTTCCCTCTTGACCTTAGGCCTATTGGCCATATTGTGTGTTTTGATTAGATTCCACCCACCCTTAGACTAGTTGTTGGGAAGCCCTCCTTTTTGGGTTTAAATTTACGCATCTTTACCTGTTTATTTTACTATCGCTTTCAATTTTATTTACTGTTGCCTTCAGTTTTATTTACAACTATACAAAATATTTTCTCTTTTCTCTATACACACGTTTGGGCTTAATTAAAATTAACACACTTATCACACACACGCATATCTAAAGCGAAGAGTGCTTGGTTTACACCGCCAGGGCAAGACTAAAACATTGTAATTAATTAATTAATCTTCACCTCCATGCCCTTGTTTACCTCTCTTCCTTGTTGGGTTCCGTGTATCTTTTCCACCATTGCGCCCCCAAGGAATTCATCCTGGAGACTCCAAGGCCTTCATCCTTGGTTTCCGTTAGGAATACTTACTCCACTGCGTAGGGTCCAAGTTAGTCCTCCGCCAAGTCCCCATTTCGACTCTGATTCTAGTTCATTGGGTTCTCCTTCTGTTCCTATCCTCGGTTCTCCTCCACCTTTCACCTTCATTATGTCGGGTGCAGGACCTACCACTGGTGGTGGCCCTGGCTCTAATGCTGGAGCCTCCACTAGTGGAGCCACAATAGGAACAGTCCCGACTACTCCCTTGCTTCCTTATATGGCAGGCCTAAGCCTTCCTGAGTTCAGCCAGTTGATTAAAGACCCTATACACCATGATCTAGGTTGGCCTGCTATGCCAACCAAGCTTCCTTCAGACATACCTAAGTTTGAAGGAAATCATGGAGAGGATCCTACCAACCATGTTTGTTCTTTCCACATGTGGTGTTGGTCCAACTCTATCACTGATGACTCTATCCATCTTCGGTTATTCCAGCATATGCTTACTGGAGAAGTTTCCTAAGTCGTATGTTGACCAAGCCACTACCTCTCATGCTACTTTTGCGACCCTTGCAAATGCGTTTTTGTCCTACTTCTAGCTTCCCCTTCGCTATGAAACTGGAACCGAACTTTTGACCGCTTTTTGTCAAACTTATGCTACCCGCCTATCTGACCGTGTTCAAGAATGGTGCAGAAGGAAAATCTTATGTCGAGCTCCAGTTTTCGAAGACCGTGTCTACATGGACTGGTTTCTCATATACCTTTTTCCCTCTATTGGTAAATATGTCGCGTCTCACTTTCCTCATACTGAGGAAGAAGCCCTCCAAGTTGTGTTTAAATATGATTTGATCTACGCGCAATCTGTTTATGTTTATACCATCTTACCTGATCTCCCTAGACTTGGTGGTGCCAATGCACAAGGGGCATCTCATGTCAGCAACCATATCATTGGATCCCTTTCACATCTGTACACTCATCCTCCTATGGGTTATGGTTTCCCTTAGGGAGGGGCCATCTCCTCTAGCACTTTTCCCCCTCTTGGCAGTATGTATCCAGGACACGACATGCCTCACGCCTTTTCCCAACCACATCCTCTGATGCAAGGGCCTGCTATTGCCCAACTTGTTTACCCCAATGTTGCTCAACTCCTTACTATCCATATCCACAGCCAGGTGCTCCAGCTCCTCCAGCATAAGCACCTCAACCTCCCATTCTTTCTCAACCTCTGCAGCAACAGCCACCCCCCTCAGGGTCAGGTGTATGCACAACAGAGTGTGACCAATCCTCCCACTTCCAAAAAGAAGGGTAAATGAAACCAGGACCAACCCGCTCAAGGTAATAAAGGAAACAATCCCTAAGGGAATACATATAACACTGCAACTTAGCAACATCGTGATTAGCCCAAGCAGAATCGGCCTCTTCGTACAAATAAGCTTTGCTCTTGTTGTGGTGTCCATGGTCACTATACCCATGATTATCCCCTTTTACCTCAGATGCGTCAACTGTGGGAAGCTCAAGCAACATCTCGATGACAACAAGCCTCTGCTACGGTTCCTCCTAATAGTGCGCCTGCTCAACAGGCAGTGTTTACCAATCCTTTCCCCCCAGTAAGGATATGTGCTTGCCTAACCCCCTGAAGGTTAGGCGGCTGCTCAACCTCCTCCATCTAGTACCTTTGATTACCAAATCCTTATGATGCAATTTGACCCGGCCAATACCGCCAATCTCAACCTTCAAACTGGGTCATGCCAGTACACCAAGCCTCCCGCTATGTCCACAACTGAGCCCTAGTCCTCAGGTCCCACAAAGCCAATTTCGACACCCAATGGTCCTTTATAGATCCTTCAGCCTAAGGTAGAGGTACATATCGAGATCCCCAAAGGACTGTTATGCCGAAATGTTGCTTCTGGTAAAGCCACCCACACCTACAGTATAGTAGATGACTTTGCGCAATCCCTTGTTGCCATATCAACGCTGGAAGTCCTCCAGTCATGCCATTCACAACGTAAATCTCTAATAACTGTCATGGGGGTTATGGATCCTTCAGATGATCGTTTGATTGTCTTCGATGTTGACAAGTCAGAGCATCCACCCCTACCTGCATCTGTTGCCTTCCAAATACCTGTCAAGGTTCGGAATGCCAATGTCTCCCGATGTATCATTGACGAGGGGGCATCCACATGCATGATGTCTGCTTTAGTTTGGAAAAATATCAAATCGCCCGAGTTAGCCCCTACCACTATCACCCCCCGTGTGTGGGATGGCCACTCTTCCTAGCCCCTTGGCATGTTCCGAAACTGTCCTATTACTCTTGCGGGAAAAACTGTTTGTGTTGAGGTTGAAGTCATTGATGCCCACTTAGACTGCAACATTATATTGGGTCGTAGCTATACTTATGCGATTTCTTCTATCTCATCTGTGGTCATCGTAAGATGTGTTTTCTTCACAACGGAAAGATTGTCACTATAGATCAGCCGACATATTACAAACCAAATTCGCAGACCTCTCTAGAGTCCATTATTTCTTCAGTGGCCAATAAAAAAATAGTTGAACCTCCGAACAGTGTCTCACTCAGAGTTTATAAAGATTCCTCTTTGTTTGGTTCATTCCCTGGTCTCCCCCCTCTTATCCCTGACCCTAGCTCATCAAATGTTTGCATGATGCAATTTCCTCGGTCTGGCCTCAAATGTTTCGGTTCGACTAGTCAGTAGCCTAGCCCTTTGCAACCTACTCCTAGTACTTCGACTCAGCCTTCAAGACCTCCTCCTCAAGTCCATTCATCTATAGCTAGTGTCCCTGATCCTCTTTTTGCTCATGGAACAGTTCCCCCTACTCTTAACCATTTGGGAGATATTCCACTTGGCCATTACCCCTTCGGTCAGATATTGTTTCTTTCTCCCCCTTTTGGAGTATTTTTCAGTACCTGCTATGGCTACCTTGACCCTTCCCAAAATGAACCTGGGGATCCCATTCTGGTACATTGATCCCCTAGACAATACCTCGCCTGGTCAGCTCAAACCTTACACTTCTTTGACCCCGGTCCAACAGGTTGCTATGACCCCTCCCTTTGCTTCTGTGCCTCAGCTACCTCGACAGGAATCTATTCCTGTTGCGAAAGCCTCGGGTGAGGGGGGAAATGCCCGTAAAAAGGCACCTAAGGACAAGGTTGCCTAGAAAATACATGCTCCTCCTAAGCCTCCAAATCATACATATTCGTGTTATTTGAGTGATGTTGTTGGTCATGCTACCCACAATTGTCCCGAATTGACTCATCTCAAACCCATGGTAAACGAAGCATTTCCTGAGTCTGATATCCCAGAAGTCCATGTTACTTTACCGAATTCAGCCAAGAAACTCAAGACTTTGCACAAAAATCAACCTTGTGCTTTGTGTGATTTCCATGGCCACTATACTCACCTCTGTCCCCGCCTCGATGATTTCTGCACCTCCTTGGAAGCGGTTTGCCAATTCGAGGCCGAGCGCAACAAGTCCATTTCTCCATCACTTGCGAGTTTTGCTTCGGCAAAACCAGAGGACACATCCACTCCCATTGAAAAACCCCCTCCTGATGTCGAGATGACGAAGTCTTTGGCCATTATCCTCTACCTGTCATCATCTATGAGATCCATGGTGGAAGACCCCTCTCAGGCATCCCCTTCTATTTTTCTTGACCTTAATTCAACGATCACCTTGGGCTCAACATCGGTAGATTCTTCATCTACTTGTTCTTCAGTCACCCTCCATGACGATGCGCATGTGAACCTCATTTCTTGTGATGATGAGTTAGGTAGCTTCGTCACATCATGTTGTCTTTCTTCCACCAGACACCCTATCTTCTATTGCGATGAAGACATTATGGAAACATTTACCACCCCTGAACTTATTTATCCCCCCTTACATCGAAACCATGCATTTGAACCACATACACCTTGTGGTGATTACATTGACACCCAATGTTTTGGTAAGGGGGCACCCATGTTTGAGAGTCCAGGAGAAGCAATTCTCCACAACCCTCCTAGTGCATCTAGTAGTGTCGACTCTAGTACCATTATTCTTCCCCATTAAGAAGAACCTCTAGAGTTCCATATCACATTAGATCACTCTAGGGATGATCCACTTCATCATTCCTTCATCTTACATCAACAACCTAGTCCCTTAGACATTGTTTTTGACCAGCCTCTATATTTTCTCAATGAGCACTAGTTCATTATCTTTGAACGCACTATTTTTTCTAGTGACACCATGTATGGTGCTCCATAAACTCCTCTTGCTAGGGTAATCATTCCCACCTTTTCATACCAGATCAGTCCTCTCCATTACATATCCTTGGGGGTAGTATCCTATGCTTGGAGGCATGATGGCACCCTGTCCACCTTCTCACTTGATTAACCAAAGTCTCGGCCTAGACACACCCAATATATGTATGGTCGATTATCCTCCCATTCCTTGGATAGTTGGACCTACTGGCCTCTCCGGCGAGCCATATATTGTAGATGTTTGATACCCTATATTCAAATATTCTTCTTTGTGTGATACCATACTTACCACTTGGTCCCTCTGTTTGACTTGGTGGGTGGGGATGATTCTAGACCTTCTCTAGTATTTCATTCTCTTATTATTTTCTTACCTTGATTCTTCACCAGGACCATCCTTCCAAGAAGCATTAAGGCCACCTTTAGACAAGTAAGGTCACCTACCTTAAAGTCGCGGATCTCAATTCAATGGTTGGTTTGTCTACTATGATCGCCACAAGATTTATGGCCTTTTCCTCCTCTCCACAGTCACCACAACTACACTTGCAAATGAATCGAATTGGAGGGAAATTGCCTTATTAAAAGAAAAACATGAATTTTTCTTTCACCAATTATGTTGAGATTGCAACAATATGATGAGCTTAGTGGAAAGAAGTCGCCTTCACTAAGTGGGCCCGTAGGCTATTTTTGGTGCAAGTCTATTTTTATACTATGTCTATTTTTAGACATGTTGATCATATTCTATGAGTTGCAGGATGCTATTTGTGGATGGTTGGTCAAGTTGGAAAAATAGATGGACTTCTATTTTTAGACATATTGGGCGGAATCTATTTTTAGATTACTAGTCTAAAAATAGATATGTCGAATATTATTAGCTCTTAATAATATTTGGACTATAAACATTATCTTATTCTCTTGGAGCACTTCAGTTAAGTGCACAGATGTGGCACAGGAGCTGACAGAACGAATTACGCTATTCCTGAGGGTTAAGTGGAGCTATTGCATGGATACTTCAGTTAGAACTCATGTGACAGAGTTTGGTGGAGTTATTGAGGTAGTTGGTGGAGTTGTGTTCAGTTTAACTGAGTTAAACATAGTTGAGCTAGTTGTATCTAGTCTAACTGTTTGATACACTAGTGAGAGTGGTGTGAATTAATTATTAATTAATTCACTAATTATTAACTCATTAATCAACTAAAGAATACATCAGTTAACTACAGTGCATGGACAGTTTCAGTGGAGACCAGTGAAGAGGTAGGTGAAAGAACAGTGTGACTATCAATTGTGACTATACTGTTGCATGATTTGCAACAACCAGTGATTGGAGATGCCAATGAGGATTGCGTGAGCAAGTCTGGACCAATTCGAGTTCATTCAGAGCCATTCTTCAGCAGTGATTGCGCAGTAGAGGCAGGCTATCAGGTGGCAGAGATTGGAGCATGTGATTTGCTAGATTGGGCTTGATTAGTGTGTAACAATTGGAGATTGTACTGAGAGCTTGTGAGGAGCTTTGTATAATGATTGTTACATGATCTCTATGACATATAATATACAGATAGTTGGGGGTTTTCAGCTTTAAGCTTTCCCATAAAATACTGTGTTCATATGTGTGAATGTTTATGGTTTTAATGTGCGCATGCGATTTTTTTTATTTCCCCAATTAATGATCAATGGTAGAAGAGATTTTGTATTATGCATGAAGTTAAAATAGTGTGCAATTTGGAGAATCTCGGTGAATAATATATCAGTTATTCATATTTCTACAAATTACGACCAAACCGTAGCTTGGTTTGACGAACCGTCAACACCGTTGGAAATCTCTCACCGAGTACTCAAATGGGTATCCTTTCATTTTTGGTGATTTGATACTTCACCCGGAAGCCTTTTTTCCAAGAATGGTCACTTCGCCCCTTATCAAAATCGAATTTCCTCACTTGCGCCACTTGTACTTGGGGCACCACTTTGCCCCTATACTTGTTGATGCTCGTGTCGATTTTCGTCGTGAGTAAACATCTTTTACTCATGTTTTTATGGTCCCCATCAGGCCTATTCTGTGTGGCAGCATCATTGAGTCACCTTTGTTTAGAGCATCCGAGTTGAGTCATCATCGCTTCCATGGAGTTTGTCTCGAGTCCCTTTTTTCTCCCGTAACAGTCTTCTATTGATCTAGGTTTATGCAGGAACGCAACAGAATACACATCTAACCATAAATACAAAGATGCAGTGGAAATAACACTTCTTTCATTAATATCAAAGAATTGAAATTTGCTTACAAACATAATGGAAATAAACTAGCTAGGGCGCTGGAAGCTTATCTCTTAGAAGAGATGTGGCGGTTACAGGCCTCTGAATTGTGTTACAATGAGTCTTGAGGGCCTATTTATTATTTAGAAACAATGGAAAACCCTAACCCTAGGAGATGAAGCGCCAAAACTATGGGCCCTGTTTGGGTAAATTGGTGTTTCAACTTCCTGGGGACGTGACTTTGGCATACGATCTCTGTTTTACGTGCACCATACCTCGTTAGAAATATCTATCCGAGGAATATCTATCCTATTTTTCCCAAAAAAATGTTGTTTAGGGCCTCAAAATGGCTCCGGAAGTTCAGGACCCGAAATGCTGCTAAAAATAGTAAGTTATACTGAAACTGAAAAACTGAAAGAGACAATTGTGGGGCCCCCAATGGAATAGGCAGGTGGCTACCAATATCCACCTGGATCATTCCTCCCCCTTTAGGAATAAATGGTCCCCATTACGTTGAGTTCCTCCATGAGATGAAGAAACTTCTGTTGAACTTGGTCCCTGGTGAACCAATGGCCTTGGTGCAGGAGTTGGCCAGCTTTGAAAACTCGATACAGTTGGATCTTATATTGGCAAGTGTTCTTGATTTGCATGTCCATGATACAATCTGTGGTGGCTTGTTCCATGCAGTCTAGGTTTACCTCTATTGGTGTGAGTTGTTCTGCAATGTAAGAGGTGTCTAGTAGATGTGGGAAGTAGGGACGAAGGCGGCCCACATTGAATACTGGGTGCAGACTAAGGAATGGTGGAATACTGAGCTCGAAGGCATTGTTACCTACAGCCTTGGTGATGGTGTACGACCCATATCAGAGTGAGCGAAGCTTGCGGTGGGGTCTCGTAAGGCTCTCCTTCTGCAAATGTTGCCACACATTTTCGCCCACCTAGAAGTTGTGTGGCATCCAATGTTGATCATGTCATTGCTTTTAATTAGCATTGGATTTGTCCAATATGTCATGAAAATATTGGCAGAAGTGCTAAATGTGCTTAATGAAGCTGTTTGATTTTTCAGCTTCAGACTGGACATGAGCCGAATCGGCTTTAGTAGCTGCAAATGGCATGGCTACGTCAATGGGACATAGTGGTTGGAAACCCAAGCCCACCTGAATGGGTCTGTGGCCGGTTAAGCTATGGAGAGCCTGGTTATAACTGTGTTTTACATAGGGGAGGATCTCATCCCATGTGCGTGGATGCTTTGAATTGTACATGCGCATAATGTGTACAATCATCTTATTAACGACCTATGTCTGGCCATAATTTTGGGGATGAGAAGTTGTGGACTTGGTGAGCTTGGTGTCTAGCATTGACCAGAGGCTGGACCAAAATGTGCTCAGGAACCTGCTGTCTCGATCTAAGATGATAGATTTTGGCATCCCAAAGTGTAGCCACACTCGTTCAAAGAAGAGTTTAGCAAGGGCTTCTGCTGTGATATTCTTCTTGCAGGCCACCATAATGGCCATCTTCGAGAATATGTCGACGACCATGAAAACACAGTCATTTCCATGCTTAGTAGAAGGAAGGCCCAATATGTAATCAATGGCGATGGATTCCCAAGGTCGAATAGGGGTAGGTAGCAGAGTATAGAGGCCTTGCTTCTTAATGGCCAGTTTGGAAATCGTGCAAGAAGTGCAGGATCTGATGCCCTTCCCAACATCCTGTCGAAGGTTAGGCCAATAGAAATACTTCTAAAGTACTGCCACTATTTTCTTAACCCTAAAATTCCCAGCGACTCAACTATAGTGTGCTTCCCATATCATCTTGGCATGCTCGCTTGAAGGAACACAAAGGTGTCCTAGGTGACATAACAGTGCATCTTGGAGGTGAAAATTTGGAACTTGCATACCCCCCAAAAGTGCCTTGTATGTGTGGCCAAATTCTATATTGATCTTGTGGAGAAGTGGCCAATTAGAAGTCTCGTGCCCACAAGAGTTGAGAACGGTGGTTAGCGCCATGATCGATGGCCGGTTGAGGAAGTCTGCAACATTATTGATGCTACCCTTCTTGTACTTGATGTTTAGATGAAACTGTTGCAGATATGTGGACCATTTTTTATGGCGATCATTATGCAACTTCCCTTGTGTCTGTATGAACTGTAGGGGTCAGTAGTCTGTGTGGATGATTGTTTTCTTCCACAAAATGTAATGCTTCCATTGTCGAAAATCCTGCACAATGGAATAAATTTCTTTGTCATAAGTGGGATACTTGCGGACTGTGTCAGACAATGTCTCACTGTGATATTTCACTGGATGCCCCTATTGAGTAAGAACTACCCCAATAGCATAGTTAGAAACATCTGTCTCGATCTCAAATGGTTTTTGCAAGGCTGGTAATGTGAGCACTAGGGCAGAACAAAGGTGATATTTCAATTCTACGAACACCTTCTGTTGAGATTCTGACCAAAATAATTTTGCTTTCGCTCCTCCCTTGGTGAATTGACTCAAGGGCCAAGTGATATGAGAGAATCCCAACATGAACATGCGGTAGAAATTATCAAGACCCAGAAAGCTGCGAAACTATGTTAGAGTGGTTGGGGCTGGCCAATCCCGAATGAATTGGATCTTGGTTGGATCCACATGCACACCCCTTTCATCAATGATGTATCCAAGATATTGAACTTGGGTCATGCCAAAAGTGTACTTCTCCAAATTGGTACAAAACTTATGTTGTCGCAGTGTTTGGAGGACTTGTCGGATGTGATGGGGGCGTTCTTCCCAAGTCTGGCTGAAGATTAGAATGTCATCCAAGTACACCACTACCAATAAGTTGGTGAATGGCCACAAGATGTCGTCCATAAACCTCATGAAGGTTGCGGGAGCATTCGTCAACCCAAAAGGCACGACCAACCATTCGAAAATGCCCTCCTTGGCTTTGAAAGCAGTATTCCACACATCGGAGGGTTCGATTGGTACTTGGTGACACCCAGACTTCAAGTCGATCTTGCTGAAATATTTTTCCCCTTTGAGTTGGTCCAGAAGGTCATCAATCCATGGGATCAGGTACCTATTCCGGACAGTGATCTTGTTCAGTGCTTGATAGTCAATATAGAGTCTCCAAGTCCCATCCTTCTTCTGTACCAACATGATCGGGCTCCCACAAGGTGATGAACTCGGCCGAATGTGACCTTTCTGCAACAACTCCTAAATCTGCCTCTTGATTTCATCATTCTCCAGAACAGAGCGTCAATAGATCGGTCCATTTGGCAGTGACGCACCTGGGGTCATATCAATGGGGGCTTGACCTGACAGTGCCAAGGCACCCCTGTGGTGAGGTGAAGATGTCCCCGTACTCCTCCACAACCTAGTCCATTTGTTGTTGTTGTGTAGAGAAACCCTGTCTAGAGGTTGTGGCCACAATCTTCTTCTTGCCTTGGGGGCGGATCATTAGGAAAGCAAATTTCCTAGTTTTGGAAATGAGCTTACTGCATTGTTTTGCAGTAACTAAAGAGATAGCGGTAGGCGGTGGTACCTCTGGTATCCTGTACAACTTATTTCCCAAAGTAACAATAACAACACGAGGCTGGGACTCATACACAGCATGTTGCTTCCACAAGTATGGTTGGCCTAATAATACATCACAAACATCAAGAGGAGCAATGTCACATAATACCTCATCCGTGAAGGGCTTGATGCTATAGGGAAGATGACATTGTTGGCTGACGCGAAGATCTCGTCCTTGGTGAAGCTACCCGATGGTGTATGGCTATGGGTGTGCTATGTTCAGATTCACGGCATCTGCTGAAATGAGGTTATTTTGGCTCCCATTGTCGACAATGAACTATAGAAGGGAACCCTTTACCCACATCTGGGAGTGGAAGAGACTTTTCTCCTCCTCTGGATTTTGGCAGTGGCAACAGTGGTGTTGGGCTCAACATCAATAATTTTTTTCCCTTTTTCGTTCCCCTTTTCAGGTTCTGATTCAGAGTCGGAGCATGCATCTGATTCAGAAGCCCTCATCTCGGCCACCAACGACTGCTTGGCCCGACACTCACTTGTGTTGTGATCGGAGCTCTAACGGAACTCACACAACTTTCCCGTATCCTTCTTTGGCTTTGCGGTATTGTTCTTTGCTTGTAGCTTTGGCAGGTTTTATTTGGCTGCCATGCCTTGGATTTGTACTTTTTTTTGTGGTTTGGGGGCACCTTTCCCTTGCTTTTCATTCACAGATCCAAAGACTCGCTTCTTTTGTTTGAATTTCTGCTCAATCTTGGTAGCATACCGGTATGTCATACGAAGCGAGGAGATGTCAAGGAACTCCATTTCGTCCTGAATGTATATGTACATAAAATTGCGATACTTTAGCACCAAATGTTTTTCCGAATATTTGATACCCAACTTAGTGTGCAGGGTATGGAACAGATTCGTCAGCTCATGCACATCTTGATCCCTTTATTGCCGCAGCGTGGTCCATTGTATGTACTTGTCCTCATAGCTCCCCACTGGATGGTATTGTTCCTTGATGGCATCTTAGAAATAATTCCAAGTGGGTATGGCTAAGAACAGAGAGGTTTTTGTCTCGTCCTTTTTCTCACAGTAGGTTTCCCTCTAGTCCTTGACATGGGGGGTAGCTTTGAGGAGTGCAAAAATAATCTTCTCCAAGTCGGAAAAGTCATGAACTGAGAAATATCCTTATAATAGATTCAACCATATATCTACGACATATGCATCTATTTGGCCCTCAAATATGGGAATGTCAAAGTTTACTTGTACCTTAAAGGGATTTGCGCCTCCATAGTGGTTGCTGGATGCAGATGCGCCACTGGTGGGTAGTCGTTGAAGGATCTGGGCAAAGTTATCCATCATCACTTTCCTTTTTTTTTCGATGGCCTCCTCGAGTAATATTTTGATTGGATCTCCACTCCCTCATCTTTCTTTTCATCCCCCATGGGCAGCCGTCGGGGTTTACGAGGCTGATCTTGTAAAGGTTCAACCAGATCGAGCCCTAACTCCTTATACCCTAACCTCGTTGGAGACATGCAAATAAGGATCGAGAAAAAGCAGACGACTCTGATACCATTGATCTGGATTTATGAAGGAACGCAACAGAATACACATATAACCATAAATACAAAGATGCAATGGAAATAACACTTCATTTCATTAATATCAAAGAACTGAAATTTGCTTACAGACAGAATGGAAATAAACTATCTAGGGCACTTGTAGATTTTCTCTGACAAGAGATGTGGTAGCTACATGCCTCTACACTATGATACAATGAGGCTCGAGGGCCTATTTATTAGAAACAATGGAAAACCCTAAACATCCAAAACCATAAGCCTAGGAGATGAAGCGCCAAAACTATGGGCCCCGTTTGGATAAATTGGTGTTTCAACTTCCTGGGACGTAACTTTGGCATCTGATCTCTATTTGATGTGCACCATACCTCGTTAGAATATCTATTCGAGGACTACAAATTTTGATTTAAGCAACATGGTTCCATGGACCCATAAGCAACATGGTTCCATGGAACCATGTTGCTCCTGGTTTTCCCAAAAAAACTTTGTTTACGGCCTCAAAACGGCTTCAGAAGCTCACGACCCAAAAAACTACTAAAAATAGTAAGTTGTGCTAAAACTGAAAAACTGAAAGAGACAATGGTGGGGCCCCAAGTGGAATAGGTAGGTGTCCACCAATATCCACCTAGATCATCCATCCTTCATCGCTTTGTACCTCTCCCGTGTCGCACATTTTGGCCTCCAGTCATACTGTCCCTTATCCCCTCTAGAGTCGAGTCAGTAGCTGCCAAGTCATCCATGCCCTTTATGCTCTAACAAGGGAAGTCTTAAGCTCGCTACTCAGTATCCCCTATTCCACCATCATCCCTGTTGTCATTCTATCAGTCGCTCTACTATTATCCCTTGTGCCTTAGTTGAGGATTCCTCATTGCCTCACCTATGGTGGACCTCCTTCTGTCGAAATCAGCTTATTCATTCTAAATGATAGGTCTAGAGGGCGGTGTACCTTGGTTTTAGGTTCCACTCTTGTTCGATGCTTCGGATCAGGCAAAGGGACCCTTTATTTCCCTTTGACTTGATTGTTTCTCAGTTCCAGCTCCTTATGGCATGATCGAGATCTGTATACTTGATGGTTCAGTGATGCAGCAGATTGTACCCATGATTCCCGAGTGTGTGTGAGATGCTTTAGACCTCGTGAGGGAGTGGCCCTTGAGGTATCCCCCCACATACCTAGATAACCTCTTTACTACAACCTTGGATGCTTCTCTGCAGATTTGATGGTTCCGGCCTTAGCCGCTTGCAGCGCCTTTTTAGTTTACATGTATCATTCAGATTTTCAGAGCCCTTTCCTGTTTTACAGGGCCTCTTTGGTTGTTATTATATCTCATGTACTTAGATATTATTGTATAAGTCCTGACTGTTGTCCCAGGCATAGTATTTATGTGGGATCCATTATGTTTTTTATTTGGCCCATGATTATGCTAGCATGTACTATATAGCTCAGTCCCATTTTTGTTGGGCGCACCATTATTCTTTGTAAATTTTCATCTCGGCGGTCATAGGTATACCTCACCCGCCACATTAAGAATAGGTACTCACTCATAAAAGATACTTTTCGCACCTGTAAGTCTCGCCTCCTCAGGGTGTTTTCCTTTCTCACTTTAGTTCGTCTTATATTTCTCTCTCTCTGATTCCCCTTCGGTGTCTAGTGATTGTGTTCTTACAATGTACTTCGGTCATCTGATTAGCTCCTAACACTCGCACGCTGGGGGGGAAACTGTTACAAGAATTTTTGGGCATCGTACTTGTTACTATTAGATGGACTAAAGTACACCATGTAAGACCAATTTTACCATAGTAAAATTGCTTTCACTATGAGAAATGATTTAATAACCCATAGTTTATTAAATTATTTATGGTCTAAACAGGAAACCCCATGAGGAATAATTAAATGAATCCTTATTTGTTTGATTTTCCTCTAGGGATAATTAACTAAAGCACTGTTTAATTAATATTCCTGGTCATATTTAACCCAAAACATGAGAATTAATTAGATAAACTATTATTTATCTTATTATTCTCTAGGAATAATTATTTAAATCATTATTTAATAATATTCCTTGTTGAATTTGACTAAATCATTTTAAATAATTAAATAAATCATTATTTATTTAATTATTCCTTAACCTCATCCTTGAAATAATACATAAATCATTTATTTATTTATTATTTCTAAATAAAGGGATTTAGCCAATTCTAATTTCCTTTTCCCTCCACCAAAAATAATAAAATATTCCAAGTAAGTTGGATCTAGATTTGGTTAATAATATTTTAATTATGCACCAACATCTAGACTAACTCAATATTTTGTTATAAATAGAAAGGTTTTTCCATTCATTCACTACCTTTTTTAACACCTTTTGATCTATACTTTTGGTCTAACTTTGATCCTCCATCATTGTCATATTTTTTCTACTTTTGCTTGTGAGCTCCCTTTGAGTTCTAATTTGTCTGGGTTTTCTGCAGCATCAAGAGAGAGAGAGATCTTGGATCTGAAGCATTGAGGACATATAAGAACCCATCCCATTGAGGGGGATTGGTAACATATTTCGGTGTTCCCTTCTGAGGTGTCATAATACAAAAAATTCTTTATAAATTCTTGTCTTGTCTATTGGATGTATGGAGTAACTCTTGTTTATTTTCGTTGTTTAATGTCTTTAATTGCATAGATCTAGATTTTCATAGCATTTATTCTTATCACCTACTGCATATATAAGGAAATTGATAGCCACATTTTATGTTAGGGTTGCTTATTATGCACAGCTAAAGTGAGCTTTTTCGTACTCTTGCGATTAGAATTCACTCTAACACATTCCAAAACTGGTCAAGAGATCAAAATACCTAAAACAAGCTTGGATTTCTCAGATTTTTTTCACCAATACTTTAAGGAAGTTTCCAGTCTCCTACCACCTGTCAAGTGCTTCACGGAGATTAAACCTCCTCCACCCCAACCCTTAGTAATTTTTATGAGACCATCTCACTCGGTTCCAAAACCTTCAAATAATCAAAATCTCAACCAAATGAAAGAGCCCCATCACACCATGACTAACGGAAATGGAAAGGCAAGTCTGAAACCACTCTCACACCCAAAAAAACCCATGCTAATGACAAAAAGAGAACCAAATACACAAATGCATGTACCATGCATTCACAAACTAGTTAGGAAATCACACATGCAACCTGTTACTTGCAAGTATTCATGTTGAAGTTGCTTGATCCAACCTTCCTTGCTTGTACTTTTTCTTTCTTTTTCCTTCCTTTTTGCTTCCTTTGTTTGCATTCTCCAATGCTATAGTTCTCCAAGAATGCTCTAAATGTGCAATATTTTGAGAGAATAGAGAGAGCTCCAAAACTAAACTGGTAAAAGGTTAACCAACAAAAGTTGTGAATTAATCCTCATAAGCCTTTTTATAATTGAGGGCTCTATTTTCTTCATATTCCTTCAATTTTCCTCTTATGCAAACCTATGACCTTTCATATCCATTTTCTCCTATTTTCCTTTATTTTCATATATAAATGCCAATTAATGTTTTCCAATTTCCATAGCCATAATGGACAAAAAGTGACACCCACTTGGATTTTTTTCCCAACATTCAACTTGCAATATGTGTCCTGTGACCTTGGTCTTATTTTTCCTTTATTAAATTTTATTATATAAACTTTAACGTAGGGTTGTTACAATTTTACATATCAAATTTTAGCCTATTATAAAAAAATCATAAGTTGCCATAATATCAAACTCCTTTAAATGTTCTATCAGTGCCTCATCAACTACAAGCCAATAGCCAAGGCATTAGTACTATAAAATCAACATTGGTATACCATTAACACATACTTGGTAGTGCATCACTATTGGAGGTTTAAGGGCATGGAAATATTAGAAAAATGACAATGAAAACATTGTAGATTATTCTCTCTTGAATCAATATTCTAATGCTTTTAAGTTGTAAGGTCATTGAAAAATTTCCAAAATGATTATGCCTACATAAATTGGTTGTTGATATAGAATCATTATTTTGAGGATAAACACCATTTGAGGAGAATGTAATAAACACCACGGGGTTCCTTTAGATGTTAGTTAGTTATTGAACCAGTGTCAAAATTCTGATACTTATAAAAGTAACAAAAACTATTTAAATATGTTACATGACACTCTGAATGCATGAAAAATCCAATTATGGATTAATACTACTAACTTAAGGTTGGAACTGCAATGCTATAATTTCAACAATAACATTTTTTTTCTTCCAACATTGTTGCGACAACAATTACATTGATACAACATCATAATTTATACCCAAATCTAGTAACAACGACATGAATCAAATTTCAGGAACAAAGAACAACCATAAATCCAACACTTCAATGTCTAATGTGAAATATTTTTTTCCCGATGGTCAAGTAGAAACCATTAACATTAGTTATGAAAAGTATAATTATTCTAAACATGTTTTTAAAAGATTAAATAATTGTCATGGTCCATGGAAACTAATTTCCACGATGACGATCATGTTGCATTAAAAAAAAAATCAATTTCACGTACAATTAGTTTTGGTTATCGTAATTCATAATTTAATATAGATTTTTTAAACAATATGGAAGTCTTATATGTTTTGTAAATGTTTTTATCAAACCATAATTCAAGTAATAGAATAGTATGAAACTAAATTACTTGTTGATATAATACAATGAGAGCAAGTACATTTATGGTAGCCATGTCATTGAAAGGAGTGGTGGGTTAGAAACATGTTTTGATTAAGATCACAAAGTGTATGTAATTTTGTTCATATTTATTATCCATGATATTTACATTAGCCATATTCAAATTTTATATGTTTGTTTATTTACTTATGATTTGAAATTCATGAAAACCAATATTAACTGAAGATCATTCCTTCATTTTTTTTTTAGAGATCACATGTTGTTTTCAAATTTCTCCATGTTTCTAAACCAATAGTCTTTGCTTATGAATTGAAGATTTGATATTTCTAGCCTTTTGGGATTTTAAATTGTGTTGGGTCTATATTAGAAAATAGAGGTAATTATGGCTTATATCAAGAAATAAAATATTAAACCATGTTATGATAAGACGATTTCACATTATATTATCAAAATTTTCCTATTTGAAAATCTAACAAATGCAAATTTATCTTCTTTTTTTTTTTTTTAATTTGAATTATTGAATTTCATGCTCCTATGATTTAAATTTAAGGATATAATGTCAAATTAATTTAATGGTTCCATTTAAGGGAGATACAAATCCAACATATTTCAAATTCAATGCATTAGGGTTTAGTGTTGAGGTTATCTTAACAAATAATTTTGTTAAGTGTATCTAATTATTACACATCAAATTTGTGAAAATACCAAGGTTTGTAATATTTGGTCAAAATTCACATACAACATATGTTGTTTAAGAATATATTTCTTTCAATTTCTAAGTGACTATGATTCATTATTTCTTTTATAGTTAAAAATGTTTATTTCTATAGTTATAGTTTTATATGAACAATATATTGGATAGTAATGATTTTAAAAATAAGGTGTTTTTTTAATCATGATGGTTCCACCACGCTCATAATTGAGAACTTATTACACTTTATATTCTAAACAATTAAAATCTATGAAACCTAGAGCCGATCCTTTCTCTCCATCTCAACCTAAACTCAAGACTAGATATGGAGTTATGGAAATTTATGGTTTATATTTTAGTATTTTTACTTGAGCAAATAAAGTTTTATTCTTTAATTATTTTAAATTATATTATTCAAATTTTAAGGCTTATGCACCCTAGATTTGGTGTTTGTCTCAAAGTACCCACTGTTATAACATAAAATGTGGATTACATTTTTTTTTTTCACCAATAGATCTTATCTCCTAGGAAATATATTCACCTTATTAATCTTACAACTTCCAAATTTCCATGACCCCACAAAGCCATATTTTCCATATGTAAAAACTTAAATAAAGTGATTCAATTCAAGCACTATCTACACATATTTTTACTAAAAATTAATGAAAGTAGTTTATCGATAATGCATGACCATAAATTAATAGCATTTTATGTTAATATCATATACACATCCAAATGGTTTCTCATTCCTATGAGCTCATATCCATTCCTATGAGCCTATATACATATTATTTCTACATTAATCAACCATTCTAAGGAGATCAAATGTTTGGAACAGAAAACAATTTATAGAGCACAAAAAAGTGAGGAATCATTTGCAATTCCAAAGATTTATTATTTCTCTTCACTTATAAATTAAAGATTAGGATGGATCTAAACACATACTATTTCATTTTTTTAAATCATGTCATTGTTGTGCATGTGCATACTTATATGTTTATTATTGGAAATTAAAATAACATGAGCATTAATATTTATATTTTATTTATTATTAGCAGTAATTGTATTTTATTCAATTTATTAAATTTTTAACCTATATAATCTCTTGGATTATTTAATAAAAAATATTCAAAAACTTACATTCAAAAATTGCAAAAATTACCTTATTTTAGAATTTACTAAATCTTTTTCTTTTTTATATAATCTTTAGTAATAAGTTTATAAATGATTAAAGAAACAATATTTTTTTCAAACAGATATATTATTAATTAAAATTTTCTAATAACATATAATTTTAAAGCCGCGACCTTAATTATTTACTATTATGTCAACTATATTTTAAGATAATTAGATATTTTGTCTATTCACTCACATAGTATTTACCTTATCTTTAGAACGTGCCTTTAAGTGCATTGGGAAAATTTTTTGATTATGTATTAGTTTATGTGCTATAATCTATTTATAATATGCATCGACTAATAATTTCCACGCCTCCATGCCTAATGTATTTTGCAAATTTGTGATTGGAGATATAAGCAAATTAATGCTTTAGCATTGTTTTAAGGAGATTTAAGCAGTTAGCCCTGTCTATAAAAAAGCTCTGTATTGTTCGAATTGTGTTTTCAAATTCCCTTTGTTGAGAATTAAACTTCTCTTTCCAAATCATGGATGTCCATCTCATTCCAAAAAACCAAAGGATCCTGTGGCCAAGTTAGATTTGTCCTCTGATATCCCATATCCAGTGATAAGTATGTTATGACCTCTTTTTGACTCCATTGCGCAATGAACCAGATGTTTCTCCATTCTATATATCTTTCCTAGGCCTTTCATGTTTTGTTGTGTCAATCCAACCAAACAACAGTCAAACACCTGCACTTAATAACTAGTCTAAAATCCATACTCTAAGCACACAAGATAAACCTTTGCGTACAAACATTTGAGAGATCCCTCTTTGAGAATAGGAGGACTAGATCCTATAACTCTAAAGATTGGTTCTGATGTTGCCTTGTCTTTTGATTTGCCAAACTATCAAAAAACGGGACACCAACATAATGGTGATCACGGTGGGACATTGAGTAAAATCTTCAAAACAAAACACTCACTGTCCAGTATAACATAAGTAACCTCCCTCAAGCACTACCAAGCAATGGAAATCATGATAGGACCTTTTGAATTAGTGACAAACTAAGTAACCCTTAGGATTCTCATAAAGCCTTATCAAACCTTGAAGGATTCAGTTACCAAGCCATAAGAGTGAACTCTGTATGTTTTGACACCCCAGCTAAGTGTTAAGTCAGATTTAGGACATTCTCATAACCTATAAGACCAGAATAACTCAGAAAAACCCAAAAAAATTTTAGTTTTCCTTTACAAATAAACATGGTGGTGGAACCATCCAATATCTTACCTTCATAAAAGCTAAAAAATTTCCACCTGGCGACTCCACCAGCCCCAGTGGCCTATTACTCATCTAGGTTCCCAAATCTCTTTAGGACTGTGTAAACCAACCTGGAAGAAGTTTATAAGCCTAGTCCCATACTAGATAAGACATCGTGAGAGTTAAAATTCCCAAAAACAATCCCTAAGACCTCAACCTCTCTCATTTTTGAATAATAGTCTGGCTTCACATAGGATCAACACTAGATCCCATCCAGACCCAAATCCTCCTTTAATCGTTGACAATCCTAAGAGAATTCTGTGGCAGACTTCTAACTCTGGAAAATCAGCTGCTAATAGGAGCCTCTTAAGAACATTTTCCGTCCCTGAAAACCTTGTTGTCTTAGAGGATTCACACTTTGATTTACATCATACAATGCAACATCTTTAGAACCAAGACTTCTCAAGGTGATTTATTATAAGACTCACCTTAAATTTATGTGATTTGGTAAATAAAGCTTTAGCAGAGAAGCTCTACCTTCCACTCCCTCCCGATTCCCAAATTTCTTCTTCATCACTTTTTTTAGCCTTTTCCATAAATAAATTTTTCAAAATTCATTACTGCCGCGCTGCCTGGGTGTTTCTTCCACCTAATTCATATTTACCATCAGGTAAAACACCTTGTTCAGCCCACTTTACCTTTGCAAATCCACCTTTATGCTCTCCATCCATGGCACATGGTGTCTCATATGCCCCATTAGTGTTACCACAACCTCTACTTCCCTTACCAAATGATTACCAATCCAAAATCCCTCACTTCACTGGAAAGGAGTCTACAATAGCTCAAAATCATGTAGTTAGGATGGAAGATGCATTTGAATACATGGAGATAGAAGAAGAAACTGTGAAGATGAGGATCTTCGCCCAAATTTTAGGAGGAGATGTAAAGAAATGGTTTAAAAACTTACCTCCTAACAACATAAATGATCTCCCTGCTTTGCATCAAACATTTATCAACAAATGGGAACTCAAAAGGAACCCTCTCCAAATACTAGCAGAGTATAGCAGCCTCAAGAGAAATAAAGGGGAGAGTGTCCATGATTACTCCACTAGATTCAATAGTGTTTACAATGCTCTCCCACCTCACATGAAACCTCCCCAAGGCATGGCCTTGGTAAGGTACCCCGAGGGCCTTGATGCTGAAATGACTTATGAATTAAGAGGGAGAGATTACTTAACCTTGGAAGACATGCAGAAAGGAGCTTTGAGTGTAGAAGAAAACATAATCGAGAAAAGAAATAGGTTGAGACTAGAGAAGAGGGTAACTTATAATGATGACCTACTACCCTCAACCTCAGCTTCTGACACAAAAATTGACAACCTAGTGAAGGTGATGGAGAGGATGCTTGAAAAGATCAATTTAAATGAGAGACTGCCACTAAGAGAACCTCAAAACAATCAAAACAGAAATAGAAATCTAAATTATATAAGAAAAAAAAATCAAGACAAGCAAAAGGAAAGCGACCAACAAATTAGACCTCCCTTCCAACAGAACTATGTAGATCAATATGAGGAAGATAGGGAGTTGGAAAGGTTGGAAGAATCTCATGTAAACTTGATTGGATCAGACAGTGGAGATGATGTTTTCCTCACTGAGGAAGAACAAGGTTTTTCCTCTTATGATCAAAATATAAACACCTATGAATATTTTGATGACTATAGATTGGGTTTTGAAAATGAAATCATGGAGGCGCATAAACATTATGATCTTAGGAGCAAGGGGAGCATAGATAATTCAAAGGATAAGAACACTAATACTACTATCAAGAAAAACATAGAAACTCAGCCCAAAAAGACAGCAGAGAAAACCAACATTTTTGCCAAGAAATCAAACTTAAATAAAGACAAAAGTGTCTAGCCAAATGTTGAACAGAGTACCCCTAGCACTTCAACTAGTGGTCCTAATAAAACTGTCCCAATTGCCAGTTCAAGCAAGGTTCAGCAAATCAAGGTTGCTGAAAAGAATTCAATTGAAAAAGAAGATGTAAATATCAACAAGTCAATTATTCCTTTCAGCCTTGAAGGAGAGATTGCTAAGATAAAAATTGCCATTCCTCTAGCTGAACTAGTGACCCAAGACATGTACAAAAACCAAGTTTTAAAAGCTTTGAACTTAGGAAGTGATACAGATACCTTAAACTTGACAGATGACAAACTTGAGTTGTTGTTTGGTCCAGAAGTTGAAGGAAAATACCAAGAAGGACCAATCCCTCCCTTCTATTTTAGTTTTAACATACATGAGAAAATTCTACACAATGCCATGTTAGATTCAGGAGCTTCACACAATCTAATGCCCATGGCAATGAGTTTAGCTAAGATTACCAAAACCACGTCAAAGATTTCATTCCCTGACCTCAAGCATAGCTCACTGTAGGCTTAACCAAAGATTTGTGTGTTAACTTATCACAAATCCCTGTTAAGAGTTTAGTCATGGACATAGTTGTAGTTGACATTCCCCCTAAGTATGGCATGCTTTTATCGAGATCTTGGGGAGCCAAACTTCAGGGAAGCCTTCAAATGGACATGTCTTATGCCACCATCTCTATTTTTAACCAAAACAGAAGACTATACAGGGAATCTCACATGAAGTACATGGTGAGCAACATAGACAAACCAAGCAACTCTCCAGTCTATTCTATTCAATCAAATTTAGATTCATTTATCTTATGTAACAAAGATGAAATCAATCAACAAGAAAAGTAAAATATATACCCAATAAGTCCACCAGAACAATCAAATCTTCCCTCGAATCAAATTCAAAACATTGAAAATCAACAACAACAAGAAAATGAAAATGAGTCAAATACACTTTGGACAATAAACTTTGATGGATCCTGTAATAAAACAAGTGCAGCGGCAGGTGTTTGGATTCAAAATATGAATCAGAGTTTTTCATATAAATTAGATTTCCCATGCACTAACAATATCGCTGAGTATGAAGCACTTCTCCTAGGCTTACAATTGCTTAAACAATTAGAGGCCCAAAAGATATCCATCTTAGGTGATTCTGAACTTATCATAAAAAAAATCAAAGGAGAATACTCAGCTAAAAATCCAAGGCTTAGGTAATATCAGAATGCTACCCTTGATCTATTGAAAACATTTGAAAAATATGAACTCATTTTCATCCCTAGAGCACTGAATCATCTAGCAAATGAACTCGCCTTCAATGCCAGCAACTGCCAAATACCTGAGATAAATGAACAACTTCGAGTAAAGGTAAAACACAAGCCCGTTGTGCTTGATAATGAAGATCACTGGCAAGTGTTTGAATCTGAAAAACACATAGATGATTTCTTGAAATCAGAAAATGATTTCAGCATACCAATATCAGAAACCAGCCATAAAGAAAACTGTTTATATATTGATCAAGTCCCAGAAGTTGAAATGACATATTCTGCTGATATATATCATTATGAGAATCCCTTTGAAGCAGAGATAACTGACAACGCAGACCAAGAAGACTTGGAAGTCTTACAATGAAAAAATGATAAAATTCTAAGAGGTCTCACACCTTTAGAACACCAAGGAAAATTTTAGGGGCGAATTTTAGCCCAAGGGAGAAATTTAAGGGGTTTTAGATTTTGGAGGGGCGAATTTTTTATATAAATTTTTTTTGTATAGTTTTGTATAATTAGCCCCAAAATTATTTTAAAAATAATTAATTATTATTTTTTAGCCGAAAAAAATAATGGCGCATAAAATATGAAACGTTGGATTCGCCTATTGATTTACTTGTTTGCGGGGTTTTGGAAGAGCATTCGCCCCCAATTTACTAAGTTGCAGGGTTTTGGAAGAGCATTCTCCCCCGATTTACTATGTTGCAGGGTTTTGGAAGGGCGCTATGCTGTGATATTGACCTGGTTACCAAGCTACCAAGCTTGACCTTATGTTTACTAAGTTGTAGGTTTTTGGAAGGGCATTCACCCCCAATTTACGTTGATGTTGTATTGTCATACTGACCTGGTTACCAAGCTTCAACACAACATAAGAGTCGATATTTTTGTGATATCAATGGGTTAGATCTTCAAGTTATGATATGGAAGTGGTTTATCTTGAGTAAAGTGTAAGGACCAAAAAAAGCCAGCAGTTGGTCACTGAATCATTAAATCTTGTGTATCCTACTTACAAAGCTATGGTGGAGCATATCCACTCAGAAGCTCTGAATAGGTTCAAGAAGGAACTTGAAGAGGTTGTTAAAAACAGAGAAGGGTTTGCATTTTCTCTTAGGCAGTATACAGAAAATCGCATGGTAGAATTTGATCAGGGTTGTTCAGATGCAAAAATTGAACAAGCATCTTGGGACCCATCCAAATCTCCAGAGAAAGATAAGCAAGATATTGATTCTTATGCGACATCTCTATGTGCTACTCAATTTTCTGAGATTATAAGTAAATCTGAGGCACAAATTACTAAAGCACTCACTGAAGTGGTGGAATCTTTTCTTGAGTCTGCATCTCCAGAGACTTGGCCAAGCATAAGAAAAATTCTGAAAAATGAGACAGAGAGAGCAGTATTAAATTTTAAATCTGCAATTGCTGGATTTGAGATTGATGATGAGACTTCCAATGAGATGGTTGAAAGTCTTAAAGATTATGGAAGAAGTACTGTGGAGAAGAAGGCCACGGACGAAGCTGTGCAAGTGCTTATTCACATGAAGGATAGGTTTTCAATTGTCTTTAGTCATGATGGAAAATGGAAAGTATATTTCTTTGGTCATGGAGGAAGCTCAGGTGAAGGTCTAAAAATATCTGGAAAATAATACTTTCTGAGTATGAGTGAGGCAATCCTCTCGAGGGCTTCAACCGTAAAGGATCATCCCGAAATTCGAGCAAGCCAAATGCATGTCGCCACAAATGGAGATGTCAAAGGAATTTCGACAATTACCTCCCAAGGAAGCGATGAACAAGCTTGTAAGTCTCTCATTTATGTTGGTTCCCTCATTCCATTCCTATCAATTGAAGATTTTGTGCTTATTCATAGTCTATAAAATAATGCAATTTCCAACTCGAAATCTTCCAAAAATGCATCTCAAATAATCCACGGCCTCACAACCACTGATTCAAATACAGAAAAATTTTATTTGATTCCTTCTAACCAGATAGTAAATAAACCCATAGGACTCTGGAAAAATCTTGTTTTGATATCTAATGGTTATCCCATCTCCGTTCTTTTAAAAAATAACCTAGCCTCTTCCTCTTCCAACTTCCTCGATCCATCAATTTTCTCTAATAATAGTTCTTTAATTGATACATCTCAGGTGGCTGGAAATGACCTCACCTCGAAAACATTATTTTCCCAACATTTCGTCTCCTGAAAGGTCTCCACTTCCTCTCATCCCCTTAAAATATTTTTTCAACACCTTCTTACAAGGATGTCCTCAATATGATGCCCATTCTTACTTTTTATGGGACATGCCCTATTGAACTCTTATCCATTGCAAAACCATCCCCCATTCCAAAAAATTACCATCAGAAAGAAAAATATTAACAAAAAATCTATGGCTAGAGAGGGAAACCCTCTTGAATTTATTCAGGGTGGATTAAGCTTGCCTCCCCCTACTGATAAGGAAATTGTCTCCAAGGCCCTTAGAGCACATCCACCCTATAAGGATGTTCCCAAATTATTATCCTGTTTCTCAACATTAGGGGTGTTGGGGGAGCCTCCAAATTCCTTTCCCTCAAAATATTGATATAAATCCACATACCCTCTATTGTATTTCTACAAGAAACTATGGTCCTGAGGGTGAAGGCTAGAGAGGAATTTTGGAATCTGTGTCCAAGGTGCTATTTCGCTTCTACGGATTCCACTAGTCTATATGGAGGGCTCCTCTCCTTACGGAATCCAAAGTATGCCTCTTTTCAAGCCTCCTCTTTTGTTGGCATTATTTTAGAAGGATTTTTAAGGGGCTCCCCCCTTCCGATCACATTAGTAAATTGTGATGGACCCTATGGGGAGAGGCAAGACTTTTGGGATAAGTTTCAATCCAGTGGACTGCTAGGGGACCATTCCCTCCTTTAGCATGTGATTTTAACTTCACTATCTCACTAGGGGAGTCTTGGGGGTCTCGCACCCGCTCAAATCCTCTGGCTTCATATTTTTCAAAGTTGTTGTAGAACCACAACCTCCAGGATATAACTTCATTTCCATTAGCTCCCATATGGAGAAATGGTTGAATGGGTGTGGAAGGTATTGCCAAGCGTCTTGATAGATTCTTAATGGCTTGTCAGCTAACAAAAATTGTGGGGAGATACAAATCCTGGATATGTCAAGATAAAATATTAGATCATTTGCCACTTCTCTTGGAATTGGATTTTGAAAATCACAGTAACATATTACCTTTCAAATTTAACCACACATGGATGGAAGATGATTCCTTTAGATCTCTAGTGAAGGATTGTTGGAAAAAAAACATGGTTTTAAATAGATCATTCATCATGGGCTCCCTTTTCAAAAAAATGGGGGAGCTCAAAAAAGAGGTTGTGATTTGGGAAAAGAAAAAGAAGGTGGAGCTTAAAGGGGATTTGTTGGCTTCAGAATTTGAATATGATCTTTTCTCCCATATATTTTCAAAATCTCTCTTTCTAGCAAAAATAGCCTAGAAATGAGTCTCTTGGAAACCAGAAAAATGCAGATCTTGAAGATGGAAGAAAGATACTTGGAGACTCAAGAGTAGGGAAACTGGGATTAAGTTGGGGGACATAAACGTGAAATTTTTTCATAATTATGCAAATCGCAAAAGGAATATATATTCTATCTAGGAGCTTGAGATGAATGATAGTAAGACTGTCACTAGTCAGCAAAATCCCATTGAACTTGAGCACAGGTTTGGACTTACTTATTGTATAGGCTCATAGGAAAGAATCTCGTGTAAATCCTGATCAGATTCTTAAGCCTATATGTAAATTATTTCAGGCGTGTGACTTCTTTGGTATTAAGTAAAGCTATAAAGAAGACTGTTTTTTAGGCTCTCCTTATGCCTCTGTATCACCTCACTATTTCTAGACTTCAGTATGATGCAGTTAGAGATGTTTCATTTTCCTTTGGTACCTAACATAGTCGTATTGACCTACTTTTGTGGTCATCTGTTGGACATTAATAATTATTTTTTATCTTATTAATCTGGGCAATGATACCCTCTCTTTGAATGGAGCTCTTCCTTCTTCTAAGGGCTTGTTAAGGATAATTATGATAGGTGATTCAAGAAGATAATCTGGTAGGGCAACAGAAACCCCAACTGGATTAAGGATAATTAAGGATAATCTCATAGATTACTACTATGCCATAGTTGAGGTTTATGTTTCCCTACCAGTTTTCTCTTCTACTAGTTGTTGCCTAGCCTCTGTTTGGCATGATAACACCAAGGATTGCCCAGTACTGAAGATTCTACGTATTCTACCTCCTACTAGTCAAAGTAGTCAAGGGAAAGGTAATGCAACTGCCTGGGAACGAGCTATAGAAAACAGGTATGAAGTTGATTTTTCTTGTCATCTTGCTGTATATATGTATTTATATTGTGGTTTATTTCACTGGCCTATGGTTTGATTATTCTTATCCATTAGCATATTTTGGTGGGGCCTCTCAGTTGGAGTTGATTGGTGGGATGCTGTTGGTTGTGCACAAAGTGCAAGTGAAGATGACATAGGTAGAATTAATGTACATTATCAAAAGGAAATCAGTTATGTGTTGGTGAAAGATAATTTAAGTGATGATGGGAAGCCTCTTATGTTAACAAACCTTTGTGACTCATTTGTATTCATTCAAACATCAAAATGGGAGGAATACTCACAGACTACTATATTATAAATCCAAGTAGAATTTTTTATGCAAATGTTGTTTCTGCAATTGGAATATGTGTTCAAAGGTCCCCATCTGTGGTTTGACCCTATTTGATAACAAGTTTAAAATGAGTTTTTGGCATCTCTTGATTCCAAGGACGTAGGTGGCAATTTGGTTGAAAATATTACATCACAGTGTTCCTCTTTTCATGGTCAGTTCATATAGATGTTTTGTATATTATGTTGGTAACACATGGTACAATTTTTTTTGAAGGATATTGGGCAATAATACAATCTCTCCAATCATCCCTTGTTCAAGATAAATGGAGCTAAGTTTTCCTATCAACAAATTTTAAGATTAACATTGACCAGAGTATGAAGCTACAGATATGACTTTGACAATAGATATATCCTTTGCTTTGTGGAAGACTGCTCACACAATGCGTCTAAGGGAGAAAGTTGTGTCAGAGTATTTCGAAGCAAATATATTAATCTCCAAAATTATTTAAGATGGGGCATTCAAGTCTTTGGCAAACGTGTTGATAAGCGCTCCTATGGTGCTTTTAGGAAATGGGATATCAATTGCATGACAAGTTGTTACATTTTTGTAACATGTCATAAGTTTATTTATTTGTTGGCATTATGTTCAAAAATTATCAACCAAATATATACATTTTCCATAGATGCATATAGGTTGACAAATGGGTCAATAATTTATGACATTGGTTGATGATGGCTTGGAATATAGAGACCTGAAATTTATTTTTGAAGCTTATCATCTGCCCAGGCATGCTCGATCAGGAGCTTATGGAGATATTTGTAGAATGGAACAGACGATGATTAGGGTAGTGGAGAAATGGACCAAGAAAAGACACGAAGGGTCCATATATTTCACCAAATACCAAGATCAAGAGTGTAGATAATATTATTGCATTCTCATGAGCTAGGAAGAATTTTTTGCGTTGGTGGACTCGAGGCCAAAATTTTAAGGATTAAAAATGCTTCGCAGATTGTTGACAGAGGATCTCAACTGTACATATACTTATTATAAATGTAATTTCCTACATCATGCATGAAGTAACCAGAGTTTTCCTTGGAGTTATATTTGTTTTATCTAACGAAATGGTTTATTCAAGATTTGGTATAGCTTGTGTGGCCATGGTTGCTCACGGATCTGTTGTTCTAGTATTGAAATGTTGTGAAGCATATAAGTTCATGAGAGAGTTCAACTGGATTCTATTTTCTCAAGTGATGAGTTGAACATGATGATGGAATTTGCTTTAGAAATTGAATACTTTGAGAAAATTAGGTTTTTTTAACCCCATCTTCATAATAGACCTTGGAGATCGGGTCAAACGACTAACACTCCCAAATTTTATCACCCTTATTAAAAAGGTGTTTGTTTAGGCCAACACGACTTCAAAAGGATGAAGTAGGATAATTTACACAATCACACATGCCTGAGTATGATCAAAAAATTCATTTCTTATCTCAAAGCATAAGTGATGATGGGAAGCCTCTTATGTTAACAAACCGTTGTGACTCATTTGTATTCATTCAAACTGCAAAATGGGAGGAATACTCACAGACTACTATATTATAAATCCAAGTAGAAATTTTGATGTAAATGTTGTTTCTGCAATTGGAATATGTGTTCAAAGGTCCCCATCTGTGGTTTGAACCTGTTTGATAACAACTTGAAAATGAGTTTTTCGCATCTATTGATTCCAAGGACGTAGGTGGAAATTTGGTTGAACATATTACATCACAGTGTTCCTCTTTTCATGGTAAGTTCATATAGATTTTTTGTATATTATGTTGGTAACACATGGTACAATTGTTCTTGTTCTAGTATTGAAATGTTGTGAAGCATATAATTTCATGAGAGAGTTCAACTGGATTTTATTTTCTCAAATGATGAGTTGAACATGATGATGGAATTTGCTTTAGAAATTGAATACCTTGAGAAAACTAGGTTGTTTTAACCCCATCTTCATAACAGACCTTGGAGATCGGGTCAAACGACTAACACTCCCAAAGTTTATCACCCTTATTAAAAAAGCGTTTGTTTATGCCAACACGACTTCAAAAGGGTGAAGTAGGACAAGTTACACAATCACACAGGCCTGAGTATGATCAAAAAATTCAATTCTTATCTCAAAGCGTAAGTGATGATGGGAAGCCTCTTATGTTAACAAACCTTTGTGACTCATTTGTATTCATTCAAACTGCAAAATGGGAGGAATACTCATAGACTACTATAGTATAAATCCAAGTAGAAATTTTGATGCAAATGTTGTTTCCGAAATTGGAATATGTGTTCAAAGGTCCCCATTTGTGGTTTGAACCTGTTTGATAACAACTTGAAAATGAGTTTTTGGCATCTATTGATTCCAAGGATGTAGGTGGAAATTTGGTTGAACATATTACATCACAGTGTTCCTCTTTTCATGGTCAGTTCATATAGATGTTTTGTATATTATGTTGGTAACACATGGTACAATTGTTTTTGAAGGATATTAGGCAACAATACGATCTCCCCAATCATCCCTTGTTCAAGATAAATGGAGCTAAGTTTTCCTATCAACAAATTTTAAGATTAACGTTGACCATAGTATGAAGCTACAGATATGACATTTACTGTTGGAAATTGGTCCTTTGATAAGGCAGAAAATCACGATGATGACATTGTCTATGACTGTAGTCACCTTTCCCTCCACCACCTTATCCTAAAGAGGTGAGGCATCCAAAGAAAAAAAGTCTAAATAGTTTTATTTTATGATTCTGTTTTCAGTTAAATAGTTTTTTAATGCAAGGATTGATTCTGAATAGATCAGGAAATTCAGCCATGTAAGCATATTAAGATGCCAATATTTCTTTATGTTTCATTCATATTTTCAACCGCAATGAGATTTTAAGGAGTTGAAATAAACAGATCTAATCATTTTTTTTTACTCGAGGAAAATCTGGGCAAATCGACCCGAAGGGATCACATCCCACTGGCCAAACTAATCAGAGCCTAATCCCGAGGGCGTTGAGGAGAATTGTCCCTATGACCTCCCAATGGAAAAGTGCTTTAGCAATGGGACCTCGACCAATTGAGCTAACCGTCGGGGCTTAAACAGAAGATCTGATCATGATCAGACTATTATCATTATTTTTTCTGGAGATGTTGTGCTAATTTCATTTACAAATTAAAATATATTCAACCTTCCCTTAACAAAGATGGTTATTATATGTCCAGGTGCAAATTATGGAACCTGATTTGAACAAGAGGCGAGGCTTATTTCTTAGCATTGAATGCGTTAATACTATCAATGAAGGCCTTATGATTCACCATGAATCACATGGATGCTCAAAGCCATTTCGATCAAGATATTTTGATTTTTTGAAGAGGAGATTTTCTTCCTCAATGATACGCATCAAGAATGGACACATGCAAAATGCAACCAAGAAATTGCCAACTCCAAGATTGGGAAGGACATATTATCCCAAAATTCATACACTTTTCTCCACAGAGTGCTCTGCATACTTTGATTGGCAGACTGTAGGATTTGTTCATAGTTTCCATCTGAGTGGGAAGTTGGGTCAGGTTACACTCTTACTTAGTTGTACATATGATAAACTAAAGACATACATAGGACATGATCTGGCACCTACACGTTATGTTCCTTCAATGAGTCATCCCTTGACAGGTGATTGGTAAGACTTATGCCTTTGGCCTTTAGATCTATGTTATTTTTAAAGTAGCACAACCACTGGAATGAGCTCTTAAGGATTTTGCTTCAGTGGCCTTCATGTTGCCTTATTGAAGGGACATAAGGCTTTTTCTTATATCAATCTGCTTGGTGATTTTGATATTTTGTATTGTTGGATTATGCTCAAACCAGTATAACTGGTTTTGAGCATGAAAGGAAAAAACAGTAATTGGACTCGATATATGGATTTTTGAAATCCTTGGTGTAGAATTAAGAGGTTTTTGGACCATTTTGGTAATATCATTTAGGCAGGAAAACAGAAAATTGGGAGAAAATTCTAATTACAAGGACTCTTGCTATTGGTTGCAAAGTTAATTATTGTTATTATTCATGTATTTGTGTTGTATTAACATTCTCATTCATGATTGTTGAATCATGCATCAATAGATGCAGAATTTGTAATCATATTAGATGTAGATATGATAATGAGAGGCCCCATTACACCTTGGGAATTTCGTGCAGAGCGTGGACATCCCGTTTCAGCTAATTATGAGTAATTACCTTAAATTTTCTATTAATTGATATTATGCACACAACATGGATGAGCATGCTTTCTAATTAGTGGTCAGTCATTATAGAGTGCAATACCCGTAATTTAGTTCATATGGTTTGAGTTTCGTTTGTGTTAGTGATCATTTGGTACACCGATATGTGTCAATGCCATGCTATGGATCCCATTTATCTCCTTGGAAATGAACTTCCATGCTTTCAAACTAGGGATCAGTCATTCTATAGTATAATAATGTGACTATTGATAACTTTCTCAAGGTTTGAGTTTTGTTTTGCTTGAGTGATTGATTGATACACATATGTATGTTAATGCCATGCTAGGTACCTCATTGGCTGTGATAATGAGCTTGAAAAAATTCACACAAGGCATCCAGAAGCTTGTGACAAACTTGGTGGTGTTATTATTATGCACATCGATGATCTTCGAACTCTTGCACCATTCTGGCTTCATAAAAATGAAGAAGTTAGCGCTGACAGAGCACATTGGGAAACTGAAATCACTGGAGATATTTATGGACAAGGTTGGATTAGTGAAATGTATGGGTATTATTTTGGTGCAGCTCAGGTATGTAAACTTATGTTGAAGTCGGTTGATGTCAAAAATATTCTTTTACATTATGGTCTATCATTTACTATTGGAAATTGGTCCTTTGATAAGGCAGAACATCACGATGATGACATTGTCTATGATTGCAATCGCCTTTTCCCTCCACCACCTTATCCCAAAGAGGTGACGCATCCAAAGAAAAAAGGTCTAAAGAGTTTTATTTTATGATTATGTTTTCAGTTAAATAGTTTTTTAATGCAGGGATTGATTCTGCACAGATCAGGAAATTAAACCATGTAAACATCTTAAGATGCCAATAATGCTTTATGTTTCATTCATATTTTCAACAACAACGGGATTTTAAGGAGTTGAAATAAACATATCTGATCATTTTTTTTTACCCGAGGAAAATCTGGGTAGATCCACCTGAAGGGATCACATCCCGCTGGCAAAACTAATCAGAGCTTAACCCCGAGGGCGTCGAGGAGAATTGACCCTGTGAACTCCCAATGGCAAAGTGCTTTAGCAATGGGACCTCGACCAATTGAGCTAACCGTCGGGGCTTAAACAGAAGATCTGATCATGATCAGACTATTATCATTATTTTTTGTGCAGATGCTATGCTAATTTCATTTACAAATTAAAAGATATTCAACCTTCCCTTAACAAAGATGGTTATTATATGTCCAGGTGCAAATTATGGAACCTGATTTGAACAAGAGGCGAGGCTTATTTCTTCGCATTGAATGCGTTAATACTATCAATGACGGCCTTATGATTCACCATGAATCAAATGGATGCTCAAAGCCATTTCGATCAAGATATTTGGATTTTTAGAAGAGGACATTTTCTTCCTCAATGATACGCATTAAGAATGGACGCATGCAAAATGCAACCAAGCAATTTCCAACTCCAGGACTGGGAAGGACATATTATCCCAAAATTCATACACTTTTCTCCAAAGAGTGCTCTGCATACTTTGATTGGTAGACTATAGGATTTGTTCATAATTTTACCCCCACTAGGTGTAAAATTATGCATCAAAAATATCTCAAAGCTTAGTCAATGGAACAGTGGATCAACACAGGACCTAAGCTTGGTGTGGTTAGTAGATTAATCATTAAGGGCACTCTTAAAGTAATGATAGCTTGATCATGGTAAATTACACATTATACATGGACAATAATACAGTCGTTCTGACTTTTTATTATTTTACGCTTTTATGCTTTATTTCACTTTAGTGTATTTCTCGGTCTATCCTACATTCATAAAGTGGATTGACTCAACTAGCATGTAGCCATTGATAAGGAGGCTTTCTCTAGCATGGTTGAGACCACTTTTTGAACTTGATACATTTTGTTAGCACCCATTTTCCTTCTCATGTTACAATGGTCTTGATTCCCATAGCAATGAGCATAAATTGCTTGATTTTGTCTGCATGTTCCAATTTTGATGGATTGTCTCGTAACATGCTTGAAGGATAGCTTTTTCTTGTCAGGCATCGATTGCATTATATCTATGAATCAACAAATGCAAATGGAGTAGTGGGATTATAGTATTTAAATTTTAGATATCCCCTACGCATAATGGCATTCATGCTTAAGATTTAAAACTACTTATTCTTAACCCATCTGATTCGAATGTGTATTCTATGTACCTTGCCTTCATTTAAATTTAAATTACTTGTTCACTTGGTTTAAAGGGAGCTAGCCCTACTTTATTTATGGGAGCATGTTTTGTTTAACTTTTTGGATAGCTTGAAAGTTTGAAGTAAGGCTGAAGGTCCTACATGATAGAGTGCACAACAGGGGAGAGGAGAATGGGAAAACTTGTATCATTCTTTTCCTTGTTTCACAAGTTCTATTACATTCTTCTTTTTGGCAGGAGCTCTTCATTTTGGCATATTTGTTTCATATTTCTATTACTGTTGTAAGTCTTATTATGGTCCTTATTACTAGGCTTGTTTTTGCATTGTGAAATTGTATAATCCTCCTTTTTTAGTTATGGATTTATCCTTGATTGCAGGGACTACAAAGGCATTCAGATAGCATGCTTAACTGGTCAGTGTATTTAACAAATAACAATATATTGTAAATTTTGGAATATCTAAAACATGGAATATCCAAAATTTTCACAGTTGGGTTCCTTAGGGTTTCTCAACGTGTTATTTCTTTTAGCTTGAAGTGGTAATCTGAACTGCTTTTATAATTTCTTTGAAATCTCATGACATTGTGTCTATTAAATGTTTTCCCATGCTATTTTTTTGACAAAAGATCCATCTTTCCTTTCTATATGAGCATGTAACCAGTTACTCCAATGTATTTTTTCCTTGACAATGATATTTCTAACCTACTAAGTTCCTTATTTACTAAAATTCTTCATGGTTTTAGTTTCAATTTTTTTTATCAGTGTTATTTCAAGATAGCATATTAGTGGAACCAGACTGCAACTAGTGAAACAAACCGGTCCAACCTGTTTGGGTGTCAAGCTGGTCTGGTTCAAGGTCTAGGACTAAAAATGGTTGGTTCAGTACTGAACCAACCTTTTTTTACTAAATCGGCCAGTTTTGTCAATGTAGTCAAGAGACGTTCCAAACACAATTTAAAAAAAAACAAACAATCAAAACAAAAACGAAAAAACTTAAGTGGGGCATCCTAATATTCAAGGTACTAGAAAATAGTTGCCACATTCCAAGAAAAACTCAAGATTTGTAGATCCCCTATCCTATAATGATACAGTTTAAAATAGGTATTAATCCCCTGTTTTATGGCGTCTTTACCCAATATATGCAGATCCTCTCCTATAAATGGTATAGAATAAGAGGCGTTAACCCTTTGTTTTATTGGGACTTCCAGTCAACACATGAAAGACACACCTTCCAGCTAAACTATAATAATAAGATACGCCTAATAACTAACGGAAGAACTTTATGCTAAGATGTTTGGACCGATAAAATCTGCTAAATTCGCCCAGGACTTGCACCTGGAAAACTGTGTGAAACTACCTCTTAGGGCAGACCAACAACGAGGCATTTTGTCCTCCTTAGGTGTCCAAGGTCCAAACGGAACATATTTTCTCACTTAAAATCCCGTTTTCACCAGACCCAATGATAGACTGTTCGCCATGCCCTTCTGTTGAGTGAATTGTAACGCACCTCCACCTTGTCTCAAAATCCCCAATTCTTCAGCCTTTGCAGCAGCCAATTTTACTGACAAATCATTGCCATTACCAATAGATAAATCAAACCCTTCTTATTGAACAATCTCATATTAGCATAATGAGAAAATCTAAAGAAAAAGCTTACCAGACTCAAAATTATGTGTAGCTAGTACCGATGATGATTTATTTGCACCACTAGGGTTTCGTCTGCGAAGTGGATAGAATAGTCTGGCACTGTTGCCATGGAGTCACTGCAATGTCCTCGTGCACAATTTTGAGCCCCACAATACCTGAAATTTCAATTCAGAACAAATCATAAACTAAGAATTTGGAATTGGACCTCAATATTAGTGGTAGTAGTAGCATGAGCAACAACAGTACGCTTAGTAGAACTAGAACGCGTTTTCCAAACTGCACGAGAACTACTTCCCTCACGAGTCACCATGTGCATGCTTGGTCTCGATGGTTCGCTTCCTTCAACTCCTGGTTTAACTACCATATGTTCATTGGAACCAACACCCCGAACTCCACTAGACAACGATTCGCCATTTTGTACTAGTGACTTGCCATTTGTACTGGTGATTTGCCATGATTTTACAAGATAATATAGCCTGGTGAGAGATTCGCTAAAAAATTATATATACATATTATATTATTAATAAAATCACTTCCATTTTTCCTATGTATCATGGGGATTCGCCCATTTATTATACATATAAATTTAGGGGGGTTCTTAAAATTTTCCCTGTAGAACACCTGTTTTATTTTAACGATGTAGCCAAAGAACCAAGAATGGAGCCAATGGAAACAAATGTAGAAGAACATAACATGGTCAGTCTGTTAGGTCTTTGTAATTTATTAGCAAGATTGGGAGAGTCCAATCACAGAGTTAACATCATTTCAACCAACTTTGGGATTCTAGGATCTAGCCCTCCTGAATCCGGAGAGGGATCTCTCCAATATGTACAAAGATGGATATTGTCTTTGAAAAGCTTAAGGTGATGATATTAGGCTAGTTATGAAGGCCAAAGGTTTTGTTTTGTTTTGGATGGTTGAGCATGAAATGTTACTTGAGGGGAAAGTCCTAAGTGCAAAAGTTTCAAAAGTGAGAAGTTGCAAGCAAATAGAACAGTTTTGGCAGATAGATAGATATAACGCTGGTTTTTAGTCCATTGAGCTATGGAGTCATATCTGGGCTTTAATTGAACAACAACATCAAGTGTGATCCAAGGGGCAAGTTATCTATACCACAAGATTATTGAGATTAAAATGATGAAATGGAAACATTAAAATGTTGGAGGGATGGAAACTGATAATAATTTCTCAGAGGATTTATAGTCAGTCCAAACAAGAAAAGCCTCTTAAGTAACTGTTTTAAAACCAACCAAGGACAGGGCTAACCATAGACTTCTTGGGCAAGTTCTTATTAAAGTAGCTTAATTTACAAACAATCCAGTAATCCACATAATTACCTTTAGAAAGTATGAAAACACATAAGAAAAACAGAGTGTAACTTAAGATCAGATAAAGTACTTTTAAACCTAGTCTGCTTTCAGTCAACACCAAGGGAAACTTTCAGAATCTGCCTTTGGAGAAAAGAATCTAGGAATCAGGGCAAACCATATCTTCTCTAGTCTAACTTTAATAGCAAATAATGGAAATAACATTCGAGAACAATGTTTGAGCAAACATAAGGACGAGGGAACGCCAACATTCCTAACTGTTTAAACTATATTGAATCATTCTTAAATAAACAAATCTGAAGAAAACATTAAGATAAAGATTTCTCAGCCAGAGAAGGTTACTGCTATACAGAAAATCCTAACCCTGTTTAAGCTGTTCTTTACAGAGGGAAAATGAACAATATGGCATACATAGAAGGAAAACGATTAACAAAGAAAGAAGCACTTCACCAGTGATAAAGACCAGGATCCCAAGAAACAACTTTTATATTGATGTCAAACCAGTTACAATCTTCAAGTCCAATGTTTCAGTTCAGCAATCATCTTCACTATTCAACCTAAATACTCTAGCACAAACAGAGCTTCAAGGGCCAGTGAACACTATGTACAAATAGAAGTCTCGAGCTCAAGTGTATTTCAAAGTTCTGCAACCAACCATTTCTCATCTTCTCCTGGGGTATTTATAGAAGAATGAGGAGGTGATCTGAGAAATTATCTCTCAGGATAATTAATACAAGTTCAAGACTTCTCGGCCTTTTGAGGGGCTCAATGAAGAAGTTTACAGGTGGTTCTCTGTATTAACTGTTTTACATTTATGGATTAAGCTCGGTGGGAGCTTTATTTGACTTTGAGGCTTTATGTAATGTTTGGAGTAACTCTGCAAATATTTTCTGCATTGATTTTCTTGCAGAAGTAACTCCCTGGCTGCGCTGGAGGTGAATATCTGATTTTCTTCAATAACTTCGGCCTCTGTTTGAAAGGTTTGAGGCGACAGGTGGCTCGGTGGTAGTTGAGGAATCAATTTGCCTCAGATGTGGTGGTGGAGGCTTTCTGTCTGATGAAACACTTTAGGTTTTTCCTTTAAACTGTGTTTTAGATTGGGGATTAGGCTTTTGATAACGATCTTAGCCGTAATCCCAAAAAAAAAAAACCGTCTTCAATCTTCATCTGCTGTGCTCTGTCTTCAAACTGATACTCTTTAACTGTTTTTGAATTAAAACAGTGTCTTGTCGATGTGCAGGCCACACTGGGATTTTTAAAGGCATCAATGCCCATGAAGCATTGAGAAAACAATGGAGCGAAACCCCGCAGATGGTTCTCTTTAACAGCTCGAAGGCGCAGGAAATGTCTTTCCCAACCCTCGGCTTTCTTTCATTAAACAATGGAAAACCATTAAAACGCCTGCAAAACACAAAAATAGTTAAGAAATCCTGCGGAAATAGGTTTAGACTGCTTCAGATGGCGGGGGAGGAGCGTAGCCGTCGGATGAAGGCAACCAACGGTGGAGATCTGCATAGAAAGGCAAAAAGGATAGCGGGAGAAGATTAAGGAGGAGCAGTTTTGGACCGTCCGATCCAGACACGTGGACGGTCCAGATCTAATCGGAGGGTCTCAATCGGAGGTGGCAGAAAAGGGGATGCGATTGAAAATTTCAGTGCGATTGTGCAATCGAGAGGGGGGAGGCGATTAAGCGATAGCCATTGGATCCGAGGATTAGATCAACGGCGGGGAGCGAATAGGAGGAACAGCAATCGGGGGAAAAAATAAATGCATGCGATGTAAAACTTCGATGCGATTGGGCGCTGGCCATTTGATCGGCTTACGATCAACGGTGGAGATTAGTTTTTAGAAAGAACCGACAGAAACCCTTATAACATATCAAAACCCCAAGTTTTTAATATAAACGAAGGTTAAATGGATCAGGGCGGAAATAAAATATATACAAAGGATAGGCGCCCGCCTGCGGGGCCTTCGGATATATGAAAATTGATGGGCCCAGGGCTTTATATAAAATAAGGGCCTAATCGCAATCGAAACTGCGGGCCTAATCACAATCGAAACTGCGGGCCTGGTCTTTTCGATCAACCCATTGAAATTTTCCCGATTACGATTGCGCGATCGGTCTTTTTAATCTAACCATTTTATATTTAACACATGACTTCAAGCTTTTAAGTTGAAACTTCGGATAAGCGGGTTCTTGAGTTTTATAAAGGAAAAAGCAGAACAGTAATGAAAATTTACAATGTTTTAAGCACCGGAGGCGGGCTTACTGGATATATAAAATAAACGATGCGATCGGGTTTTTATATTTACAAAGGATTAATCGCATCGGAACATTTCAAACCAAAGTATGATCGCAATCGGAACTTTTGAATAGAGCACAAGTCTCACGCATTTGGATACTTCTGATGTGATGAGCGCCGAACAGGGTTAGCGCTTGGTTTTTTAATGGAAATGGGGGTTCCGAAACAGTTAAAAAGTGAGTTTTCAACTATGGAAAGGGGAATTTTTCATAAATGGAAAGAAGAGGACTTATGAAAACAAGGCAGTTTTGATGGAGAAAAAGGGGAGCAGATGAAAGGTTTGAGAAGAGGGAAAATGATGGTCTTTCACCAGTCTTTCACTTGGAATCAGCAGAATTTTCTGAGTATAAAATGGGACAACAAATGAGGATTTGGGACAGAGGCATGAGACCTTAAAGAGACTTCAAGAGCCAACAATTTTTAGTGATAAAATTTGTTCCTTGGAGGCTCAAAAAAGATCTTAGCCACCTTTTGGTATAACGAAATATTATAGGTGGCTAACAGTGGCTCCACTTGGGGATGGTGCCTTCTTGAAGACATCAAGAATTCAGACTTGATTTCTGGGAGGCTGATCAGTTGCCTCATCCATTGGGCTGTCCTTCTGTGATTGAATGATCTTTTTCTAAAAACATATTTGGCAGCCATGAAAACAATGGACCTTTATCAACCAGCTTGCTACCTACCTAATCCTACAGATCTAGCATTTTTTCTACATCAGAGTGCACTTGGATTGGCAAACTCTATTCACAACATTTTATTCTTTTGAAAGCAGGAAATCTAATCTATTTCTAATCCTTATTTCTCCCTGAACTTAGATTAAACAGTTGAGCTCAAATATTTCTCTACCTAGTCTACTGTTTGTTGGGATTAAACAGTCCAACAAACTTTCATTCTCTAAATTCTACAACATAAATTTAAAAATAGTCAAGTCAAGATTGAGCTGTTCAACTTGCTATGATCTATGGCATAAGAGCAAGCTGCACATAGATTATTATTTGCAGAAAATTAAATCAAAATGGAAGGCTTAAGACCTGAAAGTTTCTCATTATGGCCTTCTTTTTCTTTACAGCTCTGTTTTTAATTTTGTTTTGAGTTGTCTCTTTCTTGATATCTGATTCAGATTTTGGGCAAATTAGAACCAGTTTTTCTCTTTTATGACTCAGAAAAATAAAACAGTTTTGAGTCATCTCTCTTTGGAAACTCTGGTTCAGATTTTGAACATGTTTGAACCTTTAATTTCTATCCTAATCTATCTACTGATAAGCCAAGATTAAACAGTTTGGAAAATCAAATTCACTACCATATCAGCAGAAAATTGAAAGCTAATTAGTCAAGATTAAACAATTTGACTAACTAGAAGTGTGTTTTGTAGGAGTGGCATTTAAGCTTGCACACTTTCAGATTTATTTCTCTTTTTGGCATGGGGCTGTGCCTTTCTTATTTTTCATTTCTGCCCTCTTTTCTTTCTTTCTTTGTTTTTGTATTTTTTGATTTTTCATAACTTTGAATGCAATGGTGGATGAAATGTTTACAATGGAAAAAAAAAGAAAAAAAAAGGCTTAAAAACATATCATGAATCAAGAGAAGTAATGCTTGAGCATCCTGCCATTGACAGGACCCCCAAACAATTCTGTTCCATTCAGCTTTTGTAAGAAGAATGCATTGTTTCCAGCAACTGAATGAATAGAGTAAGGGCCAAGCCATAGATTGTCAAATTTACCATGCTTTCCCTTATCTTCTCTCTTTGAATCCCACTTTAACACTTTGTCCCCAATCTTGAAATTGTTGGCCTTTGTTCTTCTGTCAAAAAGCTTCTTAATGCTGTCCTGTTTCTGCAATGTTTTGTTGTACACTTCCTCTCTGATTTGCTGAAGATGAATGGTCTGATTTATTCTTCTGATCATGTCATTATCTTCAGTCTACAATTCTTGAATTAACTTCATAACTGGTACACCAAGGCTGTTAGGAAAAATTGCATCTGTACCATACACAAGCTGGAAGGGTGACATACCAATAGATTTCTTCAAAGTTAATCTGTCAGCCCAAAGTGCATGGATCGGCTTTGTGTGCCAAGACTTTTTATTGTCCTCCAACAGTTTCTTGATTATGTTCACTAAGCTTTTATTGGAAGATTCTGCAAGTCCATTACCTTGAGGGTAATAGGCTGTGGAATGCCCTAGTGTTATTTGGTATTTATGACAGAAGTCAACCATTTTCTTTGATCCAAACGCTGCTGCATTATCTGTGATGATCTTGGTAGGACAGCCAAATCTGGAGAGGATATTGGTTTCTATGAACTTTATAATAACTGAATCATTGGCTTGCGTACAAGGAATGGCTTCTATCCACTTAGTGAAATAGTCTGTGGCAGTAAGGATCCATCTATGCTGGGCAGAAGATGAGGGATGGATTTCACCTATGAAGTCAAGTCCCCATTGTTGAAAAGGAGCTTCAACAGTGATTGGATGCAGAGGAAGGGGTAATAATTTTCTCTTGCCCTCAAACAATTGGCATTTATGGCAAGTAGTTGTCATTTTGTGTATATCAGAAAAAAGAGTAGGCCAATAGAAACCAGCCCTCAAAATTTTGTTGGCTGTTGACTTCCAGTATAGATGGCCTCCACACTCTCCTTCATGAAATTCCTGCTTAACCTTCTCTGCATCAAACTCAGGCAAACATTTAAGCAATATACCACTAGCATTTTTCCAATAAAGACACCTATCTACAATGCAATAGTTTACTGCTTTCAGTTTTAAGAACCTTGCCTTTGTTTTCGATAAACCAGGAGGTGTATTTAAATTAAGAAAAACATAAACGATATCGGCATACCAAGGAGAATTCATAAAATGGTTTTCAATAATGGGAGTTGAGAATTCTTCTTGGCTGTCCAAAGCATTAATCATATTAATATCAAGAACTTCAAAATTGGATTCAACCATTAATCTAGCTAGACCTTGGCCTTTGATGAGTTTAGTGGGTTTTATCTCTAAATCATATTCGAGAATAACAACAATCCACTTACCTCTCTTACCATATAGGTCCTGTGTTAGAATGTCTTTAACAACCGAATTAGGGACAAAGGCAATGATGTGTGAGTGAAGGATGTATACTCTGAAGTCTTTCAATGCTTTAACCAAAGCAAAAGCTTGCTTTTCCATAATATTATACTTCAAAGGGGCATCCCTCAATGCCTTGCTAAAGAATGCAATAGGCTGCTCTTGTCCTTGTGGATTTTTATGCAAAAGGACAGCAGCAATGGTATGTTCTGATGCAAATGAGAAGATATAAAAATCTTTTGAAAAATCATGGCTTATGAGAACCGGTGTTTTGGTTAATGCTTGTTTCACCAGCTCAAAGGATGTCTTTGCTTCCAAGGTCCATTTTATCCCTTGCTCCTTCTTCAACATTTTTGTGATATTTCTAAGGAGCTCTGCCAAGTTAGGGATGAACCTTCTCAAAAAGTTTATCTTTCCAATGAAAGACTGCAACTCTTTGATATTTCGAGGATGAGAGATTTGCAATATAGCCTCAATCCTCTTTGGATCTATCTTTATACCCTCTTCTGAAATAATGTGTCCAAGAAGCTTACCTTCTTGGAGACCAAATATTGTCTTCTTAGGGTTTAAAGATATTCCAAACCTTTTGCACTTCTCGAAAACTTTTCTCAAATGTGCTAAATGTTCTTCATCTGTTTTTGAAAACACAGTGACATCATCTAGATAGATAATGATGAAGAAGCCCAATTCTTCCGAGAATGCTATGTCCATGGCTCTCTGAAAGGTTGCTCCGGCGTTCATTAGACCAAAAGGCATCTTCACATACATGAAAGTGCCCCATGGAGTAGTGAAAGCTGTCTTTAATTGATCAGCAGGGTGAACTAAAATTTGATTATACCCTGAATAGCCATCAAGCAACGAAATCCTTTTAGACCCCACCACCCTTTGTAAAATGTGATCCATTTTTGGTAAAGGGTAGTTATCCTTTAACGAAGCTTTGTTTAAGTCTCTAAAGTCTATACAAAGCCTGATTTCTCCAGTCTTCTTCCTAACAGACACCAGATTAGATACCCACTCAGAATATCTAATAGGGACAATAATACCAACATCGTGCATCTTCATGATTTCCTTCTTAACCAATGGCAACTGGACAGGGTTTATTCTGCGCAGTTTCTGTTTGAATGGTTTTTGGTTTTCTTTAAGAGGGATTTTGTGCTGTATTATTTCAGTGTCATAGGATTTAAGATCTTCGTAACTCCATGCAAAAACATCAGAAAATTCTTTGAACAACTCTATGTATTTGAGTTTAATGTGAGCTGGCAAAGTTTTGGACATTTTGATCATTTTCGGTTTTTCCTCACTGCCTATATTGCACTCCTCTACTTCAGTCTCTACAGGTTCCAGTTTTGGTTTATTGGCCACATCGTTAAAATCGAACAACTCCTCTAAAGGTGTTAGACCACTCGACAAATTTTCATCTTTAGAATGCAGAGTTTGTAATTCTTCCGTTTCTAACTCTGCACTTAATTTTGTTTTGTTCCTAAGTTTGCTAGACAATAGGTTAATATCGGCAGGTTGAGGAGACGATTCTTTTTCACCAAGAAAGTTTTCTTCACTGCAGTCTGTATCATAATCTGAATCTGAACTGTGCAGTTCGAAATCATTTCTGAATTGCATGAAGTCTTCTATTTGTTTGTCATTGTCAAACACTTGCCAATATTTTTCGTTATCAGGCACTGCCGGTCTAAATTTTATCGGAGTTGTGTTGTCTCCAGTCTCATATGGCGTTAGACATGTTCTGGCTGCAAAAGCTAAATTGTGGGCCATAATGTTCTTTTTCCTTGGGATGAAACTCAGGTTTGACTCCTCAAATGTTGTTAACAGATCCATGAAATCATTCCGATAAGCTCTAAGTCTGGGATGATTCGCATTATACTCCCCATTGACTTGCCTAATGATTAACTCAGAATCCCCGTACACATTAAATCTTCTGGCTCCTAATTTCTTCAAGAGATGTAAGCCTAAGAGAAGGGATTCATATTCTGCTATGTTGTTGGAACACTGAAAGTTTAATTTGCATGAGATGCATTCTGTGTGGTTTTTTTCAGTGTTAATGATCCAAACCCCTGCACCAGCATTATTTCTAGTGAATGACCCATCAAAATACATACTCCATAAAGGACTGTCTTCGGTTTTGTCTGTTTGGCGATTGTCCCTTTTAACTATGGTGCCTTCTGACTGTTCATGATTAGCAGCACCCAATTGAATTTGTTTTGACTCCTCAAATTCTTCAATAGATTGAGGGATGATGCCAGAAATGTTAGGGGTATTTTCTGGGTTTCTAAGTCCTAAAAACAATGGACTTATAACCGGTAAATCAAAACCTATGCTTTGTTTACTAATGTTTTCACACGTGGCAAACTGTTTGGACACTTCTGCGTTATTATACTCTTCTTCCCTGTCGGCCTTTAATTCTGTTAAAGTGACTTGCTCACTAGGATTTTCATTGTTAAACATGATAAAAGAATCAAGGCCTGTATTGACAGAATATATAGGAGAGTTTCGTGGTCTGTCTTGACTTGTAACCGTGTATTGCATATGAGACTCCCTGTAAAGTCTTCTGGTCTGATTGATAACCGGGATGGTCGCATATGTCATGTCCATCTGCATAGTCCCCTGTAACTTAGCTCCCCGGGATCTTGATAATAGCATTCCATACTTTGGGGGGACATCAGCCACAACAATGTCCATGAGTAAACATTTGGCTGGAATCTGGGCTAGGTTAACACAGAGGTCTTTGATCAATCCTAGACATTTTACTCTGTTTGAGTCAAAGGAGTATAGGTCTTTGTAGGGTCTGGTAATTTCTAAGCCAAGGCTCTCCATCACAGCTTTAGGCATTAAATTATGAGAAGTCCCGGAATCATGCATAGCGTTGTGTAGAATTTTGTCATGAATGTTCAAACTCACATAAAAGGGAGGAACTGGTCCTTCTTGAAACTTCCCTTCAATCTTAGGGCCAAAAATCAACTCTGGTAGGTCGTCGCTAAGATTAACTGCATCTCCATTTTCCTCTATATTTAAAGCCTTCAAAATTTGGTTCCTATATACATGTTGGGCAGCTAACTCAGTTAATGGAACAGAGATTTTTATCTTTAAGATTTCCTGTTCAAGGCTGAAAGGGGTTTGATTCTTTGAAGCACTTGTTTCAACCTTATTAGCTATCACTCTATCAACAATTACAGCTTGCTGATTTGTTTTACTCGACACAACTGTTGTAGAAGGAGTACTAGCTGAAGTGTTAGTACTGCTGATGTCTTCACTCTGTTTTTCAGAATTTTGAGTGTTTTTCTCCTTATCTAATGTGAACTTGGGAGAATCCCAAGCTTTTGACGAAGATATTCAAATGCTTCACGAGGTAAAGGTTTAGTGAAGATATCAGCAATTTTTTCTTTTGTACAAACATACTCAAGTTTGATATTCTTTTCAGCAACTTGTTCTCTAACAAAATGATATTTGATCGGAATGTGTTTTGTTTTTGAATGCATGACAGGATTCTTGGAGATGCTGATGGCACTAGTATTGTCACAGAATATGGGAATAGGCTCACTGAATTGTACTTGAAGATCTTGCAAATTTTGTTTCATCCAAAGGACTTGAGTACAACATGATGCTGCTGCAATGTATTCTGCTTCTGCTGTAGATAACGAGATTGAAGTTTTCTTTTTGCTCAACCATGATACGAGACAACCACCTAGATAAAATGCTGCTCCACTAGTACTCTTACGATCATCAACGCTTCCTGCCCAATCTGCATTTGTAAAGGCTTGAATAATGAGATTGCTACCGTTGGGATACCACAAGCCATATTCTTCTGTGCCTTTTAGATATCGAAGAATTATTTTGACGACAATAATATGTGATTATTTTGGTGCTGCTTGGAATCTTGATACTTGTCAACCTGCTTGCATAACATCTGGTCGAGAGGCTGTTACATATATAAGACTACCAATCATATATCTGTACAACCTCTGATCCACGTCCTTAGATGAGTCATCTATGCTCAATTTGCAACCTGTTACCATCGAAGTAAAGACGGGTTTACAATCTTCCATTTTGAATTTCTTGAGCATTTCCTTGATGTACTTGGCTTGACATATAAATATTCTTTTCTCTTGCTGAGATATTTGAAGCCCTAAGAAGTATGTCAGCTCACCAAGTAAAGACATCTCAAACTCACTTTGCATCTTTGTAGAAAATTTCTTACTTGGTCGATCATCATTGCTACCAAATATTATATCATCCACATATACCTCAACGATTGTTAAATTATCTTTATCTATTTGTACATAAATATTGCTATCAACAGTACCTTTCTTGAACCCTTGTTGACGTAGATATCCATCAAGATGAGCATACCATGCTCTAGGAGCCTGCTTGAGACCATATAGAGCCTTCTTTAACCTGCAGACATAGTCTTCTTTTTGTGATAGTAGAAAACCTTCAGGTTGTTCGATGTAAACTTCTTCTTCTAATTCTCCATTTAGAAATGATGACTTAACATCCATTTGGTAGACTTTGATTTTTCTTGAACATGCATAGGCGAGAAACATTCGGATGGCTTCCATTCTGGCAACTGGTGCAAATGTTTCGTCGAAATCAATTCCTTCCACTTGTGCATAGCCTTTGCAAACCAATCTTGCTTTGTTTCTGGTAACCTGCCCATCTTCATTCAATTTGTTCTTGAACACCCATTTAGTCCCAATGAAATTTTTATCTTTTGGTCGTGGAACTAATTCCCAGGTGTTATTCTTCTCAATCTGATCCAATTCTTCATTCATAACTGTTACCTGATGTTCATTCTGGCTGGCTTCCTCAAAACTACTAGGCTCAAAGGTTGCTAGAAAAGCAACGTGAGCTTGTTGTGATGAACGAAGCTGTCAACCTTCATTTATGTCACCAATGATTTGATTTGATGGATGTTTCTTTTGAATCCAATCTTTTTTTCTCCTTGGAGGAGCTTCTTGTTGTTGTTCTGGTATATCTTGATGATTATTGTTTACTTCTTCCTCGTTGATAGTTGCTTCTTGTTCTACAATTTTATCTGTGTCTTTTTCAGCTCTGTCTCAAGTTTCAAAGATTCTAGATCCTCATCATTACTCGCTAGAACACCATCTTCGTCAAATGTAACATTTATGCTCTCCATTATCTATTTTTGTCTTAGATTATAGCATTTATATTTCTTTCTTTTGCGTGAGTAACCAACAACGATACTTTCATCAACACGTGATTCAAACTTACCCAAATTTTGATCTTCTTTTTTGATATAACATTTTCTTCCGAAGATTCTGAAATATTTTACATTAGCTGGTTTTCCTTTCCATAATTCATATGGAGTCTTGTTGCAATTATTTCTAAGAAGACTTCGGTTGATAATGAAGACTGTCGTATTAATTGCTTGAACCAAAAAATTTTCATCTAATTTTGAGTCCTTCAACATTGTTCTACCCATTTCCTATACATTTCTATTCTTTCTTTCAGCTACTCCATTTTGATGAGGTGTTCGTGCTGTTGAAAATTATCTTTTTATTCCATTTTCGTCATAGTATTGCTGAAATAATTTGGAAGTGAATTCTCCACCATTATCTGATCTTAAACACTTTATTTTCAAATCAGTTTCATTTTCAACCAACTCCTTGTAGATCTTAAAGCACTCAAATGCTTCAGATTTTTTCTTTAGGAAACTAACGGCTATCATCCCGGTATAGTCATCTATCATTAACATGAAATATAATTCTCCATCTAAGCCTTTTGTTCTCACAGGACCACATAGATCAGTATGTATCAATTCCAATGGATGTGATGAAAAGTGTTCTTTTGTTTTAAATTGGACTTTTGTCTGCTTACCATACCGACATGTTTCACATAGTGTGTTGGAAGGTTTTGAGATTTTCGGCATTTCTCGTACTGCTTCCTTTTTGCTTATCCTGACAAGATTGTCAAAGTTTATGTGACCCATTCATTTGTGCCATAACCAACTTTCATCTTCTTTAGCTAGTAGACATGCTTTAGTTGCTTCATCCAAAACATATATGTCGTTTGGAGCTCAACTTGCTGTAGCCACAATTTCACCATACCTACCTTTCCTGATTTCACATTTTGTGGAGTTGAATAGCATTGTGTGTCCTTGATCACACATTTTTCCAACACTAAGCAGATTGTGATTCATGTTTTCAACCAATAGAACATTCTTGGCTATAACATCTTTGCTTCCGAGAGTGACAGTACCTGATCCTATAACATTTGAAGATGCATCATTTCCAAAGGATATGGTTCCATCCTTCTTCTCTTTCAGAGATACAAATTTCTTTCTATCTCCAGTCATATACGTTGGGCAACCGCTGTCAACATACCACACATCTTTATTTTTTTGAGCCTTGAGAGCGAGAGCACAATTATCAGTCTTCTTCTTCTTCCATGTTCGTTCATTCTGTGGCTTCGAAGATTCTTCTGGAGGATTTTCAAGTCTGCAGTCTCTGGCTATGTGTCCAAAGTTCTGAAATTTGTAGCATTCCACATTATTTCTTAAATGTTCAAATCTCTTGATGTTTTGTTGAGCCCTGGGAGGTTCATATTTGAAGAATCTCTTGGAATTGTATTGGTTCCTAGGGTACGTGCAAAATTCTACAGCTTTATGACAAAATTTTCCACATGAATAACAATAGCCATGAAAAATATGTTGGTACCTGGATGAAAATATTCATCGAGGAATCGTCTTCCAAGGATGTGCTTGCGAATCTTGTCCAATGAAGTCTTCATGTATGTCAGATCTCATAGGTTCATTATATTTTGTTGTAGAAGGTCTTGCTTCTTCTTCTTTGTAACCGAGGCCAGTTCTGTCATTGTAAGATCGTTGATTGTTGATGAGTTCTTCCAATGCCTTTGAGCTGTTGGCATACTTTTGGATAGTTTTTCCCTTCTTCACTTCCCTACGCAGCGAGACTACTTCGGCTTCTAATGCTTCCCTTTCTTGGTTGCTTTCTTCCAACTTATTTTGAAGTGACTCTTCAATACATTTGTGTTCTTCAACCTCAATTTTGAGACCTTGAACTTGTTCTTCAAGAGTATTGGAACAGATCTTCTCAGCATTGAGCTCTTTTATAAGCTTGATTGCCTCCTCATAAAATTCTTCTATGGTCAACCCTTCTTCTTCATTGTTTGATACTTCTTATTTATTATGCTTGGCTATAAACAATACTTTCTCATTGGCTTCTTCTTTGCTGTCACTTTCTTCATTAGATGATGAGATATCTTCTTTAGAGAGAAAGTTCCTTTTGGATCCTTTCTTTTTGCCTTGCTTGTTGAATTTCTTAAAGCCTTTCTTTCCTTTTGAGTTGCCATCACTTTTGTTCGGACATTTTGCTACGAAATGCCCAACCTCACCACAACTGAAACATATCAATGGAAGTTTACCTTCGAATTTTCCCTTACCAAGTTTTAGTTTTCTCGTAAAGTAAGCATACTCTTCATCTGAAAGACCTTCTCCATCATCTCCCTTTTCTTCACACTTGCAGGTGCATGTCATTTCAATTGAAGGTTGTTTGTCCTTATTGGTTTGCTTAAATGCAATGAACGCAGTTTCTAGATTTGAAGTACCCTTTTCTTCATCGAGTCTCATTTCATATGCTATGAGAACTCCATGTAATTCTTCCTTGCTGAGTTTGTCAAGATTTGCACTGTATTCTAAGACCGATACCTTTGGGTTGAATCTCCCTGGTAATGTTCTAAGAATCTTCCGTATAATAGTCTTCTCGTTAACTAGCTCTCCCAATCCTTCCAGATTATTGGTTATTTCATCAACGTATTGGAAGTATTTAGCAATGTTGCAATCTTCTTTCATTTTGAGTTGCTCAATTTTTTCTCTATAGATGTGAAGCTTTGCTTATTTTACATTTGAGTCACCTGCATATATATTCTCAAGCTTGTCCCATACATTTTTTGTGGTTTTACAACCCAACACCTTATGATAATCAGATTCAATAAGTCCACTGATAATAATATTCTTTGATTTTGCATCATTTACCAAATTCTTCTTACCTTGTGTTGGGGTTCCCATGTTTTTGCCAGATTGGCAAGACCAAAAGATGAGACAACATCAGAACCACTTTTGGGCCCTAGGATCTAGCCCTCCTGGACCTAGAGAGGGATCTCTCCAAATAGAGCAAAGAATGATATATCTTTGAAGCTCAAAATGAGATGTTAGGCTAGTTATGAAGCACAAAGGGGGTTTTAAAATGATTTGGTTGAAGGGTTGCTGGGTTGGTTAGGAGATCTTAGGCTGAGAAAGTAATGGGAGAAAGGGAACAAAATGCCATGAGGCTTGAGCAAAGGAGAAAGAGAAGCAAGAAAGTGCCATTCATCGGGCTATGGAGTCAAGGAAAGGGAATTACTTGCAACCACTAGCCAAGGCTTTCAAAGGGCAAGTCATCTACACTAAAGGATCTTTTAGCATGGTGGAATGGTCCATCACAGAGAGAAAGTGAATGAAGGAAAGAGAACCGAACTGGGCTCTGTAGATCAGGTCGTAGGTCATTTAACTCGTACCCGTTTGACATACTCTAAGGCCGGCTCTCAAAGGGGGACATAGGGGTCGCGTTTATAGATCTGAGACCCGAGAGGTCATTTAACTCCCGAATCCGCTTTAGCAACTCAAGGGAAAACGAGAGATAAGATTAACAGGCGAGGGGATCTTAGAAAGGCCACTGAGGTCGCGCGAGGATCTAGTGGATAGGGCTAGCTCTAATCCCCGGTGTTCCCAAACCTTCCCGACTTAAACCCCTCAAGAGCATCTAAGAACGGCTTCCAACTAATTCATACATCGGCTAGCGAGGCAATAACATCCCTCTGCAGCTGGTTAAATCAACCGAAATCGACCTCTAGATAGCACATGAAGCGAGAAAACATAGAGGTAGGGAGGAAAGCGAAACATAGGGCACCTAACAAGGGTGAATCCTATGTTATACTTATGTTGCCTACCGAGAAGAACATGAAATAGCATGAAATGTAATAACGGAGAGTTAGAAAAACATCACCAATAGTAATAGACCGAGGATCTGTGAAATGTGCTTTGATTAATTGATGCAATACCGGAGTCATGTACAATAAGCCCAATGGGCTACGTTACAATCCGAGACTTTCTTCTCCTCGTGCCTATTACATACAACTTCTCACGCTACCCTCCCAAGGCCTATCTTGCACGGTCGGAATGAATCCCTCTAACGTACGGATGCTCCAACAAGCGAACAACAACAACCTTTACATTATGTTTCTAGGAATTTTTATAGGAGAAGAGAGAAAACGAGGAGGTAGATGAACATTGAATTGATCTCATTAAGGCAGACATCGGCGGAAGTGTCCACGCCCATACTTGCTTAATGGCTATGCTGGCAACTGCATTGTAGGGTACTCTAAAAGCTGGTTCGGACATCTGCGTCGGGTCATATTTTGACCTCGCGGTGTTTCGTGAAGTCCTTCACGTCGTTTGGAGCTCTGCTTGCTAGCCTTCTAAATAAATGGAGCGGTGAAAGATCCGCACGGCTTTCCATTCCCATTCCTCCATTACCGCGGCTCGACAGGTCTTTAATGAGGCGCCCCGTCTCGTGTATTTAATTTCCCTGGGCTCGAGAGGCATGGAGAGCTGCTTGTAGGGACCGTAGTACGTACGGAGAGAACGTACTTTCGCTTTGTTATTCAACACGAGGTAAACTTTAACGGTGTTCATTTGTCTTCAGCGCATTCCTTTCCCTTTGAAAGCGGGGGTTGATCATTAATTATGTCAACGAGAAAACGTTAACCCCCTTTTCGAATCTCTCTCATGGCCCTGCTGGTACGAAATGGCCTCTGTGCTAATCCGCACAATGGAAAGAAATTGTAAAACCAGGCGGTGATGGTGGAAAAATGCTTTCGACAGGCGGGAGGAGAGGTGGCGGAGTAGCGGAGAAACAATGAAAACGGCGGAGAGAATGACAAAAGCATAGTGTAAAGCCCGAAGATTATCATTTGGGCGAATTACACGAGAAAAACACGAAAAAACAATGCACGGAGGCGTTAATGTGGGGCCCGGTACGACGCGTGGAGGGCGATTAGATCTTGATCGTTAGATTTGCATGGGAAACGGACGACGGAGATCTAATCGCAACAATCGCTATCCCGGAGGCCGTGAGCGAGTGGCAATCGCAACGCACATTCAAAAAGTTCCGACCGGCGATCCGGAAGATGTTGCGATGAAACATCAACCGCTCGGATGCAGGGATCAGATCGACGGTCTACATTTAATCGGAGGGAGATGGAGAGGGTGGCGGAGCGACGATGCGATCGGCGCGGAGCGCGTTGGATCGACTAGGAGATGGATGGGCGCGATTAAATCGAGGATGATGCGATCGGGGATCGGAAGGTGAAGACTGCGATTGCGATCGGGAGGGGAAGCGATCGAGCGATGGCCGTCGGAAATCGGCGGGAAATGGACGGAGACAGATTGAATTGGCGCATCGCAATCGGAGATCTGAAGCTGAAGGCTTGCGATTGATCGGAGGATGGAGCGATCTGTGGGTGCGATGCGATCAGTCGGGGGTGTCCCACGGGAGTTGCGATTGCGATTGGGCGTGCTGCGATACGCTTCCGTCGTTGGATCTCCGCGGAAGATCAATTCGGTTGGGAACGCACCGCGGGACTTAGCGTTATAAACAAATCGCATCGGTTTTTGGAGTTTACAAAGGAGATGCGCCGGCTGGCCGACTCTCCGATTGCGATAAGCGCTTTGGACTTAAGCGCTTGGTCCCCAGTGCGACGGGACATGTGGGGGGAAGTGGTTAAGGGGGGAGTTTGGCGGAAAGGGGCTTAGGCCTATAATAAGGTCTGGAAAAGAGGGTTTTGGCCCATTTCAATGTAATTTGAGGGCGGGGGAAGGGTAACGATAGAGGAATAAGGGAGGAAAATGGCCATCAAAGGGGTAAGGGTAGAATTTTAAGGGGAACTTCGAGGGGATTTGAAAGGTAAGAAGGGGAATAGAAGGGGAAACAAAATAGAAGCCAAGTGGGGGGTGAAATAAGAGAGGGAATAAGAGGGCCCTTCTTGGGCATTTCTTCACAAATAGAGAGGCTTTATAATATTAGGAATCGGCAGTAGGGAATTTATCAAAGGATAAAAGACACATGGAGGCTTCAAGGAGCTCGTGTTTTCGGGGAGGAAAAGCATTCCTTGAAGACTCAACAATGATTTAGCCCCCTATTTGCTTGTCAAAAATTTATAGGGGGGGGCTAACGGTGGCTCCACACATGGGGATGGCTTCTTCTTGAAGGAGTCAAGAATTCGTAAATTGATCTCTTGGTGTAGGCCCAGCGCTCGCTGCTATAAGCCATTTTTTTCTTTCTTTGATCGGGACTGCCACAAATCATGAAGACATCAAATCAGCAGTAACATTCTCCCATACAACTACCTACCCACACTATAGTCCTAGAATTTTTTTCCTCTTGGGTGCATTTGGACTTGCTGAGACCCTTTTTACATCATCAATTTTTTACAAACGGGAAAATAAACCTATTCTACTTCTACCCTTATTACTCCATGAGACGTAGTTTAGGCTCGTTGGCCCCATATTTTCTCTACCTACACTACTACCCTTGCCAGATTAGGACTCGTATCTAGCAGGTGTTTCTTCTCTATATTCTAAGACAAAGATGAGTGAAACAACTAACTACATGCTCATAGGCTCGAGCTTTATTGAGCTTTTCCTACCTACCCTACTCTAACCGAAATATTTACAATCTAGCTTACAAAACATTGTCTTCCAATGTAACCGAGTCCCATCAAGTGATCCCATTGGTCGGTCCTTCTTGCTCAACTCCTTGAGCATGCTGGATAGGCAGGGGCAACTCCCACTCTTTTTGTTCAACAACGGCGAGCCTTGAAAAGTTTTCTTGATGTACGCAACATGCCGCTCAACAAGATCTTTGATCCTTCTTCAAATCTATGCAGAAGTGTGCATAAGGATCATGAAAAGATACACGGCTATAAAAATGCGGCACCTGAGGCTCTTGACTTCGGGATCTCTTCTTCTTCCTTTGGATCGGGGACAAGGCTCTCTTGGGAAAGAGAATCTCCCTCATCCTCTTCATTTTCCTCGAACTTGAGGACTCGCTCGATAGATTGGAGGTGAGTCCTCTTGGAGCTCCTCGATATGTCTCTGCTCTACGATGTGCGAGCTCGGTGAAAAGTCACATCGTATATTCTTGAGTCGGTGGTGTGTTCCATTGCTTCCTCCTTTTCAAGAGAAAGCTCTTTTTCTTTCACTTTGCTCAAGAAACTCTTCTTTGCTTTCCTCCTCATCTTACGAAAGGAAAGGTCGGGCCGGTTTCCGGTTCACCGATGATCCATGGTAAAGCGAACGAAGATTCAAAGAATCTTCATCTGCATATTATACTTTCATAGTTTTCCCCCATCGGTGTCATAAATAGGCGGACTTGGCCAAGTCGGCCCATTCCGAGCCGCTTAGCGAGGCCCTTCTTCGTTTTGATTCAACGAGGGAGTCTTACTAGATCCGAATCATCAAACTCAAATAATGAGCGAGCGGGAGCGTGTGTTCTATAGAAGGCCTCGGAGGTGGACTGCTCGATATAATATCCGGTCGATCTCTTCTCTGTCAAAAGAGGGATTTCCCCTTTCATTATGGATAGAAGAACAACGATCTTCTTCCTCTTGTGTTAGCTAGCTGGGAGCGGGATGTTCTCTTGAGCCTCTTCTTCCATATCAGATACTCGCCTCTTCTACATAGTCTTCTCGCTTCTTCAAGGCAGACTTTCCCTATCGGCCTTTGCTAATAGGTCACGATGTTCTCGCGAGTCGACTGATAACAAAAGGCGTAGGTAAGCAATCGAGCTGCGTTCTCGATCACTTTCCTCTTCATCTTCTACGGATTCTTGAGCATCATATAGGTCCCTGCTCATCTTCTAGATCTTCGAGTTTGTTCTTGTTCGCAAGACGACATGGGTCGTAGCCTCTCTAAATAATCATCATCCGCGTTCATATTAGCCGCGTATGTCTCCAAAGCACTTTACCAAACATTTCTCGCTATTCTCGCATACTTTATTATACAAAGCATTATACTTTGCATCCGTCCATGTTTGGATTCATGCTTTTGCAAAGAAGGCTATTGTCTCTTCTCAACCCAGCTTCGCAGTCCTTCACCGCTGGAGTCATTAGGTCTTTGGATCGTAGGGAGTGTGGAGTCGCGAGTGGATGAATTTCACTGTTGGAGCCGGTTCATTCGTCCACCATCGGGACGAATGAGATGCCAATCTAAAGGCAAAGTGGTCTCTCCCCAGGTGGAGTCGCCATTATGTTGGTGACGACAATGGGAAATAGACCAACTATCGAGCGAGTTCTTGACTCTCGATTTCTCGTCCCCGGCGAGTTGCCATTATGTTGCGGTTCCCAGTGTTTTGGCAGATTAGCGAGAGACCAAGATGAGACAACATCAAAACCACTTTTCGGGGCCCCTAGGATCATAGCCCTCCTGGACCGCGAGAGGATCTCTCCAAATAGAGCAAAGAATGATCATACTCTTTGGAAGCTCAAAATGAGATGTTAGGCTAGTTATGAAGCACGAAAGGGGGTTTTAAAAAATGATTTGGTTGAAGGGTTGCTGGAGTTTGGTTAGGAGATCTTAGGTACAGAGAAAGTAATGGAGAAAGGGAACAAAACAACGAGGAGGCTTGAGCAAAAGGGGATAGGCCAAGAAAGTGCCATCCATTGGGGCTATGGAGTCATGAAAGGGGAATTACTTGCAACCACTAGCCAAGGCTTTCAAAGGGCAAGTCATCTACACTAAAGGATCTTTTAGGCGAGATGGTGGAATGGAACATCAAGGAGAGAAATTGAAAGAAGGAAAGAGAACCGAATTTACGTCTATAGTATCGGAGTCGAGAGGTCATTTAACTCCGGACCGCTGCTTGGACATACTTCTAAGGCAGCTCTCAAAGGGGGGACATAGGGTCGCTTTATAGATCGGACCGAGAGGTCATTTAACTCCAGATACTAGCTTTAGCAACTCCAAGGAGAAAAATTTCGCGAGATAAGATTAACAAAGGCGGGGATCTTAGAAAGGCCGGTCGGTCGCGCAAGGATCCTAGTGGACGGGGGCTAGCTCTAATCCCCAGCTTGTTCCCAAACCTTCCGGCTTAAACCCCCTCGAAGAACATCTGAGAACAGACTCTTCAACTAATTCATACATCGACGGCCGAGCAATAACATCCAATGCGTTTGGTTAAATCAATGCGAAATCGACTCCTAGATAGCACATGAAACGAGAAAACATAGCAGGTAGGAGAGCGGAAAGCATAGTGGCACCTAACAAGGGTGAATCCTATGTTATACTTATGTTGCCTACCGAGAAGAACATGAAACGACATGAAATGTAATAACGAGGAGTTAGAAAAACATCACCAATAGTAATAGACCCAAAAGGGATCCTATGAAATGTGCTTTGATTAATTGATGCAATACCGACTCATGTACAATAAGCCCAATGGGCTGTTACAATCCGGAACTTTCTTTTCCCGACCTATTACATACAACTTCTACTGCTACCCCTCCCAAGGTCGTTCTACCACGGTCGGAATGAATCCCTCTACGAGCGGATGCCCAACAAGCCGAACAACAACATACATTATGTTTCTAGGAATTTTTATAGGAGAAGAGAGAGAAAACGGAGATAGATGAACATTATTTAATCTCATTAAGGCGACGATCGGCAGAAGTGTCCACGCCCATACTTGCTTAATGGTCTGTCTCAGCATGTACTGTAGGTACTCTAAGATCGGTTCGGAGATCTCTGTCGGGTCGAGATCCGACCTACGGTGTTTTCGTGAAGTCCTTTCACGTTGTTTTGGAGCTCGCGCTGAGCCTCTTCTAAATAAATGGGCTCGGTGAAAGATTCGTGCACGGTTTCTCCATTCCTCCATTCTCGCCGGCTCGGACGAGTCTTTTAATGAGGCCCCCGTCTCGTGTATTTAATTTCCCCGGCTCGAGAGGCATGGAGAACACTTGTGAGGGACGGCATGTACGTACTGGAGAGAACGTACTTTCTGTCTGTTATTCAACACGGGGTAAACTTTGACAAAGGTGTGCATCTGGTCTTCAAGCGCATTCCTTTCTCCTTTGAAAGCGGGGTTGATCATTAATTATGTCAACGTGCAAACGTTAACCCCCTTTTGAATCTCTCTCCGCGCGGCCTCGCCGGCTGAAATGGCCTCTGCGCGCTAATCCGCACAGGTGGAAAGAAAAGCTGTAAAACCAGGTGGTGATGGTGGAAAAATGCTTTCGAAGGCGTGAGGAGAGGTGGCGGAGTAGCGAGAAACAATGAAAACGACGTGAGAAATGACGACATAGATAGTAGAAGCTCCGAAGATTATCATTTGGGGCGAATTACACGAGAAAAACACGAAAAAACAATGCACGGAGGCGTTAATGTGGGGCCCGGTCACGGTGGAGGGCGATTAGATCTTGATCGTTAGATTTGCACGGGGAAATGGACGGCGTGAGATCTAATCGCAACAATCGCAATCGTGAGGGCGGAGCTGGTGGCAATCGCAATGCACATTCAAAAAGTTCCGAGCGTGACGATCGCGAAGATGTTGCGATGAGAAAGATCAACCGCTCGGACCCCAGGGGACTCGGTTGACGGCTCTCACATTTAATCAGGAGGGAGATGGAGAGGGCGGCGGAGCGACGATGCGACGGGGCCAAGCAGAGTCGTTGGATCGGTCGGGAGATGGACGGGCGCTGCCCGGTCGATCGGGAGGACGACGCGATCGGGGATCGGAAGGTAAGACCTCGCGATTGCGCATCGGGAGGGGAAGCGTATTGAGCGATGGGGCCGTCGGACTCGGCGGGGAAATGGCACGGACGGGGATCGAACGAGCAAGCATCGCGACTCGGGAGATCGGAGCGAGAAGGCTTGCGATTGAAGTCGGAGGATGGAGCGTATCGGGGGTGCGATGCGATCAATCGGGAGGGGTGTCCCGACGGGGAGTTGCGATTGCGATTGGGCATGGGCTGCGATTAGCGCTCCGCGCGTTGGATCTCCGGCGGAAGATCAACGATCGGGAATGGCACCGCGGACTTACGTTATAAACAAATCGACATCGGGGGTTTTTGGAGTTTACAAAGGAAATGCGCCCAGCTGACATCCCGATTGCGATAAGTGCTTTGGACTTAAGCGCTTGGGTCCCCGGCGCGGGGGCATGTGGGGGGAAGTGGTTAAGGGGGTCGGGTGGAAAGGGGCTTAGGCCTATAATAAGGTTGGAAAGAGGGTTTTCGGCCCATTTCTGAATGTAATTTGAGGGGCACAGAGGGAAGGGTAACGATAGAGGAATAAGGGAGGAAAATGGCCACTGCAAAGGGGTAAGGGTAGAATTTGAAGGGGAACTTGAGGGGATTTGAAAGGTAAGATGGGGAATAGAAGGGGAAACAAAATAGAAGCCAAGTGTGAAATAAGAGGGAATAAGAGGCCCTTTGGGCATTTCTTCACAAACGAGAGAGGCTTTATAATAGGAATCGAGCAGAGGGGAATTTATCAAAGGATAAAAGACACATGGAGGCTTCAAGGAGACTGTGTTTTCAGAGGAAAAGCATTCCTTGAAGACTCAACAATGATTTAGCCCCCTATTTGCTTGTCAAAAATTTATAGGGGGGCTAACACCTTGTTCATCCGCGGTTGATGTAAATCCATTTTGAACAGTCTCCCATACTTCGTAACCTTGCGCCAAGAGATAGACCTCCATTCTTCCTTTCCAAAGTGCATAATTATTTTCATTGAATAGAGGTACACCATCCTTGGTATGCTCCATGACCTCCTTCCAAGCTGTTAAGCTCGCTATTGAAGGAACCAAGCTCGCGATACCAATTGTTGGAAATGCGAGCGCTAAGAATCAGTATTCCCTTTCAATTAAAGCATTAGTTAATCTTCAATTATTATTAGTGTTTGTACAATGATAGCAGTCAAACAAGAGGAACACAAATGCACACATTTTTTAAGTTGGAAACCCACTACGGGACAGAAACCACCTAATGCTTTTCTAATAATTCTTTAATATTCAACTCCAATTGAAAATAAAGCTCCAACTTCCTAGAATCTAGAAAATCATTCTTCTCCGGCTCCTGCGGATGGACACTCTAATGCACGAGATTCTTCAGTAGTCAAGCTGAATGGATGCCCTCGACACCTAATGAGCTACAACTCACCCTAGCACCACACCTACCACCCTACATAGAAGAATAAAAGAAGAATGGACTCCGTACCCAGGGAAAATGGTCCACTTTACAATGATATAGAATGATGTAGAAGAAGAAGATATACTAGACCATAACCCCAACTTTGACACGCAACCACCCTAATGATGATCCTAGACCTCCCAACACTCTTTGCCTCTTCAACCCTTGGCGAGGATAGATACTAGTACAATTTGTACAATAATGTATTTACAATGACTAAGTATAATGATACATTTACAATGATTGTATGCCAATGCTCGCCCACTTGAAGACTTCATATGATGAACTTCTTGCTATTGTTATGCACCTTGGTTGTCTGCTCTTGTCATGCTACCCTCTCTGTTGCACCCTTGCTTTTGCTTTGCTGCATAGAGAGTCCGGTCCTTATGCAGCCCTTGACAACACATGATCTAGCTTTTTTCTTGCCTTCTAGTGAGCTCGATATTGAATCTCGGTGTATCTACAGTTATTCTCAAATCCTCAATATCCGATTTTTGAGTCTTGTAGTAGTCCTACGAGTCTTCTTTCCAATGCTAGGTCCGACCCAATTTGGATTCTTCGATAAAGAGCTATGCCCAATCTCTCACAATTCCCTAATTATGGACCTGTCGTTTCGGAAAGAGCGCAATTTTACTGACGTGACACATGTCATTGTTTCTTCATTGGCTACGGATATTGATAGAAAAAAAGTACGGTATCTGTGTGCTATTTGCCACTTTTATGGAATTCCAATCCGATACTCGCGAGAGAGTTATGATGATTTTAGCCGAAGGTCACTTCTTTCGAGATGAATTTTAGAACTGCGCAAAAACTCTCGACTTCCACAAATCATATCTCCAAAAATATTGCGCACCTTGATCTGAAATTTTCATGCATGAGCTTCCTCGGGATTTCTCGCTTCGCCTCATTAAAATTTCATATTACCGAACCTTCGTAGAAAAACATTTAGAGAAAAAATTCCATGATGACCTGTTTCGGATGGCCGAATCCCTTGCACAAGGAGGAAATAGGGAGGGATCACAATTTATATAAATGCTTAAGGTGAGAGGGGGCTGTCAACAAGTGAACGTGGGAGGGATTTTAGGAGCTTAAGAAATATTAATTATGAATTTTCAATAACCCATGCCCCAACCCCATGAGGGTTTTAGCCCACTATGCTTGGGGTTAAAAACTTCAAACATGAATATCTCTCAAACGCGTGAAGAATTACATGGCGTGCCATATCATATATCGAAACATCTCGACAAGTAGAAACCATAAAAATAATTGCGGCCAAGAATATATTAATTTGGTAGGTCAAAATTCCCATAAAATATTGGGTTGAAAGCCCTCTGGTCAGTGCTTGGGTTGACATCAATGACAACTACTAATCACCGTAGCTCAAGCGACATCTCGAGGACAAGAAGCCTCGCGCTTCGGTTCCCTCCTAATGTTGCACCTACTCAACGGGCGAGTGTTTACCAATCCTTTCCCCCGGTAAGGATATGTGGTTGCCCCAACCCAAGTGAAGGTTAGGCGGTAGCTCCAGCCCTCCTCCATCCGGTACCTCCAGATTGCCGCATCCCCTATGATGCAATATGACCAGGCCAATGCCGCCAATCTCAACCTTCGAGACTCTTTTCATGCCAAAAGAGTACACCAAGCTCTCCCGCTTACGTCCACAACCAAGCCCCGATCCCTCAAGTCCCGCAAAGCCAATTTTGACACCCAATGGTTCTTAGCATTCCCTTGGCCTAAGGTAGAGGTACATACCAAAATCCCCAAAGGACCGTTACGCCGAAACGTTGCTTCTAGTAAAGCCGCGCACACCCTACGAGTATAGTAGATGACTTGGCGCAATCCCCTGCCGCCAGTATCAACATTAGAAGTCCTCCGGTCATGCGTCTTTCACAACATAAATCTCTACTAAGCGCCATGGGTGTTGTGGATCCTTCAAATGATCGTTTGATTGTCTTCGATGTTGACAAGTCGGAAGCATCCACCCCCTACCCTACATCGCGTCGCCTTCCAAGTACCCTGTCGAGATCCGGAATGCCAACATCTCCCGATGTATCATTGACGAGGGCATCCACCTACGTGATGTCCGCATGCGTTGTTTGGAAAAATGTCATATCGCTCGGGTTAACTCCCCTCACCACTATCGCCCTCCATGTGTGGGATGGACACTCTTCCTATCCCCTTGACATGTTCCGCAATTGTCCTATTACTCTTGTGGGAAAACCTGTTATGTGTTGAGGTTGAAGTCATTGATGCCCCTTAGACTGAAACATTATATTGGGTCGTAGCTAGTACTTATATGAGCGTCTGTTGTCCCATCTATGGTTCACGTAAGATGTGTTTTCCTCACAATGGAAATATTTTCACTATAGATCTACCAACATATTACAAGGCGAAGTCTCGGACCTCTCCAAAGTCCATTATTTCTTTGGTGGCCAATAAACAAATAGTTGAACCTTCGACCAAGTAGCTCTCACACCGAAGTCTATAAAGATTCCTCTTTGCTTGGTTCATTCCTGGTCTCACCCACTCTTATCCTTGACCCTAGCTCTTTGAATGTTTACATGATGCAATCACCTCGATCGACCTCAAATGGTACGGTTCAACTAGTCGGCAACCTAGCCCTTTGCAACCTACTCCTAGTATTTCGACTCGACCTTCGGGACCTCCTCCTCAAGGCCCCTTCATGCGCTAGCTAGTATCCACGATCCTATTTTTCCTCATGGAACGACGCTTCCCCCTAGCCTTAACCATTTGGGGAGCTATTTCGCCCTGGCCATTACCCCTCCGATCGAGATATCGTTTCTTGCTCCCCCATACCGGAGTATTTTTCGGTACCTTACTGTGGCTACCTTGACCCTTCTCAACATGACCACAGAGGTCCCATTATGGTACATTGATCCCCCAATCCAATACCTCTCCGGTCAACTCAAACCTTACACTTCTTTGATCCCACCAGATCCTGGGCGGTTGCTATGACCCTTCCCTTTGCTTTTGTGCCTCAACTACCTCGATAAGAATCTACTCTTGTTGCAAAATCTCGGGGTGAGGGGGGGGAAATCTCGCAAAAAGGCACCTAAGGACAAGGTTGCTCGAAAAATACATGCTCCTCCTAAGCCTCCAAAGCATACACCTCCATGTTATTTTTCAGTGATGTTTTCGATCATGCCACCCACAATTGTCCCGAATTGACTCGTCTCAAACCCATGGTCAATGAAGAATTTCCGAGTCTCGATATCCCGAGTGAGTCCATGTTACTCAAAGCTGAATTCATCCAATAAACTCAGAAAGAATTTGCACACACAAATCAACCTTATGCTTGTGTGTGATTTCCATGGCCACTATACTCACTCTCTTGTCTCGGCACCTCGATGATTTCCGCGTACCTCCTTGGAAGGAAATCTTTGTTTTCCAATTCGAGGCCAAGCACAACGCTGTCCCATTTCTTCATTACTTGTGATTTTTCGCTTCAATAGAACCGAGAGGACACATCCACTCCCATTAACATACCCCCTCCCAATGTCAAGATGAAAAGAGTCTTTGGCCACTATCCTCTGATTTGTCATCATCTATGAGATCCATGGTGGAAGAACCCCTCTTCGGGCATCCCCTTCTATTTCGCCTTATGTCCATTCAATGATCACGTTGGACTCAACATTGGTAGATTATTCATCTACTTGTTCTTTCGCGTCACCCTCCATGACGATGCACATGTGAACCTCATTTCTCGTGACGATGAGTTAGGTAGCTTCGCCGCATCACGTTGTCTTTCTTCCACCAATCACCCCATCTTCTATTGCGATGACGACATTATGGAAGCATTTACCACCCCTAAATTTATTTATCCCCCCTTACATCGAAACCACGCATTCGAACCACATACACCTTGTGGTCATTACATTGACACCCATTGTTTTGGTAAGGGGGTACCCATATTTGAGAGTCCCGGAGAAGGCAATTCTCCACAACCCTCCCTAGTGCATCTAGTGAGTGTCGACTCTAGTACCATGATTCTTCCCCATTTGGAAGAACCTCATAGGAGAGTTCCATATCACATTAGATCACTCTAGGGATGATCCACTTCATCATTCCTTCCTCTTGCATCAACAACCCAATCGCTTAGACATTGTTTTTGACCAACCTCTATATTTTTTTAGTGAGCACCAGTCTTTCATTATCTCCGAACGCACTATTTGGTATAGTGACACCATGTACACTGGCGCTCCATAAACTCCTCTTGCTAGGGGAATCATTCCCACCTTTTCATACCGGATCAATCCTCTCCATCACATATGCTTGAGGGCGGTATCCCATGCTTGGGGGCATGATGGCACCCCTAGCCACCTTCTCACTTGATTAACCAAAGTGCTCGGCCTAGCACACGGTTGATGTCTATGTATGGTCGATTATCCTCCCATTCCTTGGATAGTTGGACCCTATCGGCCTCTCCGACAGAAGCCATATATTGTAGATGTTTGATACCCTATCTTCAAATATTCTTCTTTATGTGATACCATACTTACCACTTGGTCCCTCCTTGCTTCGACTCTGGTGGGTGGGGATGATTCTAGACCTTCTCTAGTATTTCATTCTCGAATTCTTTTCTTACCTTGATTTTTCACGGGACCATCCTTCCAAGAAGCACATTAAGGCCACCTTTAGACAAGTAAGGTCACCTACCTTAAAGTTTTTGATCTCAATTCCAATGGTTGGTTTTTGCTGCTATGATTTTTCGCAAGAATTTATGGCCTTTTCCTCCTCTCCACATTCACCACATCTACACTTGCAAATGAATCAAATTGGAGGGAAATTGCCTTATTAAAAAGAAAAAACACCCCAATTTTTCTTTCGCAGAATTACAACCAAACCATGGCTCTGGCTTTGACGAACGCGTGAAAGCATCATTGGAAATCTCTCACCAGGCACTTAAATGGGTATCCTTTTGTTTTTGGTGATTTGATACTTCACCCGGGAGAAGCCTTTTTTCCAAGAAGGGTCACTAAGTCGCTTATCAAAATCGAATTTCCTCGCTTGCGCCACTTGTAATTGGGGCACCACTTTGCCCCTATACTTTTTGATGCTCATGTCAATTTTTTGACGTGAGTAAACATCATTTACTCATGTTTTCATGGTCCCCACCGGACTTATTCTATGTGGCAGCATCATTGAATCGCCCTTGTTTAGAGCATCCGATTTGAGTCATCATTGCATCCATGGAGTTTGTACCGTGTCCCCTTTGTCTCCCGTCACGGTATTCTATTGATTCGGATTTATGCGGGAACGCAACAAAAAATACACATCTAACCATAAATAAAAAGATGCGTGTAAAAGCATAAATAACACTTCATTTCATTAATATCGAAAAGAGCTGGAATTTGCTTAGAGACGGTAATGGAAATAAACTAGCTAGGGTGTTGGTAGCTTATCTATCGAGAAGAGATGTGGCTGCTACAAGCCTCCGAGCTGTGTTACAATGAGGCTCGAGGGCCTATTTATTATTTAGAAACAATGGAAAACCCTAAACATTCAAAACCCTAACCCTAGGAGATGAGAAGCGCCAAAACTATGGGCCCCGTTTGGGTAAATTGGTGTTTCAACTTCACGGGGACATAACTTTGGCATACGACCTCCGTTTGATGCGCATCATACCTCGTTAGAAATATATAACCGAGGACTACAAAATTTGATGTGAGAAAACATGGGTCCATGGGTGGACCCATGTTGCTCCTATGTTTCCCAAAAAATGTTGTTTAGGGCCTCAAAAAGACTCCAAAAGTTCAAGACCCGAAAAGATGCTAAAAGTAGTAAGTTGTCTTTCGAAACTAAAAAGCTAAAAGAGACAACTTGTGGGGCCCCAAATTGAATAGGTAGGTGGCCACAAATATCCACTTGGATCATTCCTCCTTTTAGGAGGAAATGGTCCCCATTACATTGAGTTCCTCCATGAGATGAGGAAACTTACGTTGAACTTGGTCCCTCGGTGAACCACTTGCCTGTGGTGCGGGAGTTAGCCAACTTTGACAACTTGATACGGTTGGATCTTCTCGTTGGTGAGTGTTCTTGATTTGCACATCCATGATACAATTTGTGGTGGCATGTTCCATGCGATGCAGCGGTTTTAACTACTATTGGTGTGAGTTGTTCTTCAATGTCGAGGAGGTGTCCGGTAGAGGTGGGAAGTAGGGACGAAGGTGGTCCACATTGAATATCGGGTGCGGCATCAGGGGAATGGTGGAATACTAAGCTCGAAGGAATTTTTTACCTACAACCTTGGTGATGGTGTACGACACACATCATAGCGGGCGAAGCTCGCGGTGGGGGTCTTGTGAGGTGCTCCTTACGCAAATGTAGCCACACTTTGTCACCCACGTTTCGTAAGTTTTGTGGCACTTCGATTTTGATCATGTCGTTGTTTGTACTTAGCATTGGTTTTGTCCAATATGTCATGAACCTATTGGCGAATGTGCTCGAATGCGCTCAATGAAGTTGTTCGCTTTTTCGCGCGTATTTGGGACATTAGCCGAATCGGCTTGAATAGCCACAAATGGCATGGCTACGTCAATGGGACATAGTGCTGGAACCCCAAGCCCACTTGAAAGGGGATGTGGTCGATTGAGCTATGGAAAGCCCCGGTTATAAATGTGTTGTACATAGGGAGGATCTCATCCCATGTGCGTGGATGCTTTTAATTGTACATGCACGATGTAATGTGTACAATCATCACATTGACGACCTTTATCTCGCCATCATTTTGGGGATGAAAAATTGTGGACCTTGTGAGCTCTTGGTGTCCGGCATTGACTAAAAGGCCTGGACCAAAATGTGCTCGTCCGAGAACCTACTTGTCCTAATCTAAGATGATATATTGTAGCATCCCAAAGTGCACCCACACTCGTTCAAAGAAGAGTTTAGCCGGGGGCTTCGCTGTGATATTCTTCTTGTAGGCCGCCATAATGGCCATCTTCAAGGATATGTCAATGACCTCATGGAAACATAGTCGTTTCCATGCTTAATAGAAGGAAGGCCTAACATGTAATCCATGGAGATGGATTCCCAAAGATGCGACTAGGGGTAGGTAAGCAGTAGTATAGAGGCCTTCGCTTCTTGATGGCTCGGCTAGCAATGGCACGAAAGCGATGCGGGGATCTGATGTCCTTCGACATCTCGTCGAGAAGGTTCGACCCAATAGAAATACTTACGTAAATCGCTGCCACTATTTTCTCAACCTCGAAATTCCCGGTGACTCGGCGGCTAGAGTGTGTGCTTCCCATATCATCTTGGCATGCTCGCTTGAAGGAACACAAAGAGAATTGTACTAGTAGACACTCATGGTCAGCTATCTTGGAGGTGAAAATTTGGAACTTGCGTACCCCCCAAGATTGCCTTGTATGTGTGGCCGAATACGGATCAAAGCTCTTGTAGAGAAGTGGCCATTTAGAAGTCTTCAGTGCCCACAAGATTTGAGAACGGTGGTTAGCACCATGATCGGTGGTCAAAGTCGGGGCGGTCCGCAAAAATTATTGGTGTTAACCTTCTTATACTTGATGTTCAAATGAAATTGTTGCGAATATGTGGACAACTTCTAATGGCGATCGGCTACGTAAATTCACTTGTGTCTTTATGAGCTACGGGGGTTTGGTGGTGCATTGTGGATGATCATTTCCTTCCCCCAAAATGTAATTCTTCCATTGGCGGAATGCCCTAGCACAATGTAATATATTTCTTTGTCATAAAGTGGGATACTTGCGATCTATGCTCGGACGGTGTCCATCAGCTGTCACGTATGCCACTCTGGATGCCCTTTGTTGAGTAAGAACTACCCCAATAGCATAGTCGAGGCATGTCCGTCTCAATCTAAAATGGTTGTTGCAAGTCGGTAAAGTGAGCATCAGGGGTAAAGGTGATATGAGAGAATCCCAACACGAACTGTGATAGAAATTAGCAAGACCCGAGAGAAAGTTGCGAAGCTCTTTTAGAGTGGTTGGGGCCAAAAAATCTCGAATTACTTGGATCTTGGTTGGATCCACATGCACCCTCGTTCATCAATAATGTATCCTAGATACGCAGTCTCCATGTCCCATCCTTCTTTCGTACTCGAACACGATCAAGTTCCCGATAGGGCGATGAAATCGAATCGGATGTGACCTTTCTACAACAACTCCTAAATCGCCTCTTAATTTCATCGTTCTCCCGAACGAGGCGAGAGCGTCGATAGATCGGTCCCATTGGGTAGCGACACACCTAGGGTTAGATCAATGGGGTGCTTAACCCTCGACAGTGCATAGCACCCGCTTTCGTGGGTGAGGTGAAGATGTCCCCGTACTCCTCCACAACCTTGTCCATTTGTCGTTGTCGTGTAGAGGAACCTGTTTGGAGATCGTGGCCACAATCTTCTTCTTGCCTTGGGGGCGGATCATTAGGAAAACAAATTTCTTGCTTTTGGAAATGAGATTACTACATTTTTTGCGCGTAACCAAAGAGATAACGACGGGTGGTGGTACCTTTGGTATCCCGTACAACTTATTTCCAAAGTAACAACAACAACACGAGGTTGGGACTCATACACAACATGTCACTTCCACCAAAGTATGGTTGGCCTAATAATACATCACAAACATACGAGACGAGAAATGTCACATAATATCTCATCCATGAAGGGCTTGATGCTATAGGTAAGGCGACATGATGTTGGCTAAAGCGTAGATCCCGTCCTCGGTGAAGCCACCCAATGGTGTATGGTTTTGGGTGTGCTATGGTCGGAAAGCCCAACCGCCTACATCGGCGTCCGAGAAATGAGGTTCTTTTGGCTCCCATTGTCGACGATTAACTATAGTGGGGAAACCTTTACCCACATCTAGGAGTGGAAGAGACACTTATCCTCCTCCTAGCATCTTCTCGATTCCTCATACACGGATCTTCGCGGTGGCAACGAGTGGCGCTTGGGGCTCCGCTTCAATAATTTTTTCCCTTTTTCATTCCCCTTGTCATGTTTTCTTGATTCGTAGTCGGAGCATGCATCCGATTCGCGTAAGCCCTCATCTTGGCCACCGATGATCGCTTGGCACGACACTCGTGTTGTGATCGAGCTATAACGTAACTCACACAACTTTCCCCCGTATCCTTCTTTTGGCTTCGACGGTATTGTTCTTTTCTTGCAACTTTGGCAAGTTGTCTTGGGCCTCCATGCCTTGGCTTTGTCCTTTGTTCTGCAAGGCTTTTGGGGGCACCTTTCCCTTGCTTTTGATTCGCGATCCGAAAGTATCGCTTCTTCGTTTGAATTTCTACTCAATCTGGCAACATACCAGGTATGTCGTACCAAGCGAGGAGATGTCGAGGAACTCCATTTCCTCTGAATGTATCCGTGAAAAAAATTGCGATACTTTTAGCTTTACGCAAATGTTTCTACGAATCTTTGATACTCAACTTTCGTGCGCAAGGTAAGTGGAACAAATTCGTCGGCTCATGCACATCTTGATCCCTTTGTTGCCGCAACACTGGCCCCATTATAGGTACTTGTCCTCATAGCTCCCCACGTTTGGGTGGTATTGTTCCTTGATGGCATCTTGAAAAAAGAACTCCAAGTGTGTACGGGCGAGAAAAGAGAGGGTTTTGTCTCATCCTTTTTCTCACGATGAGGTTTTCCTACTAGTCCTTGACATGGGGGGTAGTTTTGAGGAGTGAAAAAATAATCTTCCCTCTGAAGTCGAAAAAGAGTCATGAGCGAGAAATATCCTTATAATAGATTCAACCATCTATCTGCCGACATGCGCATCTATTTGGCCCTCAAATATGGGAATGTCAAAGTTTAATTGTACCTTAAAGGGAGCCGCGCCTCCATAGTGGGCTGCTGGATGCGGATACACTTCGATGAGCAATGGATGAAGGATCTAGGCAAAGTTATCCATCATCGCATTCCTTTGTTTTTCGAGGGCCTCCCTCGAGGCAATATTTTTGATATTATCTCCACTCCCTCATCTTTCTTTTCGTCCCCCATGGGCGGCCATCGAGTTTTGCGAGGGCCGATCTTACAAAGGTTCAACCAAATCGAGCCCCTAACTCCTTATACCCCAAACTTGTTGGGAACATGTAAAGAAGGATTGAGAAAAAAGTAGAAGACTACGATACCACTTGATTCGGATTTATGCGGGAACACAACAGAATACACATATAACCATAAATACAAATATGAAGTGGAAATAACACTTCATTTCGTTAATATCAAAGAACTCAAATTTGACTTACGGACGGAATGGAAATAAACTAGCTAGGGCGTTGGTAGATTTTATTTGAGAAGAGATGTGGCGACTACAAGCCTCCGACGTCGTGTCACAATGAGGCTCGAGGGCCTATTTATTATTTAGAAACAATGGAAAACCCCTAAACATCCAAAACCATAACCCTAGGAGATGAAGTCGCCAAAACTATGGGCCTTGTTTGGGTAAATCGGTGTTTCAACTTCCCGAGGAGGTAACTTTGGCATCCAATCTACAGTTTTGATGTGCACCATACCTTGTTAGAACTATCTATACGAGGACTAAAAAATTTTGATTGAAGCAACATGGGTCCATCAATCCCTGGTTTTCCCAAAAAAAATGTTGTTTAGGGCCTCAAAGACTACGGAAAGCTCGGGACAGGAAAAAGCTCGCTAAAAATAGTAAGTTGTACCGAAACCGAAAAACGCGAAAGAGATAATGTGTGGGGGCCCCCAGTGGAATAGGCGAGGTGGCCACCAATATCCACTTGGATCATCCATCCTTCATCGCTTTTTACCTCTCTCATGTCGCACATTTTGGCCTCCAATCATACTCTTTGTCCCTTATCCCTCCCCGGGTTGAGTCAATAGGCGCCGGAGTCATTCATGCCCTTTATGCTCTAACAAGGGAAGTCACCCGGACCACTACTCAAGTACTTCCCCATTCCACCATTATCCCTAGTGTCAGCCATCTATCATTCGCTCTACTATTATCCTTCGTGCCTTAGTTGAGGATTCCCTCATTACCTCACCCATGGCGAACCTCCTTCTTTCGACATTAGCTTAGTTCATTCCGGATAACGGGTCTAGAGGGTGGTGTACCTTGGTTCCAGATCTTCCACTCTTGTTTGGTGCTCTCCAATTACGCAAAGGGACCCTTTATTTCCCTTTGACTTGATTGTTTCTCGGTTCCGGCCTCCTTATGGCATGATCGAGCTCAGGTATACTTGATGGTTCGGTGATGCAGTCAGATTATACCGAGTGATTCCCGAGTGTGTGTGAGATGTTTTAGACCTCATGCGGGGTGGCCCTTCGGGTATCCCCCACATACGGATGACCTCTTTACTACGTACCTTGGATGCGACTACGCGAATTTGATGGTTCTGGCCTTAGCTTCTTGCTGACACCTCTTTTAGTTTTCATGTATCATTCGGATTTTAGCAGCCCCTTCCCATTTTATGGGAGCCTCTTTGATTGTTATTATATCTCATGTAGTCGGATATGTGTCGTATAAGTATTGGCTATTTTCCCGGGCACGATATGTATGTATTGGGATCCATTATGTTTTTTTATTTGGCCTCCATGATTATGCTAGCATGTACTATATATCTCGGTCCCATGTTTGTTGGGCGCACCATTATTCTTTGTAATTTTTCATCTCGACAGGTCATATGTATGCCTCTCCCCTGCCTCATTGAGAATAGGTACTCACTCATTAAAGAGACTTTTCGCACACGTAAGTCTCGCCTCCTCGGGGTCTTGTCCTTTCTCGCTCTCGAGTTCGTCATATATTTCTCTCTCTCACACTCCCCTTCGGTGTCTAGTGAAGTTGTGTTCTTACAACATACTTCGGTCATATGATTAGCTCTCGAACGCTCGCACGCTAGGGGGGAATCACGGTACACCAATTTTTCGGTCATCTAACTTTGTTACTATTAGATGGACTAAAGTACACCATGTAAGACCAATTTTACCATAGTAAAATTTCTTTTCACTATGAGAAATGATTTAATAACCCATAGCTTTTATTAAATTATTTTGACTCTAAACAGAAACACGCACGAGGAATAATTAAATAAATCCTTATTTTTTTTCTTTTCCTCTAGGGATAATTAACTAAAGCATTTCTTAATTAATATTCCCTGGTCATATTTAACTCCAAAAACATGAGAATTAATTAGATAAATTATTATTTATCTTATTATTCTCTAGGAATAATTATTTAAATCATTCTTTAATCATATTCCCTTTTCGTTGAATTTGAATAAATCATTTTAAATAATTAAATAAATCATTATTTATTTAATTATTCCTTAACCTCATCCTTGAAATAATAAATAAACCATTCATTTATTTATTATTTCTAAATAAAAGGGATTTAACCAATTCTAATTTCATTTTTCGCTCCACCAAAAATAATAAAATATTCCAAGTAAGTTGGATCTAGATTTGGTTAATAGTATTTTAACTATGCACCAATATCTAGACTAACTCAATAATTTGTTATAAATAGAAGGGTTTTTCCATTCATTCACTACCTTTTTTTTAATCACCTTTTGATCTATACTTTCTTTGGTCTAACTTTGATCCTCCATCATTGTCATATTTTTTTCTACTCTTTTTTCTTGTGAGCTCCCTTTGAGTTCTATTTTGTCCGGGTTTTATGCACCATCGAGAGAGAGATCTTGGATGCTGAAGCATTGAGGACATACAAGAACCCATCCCATTTAGGGGGATTGGTAACATATTTACGTGTTCCCTTGCGAGGGTGTCATAATATCTGAAAAAAAATTCTTTATAAATTCTTTGGTCTTGTCCATTGGATGTATGGAGAAACTCTTGTTTATTTTCGCCATTTAATGTCTTTAAATGCATAGATCTAGATTTTTGTAGCTTTATTCTTATCACCCATCGCGGATCTAAGGAAATTGACAACCACATTTGATGTTAGGGTTGTTTGTTATGCACGCCCAAAGTGAGTTTTTTCATATATGCTTGTGATTAGAATTCACTCTAACACCCTATGCAAAACCAGTCGAGAGATCAAAATACCTAAAACAAGCTTGGATTTCTTAGGGTTTCTTCACCAATACCTTAAGGAAGTTTCTGTCTCCAACCACACGTCGAAGTGCTTCACTATGATTAAACCTCCTCCATTCCCAACCCTTAGTAATTTTCATGAGACCATCTCACATGGTTCCTAAACCTTCAAATAATCGAAATCTCAAGAAAATGAAAGAACCCCATCACACCATGACTATAGAGAAATGGAAAGGCAAGTCCAGAAATCACTCTCACACCCAACAAAACCCATGCTAATGACAACAAGAGAACCAAATACACAAATGCATGTACCATGCATTCACAAACTAGATTAGGAAATCACACATGCAACCTATTACTTCGCAAGTATTCTTGTAGAAGTTGCTTGATCCAACCTTCACTTGCTTGTACTTTTCTTTTCCTTGTCCTTCCTTTTTGCTTCCTTTTGTTTGCATTCTCTAATGCTATAGGTTCTCGAGAATGCTCTAGAGTGTGCGAAATATTTTGAGAGAATACGAGAGAGCTTCAGCTAAAGCTGATAAAAGGTTCACCAAACAAAAGTTGTGAATTGGTCCTCATAAGCCTTTTTTATAATTGAGTGGCTCTATTTTCTTCATTTTTCTTCAATTTTCCTCTTATGAAAACCTATGGCCTTTCTCATATCCATTCCTTTCTCCTATTTTCCTTTATTTTCATAAATAAATGCCAATTAATGTCTCTTTGCCTTTGCTAATGCATTTTCCAATTTCCATAGCTATAATAGACCAAAGTGGCACCCACTTGGAATTTTTTTCCCAACATTCAACTTGGAATATGTGTCACATGACCTTGGTCTTATTTTTCCTTTATTAAATTTTATTACATAAACTTTAACGTAGGGTTGTTACGATGTTACATATCAAATTTTAGCTCTATTATAAAAAAAATCATAAGTTTCCCATAAGTATCAATCTCCTTTAAATGTTCTATCGGTACCTCATCAACTACAAGCCAATAGCCAAGGCATTAGTACTATAAAATGAACATTGATATACCATTAACACATAGTTGTGTAGTGCATTTCATATCGGAGGTTTAAGGGCATGGAAATATTAGAAGAATTGGCAAATGAAATCATTAGTACAATCTTCTCTCTTGAATCAATATTCTAATGCTTTTAAGTTGCAAGGCCATTGAAAAATTGCCAAATGATTATGCCTACATAAATTGGTTGTTGATATAGAATCATTATTTTGAGGATAAACACCATTTGAGGAGAATGTAATAAACAACATGGGGTTCCTTTAGATGTTAGTTAGTTATTGAACCAGAGTGTCGAAATTATGATATTCATGAAAGTAACAAAAACTATTTAAATATGTTACACGACACTCTTAATGCATGAAAAATCCAATTATGGATTAATACTACTAACTTAAGGTCGGAACTACAATGCTATAGTTTCAACAATAACATTTTTTTTCTTCCAACATTGTTGCAACAACAATTACATTGATACAACATCATAATTTATACCCAAATCTAGTAACAACGACATGAATCAAATTTCAGGAACAAAGAACAACCATAAATCCAACACTTTAATGTCTAATGTGAATTTTATTTTATTTTATTTTATTTTATTTTATTTATTTATTTATTTATTTATTTATTTATTTTTTATTTTATCGGATGGTCAGTAGAAACCATTAACATTAGTTATGGAAAGTATAATTCTTCTAAACATGTTTATAAAATATTAAATAATTGTCATGATCCATGGAAACTAATTGCCACGATGGTGATCATGTTGCATTACATCAATTTCTACCTACAATTAATTTTGGTTATCGTAATTCATAATTCAATATAATTTTTTTAAACAATATGGAAGTCTTATATGTTTTGTAAATGTTTTTATCAAACCATAATTCAAGTAATAGAATAGTATGAAACTAAATTGCTTGTTGATATAATACATTGAGAGCAAGTACATTTATGGTAGCCATGTCATTGAAAGGAGTGGTGGGTTAGAAACATGTTTTGATTAAGATCACAAAGTATATGTAATTTTGTTCATATTTATTATCCACGATATTTACATTAGCCACATTCAAATTTTATATGTTTGTTTATTTACTTATGATTTGAAATTCATGAAAACCAATATTAACCGAAGGTCATTCCTTCATTTTTATTTTTTTTAAGAGATCACATGTTATTTTCAAATTTCTCCATGTTTCTAAACCAGTAGTCTTTACTTATGAATTAAAGATTCGATATTTCTAGCCTTTTGGGATTTTAAATTGTGTTGGGTCTATATTAGAAACTAGAGGTAATTATGGCTTATATCAAGAAATAAAATATTAAACCCTGTTATGATAAGACAATTTCACATTGTATTATCAAACTTTTCCTATTTGAAAATCAAACAAATGTAAATTTATCTTTTTTTTTAATTATTGATTTATTGAACTTTATACTCCTAGGATTTACAGTTAAGGATATAATGTCAAATTAATTTAATGGTTCCATTTAAGGGAGATACAAATCCAACATATTTCAAATTCAATGCATTAGGGTTTAGTGTTAAGGCTATCCTAACAAATAATTTTGTTAAGTGGATCTAATTATTACACATCAAATTTGTGAAAATACCAAGGTTTGTAATGTTTGGTCAAAATTCACATACAACATATGTTGTTTAAGAATATATTTCTTTCAATTTCTAGGTGACTATGATTCATTATTTCTTTTATAGTTAAAAATGTTTATTTCTATAGTTATAGTTTTATATGAACAATATATTAGATAGTAATGATTTTAAAAATAAGGTGTTCTTTTTAATCATGATAATTCCACCACACTCATAATTGAGAACTCATTGCACTTTATATTCTACACTAAAACAATTAAAATCCATGAAACCTAGAGTTGATCATTTCTCCATCTCAACCTAAACTGAAGACCAAATATGGAGTTATGGAAATTTATGGTTTAAGTATTTTTTAGTATTTTTACTTCGAGCAAATAAAGTTTTCTTCTTTAATTATTTTAAATTATATTATTCAAATTTTAATGCTTATGCACCCTAGATTTGTTGTTTGTCTCAAACTACCCACTGTTATAACATAGAATGTGGATTACATATTTTTTTTTCACTAATAGATCTTTTCTCCTAGGAAATATATTCACCTTATTAATCTTACAACTTCCAAATTTCCATGACCCCACAAGGCCATATTTTCCAAATGTAAAAACTTAAATAAAGTGATTCAATTCAAACACTATCTACACATATTTTTACTAAAGATTAATGAAAATAGTTTATCGATAATGCATGACCATAAATTAATAGCATTTTATGTTAATATCATATACACATCCAAATGTCTTGCCATTCCTATGAGCCCATATACATATTATTTCTAGATTAATCAATCGTCCTAAAAAGATCAAATATTTGGAACAGAAAACAATTTATAGAGCGCAAAAAAGTGAGGAAACATTTGCAATTCCAAAGATTTAAGCTTTCTCTTCATTTATAGATTAAAGATTAAGATGGATCTAAACCCATACTATTTCAATTTTTTAAATCATCTCATTGTTGTGCATGTGCATACTTATTTGTTTATTATTGGAAATTAAAATAACATGAGCATTATCATTTATATTTTATTTATTATTAGCAATAATTGTATTTTATTCAATTTATTAATTTTTTAACCTATATAATCTCTTAGATTATTTAATGAAAAATATTCAAAATACTTACATTCAAAAATTGCAAAAAATGCCTTATTTTTAGAATTTACCAAATTTTTTCTTATTTATATAATATTTAATGATAAGTTTATAAATGATTAAAGAAATAATATTTTTTTCAAACAAATATATTATTAATTAAAATTTTCTAATAACATATAATTTTAAAGCCGCAATTTCAATTATTTACTATTATGTCAACTATATTTTAAGATAATTAGATACTTTTTGTATTCACTCACATAGTATTTACCTTATCTTCATGAGGTGACACCTTACCTTACACATATCCTTCAATGTAGAATGTGCCTTTAAGTGCATTGGGAAAAAAGTTTGATTATGTATTAATTTATGTGCTATAATCTATTATAAAATGGATCGACTAATAACTTCAACGCCTCCATGCCTAATGTATTTTGCAAATTTGGAGATTTAAGCAAATTTATGCTTTAGCATTGTTTTAAGGAGTTTTAAACAAATTAATGCTTTAGCATTTTTTTAAGTGGTAGTTCAAGTAGATGTTTATTTTATTATATGTGATATATTTTAACATGATTCTAGTCTTTGTTGAGATGTTAAAAAAAAATTATTTCCTTGAAAGTTAACATTGAGAAATTGAGTGTACAATGAAAACATGTTTTTATATGTCATTTTGTATGATGTAATTTAAGATTGAAATTTGTATACTATGTCTATGTATTTATCTTTAGTAATGTATGTGAAAACATGAATGAGAAGATGGAATTCAAAAATAAATGAAAGAAAAATTGAAATTTTAGTTACTTGTGATTAGGCATTGTTTTGATGTGTTAAATGTGTTTTAATTTGTTTGAAATATGTGAAAGCTTGCATGTGTTATGAAGAAAAAGACATTTTATGGTCAGAAAATGTTACTAAATAACATAAAAATTACTTGATATCATTGCATGTTTTAAGTTATTATTTTTCCAACAATATTTATCATCAAATTCACAAAAAAAATTAAAATCAACAATATATTCAGAACAAAGAGCATTTAATGATATCTCTTTGCACCATCAAAGACAATTGCTAGCTTTATTGATTCTCGCATATGCATTTGACATCATGTTATCCAAAACACTTTAGGATATGGACAAGCACTCCCAACTATGTGGGGAATTGATAAAGTCCATAAAAATATTTGTGTCCTCTTCCATTGTTGGGGAATACATGTACACTCGTCACCCAATTCAGAGCTCTTTTCCCAAAAAATCAACACAACAACAACTCCTCCAAGGCCAATCCCTATTCCCATCCCTAGATGCTTTCAATGATATGATTTCATTTAAATGACTCAACCATCCCACTTTAATGTTACTAATATTACTATTATTATCAACTTCTCCTGTAGGCCTTTATTTTGGTTGCATGTTTGCAAAGGATACCCACATAAACATGTATTATTTTGAAATGAACTCTACTCATTCCATGTAGTATATTGTGTTCCTTTTGGAATTGGTCCACCAAAGATTATTAGATGAAAAGTTAAGAATTGCCAACATTGATAATTTAGAGAGCTCGGGTGGAGATCCCTCCACTCAAATTATTTTTGGCCAAGTCAAACTGCTCTAAAGTATATATCTCACTAAGAGTTGTGTGTGTATTCTCCCTTCTAGTTGGTTCCCCTGATAAATTCAATAAGCGAAAGGTCGCTCAAGCTTCCCATGGTTGTAGGTATATCCCATATTGGCTTTGACAAATTAAATATGGTGTGCTTGTACTCAAGAGATATGGAAGTGTATATTCATTTCCCCTTTCATGTCAATCATGAGAAGCACGTACGATGTATCTAAACTCAGAGATCCGTGAAGATCCATTAATTGTAACTCCTTACAATGTCTATTAAGTTTAGGGACTATTATTAGATAAATCTAACACACTCGCAACTTTGTGAGATTACCGATCCAAAGAGGAATTTTCGTCATGGAGATTATTATACACTTAACACTCTTAAGTCATGAAAATATCCAAGATACCTTGGAAGCTCACACAATCGATCCATTTTTCCTTAAATCCAATACCTTGAGATGAGTACAATTTGCCAAAGATGCGCAGTGCAAAGTCCCACGAGTTATTAAAATGAGTAGAGAAAACATACATTTTTCCTTAAATCCAATACCTTGAGATAGAGTACAATTTGCCAAAGATGCGTGTGCAAAGTCCCACAGAGAAGTTATTAAAATGAGCGAGGAGAAAAACATCCATAGAAAATGGATAGGAAATATCAAGACTTCCGCTAAAATTATTATTGGATAAGGAGACAGAGTGGTGTTTTCTATGATTACATATCCCAAAAGATGCAAACTTTCACTTCCATTTGCATATTGATATAATGTATCAATGTTGATTACTAAGGATTCATTCATTGCAAAACCCACGGGAGTCTACCAAGATAGGGATGACAACCTTCCACTAAAATAGTAGTTAGATAGATCCGGCGACATCCAACTCGTGGTGAGATTTGTGAACCTTTGAAGAATATCACCATGAATATTATTATAACCAACAATTAATCTTCTTAACTCCTTAAAAATTTGCTAAATACCTTGGAAGCTCACCCTCTCAAATTATTTTCTAGCTAAATTCAATAGCTTACGAGTTGGGTACAATTGATCAAAGATGTTGAAATAGTTCCGTTAAGTGATTAGAGTCTTAAAAAAAAACATTAAGAGAGAAGTGGAAAATTCTAGATTACTCCCAGGGATCTCCCGATAATTGAGTGCCTGTGACTAAATTTAGCTACCATAAAGTGGTGCAATTACTAATACCATGAGGAATTGGTCCCTCCAATGTATTGTCATGTAGACTTAAGTATTCAAAATGAAATCAATTTTGCGCTGATATTTTCTAGGGAATAATTCCAAAAATATTGTTACCACCTATTCTTAATTGAATGAGAGAATTCAATTGACCTATCGTATGTGGTATATGTCCACTTAGCATATTATATCTTCAAAGCCGGTGGATAGGAGGGATTGAAGCTTTCCCTGTGGCTTTCGGAATTTTACCATTGAGATGGCTTCTACGTAGGTGAAGGACTTCCAACTTGCTTAAATTGCAAATAGCTTTCGGGTATGTTACCGGTGAGATCATTATGAGAGATGTAGAATTTTCAGTCGACTCAAATTGGAAATGGTTTTCGGGTATACTTCTCGTGAGACTACTTGAAATAAGAGCTAAGAATGAAAGCTTCTTTCGCGGCTTTCCTATTTCGAAGAGATAGAGCTCTGAAATATTACTTTGTTACGATAATAAAAACCAATACCAATGCTTAGGTGTCTAAGCTCTCCCAAATTACCCAAGTTTGAGACTAGTATAAGGCCGGACGGTTGGTTTCGCACTATTCTTAAAATCACAAGGGAAGAGAGCGAGCTTTCCCGGAGAGATGGAGGAATAGCGTTCTCCAATTTGTTGAAGTGTAGAGCCAAGTTCTGTAGTTTAACGTAGCAACCCCAATTGGACTGGAATAGAACCCTCGGGCGATTATAGGCCGAGGTCAAGTGTTCCCAACACTTTAAGCTTCCCAAAGTACTGGTGGAATTCTCCTGTCAAATTATTATACGAGAAAAATCCATATAACGCAATAAGGAAAGGTTGCCAAGATATGAAGACAAGGTACGCTTCCAATGTCGATCCCGTAGAGAGGTGTATGCCAACGATTCTTGTGGTGTGCTTTCTGCAGTGAATGTCATGCCACGAGCATATGTTCTGGGCGTTCTGGGTCGTCCAGTTGGAGAGCAATGTGAGAATAATGTGGTATGTAAAGTATCAATCTTTACATACCATGATCTCGGCGCCTGTTTCAAACCATATAATGCTTTTCTTAACCTGCAAACCAAATGCTCCTATCCCTGTTTGACAAACCCTTCAGGTTGAACCAAATAAACTTCTTCCTTTAAATCACCATTTAGAAAAGCAGATTTGACATCCAATTGATGTATATTCCAATTATGTTTTGTGGCTAAGGCAATCAGTAATCTAATTGTATTCAACTTAGCTACTGGTGAAAAAGTGTCTTCATAATCAATTCCCTCCTTTTGAGCATATCCTTTTGCTACTAATCTTGCCTTAAATTTATCAATTGTACCATCTGCTTTAAATTTCGATTTGTACAACCATTTGCTTCCAATTGGAACTTTATTTTCAGGAAGTTCCACTAATTCCCATGTTTGATTTTTCATAAGAGAAGCATACTCATCATTCATAGCATTAATCCATGGTTCATGTTGTTTAGCATGCTCATAATCAATTGGTTCTTCAACATTCATTATATTAGACATTAAGGCATAGTCTCTATACCTTGCAGGAAGCTGAGTTTGTCGGGACGACCTTCTTGGTGCTTCAATGCCTGTGGGTGTTCCATCCATGATTCGTCGGCTTTGAGGTGAATCACCCCCTTGTGATGACTCACTGCTGCTAGATGTGCTCATACTGCTACTTTCATCCTGATCAAGTACCTGTACCTGTATCTGTTCCTGCTCTTGCTTAATCAAAGTATCAAGTTTGACATGTGCATCATTAGATATATGCCATGCATCATTCTTTGTATTACTTTTATCAGCCTGCTCATGAAACAGCACATCACGACTTGCAAATAGTTTATGGGAACTTGGATCAAACAATTTATAGGCTTTCTGATCCACACAATACCCAATAAAAACACACTTGATTGACTTGGCATCAAGCTTTCTTCTGTTAGCCTTAGGAATATGTGCAAAGGCAGTACATCCAAAGACTCTTAAATGACTCACATCGGGTTTATAACCATGAAGAACCTCAAAAGGAGTTTGAAAAACTAATTGCTTAGTGGGACATCGATTCTTCAAATAAACAACAGTATTAATGGCTTCTGCCCAGAAACCATTAGAGATGTTCTTACCTTGAAGCATACTACGAGCAGATTCCACCAAGGTTCTATTCCATCGCTCAGCAACACCATTTTGCTGAGGGGTATGTGGTACTGTGAACTGTTGTTGAATTCCATTAGATTTACAATAGGTGTTAAATGCTTTTGACTTATATTCACCCCCTTGATCAGATCTGAGTATTTTAATGCACTTACCTGTTTGTTTTTCAACCATAGTTCGAAACTCTTTAAAATACTCAAATATGTCACTTTTCCTTCGAATGAAATAGACCCAGGTATACCTAGATCTATCATCAATAAAAATAACAAAGTATGAAGCACCACCAAGAGACCTAGTTTGCATAGGTCCACATACATCAGTGTGAATTAATTCAAGTATATCATATTGTCGTTTCTCGGTATGAACTGGAAACTCTTCTCTATGCTGCTTACCAAGTGCACAAGCTTCACATGGTAAATGTTCACACTTCATAACAGGAAGACCTTCAACCATTGATTTCCTTTGCAACAACGATAAATCATTGTAATTTAGGTGCCCATACCTGTGATGCCATAATTCTGCTGTCGATGTCTCTTTGGATGTCAATGCAACATGACGCTTCACTGTCACATCCAACCTGTATAATCCTCCAACCCTGGTACCTGTAGAAACAACCCTGTAGTGGTCCTGAACATCTTTCACTATACACCCCAATTTACCAAATTCAACTTTTAAATGATTATCAGTGATAGTGGAAACAGATATCAAATTCTTTTTGAGAGCAGGTACATACATCACATTATGAATCTGTCACATTTGTCCATTAGGTAAGTACACATTTATTATGCCATAGCCTTGAACTTTAAGTGACCTGTCATCTCATAGGTAAATGTGTGTACCATCAGATTTCTCATAATATTTATCATACCATTCTTTATTACAAGTCATGTGTGCTGATGCACCAGAATCTATGAACCAAGCATTCTCATCATCAGTTTCAGCAGACAATGTAGCATCAGAAAGAAACAACTTAAGATTTTTAAATCCATCAGTCACTGAGGTGTCTCTGTTTATGTAATTTCCATTATGCCTTCTATGTCTTTGATTTGATTCATTATTCTTTCTCCTATAGCAATCTTTAGCCAGATGTCCAGGTTTTCCACAATAATCACATTCAATGTTCCTCTTAACATAAGAATCGGGAGGTGTCATACCTTTCTGTTTTGCTTGAAAACGGCCTCTGTTCCTGTCCCATGGTCTCCCTCGGAATGGTCTTTTGCCTCTTGCAGTCAAAGCCAAATCAGAACCATTTGACTCCAGTTCAAAAATTTTCATTCGCTCTTCTTCTTGAAGAAGAATTCCAGCCAATTCTTCAAATGTAGGAGGTGTCGGTCTAGCTGAGAGAGCTGAAATAAAGACTTTATAGTCTGGGAATAACCCCTTTAAAGCAACAGTTACCAAGTCTGTACTAGAAACCTTTTCACCAATATCACCAAGCTTATCACTCAAGTCTTTAATTCGGGAAACAAAGTTGCTAATGCTTTCATTGGCATCCATTTTGATAGATAGCAGCTTTGTTTTTAAAAATAAAATACGGTTTGCATTAGTAGTTTCATACAAACCTTTGAGAGTGTCCCATGTCGCCTTTGAAGTTTCACATTCCCGAATGTGAGGAATAATATTGTCCTTCACTGACATGCGTAGCAGCACCCTTGCTTTCATTTCACGCTTCTCCCAATCTTGAGTGGCAGCAGGAGGTTGAGGCTTGGGCTCGTCACCTTTGACAATCGTCCAGAGATTGTATGCCTCCAGTACTGTTGAGCTTAAATTTCCAGTTTACATAATTTTCTCCATCAAGTTTTGAAGACTCATTTAAGTATGAATCTGCAAGGGGATTAGCCATTTCAACAACAATATTAATTTACTGCAGTGACCTTCCTTAAACAAGCTGTAAAAGTTATAAGTACCACTGGCACCAGCGCAAACTGGCAAAATAGCCACTCACGTAGCAACCCACGCTCTAACAAAAGATATGCAGCATTCAACAACCAGCAAATAAACAATACCCACGCCTGGCAAAGTATATGCAGCATTCAACAACCAGCAATAAACAACTGAATTAAATAAACAACAACCAGCGTTTATTTAAATTCTGCTATCCTGCATAACCAGCGTTGAATAGGCTCTTTGGTTGCGCAAGAGAGGACGCAAGTAGAAGTGAGAGCCAAGCAGATAAAAGTTACAGGCTCTTGCGGCACTCTCACCAGGAATTTCAAGCCCCTGAATCTCGATTTTCAGTTTATGAAGGGCAGCAGAAAGCTAAAATTAGAGGGGACGACTCTTCTGCGTATTAACTTAATCCCATGAATTTGAATGAATTTGAATGAATTGTCAACGCTGGAAATTAACTAAAAGCGCACCAAATGACAGCAAAACAAACACTTCTCCACGTTCTCACAGAAGCGGCACAACAAAAACAAACGAGCACAATTCAAAACGCCTTTACTAACTTACTGTATCCAACGTACAGTAAAAAACGAATAGCGTTTTTTTTCAAAGTCTGGCTTCAAAAAAAAATGCGATTTGAAAAAAAAACTTCGGCTTCAGATTAAAGCAATATCTGTCCTTATTCCACGCATATTCCAAACTGCACGCAATTCCAATCTTTGCTGTCCGGCTTATGCACCAACAGCGTATGGAACACAACTCTTCAGCGCTCCGACTACACGCAGGGTATCCTTGCTGTATCGCCACAATTCTTCTTTCAACCGCACGGAGGTCACACTGCGCACACTCTAATGGCAGATACTTCACTGCCCGCGAAGAGGAGAGAGGCGCAGATAGCATAGATGGCTCCGATACCAAATTAATAAGAATGCACAGGCAGAAACACCAGCAAACGTGAGACAAAGCTCACTCAACTCAATGAATTCAATTTCTCAATTACATCACACTTATATAGGAAACTGCACTCACCTAATCTTCCTGAGAACGAGGAAACAAACCTGAATATGTGCAAACAAACCTGAATATGTGAATTGAGGTATGGAGAGAGCCTGGTAAAACTTTGATCACTCAAAGCAAATATACAAAGGAGATTCTTAAAAAGTTCAATATGACTGATTGCAAAGCGATGACAACTCCCTTAGAACAGAATGCAAAGTTGTACAAAGAAGATGGAACGAAAGAGGCAGATGGAACATTATATCGTCAGCTAGTGGGAAGTTTGAACTATCTCACCACTACCAGACCAGACATTGCATACTCAGTCAGTATTCTTAGTCAATTCATGGCTAAGCCTTCAGGAAATCACTAGAATGCTGCAAAGAAAGTTCTCCGATACTTAAAGGGAACAGTGAATTTAGGTATTATGTATACTGATGAATCTGATGTTGCACTGACAGGTTTTTCTGATTCAGATTGGGCAGGAAATCCAGATGACAGATGATCTACCTCTGGCTATGCATTTCATATTGGATCGGGGGTCGTATCTTGGAGTAGTAAGAAATAGCCAACTGTTTCTTTATCATCAACAGAATCAGAGTACAAAGCTTTGACCAATGCCACCTGTGAAGCTATTTGGTTGCGGAGAATTCTTGCAGATCTTGAAGAGGCGCAAAGTGGTTCAACATGTATCAATTGTGATAATCAGAGTGCTATCAAATTAGCACATAATCCAGTTTCCCATGCTAGAACAAAACACGTTGAGTTACAGTACCACTTTGTACGTGAAAAAATTGAGTCGAATGAAATTGAATTGATATTTTGTAACACCAAGGATAATGTGGCTGATATATTTACTAAGCCCCTTGGTAAAATCAAATTTGAAGTTTTTAGAAGTCAATTAGGTATTGTAGAAAATCCATTTCTCCATTAAGGGAGGATGTGAGAATAATGCAGAAATATAATTAGTTGTGAGTGGTTGAACGAGAGGGTTTAATTAGGAATTGGTTGCACATATTCAGGTTTGTTTCCTCGTTTTCAGGAAGATTAGGTGAGTGCAGTTTCCTATATAAGTGTGATGTAATTGAGCAATTGAATTCATTGAGTTGAGTGAGCTTTGTCTCACGTTTGCTGGTGTTTCTGGCTGTGCATTCTTATTAATTAGCAACCCATATGGATCCGATGTGATGGCCTTCTTGAGGGACAAAAGAGCCTCCATGTCTCTTTTATTGTGGCCGGCCATTGATGATAACATGATTTCAGCGTCCTGTGACATGGCTTCATTCAGAACAAAGTCATGAGAATGGGGTTGAACAGAGCTAAATCCACCCAGGCGGTCGTCATTCTGAACATATTGATCCTCTGAATCAATGTGCTGTTCAGATCCTCTGAATCAATGTGCAGGGAAGATGAGTAATTAACAGACGCAGATGCACTTATAATGGCAAGGAACGCAAACGTGATGAGAAGAACTGCAGCTCTATGAGCCATTTCTTACTCTGGAATGCTAATTCCGTGAGTTGTGTGGGCTATGGATATGGGTATGGGTATATATAAAAGTCATAATAATGTAAAGATCTGTCTCTAAAGTAAAATGAAAACTAACGGAGGATTTTGGGATTTTGTGCGTTCATGTATACGAGGTCTAGATAGAGGTGATTGGGTGTTTTGTCAAAAAAAAAATTCTTTATTAGTTTAATTTTTTTCACTCACTCTTGGTTTCATTTTGGTTGGCGCATTATGACTTTGATGTGTAAGTATGAAGCGAAAATAAAATACTATTTTTTTTTTTTAAACAAAATATAAATAATGTTGGCTTTAAAATTAACTTACACAACCATATAAGTAAATAATTAAAATTAAATTTAAAATATGAAGAATTTTACAAACACTCAAAAAAAGAGATATGATAAATAAATAAAAATATAAATAAACCAGAGATAAGGTAAATAAATAAAACTTTTTTTTATACTTACTCCAGAGATATGGTAAATAAATGAAAATATAAATAAAATAAAGGTATGGTAAATAAATAGAATTCTTTTTTTTTAATATTTACTCTATAAACATTTTTATATTTACAAAAACTCAAAAAAAGTTTTATTTAGGTGAAGCCTACGGGTCTAATACCATGGGACAAATTATTATCAATACTATGAGCCAAATACCATATTTATAACAAAGGTATAAAAAGGTAAGGTAAATAAATAAAAATATATCAAATAGGAGTAGAAATCAACATCTAATTATATTTCAAGCCTATGGACCAAATACCATGCACCAAATTAATAATAATACCATGCAACAAAAAGCATTATTAACCCTAACATTAATTTTAAAATTTAGTAAATTTAATAACATTATATTAATACAATATTAATTTTGTTATCTATATATATATATATATATATATATATATAAACTCTAGATATATATGGGAGGGAAGAACAAAGAGATATGATAGAGGTGGAGAAATAGAGGGAGTGACAAGGGAGAGATGGAGATAAACTAAAGGAGAGGGGAGAGGAGGAATGAAGAAAGAGAGAGGGAGATGAGAGAGAGAGGTAGAGAAGGGTAAGAGAGGGAGAGGGAGACAAAAATATGGAGGTGGGAGAGAGAGTGGAGAGAGGGAGGGATAAGGAGAAGGGATTGGAGGGTAGAGAGAGACAAAGAGAGAGAGCGATAAAGAGAGAAATGGGAAGAGAGAGGGGGGTAGGAGAGGAAGGATGAGAGGAGGAGAGACAAAGGGATAGAAAGACAGAGTTGGAGGGGGAGAGAAGAATAAAGACATAGAGAGTGAGAAGTGGAGAGAGGGAGTGACAAGGGAGAGATGGAGAGAGAGTGTGTATGTTTAGCAGTGAGATAAAGAGATATAGGAAGAGTGATGGAGACAAGGGTGGAGAGAAGGAGAGATAAGAATAAAGGGAGGGATATAGTAACATAGTTGGAGAGATGGATAGAGTGATGGGAGAAGAGAGCGAATTTGAGTGTAGAGAGAGAAAGAGAGAGAGAAAGAGAGTAGGGGGAGGATGGGGGAGGTTGGTGAAGACAGAGGGAGGGAGGTAATAAAGGGAGAGAGAGGAAGCAAGTGATGGGGGAATATAGAGGATTGTAGAGGAAAGAGAGAGAGGATAACAGGAGGGAAGAGAGATAGAAGCGAGAGAGAGGCAGGGAAGGGGAAGAGAGAGAGAGGAAGGAAGAGGAGGAGGGAATGATAGATAGATGATTGGAGAAAGAGGGTGTATGCTTTGGGTTTGATATAGAGAGACAAAGGGAGATAGAGATATAGATGGAAGGTGAAGAGAAAGAATAGATAGATGGAAAAAGGGAGGGAGGGACAAAGAGATTGATAAATAATGAGTGAGAGAGTCTGTGTGTTTGTGGGGGTGAGATAAAGAGACAAAGAAGGAGAGATGGACGAAGATATAGATATATATGGAGGGGGGAGAGGGGGAAAAATATTTCTTAAAATAGATGCATTGATTTCAGTGTAGATGGTGATTTCTAATCCTATTTGATTGTTTGCACTAGATGCATTGTTTTTAGTGTAGATTTTGATTTCTAATTATATTTTATTACTTGCACTAGATGCATTGACTTCAATGTAGATGATTTCTAATTCTATTTGATTGCTTGCAGTAAATGCATTGATTTCAATGTAGATGGTGATTTCTAATCCTATTTGATTGCTTGCACTAGATGCATTAATTTCAATGTAGATGTTAATTTATAATTATATTTGATTGCTTACACTATATGCATTGATTTCAATATAAATGATTTATAATCCTATTTGATTGCTTTCACTAAATGCATTGATTTCAGTGTAGATGGTGATTTATAATCATATTTGATTGCTTGCACTATATGCATTTATTTTAGTGTATATGTTGGTTTCTAATCCTATTTTCTTACTTGCAATAGATGCATTGATTTTAATGTAAATGTTGATTTATAATCCTATTTGATTACTTGCATTATATGCATTGATTTCTATGTAGATGTTGTTTTCTAATCTTATTTGATTTCTTGCATTAGGTGCATTGATTTCAATGTATATGTTGATTTCTGATTTGATGAAATTGGATGTATGATGGGAGGTGGGAGATAAAGGAAGAGAGAGAGTGGAGAGAGGTAGGGAAAGAGAGATGGAGATGGAGGGGGAGAGTGAGGGAGGTAAGAATAAATACATAGAGAGTGAAAGTTGGAGAGAGAGAGAGAGAGAGGAGTGATAAGAAATATGGAGGGAGAGCGAGAGAGGATATAAGGAGGGAAGAGAGAGAGAAGCGGGAGGGAGGCAGGGAAGGAGAAGAGAGAGAGGAGGAGGGAGTGATAGATAGATATATTGGAGAAAGAGAGTGTATGTTTTGGGGTTGATATAGAGAGACAAAGGGAGAGAGAGATATAGATGGAAGCTGAATAGAAATAAAAGATAGATGGAGAAAGGGAGGGAGGCACAAAGAGAATGATAAATAATGAGTGAGAAAGTGTGTGTGTTTGTGGGGGTGAGATAAAGAGACAAATAAGGAGAGATGCAGGGACATATAGATATATATGGAGGGGGGAGAGGGAGAAGAAAATTTCTTAGAATAGATGTACTAATTTCAGTGTAGATGGTGATATCTAATCCTATTTGATTGTGTGGAATAGATGCCTTGATTTTAGTGTAGATTTTGATTGCTAATGATATTTGATTACTTGCACTAGATGCATTGATTTCAATGTAGATGATTTCTAATTCTATTTGATTGCTTGCACTAAATGCATTGATTTCAGTGTAGATGGTGATTTGTAATCCTATTTGATTGCTTGAACTAGATGCATTAAGTTCAATGTAAATAAATAAAAATATAAATAAAATGACTCGATAAATCTCAAAAATATTTAGCATATTTAAAATGGTTATATTAATATTAGATGTATTTACATATTATTGATAAATTAATCATATGTTCCTCATATTATCGATATATTTTTCTTGGTCACACATGACTGAAACCAGCCTAGATCCATCTTAACTATGGATCTATCAAGTGCCGAGAGGGATCAAATCTCTCAAGGTGCAAACCTTTCCTCAAGTTTTGCACTAAAAAATGAGGTTTGCACCTCGAGAGATTTGATCCCTCTCGGCACTTGATAGATCCGTAGTTAAGATGGATCTAGGCTGGTAATATATTGGACATTTCTATGTGGTCATGTGTTACGAAGTTAAAAAAAGAAGAATTTGTCTTAATGAGACTTTTTGGAGTTTCCTGTTGATTTTCTGACCTGAATCCAGCGGAAAGTTTTGAGGCCAAATCTAGATCTGTGTTATTTAAACTGATTTTTTGACTCCATATATGGATTCAGCACCTTGGAAAACCTCTAAATAGGGAAAATTTTAAGGATGGAAAATTATTTTGAAGTTTAAAAACATTAGCAATCTCACTAGTTTCTAATATGCAAATTGTAAAATGTTTATTGATATATTTGTAAAATTTATTCAAATTTATAATGAATTTATATATAGTCTCCATATAATGTTGGCAATTTTTAAGGTAAAATAATTTTATATTGTAAAATTTTCGTGAATCATTTTTTATAATAAATGGAAATTGGCGATTTTTTTTCGTGGAAAAGTCATGGAAAATTACCGGCTAATATTAGCCCCTAAAATTTTCCATGCCGCTAAAGCCACTTTCATTATTTAGAGTTTACCCATCAAACTTGTAATTTCAATGAATTCCTACCAAATTTTCTACAAATTATATGAAAAAAATCCACCATAAAACATTTTAAAAAATCTCATAAAAAACATATCAAACCAGTTCCCATAAAACAAATTATTGAAAAATAATGGCAATGTTTGACTCAGTGAAGCGAAGAAATTGGGAAGGAAAATTAAAAATGGCGAACGCAATGTCATGCATGTAAACAAAAGATAAATAAAAAACGAATCAATTAGATGGAATTTTTTCGGAGGGAAATTAAAAATGGCGGCACACAGAACAAAATGCAGTTAAAAATTGCGCCTAACAATGTGGACAATGACAGGAATGGAATAGCAGATTCTTAATCAGATTAAGTCTACAACCTTAGCTCTCAGGTAGCGGAAAACTGCCCAAAAATTGCGACCTTAGCAGAAAACAAGTCAGTACCTATGACCTCCACTTTTTTGCGGGATTTTTCCGTTATTTTTCAGAGTTTATTTGGGGAACTGTTAAAGGTTCTCTGACCTCCGTCTTTACCCATCTTGGACCTGAAATTTCTTAGTTTTACTCGTTGAAGTAGGAACTAAGCCCCTTAGGGCTTCAATACACTTCCACCTTTTTAGGAGGAGTTTAGCTTAAGTAGGTCTTCTAAGATTTCAGTGTTTTTCAACCATTTTTTCATATCTGAATCTATCTTTTTAGATCCATTTCAGATCGGTTATTTTTCCATCCAAAACAACTCTTTTCAGTTTTTTTTGGTCCTCTATTTACTGTCCCCTACTTTTCCCTTTAGGTTGTAGCCTTTCGCCACCTATTTTTCAGCATTTTTCCCTTTGGTTTCTTGTTGTTTTCTGCACCTGTTTTCAGCATATCTGACCTTTAGATCCTTGTCCCTCTTGAACTTAGGTCTATTGGCCATATTGTGCGTTTTGAGTAGATTCCGCCCACAATTAGACTAGTTGTTGGGAAGCCCTCCTTTTTGGGTTTAAATTTATGCATCTTTAGCTATTTATTTTACTATCGCTTTCAGTTTTATTTACTGTTGCTTTCAGTTTTATTTACAGCTATACAAAATATTTTCTCTTTTCTCTATACACACGTTTGGGCTTAATTAAAATTAACACACTTATCACACACACGCACATATAAAGCGAAGAGCACTTGGTTTACACCGCCAGGGCAAGACTAAAACATTGTAATTAATTAATTAATCTTCACCTCCATGCCCTTGTTTACCTCTCTTCCTTGTTGGGTTCCGTGTATCTTTTCCATTATTGCGCCCCCAAGGAATTCATCCCGGAGACTCCAAGGCCTTCATCCTTAGTTTCCATTAGGAATACTTACTCCACTGTGTAGGGTCCAAGTTAGTCCTCTGCCAAGTCCCCATTTTGACTCTGATTCTGGTTCATCGGGTTCTCCTTCTGTTCCTATCCTCGGTTCTCCTCCACCTTTCACCTTCATTATGTCGGATGCAGGACCTACCGTTGGTGGTGGCCCTGGCTCTAATGCTGGAGCCATCACTAGTGGAGCCACAATAAGAACGGTCCCGACTACTCCCTTGCTTCCTTATATGGAAGGCCTAAGCCTTCCTGAGTTCAGCTAGTTGATTAATGACCCTATACACCATGATCCAGGTTGGCCTACTATGCCAACCAAGCTTCCTTCAGACATACCTAAGTTTGAAGGAAATCATGGAGAGGATCCTACCAACCATGTATGTTCTTTCCACATGTGGTGTTGGTCCAACTCTATCACTGATGACTCTATCCATCTTCAGTTATTCCAGCATATGCTTACTAGAGAAGTTTCCAAGTCGTATGTTGACTAGGCCACTACCTCTCATGCTGCTTTTGCGACCCTTGCAAAGGCGTTTCTGTCCTACTTCTAGCTTCCCCTTCGTTATGACACCGGAACCAAACTTTTGACCGCTTTTTGTCAAACTTCTGCCACCCGCCTATCTGACCGTGTTCAAGAATGGCACAGAAGGAAGATCTTATGTCGAGCTCCAGTTTTCAAAGACCGTGTCTACATGGACTGGTTTCTCATATACCTTTTTCCCTCTATTGGTAAATATGCCGCGTCTCACTTTCCTCAGGCTAAGGAAGAAGCCCTCCAAGTTGCGTTGAAATATGACTTGATCTACGTGTAATCTGGTTATGTTTATACCGTCTTACCTGATCTCCCTAGACTTGGTGGTGCCAACGCACAGGGGGCATCTCATGCCGCCAACCATATCATTGGATCCCTTTCACATGCGTACACTCATCCTCCTATGGGTTATGGTTTCCCTCAGAAAGGGGCCAGCTCCTCTAGCACTTTTCCCCCTCTCGGTAGCATGTATCCAAGACATGACATGCCTCACACCTTTGTCCAACCACATCCTCTGATGCAAGGGCATGCTATTTCCCAAATTTTTTACCCCAATGTTTCTCAACTCCTTACTATCCATATCCACAGCCAAGTGCTCCAGCTCCTCCAGCATAAGCACTTCAGCCTCCCATTCTTTCTCGAGCTCTGCAGCAGCAGCCACCCCCCTCAGGTTCAGGTGTATGCGCAACAGAGTGTGACCAACCCTCCCACTTCCAAAAATAAGGGGAAATGAAACTAGGACCAACCCGCTCAAGGTAATCAAGGAAACAATCCCCAAGGGAATACATATAACACTAAAACTTAGCAACAGGGTGATTAGCCCAAGCAGAATCGGCCTCTTCATACAAATAAGCCTTTCTCTTGTTGCGGTGTCCATGGTCACTATACCCATGATTGTCCCCTTTTACCTCAGATGCATCAACTGTGAGAAGCTCAAGCAGCATCTCGATGACAACAAGCCTCTACTACGGTTCCTCCTAATAGTGCGCTTGCTCAACAGGTAGTGTTTACCAATCCTTTCCCCTCAGTAAGGATATGTGCTTGCCTAACCCCCTGAAGATTAGGCGGCCGCTCAACCTCCTCCATCTAGTACCTTTGATTACCAAATACTTATGATGCAATTTGACTTGGCCAATACCGCCAATCTCAACCTTCAGACTGGGTCGCGCCAGTACACCAAGCCTCCCACTACGTCCACAATTGAGCCCTAGTCCTCAGGTCCCACAAAGCCATTTTCGACACCCAATGGTCCTTTATAGATCCCTCAGCCTAAGGTAGAGGTACATACCGAGATCCCTAAAGGACCATTATGCCAAAATGTTGCTTCCAGTAAAGCCGCCCACACCTATAGTATAGTAGATGACTTTGCATAATCCCCTATCGCCATATCAACGCTGGAAGTCCTCTAGTCATGCTCTTCACAACGTAAAGCTCTAATAACTTCCATGGGGGTTGTGGATCCTTCAGATGATCGTTTGATTGTCTTCGATGTTGACAAGTTAGAGCATCCACCCCTACCTGCATCCGTCGCCTTCCAAATACCTGTCAAGGTTTGGAATGCCAACATCTCCCAATGTATCATTGACGACGGGGCATCCACCTGCATGATGTCTACGTTAGTTTGGAAAAATATCGGATCGCCCAAGTTAGCCCCTACCACTATCAACCCCCGTGTGTGGGATGGCCACTCTTCCTAGCCCCTTGGCATGTTCCGAAATTGTCCTATTACTCTTGCGGGCAAAACTATTTGTGTTGAGGTTGAAGTCATTGATGCCCACTTAGACTGCAACATTATATTGGGTCGTAGCTATACTTATGTGATTTCTTCTATCCCATCTGTGGTTCACCGTAAGATGTGTTTTCTTCACAATGGAAAGATTATCACCATAGATCAGCCGACATATTACAAACCAAATTCTCCAACCTCTCTAGAGTCCATTATTTCTTCAGTGGCCAATAAAAAAATAGTTGAACCTCCGACCAGTGTATCACTCGGAGTCTATAAAGACTCCTCTTTTCTTGGTTCATTCCTTGGTCTCCCCCCTCTTATCCCTAACCCTAGCTCATCGAATGTTTGCATGATGCAATCGCCTTGGTCTGACCTCAAATGGTTCGGTTCAACTAATCAGTAGCCTAGCCCTTTGTAAATTTCTCCTAGTACTTCGACTCAACCTTCGGGACCTCCTCCTCAAGGCCCTTCATCTATAGCTAGTGTCCCTGATCCTCTTTTTCCTCATGGAACAGTTCCCCCTAGTCTTAACCATTTGGGAGATATTTCGCTTGGCCATTACCCCTTCGGTTAGATATTGTTTCTTGCTCCCCCTTCTGGAGTATTTTTCGGTACCTGTTATGGCTACCTTGACCCTTCCCAACATGAACCTGGGGATCCCATTCTGGTACATTGATCCCCTAGCCAATACCTCGCCTGGTCAGCTCAAACCTTACACTTCTTTGACCTCGGTCCAAAAAGTCACTATGACCCCTCCCTTTGCTTCTGTGCCTCAGCTACCTCAACAGGAATCTACTCTTGTTGCGAAAGCCTTGGGTGAAGGGGGAAATGCCCGCAAAAAGGCACCTAGAGACAAGGCTACCTAGAAAATACATGCTCCTCCTATGCCTCCAAAGCATACATATCCGTGTTATTTGAGTGATGTTGTCGGTCATGCTACCCACAATTGTCCCGAATTGACTCATCCCAAACCCATGGTAAACGAAGCATTTCCTAAGTCTAATATCCCAGAAGTCCATGTTACTTTACCGAATTCAGCCAAGAAACTCAAGACTTTGCACACAAATCAACCTTGTGCTTTGTGTGATTTCCATGGCCACTATACTCACCTCTGTCCCCGCCTCGATGATTTCCGCACCTCCTTAGAAGCTGTTTGCCAATTCGAGGCTGAGTGCAACAAGTCCATTTCTCCATCACTTGCGAGTTTTGCTTTGGAAAAACCAGAGGACACATCCACTCCCATTGAAATACCCCCTACTAATGTCGAGATGATGGAGTCTTTGGCCACTATCCTCTACCTGTCATCATCTATGAGATCCATGGTGGAAGACCCCTCTCGGGCATCCCCTTCTATTTTGCCTGACCTTAATTCAACGATCACCTTGGGCTCAAAATCGGTAGATTCTTCATCTACTTGTTCTTCAGTCACCCTCCACGACGATGCGCATGTGAACCTCATTTCTTGTGATGATGAGTCAGGTAGCTTCGTCGCATCACGTTGTCTTTCTTCTGCCAGACACCCCATCTTCTATTGCGATGAAGACATTATGGAAACATTTACCACCCCTGAACTTATTTATCCCCCCTTACATTGAAACCATGCATTTGAACCACATACACCTTGTGGTCATTACATTGGCACCCAATTTTTTGGTAAGGGGGCACCCATGTTTGAGAGTTTAGGAGAAGCAATTCTCCACAACCCTCCTAGTGCATCTAGTAGTGTCGACTCTAGTACCATTATACTTCCCCATTAAGAAGAACCTCTAGAGTTCCATATCACATTAGATCACTCTAGGGATGATCCACTTCATCATTCCTTCATCTTACATCAACAACCTAGTCCCTTAGACATTGTTTTTGACCAGCCTCTATATTTTCTCAGTGAGCACCAGTTCATTATCTTCGAACGCACTATTTTTTCTAGTGACACCATGTATGGTGCTCCATAAACTCCTCTTGCTAGGGAAATCATTCCCACCTTTTCATACTAGATCAGTCCTCTCCATCACATATCCTTGGGGGCAGTATCCTATGCTTGGAGGCATGATGGCACCCTGGCCACCTTCTCACTTGATTAACCAAAGTCTCGGCCTAGACACGCCCGATATATGTATGGTCGATTATCCTCCCATTCCTTGGATAGTTGGACCTACTGGCCTCTCCGGTGAGCCATATATTGTAGATGTTTGATACCCTATATTCAAATATTCTTCTTTGTGTGATACCATACTTACCACTTGGTCCCTCTGTTTGACTTGGTGGGTGGGGATGATTCTAGACCTTCTCTAGTATTTCATTCTCTTATTATTTTCTTACCTTGATTCTTCACCAGGACCATCCTTCCAAGAAGCATTAAGGCCACCTTTAGACAAGTAAGGTCACCTACCTTAAAGTCGCGGATCTCAATTCAATGGTTGGTTTGTCTACTATGATCGCCACAAGATTTATGGCCTTTTCCTCCTCTCCACAGTCACCACAACTACACTTGCAAATGAATCGAATTGGAGGGAAATTGCCTTATTAAAAGAAAAACATGAATTTTTCTTTCACCAATTATGTTGAGATTGCAACAATATGATGAGCTTAGTGGAAAGAAGTCGCCTTCACTAAGTGGGCCCGTAGGCTATTTTTGGTGCAAGTCTATTTTTATACTATGTCTATTTTTAGACATGTTGATCATATTCTATGAGTTGCAGGATGCTATTTGTGGATGGTTGGTCAAGTTGGAAAAATAGATGGACTTCTATTTTTAGACATATTGGGCGGAATCTATTTTTAGATTGCCAGTCTAGAAATAGATATGTCGAATATTATTAGCTCTTAATAATATTTGGACTATAAACATTATCTTATTCTCTTGGAGCACTTCAGTTAAGTGCACAGATGTGGCACAGGAGCTGACAGAAGGAATTACGCTATTCCTGAGGGTTAAGTGGAGCTATTACATGGATACTTCAGTTAGAACTCATGTGACAGAGTTTGGTGGAGTTATTGAGGTAGTTGGTGGAGTTGTGTTCAGTTTAACTGAGTTAAACATAGTTGAGCTAGTTGTATCTAGTCTAAGTGATTGATACACTAGTGAGAGTGGTGTGAATTAATTATTAATTAATTCACTAATTATTAACTCATTAATCAACTGAAGAATACATCAGTTAACTACAGTGCATGGACAGTTTCAGTGGAGACCAGTGAAGAGGTAGGTGAAAGAGCAGTGTGACTATCGGTTGTGACTATAGTGTTGCATGATTTGCAACACACAGTGGTTGGAGATGCCAATGAGGATTGCGTGAGCAAGGCTGGACCAATTCGATTTCATTCAGAGCCATTCTTCGGTAGTGATTGCGCAAGTAGAGCGGCTATCGGTGTCAGATAATGGAGCATGTGTTTTGCTAGATCTAGCTTGATTAGTGTGTAGCAATTGGAGGTTGTGCTGAGAGCTTGTGAGGAGCTTTGTACAATGATTATTACATGATCTCTATGACATATAATATACAGATAGTTGGGGTTTTCATATTTAAGCTTTCCCATGAAATATTGTGTTCATATGTGTGGTTTTTTATGGTTTTAATGTGTGCATGCAATTGTTTTTATTTCCACAATTAATGATCAATGGTAGAAGAGATTATGTATTGTGCATGAAGTTAAAATAGTGTGTGATCAGGAGAATCTCGGTGAATAATATATCAGTTATTCAAATTTCTACATGGTATCAGAGCAATATTTATCATTGGAGCAATTGCAAAACATTGAAGCGGTTGAGTTTTGTGCTGGTGGAATTCGAATTTGCAGCAGTGCTTTCTTGGTGTCAAAGTTGAGATGTCTTTCAACGGATTGCAATTGGAGTATGACCTTGAGGGCGGCTCAAATTATATTGCATGGAAGGACAGGATGGAGGTGGTGCTGGAGGATAATGGGTTGAAGGAGTTCATAGATGCAGAAATTCCAAAACCACTGCTTTATGACTAACTTTATACCATAGCCCTTTAACCATTTGAAAACGGAAAAAAATGTCGAAGGATTATGTTGGAGGGTGTAAGGATCAAATAATATCCAGCCTTCATGCTAAGTCTTCTCCATTCTTGATGTGGAAAGCATTAATGACTTATTCCAAAGCAAGAGCGAATGAAGTTGGCGCTTGGGGATAAAATTTGAGAGTTATAAAAATGGAGAAAGGTGACGGTATGCAGTACACTCCACGAAGTTCATCCAATGCAGGGATGAGCTGGGAAGTGTGGGGGTTACTGTTGATGATGAGGACTTGGTGAGATTGGCTCTCCTTGGGCTTCCGAAGAGTTGGCATTCCTATCAGGACTCTGTCAATTGTCGAGAGAAATTTCCAGGATGGGAGCGACTTTGGTTAGATCTTGTGCAAGAGGAGATAAGGTGAAGTACCAAGGAAGGATCTTCATCAAAGAACTTAGATGAAGAAAATTGTGCTTTGACTATCAAAGAAAAGAAGGGGAAGAGAAAGAAGCATGCTTCTCAATCTAGTGCGAAAGGAAAGAAGCAGGACATGTCCAAGGTGAAGTGCTTTCATTGTCACCAACACGGACATTACGCCACTAGTTGTCCACAGAAGAAGAAAAATAAGCAGGCTGCTAGATCTGTAGCTGGAGAGGCCTTAGCCTCACAGTTTGAGCTGATTTTTTGTTGATCGCATGCTTGGTCTCAAGTATGATGGGTTCAGTGTGGTTTCTTGATAGTGGTGCATCTTTTCATATGACCGGAGACAAAGATCTGTTTATTGATCTGGATGAGAAAGATCTTGGAGTGCACATCGAGATGGGTGATGATGGTAGATATAGTGCGACCGGTATCAGTACCATTTCCTTTGAGAGGGATTCTGGTAACCCTTTGTATTGAAGGAAGTGATGCATATTCCAGGATTGAAGAAGAATCTGATCTTGGTGGCCATGTTAGAAGACAAGGGATATGATGTTGTCTTTAGCGAGGGAAAGGATTTCCTACACAGTAAGGCAACTGGTGAAACCCATAGGATAGAGGTTCGAGTTAAGAACCTTTATCAGCATTGCGGAGTGAGTCATTTAGCCGGCCATGTAGGCAAAGAAGCGGGGAAAAGGAGTGGTGGCGGGATGATGGAAAAACATGGCACGGGAGATTGGGCCACCTTCACCATGGAGCTTTGAAGATACGCGGCAGATTTATGCGAAGCTGCCAGTCAGATCAGTGCAAGGGGTGTACCTTGGGAAAATTTGTGAAAGCCACCTTTCACGAGAACGATAGTCGCGCCACGACGATCCTTGAGAGAATTCACACAGACGTGTGTGGACCTTTCTCAGTAGCTTCGACAGCAAAGCACAAGTACTATGTGATCTTTGTTGATGATTTCTCTCGGAAGTGTTGGATCTTCTTCATGCAGAAGAAGAGCGAGACATACTCAAAGTTATGTGAGTTCAAGGCGCTGGTTGAGAAGGAATCGGGGAAGCATGTGAAGGCTCTTAGGAGCGACAATGGTGGTGAATTCATCTCTAGTGAATTCAAGGACTTTTGCAGCGCAAAAGGAATTCGAAGAGAGCTCATAGCACCTCATAACCCACAACAGAATGGGGTTGCTGAGCAGAAGAACAGAACGATCGTGGGTGTTGCACGGGAAATGTTGCATGATCAGGGCCTACCCATTCACTTGTGGGCGGATGCATGCAATACTGCAGTATATGTGCAAAATCGTTGTCCTCATAGGATACTTGGCATGAGTACACCCGAGGAGGCGTTTTCTGGTAAGAAGCTTGATATTTCCCATTTGAGGATTTTTGGTTCACCTGTTTACATTCATGTGATGAAGGATGCCAGGAAGAAGCTGGAGCCGACTGCAGAGGTTGGGATATTTTTGGGGTACACTGATACGCCCCACAACTATCGTGTGTATTTGCTAGACAGTCGCAAGACCCAGTAGGCGGGATATCAAATTTCAGGAGGAGAAATCCATGAAGTGTTCGCTTGAGAGGGAGCCACACTTGCATGCAGATGAGGAGCTATTAGTTTCTAAGGATGAGCCTCAGGATGTGGATCAGCCACAAGAGGAGGTTCATGGAGTGGAAGATACCACTCATGCAGCGCAAACAATCAGAGGGCGGAAGCGCACTACAGAAGCTAAGCGACTGGCTCAAGATGCAGAGAAGGTTGTAGGAGCACCTACAGCACAGCGCAGACAGAGACAGTCACTTGATCGGTACACCGATACATGGCTCTTGTGAGCAAGTGTATCGTGACAGAGACATCCTCTTTCGAGGAAGCTGTGGAGGATCCCACATGGGTAGATGCCATGGTGGAAGAGTATGATTCGATTGTCAGAAACAGTGCATGGGAGATTGTCCCAAGGCCGAAAGGGAAATCAGTGGTGGGTTCGAGATGGATATACAAAGTGAAGCAGGCAGCTGACGGGAGTGTGGAGAAGTACAAGGCAAGATTTGTTGCCTGAGGCTTCTCACAGATTGAGGGGATCAATTATGAGGAAACCTTTGCACATGTCGCAAGGTATTATTCCATACGGACGATTCTTTCTCTCTCAGCACAGATGGGGTGGCACATTCATCAGATGGATGTGAAGACTGCGTTCCTCAACGGAGTCATTGAGGAGGAGGTGTACATAGAGCAGCCCGAAGGTTTTGAGATATTCAGCAGCGAGTCGCATGTGTGCAGGCTCAAGAGAGCGTTGTATGGGTTGAAACAAGCACCTCGTGCTTGGTACACAGGGATAGACAGTTATTTCACCGGACTTGGATTCTCCAAGAGTGAGGTGGATGGGAACCTAAACCTATACCCAGTTGTGGTGGAGGTAAGTTCTTGATCATTGTACTTTATGTAGATGATTTGATTTTGACATGTGATGAACTGTTGATACACTCATGCAAGGTTGATCTTGCAAAGGAGTTTGAGATGAAGGACTTGGGCCTCCTTCATTTTTTCCTGGGATTGGAAATTTGGCAGCGCAGTGATGGACTGTTTGTTTCTCAAGGCAAGTATGCCCGGGAGATACTGGAGAAGTTCAACATGCATGGCTGCAAGCCTGTTGATACTCCTCTTCCTAGTGGATGGAGGAAGGAGGATGCTACTTCAGCGGAGGTAGTGGATGCCACTGTTTATCAACATTTGGTGGGGTCGCTTATGTATCCGGTCAATACACGACCCGACATATGCTATGCTGTGAACCAGCTTTCACAAGCTATGGTTAAGCCTACCAAGCTCTACTGGAAGGCAGGCAAGCATGTATTGAGATATCTCGGAGGCACATCGGGATATGGATCATGGTATGAACAATCAGATGAGGTGAAGGCATGTAATTTCACGGATGCGAGTCGGGTAGGGAGCCCAACGGAGAGAAAGAGCACATCTGGAGGGATTTTCAGTATTGGGTCGACAGCAGTTTCTTGGTACATCAGGAAGCAGAGATCCGTGGCACTCAGTTCAGCAGAGGCCAAGTATATGGCAGTGATTTTGGCTACATGCGAGGCTATATGGATGAGGAAGATCCACGGTCGGGTTGCTCGGTCCACACTTAGATCCTACTATGATATATTGTGATAATCAGAGTTGCATCAAACTCTCAGTTAATCGAGTATTTCATGATAGATCTAAACACGTTAACATCCGGTATCATCATATCAGAGATTGTGTGCAGCGGAAGATCATGTTACTTTCATACATTCCCACGGAGGATCAGGATGCTGATATCTTGACGAAGGCGCTCACCGGGAGCAAATTCGAATACCACAGAGGCAGGATAGGGGTGGCAGATAATCCTTATCTTGTTGAGAGGGAGTGTTGGTTACCTTGAAGATGAATTGCTCGGTGAAGAAGTTGCCTTCACTAAGTAGGCCACTTACGCTATTTTTAGACTATGTCTATTTTTAGACATGTCGATCATATTCTATGAGTTGCAGGATGCTATTTGTGGATGGTTGGTCAAGTTGGAAAAATAGATGGACTTCTATTTTTAGACATATTGGGCGGAATCTATTTTTAGATTGCCAGTCTAAAAATAGATATGTAGAATATTATTAGCTCTTAATAATATTTGGATTATAAACATTATCTTATTCTCCTGGAGCACTTCAGTTAAGTGCACAGATGTGGCACAGGAGCTGACAGAAGGAATTACGCTATTCCTGAGGGTTAAGTGGAGCTATTGCATGGATACTTCAGTTAGAACTCATGTGACGGAGTTTGGTGGAGTTGATTGAGGAAGTTAGTGGAGTTGTATTCAGTTTAACTAATCTAAACATAGTTGAGCTATTTGTATCTAGTTTAACTAATTGATACAATTAGTGAAAGTGGTGTGAATTAATTATTAATTAATTCACTAATTATAAACTCATTAATCAACTAAAGAATACATCAGTTAACTTCAGTGCATGGACAATTTCAGTGGAGACCAGTGAAGAGGTAGGTGAAAGAGTAGTGTGACTATCAGTTGTGACTATACTGTTGCATGATTTGCAACAACTAGTGATTGGAGATGCCAATGAGGATTGCGTGAGAAATTCTAGACCAATTCGAGTTCATTCAGAGCCATTCTTTAGCAGTGATTGTGCAGTAGAGGCAGGCTATCAGGTGGCAGAGATTGGAGCATGTGATTTGCTAGATCGGGCTTGATTACTGTGTAGAAATTGGAGATTGTACTGAGAGCTTTATCAGGAGCTTTGTATAATGATTGTTACATGATCTCTATGACATATCATATACAGATATTTGGGGTTTTTCAGCTTTAAGATTTCCCATAAAATACTGTGTTCATATGTGTGATTGTTTATGGTTTTAATGTGCGCATGCGATTTTTTTTATTTCCCCAATTAATGATCAATGGTAGAAGAGATTTTGTATTATGCATGAAGTTAAAATAGTGTGCAATTTGGAGAATCTCGGTGAATAATATATCAGTTATTCATATTTCTACAAATTACGACCAAACCGTAGCTTGGTTTGACGAACCGTCAACACCGTTGGAAATCTCTCACCGAGTACTCAAATGGGTATCCTTTCATTTTTGGTGATTTGATACTTCACCCGGAAGCCTTTTTTCCAAGAATGGTCACTTCGCCCCTTATCAAAATCGAATTTCCTCACTTGCGCCACTTGTACTTGGGGCACCACTTTGCCCCTATACTTGTTGATGCTCGTGTCGATTTTCGTCGTGAGTAAACATCTTTTACTCATGTTTTTATGGTCCCCATCAGGCCTATTCTGTGTGGCAGCATCATTGAGTCACCTTTGTTTAGAGCATCCGAGTTGAGTCATCATCGCTTCCATGGAGTTTGTCCCGAGTCCCTTTTGTCTCCCGCAACAGTCTTCTATTGATCCAGATTTATGCGGGAACACAACAGAATACACATCTAACCATAAATACAAAGATGCAGTGGAAATAACACTTCTTTCATTAATATCAATGAATATAAATTTGCTTACAAACATAATAGAAATAAACTAGCTAGGGCGCTAGAAGCTTATCTCTTAGAAGAGATGTGGCAGTTACAGGCCTCTGAATTATGTTACAATGAGGCTCGAGGGCCTATTTATTATTTAGAAACAATGGAAAACCCTAACCCTAGGAGATGAAGCGCCAAAACTATGGGCCATGTTTGGGTAAATTGGTGTTTCAACTTCCTGGGGACGTGACTTTGGCATACGATCTCTGTTTGACGCGCACCATACCTCGTTAGAAATATCTATCCGAGGAATATCTATCCTATTTTTCCCAAAAAAAATGTTGTTTAGGACCTCAAAACGGCTTCGGAAGTTCAGGACCCGAAATGCTGCTAAAAATAGTAAGCTATACTGAAACTGAAAAACTGAAAGAGAAAATTGTGGGGCCGCAAATGGAATAGGCAGGAGGCTACCAATATCCACCTGGATCATTCCCCCCCCTTAGGAATAAATGGTCCCCATTACGTTGAGTTCCTCCATGAGATGAGGAAACTTCTACTGAACTTGGTCCCTAGTGAACCAATTGCCTTGGTGCAGGAGTTGGCCAGCTTTGACAACTCGATACAGTTGGATCTTCTATTGGCAAGTGTTCTTGATTAAAATGTCCATGATACAATCTATGGTGGCTTATTCCATGCAGTCTGGGTTTAACTCTGTTGGTGTGAGTTGTTCTGCAATGTAAGAGGTGTCTAGTAGATGTGGGAAGTAGGGACAAAGGTGGTCCACATTGAATACTGGGTGTAGACTAAGGAATGATGGAATACTGAGCTCGAAGGCATTGTTACCTACAGCCTTGGTGATGGTGTACGACCCATATCGAAGTGAGCGAAGCTTGCGATGGGGTCTTGTGAGGTGTTCCTTCTGCAAATGTAGCCACACTTTTTCGCCCACCTAGAAGTTGTGTGGCATCCAATGTTGATCATGTCGTTGCTTTTAATTAGCATTGGCTTTGTCCAATATGTCATGAAACTATTGGTGGAAGTGCTAAATGTGCTTAATGAAGCTGTTTGCTTTTTCAGCTTCAGACTGGACATGAGCCAAATCAGCTTTAGTAGCTGCAAATGGCATGGCTACGTCAATGGGACATAGTGGTTGGAAACTTAAGCCCACCTGAATGGGTATGTGGCCGGTTGAGCTATGGAGAGCCTGGTTATAACTGTGTTGTACATAGGGGAGGCTCTCATCCCATGTGCGTGGATGTTTTGAATTGTACATGCACATAATGTGTACAATCATCCTGTTGACGACCTATGTCTGGCCATCATTTTGGGGATGAAAAGTTGTGGAATTGGTGAGCTTAGTGTCTAGCATTGACCAGAAGCTGGACCAAAATGTTCTCAGGAACCTGCTGTCTCGATCTAAGATGATAGATTTTGGCATCCCAAAGTGCACCCACACTCGTTCAAAGAAGAGTTTAGCAAGGGCTTCTGTTGTGATATTCTTCTTGCAGGCTGCCATAATGGCCATCTTCGAGAATATGTCGAAGACCATGAAAACACAGTCATTTCCATGCTTAGTAGAAGGAAGGCCCAATATGTAATCGATGGCAATGGATTCCCAAGGTCGACTAGGGGTAGGTAGCAGAGTATAGAGGCCTTGCTTCTTAATGGTCGGTTTGGAAATGGCGCAAGAAGTGCAGGATCTGATGCCCTTCCCAAAATCTTGTCGAAGGTTCGACCAATAGAAATACTTCTATAGTACTGCCACTATTTTCTTAACCCCAAAATTCCTAGTGACTTGACTGTGGTGTGCTTCCCATATCATCTTGGCACGCTCGCTTGAAGGAACACAAACGTGTCCCAGGTGACATAATAATGCATCTTGGAGGTGAAAATTTGGAACTTGCGTAACCCCCAAAAGTGCCTTGTATGTGTGGCCAAATTCTAGATCGATCTTGTAGAGAAGTGGCCAATTAGAAGTCTCGTGCCCATAAGAGTTGAGAAATGTGGTTAGCGCCATGATCGGTGGTCGGTTGAGGAAGTCTGCAACATTATTGCTGCTCCCCTTCTTGTACTTGATGTTCAAATGAAACTGTTGCAGATATGTGGACCATTTCTAATGGCGATCATTATGCAACTTCCCTTGTGTCTGTATGAATTTTAGGGGTCAGTAGTCTGTGTGGATGATTGTTTCCTTCCACAAAATGTAATGCTTCCATTGTCGACAAGCCTGCACAATGGAATACATTTCTTTGTCATAAGTGGGATACTTGCGGACTGTGTCAGATAATGTCTCACTGTGATATGCCACTGGATGCCCCTGTTGAGTAAGAACTACCCCAATAGCATAGTTAGAAACATCTGTCTCGATCTCAAATGGTTTTTGCAAGGTTGGTAATGTGAGCACTGGGGCAGAACAGAGGCGATGTTTCAATTCTACAAACACCTTCTTTTGAGATTCTGACCAAAATAAATTTTCTTTCGCTCCTCCCTTGGTGACTTGACTCAAGGGCCAAGTGATATGAAAGAATCCCAACAAGAAAATGCGGTAGAAATTACCAAGACCCAGAAAGCTGCGAAACTATGTTAGAGTGGTTGGGGCTGGCCAATCCCGAATGAATTGGATCTTGGTTGGATCCACATGCACACCCCTTTCATCAATGATGTATCCAAGATATATAACCTGGGTCATGCCAAAAGTGTACTTCTCCAAATTGGTACAAAACTTATGTTGTCGCAGTGTTTGGAGGACTTGTCGGATGTGGTGGGGGCATTCTTCCCAATTCTAGCTAAAGATTAGAATGTCATCCAAGTACACCACTATAAATAAGTTGATGAATGGCCGAAAGATGTTGTCCATCAACCTCATGAAGGTTATGGGAGCATTCGTTAACCCGAAAGGCACGACCAACCATTCAAAAATGCCCTCCTTCGCTTTGAAAGCAATCTTCCACACATCGGAGGGTTTGATTGGAACCTGGTGATACCCAGACTTCAAGTCGATCTTGCTGAAATATTTTTCCCCTTTGAGTTGGTCCAGAAGGTCATCAATCAGTGGGATCAGGTACCTATTCTGGACAGTGATCTTGTTCAGTGCTCGATAGTCAATATAGAGTCTCCAAGTCCCATCCTTCTTCTGTAGCAACACGATCGGGCTCCCACAAGGTGATGAACTCGGCCGAATGTGACCTTTCTGCAAAAACTCCTGAATCTGCCTCTTGATTTCATCATTCTCCAGAACAGAGCGTCGATAGATCGGTCCATTTGGCAGCGACGCACCTAGGGTCATATCAATGGGGGGCTTGACCTGACAGTGCCGAGGCACCCCTGTGGTGAGGTGAAGATGTCCCCGTACTCCTCCACAACCTAGTCCATTTGTTGTTATTGTGTAGAGAAACCCTGTCTAGAGGTCGTGGCCATAATCTTATTCTTGCCTTGGGGGTGGATCATTAGGAAAACAAATTTCCTAGTTTTGGAAATGAGCTTACTACATTGTTTTGCAGTAACTAAAGAGATAGCGGTAGGCGGTGGTACCTTTGGTATCCTGTACAACTTATTTCCCAAAGTAACAATAATAACATGAGGCTGGGACTCATACACAACATGTTGCTTCCACAAGTATGGTTGGCCTAATAATACATCACAAACATCAAGAGGAGCAATGTCACATAATACCTCATTCGTGAAGGGCTTGATGCTATAGGGAAGATGACATTGTTGGCTCACGCGGAGATCTCGTCCTTGGTGAAGTCACCCGATGGTGTATGGCTATGGGTGTGCTATGGTTGGATTCACGACGTCTGCTGAAATGAGGTTATTTTGGCTCCCATTGTCGACAATGAACTGTAGCGGGGAACCCTTTACCCACATCTGGGAGTGGAAGAGACTTTTCTCCTCCTCTGGATCTTCCGGTTCCTCCTTCTGGATCCTGGCAGTGGCAACAGTGGTGTTGGGCTCAACATCAATAATTTGTTTCCCTTTTTCGTTCCCCTTGTCAGGTTCTGATTTAGAGTCAGAGCATGCATCTGATTCAGAAGCCCTCATCTCGGCCACCAAAGACTACTTGGCCCGACACTCACTTGTGCTGTGATCGGAGCTCTAACGGAACTCACACAACTTTCTTGTATCCTTCTTTGGCTTCGTGGTATTGTCCTTTGCTTGCAGCTTTGGCAGGTTGTCTTTGGCTACCATGCCTTGGCTTTGTCCTTTTTCTTGCGGTTTGGGGGCACCTTTCCCTTGCTTTTCATTCGCAGATCCAAATTCTCGCTTCTTCTGTTTGAATTTCTGCTCAATCTTGGTAGCATACCGGTATGTTGTACCAAGCGAGGATATGTCAAGGAACTCCATTTCCTCCTAAATGTATATGTGCATACAATTGTGATACTTTAGCACCAAATGTTTTTCCGAATATTTGATACCCAACTTAGTGTGCAGGGTATGGAACAAATTCGTCAGCTCATGCACATCTTGATCCCTTTATTGCCGCAGCGTGGTCCATTGTATGTACTTGTCCTCATATCTCCCCACTGGATGGTATTGTTCCTTGATGGCATCTTAGAAATAATTCCAAGTGGGTATGGCTAAGAACAGAGAGGGTTTTCTCTCGTCCTTTTTCTCACAGTAGGTTTCCCACTAGTCTTAACATGGGGGGTAGCTTTGAGGAGTGCAAAAATAATCTTCTCCCGGTCAGAAAATTCATGAACCAAGAAATATCCTTATAATAGATTCAACCATCTATCTATGACATATGCATCTATTCGGCCCTCAAATATGGGAATGTCAAATTTTACTTGTACCTTAAAGGGATTTGCGCCTCCATAGTGGTTGCTGGATGCAGATGCACCGCTAGTGGGCAGTCGTTGAAGGATCTGGGCAAAGTTATCCATCATCGCGTTCCTTTGTTTTTCAAGGGCCTCCTCAAGCAATATTTTGATTAGATCTCTACTCCCTCATCTTTCTTTTCGTCCCCCATGGGCAGCCATCAAGGTTTGCAAGGCTAATCTTGCAAAGGTTCAACCAGATCGAGCCCTAACTCCTTATACCCTAACCTCGTTGGAGACATGCAAAGAAGGATCGAGAAAAAGCAGATGACTTTGATACCACTGATTTGGATTTATGAAGGAACGCAACAGAATACACATATAACCATAAATACAAAGATGCAATAGAAATAACAATTCATTTAATTAATATCAAAGAACTGAAATTTTCTTACAGACAGAATGGAAATAAACTATCTAGGGTGCTTGTAGATTTTCTCTGACAAGAGATGTGGCGGCTACATGCCTCTGCACTGTGATACAATGAGGCTCAAGGGCCTATTTATTAGAAACAATGGAAAACCCTAAACATCCAAAACCATAACCCTAGGAGATGAAGCGCCAAAACTATGGGCCCCGTTTGGATAAATTGGTGTTTCAACTTCCCAGGGACATAACTTTGGCATCCGATCTTTGTTTGATGTGCACCATACCTTGATAGAAATATCTATCCGGGGACTAAAAATTTTGATTTAAGCAACATGGTTCCATGGACCCATAAGAAACATGGTTTCATGGTTTCATGGTTTCTTGGTTTTCCCAAAAAACTTCGTTTAGGGCCTCAAAATGGCTTCAGAAGCTCAGGACCCAAAAAACTACTAAAAATAGTAAGTTGTGCTGAAACTGAAAAACTGAAAGAGACAATGGTGGGGCCACAAGTGGAATAGGTTGGTGTCCACCAATATCCACCTAGAGCATCCATCCTTCATTGCTTTGTACCTCTCTCGTGTCGCACATTTTGGCCTCCAGTCATACTGTCCCTTATCCCCTCTAGAGTCGAGTCAGTAGCTGCCAGGTCATCCATGCCCTTTATGCTCTAACAAGGGAAGTCTTAAACCCGCTACTCAGTATCCCCCATTCCACCATCATCCCTGTTGTCATTCTATCAGTTGCTCTACTATTATCCCTCGTGCCTTAGTTGAGGATTCCTCATTGCCTCACCTGTGGTGGACCTCCTTCTGTCGAAATCAGCTTATTCATTCTAAATGATAGGTCTAGAGGGTGGTGTACCTTGGTTCCAGCTTCCACTCTTGTTCGGTGCCTCGGATCAGGCAAAGGGACCCTTTATTTCCCTTTGACTTGATTGTTTCTCAGCTCCAGCTCCTTATGGCATGATCGAGATCCGTATACTTGATGGTTCAGTGATGTAGTAGATTGTACCAGTGATCCCCGGGTGTGTGTGAGATGTTTTAGACCTCGTGAGGGAGTGGCCCTTGAGGTATCCCCCCACATACCCGAATGACCTCTTTACTACAACCTTGGATGCTTCTCTGCAGATTTGATGGTTCTGGCCTTAGCCGCTTGTAGTGCCTTTTTAGTTTACATGTATCATTCAGATTTTCAGAGCCCTTTCCTGTTTTACATGGCCTCTTTGGTTGTTATTATATCTCATGTACTTAGATATTATTGTATAAGTCCTGACTGTTGTCCCAGGCATAGTATGTATGTGGGATCCATTATGTTTTTTATTTGGCCCATGATTATGCTAGCATGTACTATATAGCTCAGTCCCATTTTTGTTGGGCACACCATTATTCTTTGTACTTTTTCATCTCGGCAGTCATAGTTATACCTCACCCGCCTCATTAAGAATAGGTACTCACTCATAAAAGAGACTTGTCGCACCTGTAAGTCTCGCCTCCTCAGGGTGTTGTCCTTTCTCGCTTTAGTTCGTCTTATATTTCTCTCTCTTTAACTCCCCTTCAGTGTCTAGTGATTGTGTTCTTACAATGTACTTCGATCATCTGATTAGCTCCTAACACTCACACGCTGGGGGGAAAACTGTTACAAGAATTTTTGGTCATCTAACCTGTTACTATTAGATGGACTAAAGTACACCATGTAAGACCAATTTTACCATAGTAAAATTGCTTTCACTATGAGAGATGATTTAATAACCCATAGTTTATTAAATTATTTCTGGTCTAAACAGGAAACCCCATGAGGAATAATTAAATGAATCCTTATTTGTTTGATTTTCTTCTAGGGATAATTAACTAAAGCACTGTTTAATTAATATTCCTGGTCATATTTAACCCAAAACATGAGAATTAATTAGATAAATTATTATTTATCTTATTATTCTCTAGGAATAATTATTTAAATCATTATTTAATAATATTCCTTGTTGAATTTGACTTAATCATTTTAAATAATTAAATAAATCATTATTTATTTAATTATTCCTTAACCTCATCCTTGAAATAATAAATAAATCATTTATTTATTTATTATTTCTAAATAAAGGGATTTAGCCAATTCTAATTTCCTTTTCGCTCCACCAAAAATAATAAAATATTCCAAGTAAGTTGGATCTAGATTTGGTTAATAATATTTTAATTATGCACCAAAATCTAGACTAACTCAATATTTTGTTATAAATAGAAGGGTTTTTCCATTCAGTCACTACCTTTTTTATCACATTTTGATCTATACTTTTGGTCTAACTTTGATCCTCCATCATTGTCATATTTTTTCTACTTTTTCTTGTGAGCTCCCTTTGAGTTCTAATTTGTCTGGGTTTTCTGCACCATCAAGAGAGAGAGATATTGGATCTGAAGCGTTGAGGACATACAAGAACCCATCCCATTGAGGGGGATTGGTAACATATTTCTGTGTTCCCTTATGAGGTGTCATAATACAAAGAATTATTTATAAATTCTTATCTTGTCTATTGAATGTATGGAGCAACTCTTGTTTATTTTCGCTGTTTAATGTCTTTAATTGCATAGATCTAGATTTTCATAGCATTTATTCTTATCACCTACTGCATATCTAAGGAAATTGACAACCACATTTTATGTTAGGGTTGCCTATTATGCACAGCTAAAGTGAGCTTTTTCGTACGCTTGCGATTAGAATTCACTCTAACACATTCCAAAACTGATCAAGAGATCAAAATACCTAAAACAAGCTTGGATTTCTTAGAGTTTTTTCATCAATACTTTAAGGAAGTTTCCTATCTCCTACCACCTGTCAAGTGCTTCATGGAGATTAAACCTCCTCCACCCCCAACTCTTGGTAATTTTTATGAGACCATCTCACTCGGTTCCAAAACCTTCAAATAATCCAAATCTCAACCAAATGAAAGAGCCCCATCACACCATGACTGATGGAAATGGAAAGACAAGTCTGAAACCACTCTCACACCCAAAAAAACCCATTCTAATGACAAAAAGAGAACCAAATACACAAATACATGTACCATGCAATCACAAACTAGTTAGGAAATCACACATGCAACCTGTTACCTGCAAGTATTCCTGTTGAAGTTGCTTGATCCAACCTTCCTTGCTTGTACTTTTCTTTCCTTGTCCTTCCTTTTTGTTTCCTTTGTTTGCATTCTCCAATGCTATAGTGCTCCAAGAATGCTCTAAATGTGCAATATTTTCAGAGAATAGAGAGAGCTCCAAAACTAAACTGATAAAAGGTTAACCAACAAAAGTTGTGAATTAATCCTCATAAGCCTTTTTATAATTGAGGGCTCTATTTTCTTCATATTCCTTCAATTTTCCTCTTATGCAAACCTATGACCTTTCATATCCATTTTCTCCTATTTTCCTTTATTTTCATAAATAAATGCCAATTAATGTCTCTTTGCCTTTGCTAATGCATTTTCCAATTTCCATAGCCATAATGGACCAAAAGTGACACCCACTTGGATTTTTTTCCCAACATTCAACTTGGAATATGTGTCCTGTGACCTTGGTCTTATTTTGCCTTTATTAAATTTTATTATATAGAATTTAACGTAGGGTTGTTACAATTTTACATATCAAATTTTAGCCTATTATAAAAAAATCATAAGTTGCCATAATATCAAACTCCTTTAAATGTTCTATCAGTTCCTCATCAACTACAAGCCAATAGCCAAGGCATTAGTACTATAAAATCAACATTGGTATACCATTAACACATAGTTGGTAGTGCATCACTATTGGAGGTTTAAGGGCATGGAAATATTAGAAAAATGACAATGAAAACATTGTACATTATTCTCTCTTGAATCAATATTCTAATGCTTTTAAGTTGTAAGGCCATTGAAAATTTTCCAAAATGATTATGCCTACATAAATTGGTTGTTGATATAGAATCATTATTTTGAGGATAAACACCATTTGAGGAGAATGTAATAAACACCATGGGGTTCCTTTAGATGTTAGTTAGTTATTGAACCAGTGTCAAAATTCCGATACTTATAAAAGTAACAAAAACTATTTAAATATGTTACATGACACTCTGAATGCATGAAAAATCCAATTATGGATTAATACTACTAACTTAAGGTCGGAACTGCAATGCTATAATTTCAACAATAACATTTTTTTTCTTCCAACATTGTTGCGACAACAATTACATTGATACAACATCATAATTTACACCCAAATCTAGTAACAACGACATGAATCAAATTTCAGGAACAAAGAACAACCATAAATCCAACACTTTAATGTCTAATGTGAAATATTTTTTTCCCGATGGTCAAGTAGAAACCATTAACATTAGTTATGAAAAGTATAATTCTTCTAAACATGTTTATAAAAGATTAAATAATTGTCATGGTCCATGGAAACTAATTTCCACTATGATGATCATGTTGCATTAAAAAAAAAAAATCAATTTCACCTACAATTAGTTTTGGTTATCGTAATTCATAATTTAATATAGATTTTTTAAACAATATGGAAGTCTTATATGTTTTGTAAATGCTTTTATCAAACCATAATTCAAGTAATAGAATAGTATGAAACTAAATTACTTTTTGATATAATACAATGAGAGCAAGTACATTTATGGTAGCCATGTCATTGAAAGGAGTGGTGGGTTAGAAACATGTTTTGATTAAGATCACAAAGTGTATGTAATTTTGTTCATATTTATTATCCATGATATTTACATTAGCCACATTCAAATTTTATATGTTTGTTTATTTACTTATGATTTGAAATTCATGAAAACCAATATTAACCAAAGATCATTCCTTCATTTTTTTTCAGAGATCACATGTTGTTTTGAAATTTCTCCATGTTTCTAAACCAATAGTCTTTACTTATGAATTGAAGATTTGATATTCTAGCCTTTTGGGATTTTAAATTGTGTTGGGTCTATATTAGAAAATAGAGGTAATTATGGCTTATATCAAGAAATAAAATATTAAACCATGTTATGATAAGATGATTTCACATTATATTATCAAAATTTTCCTATTTGAAAATCTAACAAATGCAAATTTATCTTTTTTTTTTAATTTGATTTATTGAATTTCATGCTCCTATGATGTACATTTAAGGATATAATGTCAAATTAATTTAATGGTTCCATTTAAGGGAGATACAAATCCAACATATTTCAAATTCAATGCATTAGGGTTTAGTGTTGAGGTTATCTTAACAAATAATTTTGTTAAGTGTATCTAATTATTACACATCAAATTTGTGAAAATACCAAGGTTTGTAATATTTGGTCAAAATTCACATACAACATATGTTGTTTAAGAATATATTTCTTTCAATTTCTAAGTGACTATGATTCATTATTTCTTTTATAGTTAAAAATGTTTATTTCTATAGTTATAGTTTTATATGAACAATATATTAGATAGTAATGATTTTAAAAATAAGGTGTTTTTTTTAATCATGATGGTTCCACCATGCTCATAATTGAGAACTTATTACACTTTATATTCTAAACAATTAAAATCTATGAAACCTAGAGCCGATCCTTTCTCTCCATCTCAACCTAAACTCAAGACCAGATATGGAGTTATGGAAATTTATGGTTTATATTTTAGTATTTTTACTTGAGCAAATAAAGTTTTCTTCTTTAATTATTTTAAATTATATTATTCAAATTTTAAGGCTTATGCACCCTAGATTTGGTGTTTGTCTCAAAGTACCCACTGTTATAACATAAAATGTGGATTACATATTTTTTTTTCACCAATAGATTTTTTCTCCTAGGAAATATATTCACCTTATTAATCTTACAACTTCCAAATTTCCATGACCCCACAAGGCCATATTTTCCATATGTAAAAACCTAAATAAAGTGATTCAATTCAAGAACTATCTACACATATTTTTACTAAAGATTAATGAAAGTAGTTTATCGATAATGCATGACCATAAATTAATAGCATTTGATGTTAATATCATATACACATCCAAATGGCTTCTCATTCCTATGAGCTCATATCCATTCCTATGAGCCTATATACATATTATTTCTACATTAATCAACCATTTTAAGGAGATCAAATGTTTGGAACAGAAAACAATTTATAGAGCACAAAAAAGTGAGAAATCATTTGCAATTCCAAAGATTTATTATTTCTCTTCACTTATAAATTAAAGATTAGGATGGATTTAAACACATACTATTTCATTTTTTTAAATCATGTCATTGTTGTGCATGTGCATACTTATTTGTTTATTATTGGAAATCAAAATAACATAAGCATTATTATTTATATTTTATTTATTATTCGCAATAATTGTATTTTATTCAATTTATTAATTTTTTAACCTATATAATTTCTTGGATTATTTAATAAAAAATATTCAAAAACTTACATTCAAAAATTGCAAAAATTACCTTATTTTAGAATTTACTAAATCTTTTTCCTTTTTATATAATCTTTAGTAATAAGTTTACAAATGATTAAGGAAATAATATTTTTTCCAAACAGATATATTATTAATTAAAATTTTCTAATAACATATAATTTTAAAGCCGCGACCTCAATTATTTACTATTATGTCAACTATATTTTAAGATAATTAGATATTTTGTCTATTCACTCACATAGTATTTACCTTATCTTTAGAACGTGCCTTTAAGTGCATTGGGAAAAAAAGTTTGATTATGTATTAGTTTATGTGCTATAATCCATTTATAATATGCATCGACTAATAATTTCCACGCCTCCATGCCTAATGTATTTTGCAAATTTGTGATTGGAAATATAAGCAAATTAATGCTTTAGCATTGTTTTAAGGAGATTTAAGCAAATTAATGCTTTAGCATTGTTTTAAGGAGATTTAAACAAATTAATGCTTTAGCATTTTTTTTAGTGGTAGTTCAAGTAGATGTTTATTTTATTATATGTGATTTATTTTAACATGACTCTAGTCTTTGTTGAGCTGTCCTCAAAAATAATTATTTCCTTCAAAGTTAATATTGATAAATTGAGTGTACAATGAAAACATGCTTTTATATGTCATTTTGTATGATGTAACTTAATAGTGAAATTTGCATACTATACCTATGTATTTATATTTGGTAATGTATGTGGAAACATTATTGAGAAGATGGGGTTAAAAAATAGATGAAAGAAAAATTGAAACTTTAGTTACTTGTGATTAGGCATTGTTTTGATGTGTTAGATGTGTTTTAATTTGTTTGAAATATGTGAAAGTTTGTATAGATTATGAAGAAAAAGACATTTTATGGTGAAATGTTACTAAATAACATAAAATAACTTCATATTATTGCATGTTTTAAGTTATTATTTTTCCAACAATATTTATTATCAAATTCATAAAATCAAAATCAACAATATATTGAAAGAGTGAGCATTTAATGATATCTCTTAGCACCATCAAAGACAATTGCTAGCTTTATTGATTCTTGCATATGCATTTGACATCATGTCATCCAAAACACTTTAGGATACAGACAAGCACTCCCAACTATGTGGGGAATTGATAAAGTCCATAAAAAATTCTGTGTCCTCCTTCATTGTTAGGGAATACATGTACATTTGTCACCCAATTCCGAGCTCTTTCCCAAAAAATCAACACAACAAAAACTCCTCCAAGGCCAATCCCTATTCCCATCCCTAGTGCTTTCAATGATATGCTTTCATTTAAATGACTCAACCATCCCACTTTAATGTTGCTAATATTACTATTATTATCATCTTCCCCTAGGCCTTTATTTTGGTTGCATGGTTGCAAAGGATATCCACATAAACATGTATTCTTTTGAAATGAACTCTCATTCCATGTAGTAAATTGTGTTCCTTTTGGAATTGGTCCACAAAGATTATTTGATGAAATGTTAAGAACTGCCAACATTGATAATTTAGAGAGCTCTGGTGGAATCCCTCCACTCAAATTATTTTTAGCCAGGTCCAACTGCTCTAAAGTAGATATCTCACTAAGAGATGTAGGTATTCTCCCTTCTAGTTGGTTCCCTGATAAATTCAATAAGCGAAGGCTGCTCAAGCTTCCCATGGTTGTAGGTATATCCCCTGTAAGCATATTGGTAGACAAATCAAATATGGTGTTTGTACTCAAGAGATATGGAAGAGTATATTCACTTCCTTTCATGTCAATCATCAGAAGCACATACAATGTATCTAAACTCAACTGTGAAGATCCATTAATTGCAAATCCTTGCAATCTATCAAGTTTGGGAGGTATCCTTCCACTAAATCTATTATTAGATAAATCTAACACCTGCAACTTTGTGAGATTACTGATCCAAAGAGGAATTTCGCCATGGAGATTATTATAACTCACACTTAACACTCTTAAGTCATAAAAATCTCCAAGATACCTTGGAAGCTCACCTGTCAATCCATTTTTCCTTAAATCCAATACCTTGAGATGAGTACAATTTTCCAAAGATGTAGGAAAAGTCCCAGAGAAGTTATTAGAATGAGCAGAGAAAATATCCATAAAAAATGGATAGGAAATATCAAGACTTCCACTAAAATTATTATTGGATAAAGAGACAGTGGTGTTTTCTATGATCACATATCCCAAAGGATGCAAACTTTCACTTCCATTTGCATATTGATATAATGTATCAATGTTGATTACTGGGGATTCATTCATTGCAAACCCTTGGAGTCTACCAAGATAGAATGGCAATCTTCCACTAAAATAGTTGTTAGATAAATCCAACACATCCAACTTGGTGACATTTGTGAACCTTTGAAGAATATCACCGTGAAGATTATTATAACCAACAATTAATCTTCTTAACTCCTTAAAATTTGCCAAATACCTTGGAAGCTCACCTGTCAAATTATTTTTAGCTAAATTCAACAGCTTGAGTTGGGTACAATTGATCAAAGATGTTGAAATAGTTCCAGTTAAATGATTAGAGTCTGCAAAAAAGACATTAAGAGAAAGTGGAAATTCTAGATTGTCTAGATCTCCACTAATTGAGTTTGAGGCTAAATGTAACCACCGTAAAGCAGTGCAATTGCTAATACTCTGAGGAATTGGTCCCTGCAATGTATTGTCATGTAGACTTAAATATTCAAGTGAAACCAATTTGCTGATATTTTCAGGAATAGTTCCAAAAATATTGTTACCACCCATTCTTAATTGAATGAGAGACTTCAATTGACCTATGCTATGTGGTATATGTCCACTTAGCATATTATATTTCAAAGCCACTGATAGGAGGGATTGAAGCTTTCCTATGGCTTTCGGAATTTTACCATTGAGATGGTTTCTATGTAGGTAAAGGACTTCCAACTTGCTCAAATTGCAAATAGTTTCAGGTATGTTACCAGTGAGATTATTATATGAGAGATCTAGGGCTTTCAACTGACTCAATCTGGAAATGGTTTCAGGTATGCTTCCTGTGAGACTACTTGAAACAAAAGCTAGGAATGAAAGCTTGCTGCAGTTTCCTATTTCAGAAGGGATAGAACCTGAAATATTACTTTGTTGCCGTAATCAAAACCAATACCAATGCTTAGGTGTCTAAGCTCTCCCAAATTACCCAACTGAGGTGGTATATGGCCAGACAGTTGGTTTCGCACCATTCTTAAAATCACAAGGGAAGAGCAGTTTCCCAGAGATGGAGGAATGGCGTTCTCCAATTTGTTGAAATGTAGAGCCAAGTTCTGTAGTTTCTGCAGCAACCCCAATTGGGCTGGAATAGAACCCTCGAGCTGATTATAGCTGAGGTCAAGTGTTCCCAACACTTTAAGCTTCCCAAAGTCTGGTGGAATTCTCCCTGTCAAATTATTATCAGAAAAATCCATATAACGCAATAAGGAAAGGTTTCCAACATATGGAGACAAGGTACCTTCCAATGCTGATCCAGAGAGGTCTATGGCCACTATTCTTGTGGTGTGCTTTCTGCAGCGAATGCCATGCCACGAGCATATGTTCTGGGCGTTCTGGGTCGTCCAGTTGGAGAGCAACCCGTATGGATCCGATGTGATGGCCTTCTTGAGGGACAATTGAGGGACAAAAGAGCTTCCATGTCTCTTTTATTGTGGCCGGCCATTGATGATAACATGATTTCAGCATCCTGCGGCATGGCTTCGTTGAGAACGAAGTCATGAGAGTGGAGTTGAACAGAACTAAATCCACCCAGGCGGTCGTCATTCAGAACATATTGATCTTCTGAATCAATGTGCAGGGAAGATGAGTAATTAACAGACGCAGATGCACTCATAATGGCAAGGCACGCAAACGCGATGAGAAGAACTGCAGCTCTATGAGCCATTTCTTACTCTGGAATGCTAATTCCGTGAGTTGTGTGGGCTATGGATATGGGTATATATAAAAGTCATAATAATGTAAAGATCTGTCTGTAAAGTAAAATGAAAACTACCGAAGGATTTGGAAAATGGTTGGGTGAATGACAAAGACGGAAAATTCGGTGTGTGGGGTTGAGAAGAAATTGGTAAGAATTTCTTGAATAAAAAATTGTGTGGTCATATTTATTTATAGGTTTTGGATATTGAATAGATAGTGATGGGTGTTAAGACAATTTAAGGTGTGAAATTACTGGTTTAATTATTTCAGACATGAGATTCAATTTCTCTTACTAATTCAATTCCCTTACTAGTTAACATAAATTTAAATATGTTTAATGATTTTTTTAAAATATTACAGCGATATAAATTAAATAGCGCATATATATTAATAAGTATCAAAATAAATACATTTTATCAAAATAATATTTATAAAAATCAATTTTATTATAATTTTATTTCAAATTATTATTAGTATGAATAATAAAAAAATTAATATGTGCATTAAATATACAATTTTTTTCTACAACTTAATTTTACTATAAAAATAAAATCACATTATGTAAATATATATGGAACTTATATATAAATATATAGATCTCATAGATCTGTCCAAAATTTGACAAAAGAAATGATTTAAAAAAAAATTGTTATAGAAATAGGTAACCAAAACTACTTTTTAGTATGTCCAAAAAGTATAAACACGTTAATGTGTTGATAGAAAATAAAAAATAAAACATGTAAGTGTTGTTCTAGTTTGACATATATACAAACACTATAAAAGCTCATAATAAAAAATCTAAACATTTGGTGTATCTAGTGGTGTTGGACCCCAGTCAATGAAAGGTCTATGATAATACTCATGAAACCTATCATTTTGTGACTCAAAATCATCGTGATCCCATGACCCAACCTAAGGCCCTCCTTAGAGGGAATCTGTTTGGGTTTGACTTCCCTACAACCATGATTTAAACAAAATATCTTATTGACGAGTGGAAAAAACTCCAAATTGTGACATTTGATTGCTCTAGTGACCCAATTGTTAACCAACATTGAATCTTCAAAAACTTGCAAAGAGTGTAAATATTTTTCAAGGGGAAAAAAGAAAAAGGAGCTTTAAAGCCATTAATTCTGTGTAGTTGTTAGAACCTTCACCATGTCCTATTTTGATACAATTTTCTCCTTTGCATGATTAAGATGACTATTCACAAATTTGTTTGCCATGATTTGAGTTTTATGATTTTTGGCTTAACTGAGCTAGATCCCCTGTAAATATCCACAATATACCCAAATAAACCTAGCTCTAATACCAATATGATTCGCAAACTAATGTAGACATTTAATTGGATAGTTCATCACAACAAATTTGATAAATTATACTTAAAAATCCAAAATCTACACTATGAGGGTTTATTTCTCTTTAGATTCTTAATCTATAAATTAGTATTTATTTTGTTTGCATGTAAACTATGATTACGTAGAAAATAGAGAGCATTGAAATAAAAACTCACAAACCACATTGGACACATGATATAACTTGGGAAACCCTTTCGTGAGAAAACCCATCTGGAAGGTGAGGTCGCTTTACTCTCTTTCTCTAAATAGAAAATGGTTGCAAGTATAAAGAAGAAAGGTCTATGGCTCATGGACTACTACAGTGGACAAATACTCTATGTTTGTTCTCTGCCTATTCCTCTCAGCCACTATGCTCATCTATGTAATATGATACACTCGAAAATAATGGAACAAATTTTTCTCCTAGTGGTCTGGTTATAACACAACCGAATAACCTACTAGTGGTTAGGGTCGACTTCTTCAACTCTTAACTAGACTTGGAATATGGAATCTTCTAGAGTCTTCTTCATCATGATCACATGCCTAGCCCCTTTTCCTCCTAGTAACAAGAGTTGGCCTGACGTCCTCTTGAATTATGGCAATCAATTTCAATAAGTCAAACTCCATGAGCTCATACCAACTCCACTTGAGGTGAATCATTGTGTAGATCATGGAATCTATGTCCATAGTAAGTACGGGATCACAAAAGTGTTCATTTAAGGCCCTAAAATGGCTCATGAAGTTTTTTGACCCAATATTTTCCAAACTAGGACCGCCAGTAAAAATGATTTTGTGCACTGTTTCCTCCACTTTTTCCACTCTAAAGGCATCAAGATGGATGCTTTTTCCACTCTAAAGGCATCAAGATGGATGAAAAATAATATAATGATACAATCAGGATAAAGTTACCCTATTTTTAGAAGTTTATGTTAGAAAGTTGGTAAGTGGAGAGATTGCATTAAATGGATTGTATTAATCAACATAGAGTAACTAATGAAAGCTTGCCTCCATATGTGATTTTGGGGGATGTAGCTTAAGAGAAGGATTTGTATTTCATCCCTACATTTATCTTTGGTAACATGATTGGAAATAGTTGAAAACATAGTTAGTTCAATGAAAGATAATGTGAAAGAAAAATTGCAACTTTAGCTGCTCAATCCTAGGCATTGTCTTGATATGTTATATGTGGTTTGAATTTGTCGAAATGTGTAAAATTTTGTATATATTATAAACAAAAGGTCATTATATAATGTTTCGAAATGTGTAAAATTTTGTATAGATTATAAACAAAAGGTCATTATAGAACGTGACACCACTAAATTACATAAAAGATGCTTGAAATAATTGGTGTGCTTTATTTTTTTTGTTTTTCAAACCATAGTTATGATCTAGTTCACAAAATATAAGGATTAAGATGGATCTAGGGTTAAGATGGACCTAGACTAGTACTTTTTTATTTTCTTAATATCTGATTTTGTGGGTGAGAGAGAGAGAGAGATTAAACTTACATAAACATTGATATTTTTACTTTTTATTTATTTTTTTATTAGTAGTAGTTGTATTTTATTTTATTTATTATTTTTCTAACCTATGTAATATCACTATGAAGAGAGGTCAATCACTGAAATTGTTCCAAATACTTGCATTCAAAAATTATAAAAGTCACCTTATTTTTAGAATTTTATGATAACAAAGTTGGTAAGTGGAGAGATTGCATTAATTAACATAGAGTAAGCTAGTGAAACCCTGTCTGCATATGTAATTTTGTGAGATATAGCATAAGAGTAGGATCTGTATGTTATCTCTACATTTATCTTTGGTAACATAATTGGGAATAGTTGAAAACATAGTGAGTTCAAAGAAAGATGGTGTGAAAGAAAATTTGCAATTCTAGATACTCAAACTTAGGCATTGTCTTGATATGTTATATGTGTTTTGAGTTTTTAGAAGTGTGTAAAATTTTGTATAGATTATAAACAAAATGTCATTATAAAATGTGACGCCATTTTTTATTTTTTTCGAAATGTGTAAAATTTTGTATAGATTATAAAAAAAAAGGTCATTATAGAAAGTGACACCACTAAATTACATAAAAGATGCTTGAAATAATTGACCTATGTTTTATTCTTTTGTTTTTCAAACCATAGTTATGATCGAATTCACAAAATATGAGGATTAAGATGGATAATATATACCTAGAGTGATACTATTTCATTTTCTTAACCTCTAATTGTGTGTGTGTGTGTGTGTGTGTGTGTGTGTGTGTGTGTGTGTGAGAGAGAGAGAGAGAGAGAGAGAGAGAGAGAGAGAGAGAGATTAAACTGACATAAGCATTGATATTTTTACTTCTTCTTTTTTTTTAATTAGTAGTAGTTGTATTTTATTTTATTTATTATTTCTCTAACCTATGCAATATCACTATGAGGAGAGGTCAATTACTGAAATTGTTCCAAATACTTGCATTCAAAAACGTCTTTTTTTTTCTGACCAAATCTAAGTCACCCTATTTTTAGAATTTTCTGATAGCAAGTTGGTAAGTGGAGGGATTGCATTAAATGGATTGTATTAATTAACATAAAGTAAGCTAAGGAAAGTGTGTCTCCATATGTAATTTTGTGAGATGTAGCTTAAGAGGAGGATTTGTATGTCATCCTTACTTTTATCTTTGGTAACATGATTGGCAATAGTTGAAAACATAATGAGTTCAATGAAAGATGAGTGTGAAAGAGCATTGCTGTGATATGTTATACGTGTTTTTATTTATTCTAAATGTGTAAAATTTTCTATATATTATAAACAAAAGATCATTATAGAAAGTGAAGCTAGTTTTGATTTTTACTAAATGTGTAAAATTTTGTATAGATTATAAACAAAAGATCATTATAGAACATGAAGCCACTAAATTACATAAAAGATGCTGGAAATAATTGGTATGTTTTATTTTTTTTTGTTTTCAAACAATAGTTATGATAGAATTCACAAAATCTACAATATATTTTAAAGTGATTATCTAACATCCATTTTCACCATCATATATAATTGTTAACTTGATTTATTCTTTTATATATATTTATATAATTGACATCATATCACCACAATAATGATTAAAAATACATAGAAACACTCTTAACTATATGGGAAATGGATAACGCTCATAAAAAGTTCTTCATCTTTTATCTATTGTTAAAAAATATATATACATCTATTTCCCAACCAAATATATACATCTATTTCCCAACCAAACAAAACAACTCCTTCAGGTCCAATCCCTACTCTCACCTCTCATACATGCAAATTTTCATGTAGACAACTCCACCTTCCCATTTTAATGTAAGTATTTTTAATAGTAGGTAGTAAAACTGCGGAACAACGCGGAAAATTCGGTGTAAGAAATTCTTCGCTTAAGATTCTGTCCCGAAAATTCTTCTCAGCCTCGAAGTGAGTGCGCGCCATATTTCTTTCGGGATGTACAATCGCTTTATCGCAAAAATCTTCGCGTAAAATTCTCTGAAAGTCCTGTGTGGGAAAAAATCCTACGCAAGTAGCAATGGTAAGTGCCGTATTTCTTTGTTCACTTTCCAAGGTGATGTACAACCACACATGTTGGAATGGTAAGTGAAAGCTATCCGAACTTTTAGGTGTTGAGATTTTATTAAATCAATCACGTACATCGATACAAAGGTTTTCTATGTTTTAGTAGAAAACTGTAGCATAATATTATAAAAATATCTCACTAGTCATGGACGTGTTAAACTCTACTACGAAAATTATTTTATTATACATTTTATTAAAATAAAAATTATAAAAATTAATTTAATTATATATATATTTTGAAATGTGTAAACTTTTGTATAGATTATAAACAAAAGTTCATTATAGAAGGTGACACCACTAAATTACATAAAAGATGCTTGAAATAATTGGTATGTTTAAATTTTTTTTTTTCAAACCATAGTTACGATCTAGTTCACAAAATATAAGGATTAAGATGGATCTAGGGTTAAGAAAGACCTAGACTCATACTATTACATTTTCTTAATATTTAATTTTGTGGGTGTGAGACAAAGAGAGAGATTAAAGTGACATAAGCATTGATATTTTTATTTTTTATTTATTTTTATTTATTATTAGTAGTTGTATTTATTAATTAACATTGAGTAAGCTAATGAAAGTGTGTCTCCATATGTAATTTTGTGAAGTGTAGCTTAAGAGCAGGATCTTGTATGTCATTCCTACTTTTATCTTTAGTAACATGATTGGCAATAGTTGAAAACATAGTGAGTTCAATGAAAGATGAGTGTGAAAGAGCATTGTCTCTTGATATGTTATATGTGTTTTGATTTTTTCTAAATGTGTAAAATTTTCTATATATTATAAACAAAAGATCATTATAGAAAGTGATGCTAGTTTTGATTTTTATTATGTGTAAAATTTTCTATATATTATAAACAAAAAGTCATTATAGAAAGTGACACTAGGTTTGATTTTTATTAAATGTGTAAAATTTTCTATATATTATAAACAAAAGGTCATTATAGAAAGTGACCCTAGTTTTGATTTTTAATAAGTGTGTAAAATTTTGTATAGATTATAAACAAAAGCTCATTATAGAACGTGAAGCCCCTAAATTACATAAAATATGTTTGAAATAATTAGTATGTTTTTTTTTTTCAAACAATAGTTATGATCGAATTCAATATGTTTTAATTTTTTTTGTTTTTCAAACAATAGTTATGATCGAATTCATAAAATCCACAATATATTTAAAAGTGATTATTTTATGACATCCATTTTCACCATCATATATAATTGTTAGCTTGATTTATTCTCGTATATATATTTATTTTAATTGACATCATATCATCACAAAATCCACAATATATTTTAAAGTGATTATTTTATGACATCCATTTTCACCATCATATATAATTGTTAGCTTTATTTATTCTCTTATATATATTTATTTTAATTGACATCATATCATCATGATGATTACAGATACATAAAAACACTAATAACTATGTGAAAAACCAATAAAACTCATAAAAAAATGTCTTCGTCTTTTTTCTATGGTTAAAAAATATATGTACACCAACACTTAATATAGGTCTCTTACCGATCAAAACGACCCCTTCAAATCCAATCCTTATTCTCACCTCCTCGCATACATTCAAATTTTTATGTACACAACTCCGCCATCCCATTTTAATATTTTTTTAAGTATGAAAAACGTCTGGTGTATATTATGTACTGGTACAAAAATTCAGTAAAAAATTTCTAGTAATTCATACGTTGTTTGTAAGTTAAATCTCAAAAAGCAAATAAGTTTCTATAAATTATTTCTAGTCTCTGTAGTATAACTAGATTTCTTTTTTGTCCTGAAAATCATGGAAATTCTGGTAAGATTTTAAGAAAATCCTGCAGGGATTTTTGTAAATCCATGTTATAACTACCAAACTTTAATATTTTGGGTGCACTAGAGGTTTGTTATGGTGCTGAATCTATTTCCACCATCAAAATCATGATTCAAACACTGTTAATGTAAGATTTCTTAAATTTTTTTGACCCCAATTCTGATCAATTTTGGCCATCCAGCGAATTCCTCCGTCTCGTTAGACAACTCCATTTCAATCTCTCTTCCCTGTAAAAACATTCTGAATTTTAGATTTTCTTCAAAGCATTTCTTTCCCCGCATACAAAAACGTGGAACGTGGAGCCTGTCTTAATAAAAACGGTCCTGTCCCATTTTAATGTTAGTAAAACTGCGGAACCACGCGGAAAATTCGGTGTAAGAAATGGGTAAGAAATTCTCAAGTTAAGATTCTGTCCCGAAAATTCTTCACAGCCGGTAAGTGAGTGCGCGCCATATTTCTTTCGTGATGTACGATCGCCTTCATCGCAAAATTTTTCGCGTAAAATTCTCTTGAAGTCCTGTGTGAGAGAAAATCCTTCGCAAGTGGCAATTGCGTGCCATATTTCTTTATTCACTTTCCAAGGTGATGTACAACCACACCTGTTGGAATGTTGGAATGGTAAGTGAAAGCTATCCGAACTTTTAGGTGTTGAAATTTTAATTCCGTGAGTTGTGGGCTTCGCTATGGATATTGGTATATATAAGAGTCTGTAAAGTAAAATGAAAACTACCGAAGGATTTGGAAAATGGTTAGGTGAATGACAAAGACAGAAAAATCGTTGTTGTGTGGGGTTGAGAAGAAATTAGTAAAAATTTCTTGAATAAAAATTTGTGTGGTAGGTTTTGGATATTGAAGAGATAGTGATAGGTCTTAAGATAATTTAAGACAATTTTTGGTGTGAAATTACTAGTTTAATTATTTCAGACATGAAATTCAATTTCTCTTCCTAATTTAATTCCCAGTTAATTCCCACCCTATTAAAAAATAGTAAAAGCAATATAAATAAAAAATTGACTCAATTAGATGAAAAATTTTCGGAGGGAAATTAAAAGTGGTGACCCACGGAACGATGAGGACTCAATTAGCTGCAGAAGTTGCGGAGAGAAAAGGATCCTAATTGCTGGACTTTTGGTTTTGTGGTCAAAGTGAAAAATCTTGATTAAGCCGGCAATGACGGGAATGGAATAGCAGATTCTTAATCAGAATGGAGATTGGAAATGAAGTGGCAGATTCTTAATCAGAATGAAGATTGGGAATGGAGTAGCAGATTGATTAGCATTAAGATTATCAGCTTTTAAATGTATTTAGTTATTAGTGATAGTTCATTTTTTATTAGAATTAAGGTTAGCATAATTTAAAGGAGTTGTTTTTAATGTGATTTTTTGAAGTTTTTGGTGGGAATTTTGTTGAAAAATTTGAGGTGAAATCTTGATTTGTGTTATTTAAACTAGTTTTTTTACTCTATATACATGGATTCATGGATTCAGCACCTTAAAAAATCTCTATAAAGCATTTTGATTGTACAAAATTTACTCATCAAACTTATTATATCAATAAATTTCTGCAAAAATTTAGATAAATAAATAAATAAATATTTTTTCAAAAAATCACATTAAAAACAACTCTTAATTTAAATATAATTTACTGTAATATTATTGTTAATATTATTTAAATTTATTTTAAATATATAAATAAAAATAAATGAAATGATATATATAATAATCATATATATCTTAATAAAAACCTATTTTTTTCAAATCTAAAATAAAAAATAAATATCACTATAAGATTTGGAATTCCTTATCATTTTTTTGAAAGTAAATCAACATAGCACATAAACTAACGCATACTTATTCTTAATAATGATAGACACACTTATTACTTAAAAAAAAACCATTTTTCGTGGCATCTATGACCAGCCAAACTACTACTATTATTATTTATTTAATTTTACATTTAATATGCCCTTCATTAGATTAGATGAATGACAACATGTGAGAATTGCCTCTTTCGACCATTAGAAAATACTAGTAAATGCTTGTTGAAAGCATTAGGAAGTGTAAATTATTCCTATGTTTATTTAACTATCTACATTTATATTCAATGATTGAACATTTAAATTGAGGTGTAATGTGTTTTTGATAAATTTGTATTAATTCAATAAAAATAAATATATTAAGATTATGGTTTGAGGTTCAAAATTAATCATTACATTGAAGAAAAGTTGCATGAGTAATTTAACATGGTAAGGGAGAGTACTACTAGTACATAATGTGAATTTATTTCTAGATTGACATCTTATTTCTAGATTGACATTACATTTAAAGGAAATAGTGAGAAGCTCAAATTTAATTTTTGAATCTTAAGATTTACTATATAATTGAAGTTTCTTAATTTATCTTTAAAAATTCAATTTAAAATAATAATTTTGATAACTATATGAAATCTAACAGTTAATTAGCATTTTGTTCATTGTTATATATAGTGAAGGAAAGCCATCTATTTTGATATGGTACAAAGAAATGGATTTAGTAAATTGGCTATGAGACTTCTTAATGTTATAGAGATAGGGTAACTGCACTTATGATTTAATGCTCATGTTTTATTTTATTGTAGTTGCTGTAGAAATTATACAAACATTATGTATATCATGGATTCAATCTGATTTAACAATGTACTAAAGATAGATACCGAATCACTTCTACAAATCAATTGCGGAAATTAAATACAATCGCCAATCACATGAAGCAAAGAAGAATCAATCAAACCACAACACAGATAATTCCTCGAGAAAAGCTTACTGCTAAAAAACCCTCTATCATATATTGTATATTCACAAGGAATCATGAAACAATTACAATGCACTCTTCTCACAAGAGTCTCCTGCATTCTGCCTATCGTCTCACATTGATTCAGACAAAATTGGGCCAATACTTAGCTAATTCTCAGCTTGTCTTCAACCTGCCTTACTCACGCAATCCATGATGAATGCAATCCGTATTCTTTAGGAATTTCAACCTTCCTCAATTGCGTTGAGTAGCATGGGCATCCTATGGTGTTTTAACTGCATCTGGGCAGCCTGCTAATATCACAACTGATAGTTAACTTCCCTTTAACCTTTGTCTCAACCGGGTCTCCAATAGAACTGACATGCATTCAGTTATTAATAGTAAATCATCAGTTGCATGGAATATCATTGATTGTGAATTAAAAAATATTTAATTCACTTGATCTCTCACTAGTGCAACAAACAATTACAACTAGCACAACTGACTTTAACTCACTTAAGTGAGTTAACTGATTACAACGTGCATTAAACTAATGCACCAATGCACTTCAAACTCTGTTACAACTAGAATTACTCTGCATGCCTCACCAACTACCCTCAACTCGAAATTCGTGAGCTAACTAAGTTTATCACACTCAAAATGAGGGTTTATAAGGTGAATTCTTTCATGATAAACTATTTACTCATTGAAATCTATCCTCAATTACTAATTATAATACATTTTTAATGTCTTGCTAAAAATTATAAGATATTTTTAATGTTTTTCTAAAATAAAACCACCTTTTCCATTATCATCATTAATAACATTATTTAAGTATTAGATATCATTGTTTTGGGATTCAACTAAGTTTCCACTTAGCACTCATAGGGATGAAGAATTGGGATTGAAAGTAGTGAAAGAATCACATTGCGTCAATCATCACTTCTGGGGTTTGCACCCGGTAACCAAGACTTCTCGGGAGGTCACCCATCCTAGATCACCTCTGGCTCAAGCACGCTTAACTGTGGAGTTTTCCCCACAATCAAGCTCACTTAGCTTGCTACCCCATTTGCAAAACCTTAGCAGATATTGTGCCTCATGAACCATTCAAGTAGAGCTCCCTTAGCTCTTTGTATTTAAGTATTGAGGTGTTTTCGCAGTGTATTATATTATATATCATTTTTTGGGAATTCAACCGTGTTAATTAATTCATTCATCAATAACATTATTATTTTTATCGTAAGTAATTATATTATATTTTTAATGTGTTAGTGTAAATGTGGATTATCAAATAACTTGGTGTATAACTATACACAACCTTGCTTTGAATTCTAACATCAATTGAAATTATTTTGGCTAATTGGGGGAATTATTATAATTTTATTTACCTATGATCAAAACTCCATTAATAGCATAATGAGCTTTGATGTGTTAATGATTATTGTTATAATCCAACAACCCCATTCTTACCTTTAAATAGAGAGAATTATACCAATGATAATAATAATAATCTTTAATGTTAAGGTCATGGTCAATCTAGACACCAAATTGACTAACCTCAACACAACAATTTTTTTGTTATAGTCTATGAAGGAAAGTATATGTAGGATCACAAAGCAGGAACACAAAGCACACAGAGAGGTGGTGGTGTCTAAAGACACCATTGTTTAGTTCCTAGTGGCCACCAAGACAATTCAACACCAATTATATATCCTTTAAATAAGCTTCATCGGAGACTAATACTATGGGAGAAAACTATGGGTGCTCGTATACCTAGAGCTCAAATACCACCAATAACTTGACTAAGTCAAGGTTACTCGAACAACCCTAAAAATCCCCCCTTTAAACTTGACATTGGGAGATTGACCTGGTCCCATTTATCAACCTTCTCATATGAGTTCTAACATTCCCCCCGTCAAGCCAAGATACTAGTACACCTGTCACCCTGGTATCTCTCTGAGTGGTCCATTCCACAACTTGATAAATCCATGTTCCAGTTGCACTGCATGTATGCATGAGCATTCTCTTAAGGCCTTACGACTATGTATGCTTCATGCAACATTCCTTCCTAGATTTCATAAGGAAATTCCTTGGACCAAAACACTTGAAGTGTTCACTTCACACATTAACTCCTTCACTAAACATTAGCACCATTTACACCATCTTCATCTTTTTTTATTCATCCTACCATTATCTCGACTTCTTTCCTTGCTCAACCTATGCTTTGACTATATCTTTCCTAATCCTGACCTTTTAACAATATTTATACTTGTGAGCTCCAATTCTATTCAATATAAGATCTTTAATAATTAATATAAAATTTATATTTAAATTACCCATCATTGGAGAGTAAATTGCACACTTTATGCACATGCATTCAATAGTGAACTATGTATGTGGTGAGATGATCTACCCAAATCTTCTATTCCTTCGGTGTTCCTTTGCACCTATGGGTGTAAAGTTCACGTCGATGACGTTAAACAAAGGGTGAGTGACAATGATAAACGACGGAGGAGGGTGAGTGACAGTGATAAACAACAGAGGGTGGGTGACAACATTAAACGACAGAGGGTGACTAACAACGTTAAACCCAATCTCTATAGTACTAAGGCCTACGAATCTGTAGAGTGTTACTAACTGGAACCTCACAATACAATGCCTTATGCATGAACACTTCAATTTTAATTTTTCTCTAATAAAAAATTTAAATGTAAAATAAAATTTAAAAATTAAATCCCATCAGCACAAGTTTTATAATAAATATTATACTTATTTACTATTATTCATTTTCTCAATTAATTATTATGGACAAATATTGTATTTATTCATCACTATTCTTTTTTAAGTAGTCATTATTGATAAATATCATATCTTTACCTTTTTTACTAATAATTAGTTGTTGCATAATTACACATAATCAAATAATATAATTGTAAGATAAAATTTACTATCATTAATAAAGAACAACTAATAACCATGTAAATTGTGTTTTTTTGGGCAATTTTCCTTTTAATCAAGATGTTTAATTAAATAAATATCTTTTACCAATGATAAGACTCCCGTTGTGATTTGTTTGTTCTTTTTCAATTCAATAAAAAATTAGCCTAAGCTTACACTAGAATCCATAAAAATAAATAAAATAATAAAAAACCTTTTGTCAATAATAAAAAATAATATTAACTTTTTAAAATTCATTTTTTCCATAAAATTAAATTAATAAACAAAATTTAATAAATGTCTCAAAATCTTCAAAATTGTTAAAAAAATCTAATCATTTTGACTTTCAGTAGAAAACTATATTCCTAGGGCCCATAAAAATGATATTTATTCCCGGGGCCCATAAAAATGATATTTTTACCATAAGCAAAAGGACTTGTCTTTAGTGCGACTTTTTGAAGTTTCGGGTGCCGGAATCCGGTGAAAAATTTTGAGATAAAATCTTGGTTTTTATTATTCAAACTGGTTTTTTGACTCTATATATGGATTCAGCACCCTCAAAAACCTCTAGGGCACTTCGATTGTGCAAAGTTAGCAATCAAACTTCTCTTTTCAACAAATTCCTGCCGGAAATTAGAGAAATTACACTGTAAAAAGTCACCGTAAAAGCCTTCAAAAAGTCGCACTAAAGACTACTCCTAAGCTGAACCTATTGCCAAAAATTTTTTCCCACTCAAAAAGTTGCTCATCATCAATACAAAAATTAAAAGTTGCTAATTTTTTATTTATTTTTTATTTCTCCCTCCTCTTCCCACAATTATTGGCATTGTAGATAAGCCCACAATCCTATTTTAAAATTCATTATCAATCATTTATTTTTACTTTAAATTCCTCCTCCTCTTCGCAAATATACTAAATTGCATTGAATCAATACCATACAAAAATGCACTGTTAAGGATATTGCTATCGAGGGCTTCAGATATGTCAAGTGGTAGCTCGAATGTTATGTAATCATTAATGTTTCTCCATGGAAGTGATTATTCATTAACAAATGTTAAATAAAAATATTCCTATTATATCCTGTAATCGATGCCTTTAAGAGTCAGTGCTATGCGAACCCGAAGCACAAAGGGACTGCAAAGGACACCTAACAGCGTCACTTTCCCCTCTTCTCCGCGAACACTAACTGATGGCATTTAATTTATGTATCCACGTTGTATTATGTAGCACAAAGGGACTCCAAAGGACACCTAACAGCGTCACTTGCCCCTCTTCTCCGCGTATAGTTGACTGATAGAATTTAATTTCTATATCCACGTTGTATCCATGTTTTATTATGTATGATACTCTCTTCATTTTTAGGTGCAATTCTCAAGCAGCCCATAAAAACGATTTCGTCAAAAAAGTTAAAAAAAATTATGCACATGTCAACATATAATTGGTCATAAGGGCGATAATAAAGCTTTATGATTGGTGGAGTGAACAGTGTTTGCCTATCCAATCTCATAAAGAAAACACCTCCGACGTAAATATGTTACATGACACTCTAAATGCATGAAATATCCAATTATAGATTAATACTACTAACTTGAAGTGGGAACTACAATGCTATAATTTCAACAATAACATTATTTTTCTTCCAACATTATTGCGACAACATAATTTATACCCAAATCTAGTAACAATGACATGAATCAAATTTCAATAACAAAGAACAACCATAAATCCAACACTTTAATGTCTAATGTGAAATATTTTTTTCCGATGGTCAAGTAGAAACCATTAACAATAGTTATGAAAAGTATAATTCTTCTAACCATGTTTATAAAAGATTAAATAATTGTCATGGTCCATTGAAACTAATTGCCACGATGGCAATCATGTTGCATTACAAACAAAAATCAAATCAATTTAGCTTACAATTAGTTTTGGTTATTGTAATTCATAATTTAATATAAATTTCTTAAACAACATGGAAGTCTTATATGCTTTGTAAATGTTTTTATCAAACCATAATTCAAGTAGTAGAATAGTATGAAACTAAATTTCTTATTGATATAATACAATGAGAGCAAGTACATTTATGTTAGCCATGTCATTGAAAGGAGTGGTGGGTTAGAAAGATGTTTTGACTAGAAGATAGGGAAGATCACAAAGTAAATATAATTTTGTTCATGTTTATTATTCATGATATTTACATTAACCACATTCAAATTTTATATGTTGTTCATTCCTTCAATATTGTTTCAGAAATCGCATGTTATTTTCAAATTTCTTCATGTTTCTAAACCAGTAGTCTTTACTTATGAATTAAAGATTCGACATCTCTAGTGTTTTGGGATTCTAAATTGTGTTGAGTCTATAAATTGTCTTGAGTCTATATTAGAAAATAGAGGTAATCATGGCTTATATCAAGAAATAAAATATTAAATATTAAAACTTATTAGTTTTATGGTAAGAAGATTTCACATTGTATTATTAAACTTTTTTATTTGAAAATCTAACAAATATGAATTTAGCTTATTTAATTTCTTTAAAATATTGATTTATTAAACTTCATGCTCTTAGGATTTACACTTAAGAATATAATGTTAAATTAATTTAATGGTTCCCTTTAAGGGAGATACAAATCCAACATATTCCAAATTCAATGCATTAGGGTTTAGTGTTAAGCTTACCCTAACAAATAATGTTGTTAAGTGGATTTAATTATTACACATCAAATTTGTGAAAATACCAAGGTTTGCAATGTTTGGTCAAAATTCACATACAACACATCTTGTTTAAGAATATATTTCTTTCAATTTCTAGGTTGACTATGATTAATTATTTCTTTCTATAGTTAAGAATGTTTATTTCTATAGTTATAGTTTTATATAAACAATATATTGGATAGTAATGATTTTAAAAATAAATTGCTGTTTTTTTTTCCCACAATTCTCATTTAGAACTTATTACACTTCATATTCCATACTAAAACAATTAAAATCTATGAAACCTAGAGCCAATCCTTTCTCTCCATCTCAACCTAAACTCAAGACCAAATATGGAGTTATGGAAATTTATGGTTTATATTTTATTATTTTTACCTTACCAAATAAAGTTTTCTTCTTTAATTATTTTAAATTATATTATTCAAATTTTAAGGCTTATACACCCTAGATTTGGTGTTTGTCTCAAACTACCCACTGCTATAACGTAAAATGTGGATTACATATATTTTTTTCACTAATGGATCTTTCCTCCTAGGAAATATATTCACCTTATTAATCTTATAACTTCCAAATTGTCATGATCCCTACAAGGTCATATTTTCCATATGTAAAAACTTAAACAAAATGATTCAATTCAAGCACTATCTACACATATTTTTACTAAATATTAATGAAAATATTTTATTGATAATGCATGGCCATAAATTAATAGCATTTTATGTTAATATCATATACACATCCAAATGGCTTGACATTCCTATAAGCACATATACATATTATTTCTAGATTAATCAACCATCCTACGGAGATTAAATATTTGGAAGAGAAACAATTTAGAGTGCAAAAAAGTGAGGAAACATTTGCAATTCCAAGGATTTAATCTTTTTCTTCACTTATAGACTAAAGCTTAAGATGGATCTAAACCCATACTATTTCATTTTTTAAAATCATGTCATTGTTGTGCATATGCATATTTATTTGTTTATTATTGGAAATTAAACTAATATGAACATTATCATTTATATTTTATTTATTATTAGCAGTAATTATATTTTATTCAATTTATTAATTTTTTAACTTATATAATCTTTTGAATTATTTGATGAAAAGTATTCAAAATACTTATATTAAAAAATTGCAAAAATTATCTATTTTTAGAATTTACCTTCCAAAAATTACCTTATTTTTACACTTTACCAAATCTTTTTCTAATTTATATAATTCTTAATAATAAGTTTATAAATGATTAAAAAATATATATTTTTTTCAAATAAATATATTATTAATTAAAATATTCTAATAACATATAATTTTAAAACTATGACATTAATTATTTACTATTATGTTGATGTCACTGTATTTTAAAATAATTAGATACTTTGTGTATTCACGCACATAGCATTTTTCTTAACTTCATGAGGTGATACCTTACCTTACACATATCCTTGAATGTCGAATGTGCCTTTAAGTGGATTGAGAAAAAAGTTTGATTATGTGTTAGTTTATTTGCTATAATCTATTTATAAAATGCATCGACTAATAATTTCAACACCTCCGTGCCTCATGTATTTTGCAAATTTATGTATTTTGCAAATTTGTGATTGGAGATTTAAGCAAATTAATGCTTTAGCATTTTAAGGAGATTTAAACAAATAATACTTTCGCATTTTTTAGTGGTAGTTCAAATAGATGCTTATTTTATTACATGTGATTATTTTAACATTATTTTAGTCTTTGTTAAGATGTCAAAAAATAAAAATTCTTTGAAGATTAACATTGAGCAATTGAGTGTACAATGAAAACATGTTTTTACATATGATTTTGTATGATGTAACTTAAGAGTGGAATTTGTATACTATGATTATATATGATGTAATCTAAGAGTGGAATTTGTATATTATGTTTTTGTATTATTGAGAACATGGGGTTCAAAAATAGATGAAAGAAAAATTGAAACTTTAGTTACTTGTGATTAGGCATTGTTTTGATGTGTTAGATCTGTTTTAATTTGTTTGAAATATGTGAAGGCTTGTATGGGTTATGAAGAAAAAGACATTTTATCGTCAAATGTTAATAAATAACATAAAATAACTTGATAACTTGATATTATTGCATGCTTTAAGTTATTATTTTTCCAACGATATTTATCATCAAATTCACAAAATCAAAATCAACAATATATTCAAAAAGTGAGCATTTAATGATATATCTTTGCACCATCAAAGACAATTGCTAGCTTTATTGATTCTCACATATGCATTTGACATCATGTTATTCAAAACACTTTAGGATATGGACAAGCACTCCCAACTATCTGGGGAATTGATAAAGTCCATAAAATATTTTGTGTCATCTTCCATTGTTCGGGAATACATGTACACTCATCACCCAGTTCTGAGCTCTTTCCCAAAAAATCAACACAACAACAACTCCTCCAAGGCCAATCCCTAGTCCTATCCCTAGTGCTTTGAATGATATGTTTTCATTTAATTGACTCAACCATCCCACTTTAATGTTACTAATATTACTATTATTATCATCTTCCCCTAGGCCTTTATTTTGGTTGCATGGTTGCAAAGGATATCCACATAAACATGTATTCTTTTGAAATGAACTCTCATTCCATGTAGTAAATTGTGTTCCTTTTGGAATTGATCCAAAATATTATTTGATGAAATGTTAAGAACTGCCAACATTGATAATTTAGAGAGCTTTGGTGGAATCCCTCCACTCAAATCATTTTTAGCCAGGTCCAACTGCTCTAAAGTAGATATCTCACTAAGAGATGTAGTATTCTCCCTTCTAGTTGGTTCCCTGATAAATTCAATAAGCGAAGGCTTCTCAAGCTTCCCATGGTTGTAGGTATATCCCCTGTAAGCATATTGGCAGACAAATCAAATATGGTGTTTGTACTCAAGAGATATGGAAGAGTATATTCACTTCCCTTCATGTCAATCATCAGAAGCACATACAATATATCTAAACTCAATTGTGAAGATCCATTAATTGCAAATCCTTGCAATCTATTAAGTTTGGGAGGTATCCTTCCACTAAATAGATTATTAGATAAATCTAACGCCTGCAACTTTGTGAGATTACTGATCCAAAGAGGAATTCTGCCATGGAAATTATTATAACTGACACTTAACACTCTTAAGTCATGAAAATCTCCAAGATACCGTGGAAGCTCACCTGTCAATCCATTTTTCCTTACATCCAATACCTTGAGATGAGTACAATTTTCCAAAGATGTAGAGAAATTCCCAAAGAAGTTATTAGAATGAGCAGAGAAAACATCCATAAAAAATGGATAGGAAATATCAAGACTTCTGCTAAAATTATTATTGGATAAGGAGATAGTGGTGTTTTCTATGATCACATATCCCAAAAGATGCAAACTTTCACTTCCATTTGCATATTGATATGATGTATAAATGTTGTTTACTAAGGATTCATTCATTGCAAACCCCGGGAGTCTCCCAAGATAGGATGGCAATCTTCCACTAAAATAGTTATTAGATAAATCCAACACATCCAACTTGGTGAGATTTGTGAACCTTTGAAGAATATCACCATGAAGATTATTATAACCAACAATTAATCTTCTTAACTCCTTAAAATTTGCCAAATACCTTGGAAGCTCACCTGTCAAATTATTTCTAGCTAAATTCAACAACTTAAGTTGGGTACAATTGATCATTTAGATATTGAAATAGTTCCAGCTAAGTGATTAGAGTCTACAAAACAGACATTAAGAGAGAGTGGAAATTCTACATTGTGTAGATATCCACTAATTGAGTTTGAGGCTAAATTTAGCTACCCATGAGAAATTAGTCGCTTCAATGTATTGTCATGTAGACTTAAGTATTAAAGTGAAACCAATTTTCTGATATTTTCAGGAATAGTTCCAAAAATATTGTTACCATCTATTCTTAATTGAATGAGAGACTTCAATTTCCCTATGCTATGTGGTGTATGTCCACTTAGCATATTATATTTCAAAGCCAGTGATAGGAGGGATTGAAGCTTTCCTATGGCTTTCGGAATTTTACCATTGAGATGGTTTCTATGCAGGAGAAGGACGTCCAACTTGCCCAAATTGCAAATAGTTTCAGGTATGTTACCAGTGAGATTATTATATGAGAGATGTAGGGCTTTCAACTGACTCAATTTGGAAATGGTTTCAGGTATGCTTACTGTGAGACTACTTGAAACAAGAGCTAGGAATGAAAGCTTGCTGCAGTGTGAGACTACTTGAAACAAGAGCTAGGAATGAAAGCTTGCTGCAGTTTCCTATTTCAGAAGGGATAGAACCTGAAATATTACTTCGTTGCCAGTAATCAAAACCAATACCAATGGTTAGGTGTCTAAGCTCTCCCAAATTACCCAACTGAGGTGGTATATGGCCAGACAGTTGGTTTCGCACCATTCTTAAAATCACAAGCGAAGAGCAGTTTCCCAGAGATGAGGAATGGCGCTCTCCAATTTGTTGAAGTGTAGAGCCAAGTTCTGTAGTTTCTGTAGCAACCTCAATTGGACTGGAATAGAACCCTCGAGCTGATTATAGCTAAGGTCAAGTGTTCCCAACACTTTAAGCTTCCCAAAGTCTGGTGGAATTCTCCCTGTCAAATTATTATCAGAAAAATCCATATAACGCAATCAGGCAAGGTTGCCAAGATATGGAGACAAGGTACCTTCCAATGCTGATCCAGAGAGGTGTATGCCAACGATTCTTGTGGTGTGCTTTCTGCAGCGAATGCCATGCCACGAACATGTGTTCTGGGCGTTCTGGGTCGTCCAGTTGGAGAGCAACCCATATGGATCCGATGTGATGGCCTTCTTGAGGGAAAAAAGAGCCTCCATGTCTCTTTTATTGTGGCCGGCCATTGATGATAACATGATTTTCTGTGACATGGCTTCATTCAGAACAAAGTCATGAGAATGGAGTTGAACAGAGCTAAATCCACTCAGGCGGTCGTCATTTAGATTAACATATTGATCTTCTGAATCAATGTGCAGGGAAGATGAGTAATTAATAGACGCAGATGCACTCATAATGGCAAGGCACGCAAACGTGATGAGAAGAACTGCAGCTCTATGAGCCATTTCTTACTCTGGAATGCTAATTTCGTGAGTTGCGGGCTTCGCTATGGATATGGTTCGCATAATTTAAATGTACTTTGTTGTTATAATATTATTGTTAATGTTTTTTTTCTTCAAGAAAATTGTAAATTACATGTTGTAGATGTTTGGTAGCCTATGCAGATGATGGTTTTGGACTTATACAAAATAATATATTAGTGTTTGTTTAGTAGTGGTGTAGAGAATATATACAATATGTGTACTTGTACATAAACTTAAATAAATAAAAAATCTCATAAAAAAACCAATATTTGCTGTGTAGAGATTAGGGGTTATCTATCCCTTGTCTTGGTGCATTATCGTGTGGTCTATGAAAAAACTGGTAATATTGATGATCATTGTGTTCTTGTATTTCCCAATTGTCTTTCAGTGGGTGTGCTGCCTTCTTGGAAAATGAATCAGAAACCTTATTCCTTTCCCTATATATATGGCGACAAGAAATAAAATCAAATTGAGATTTCAGAAGTAGAACCTCATCCAAAAAACTCTGCAGTGTGTGCACGTGACATATTGTTTGTTCATTGAACCGGCCAATGATGATCTTTGAGTTGCCAAAAATTTGTAGTCGGCTGCAAGCTTTGGTGAGTACAAATGTAAGGATGGATTTCAGGGAGGCTAATTCATCATAATTGTTTGTGCCCCGGCCTAGGCCAATCTTGAGCTTATAGAAATAGTGTTCAGTCAGAGGCAGAGTCGCCCCCTTCCCCGCTCCCCCACCACATCAAATCTATTGAGCGGAGCCATCAAAATAAGTCGAAGGAAATGATTTATCAATGGATTTTGGTGCAATAATCCTCAGAGGAGGCTGGGCAGGATCATTAGGGATCATGTTGTATAAGGTGGAGATCTAGGTAGAGATAATAATCCAGTTGGGGGCAAGATCATGAAAAATAACACGTTTCCGGGCCATCCAAGTGCCCTGGAAAATGAGAAGGGGAAGGTTACGAAGTTTGAGTGGTTAAGAGGTCTGCCACCAAGTGCCCCAGGCACTTATAACTGATAAATCAGTCCATTGGTTATTAAGATTGAGATTAGCTTTTACATATGACCAAAGGGTCTGGTTGATAGGGCAGAGGAGGAAAATATGGTCAGTATCTTCAACATCTCCTTTGCAGAGGGAGCACCAAGTAGGTCCAGTGAAAGTACATTTCTGTAGATAGACCCTTGTAGGAATCTTGTTGGATAGTATGCACCACATTAGTAATCTGGATTTCGTCGAGCTCTTTAACAGCCATAAAGCTTTCCACCACCAAAGCAGGTCCAGCGGTCTGTGCTCTTGATATATGAACAGATAACCTTCCTTAGGGGTGTACTGACCATGATTTGAGATCGCCCATATGATCTCATCATCTCTTTCTATGATCCGAACATTGGTTTCTGCTAATGAAGATATGTATCGTGACCAGTCCTCTTGCCAATGGTGTTGGATATGAAGATCTCGAGAGTTTTTCCATCCTTGTGAGAATATGGTGGTGTTGACTGGATTGGCTATCTGATCTAGTGTATGTATGCCAACAATGTTAAGAGACTTGATTAAGTCTAGTGGTAGGAGGTGTGCATTGCCACTTCTAGACCAAGGGTCACACCCTATACGAACTTCCCTGCCTGAGCCAATATTCCATACCAAACCTGTTCTAATATATTCGATAGAGTTAAGTCTGGCCCTCTAGATAGTAGAGATGTTTTACCTGCGCCACATCCCTTGTCTGATCCATTCAATCGACAAAGTTGAACTGATGTATTTGTGACTAACCACCTTGGTCCATAGGCTGTCAAAGGTAAGGATCTACCACCCCATCTTGGCAATAAGTGCCATAGAAAAGAAGGGTAAGTGCTTGATCCCCCATCCCCCCCATTTCTTTGGTAGCACAATTAAATCCCATCTGGACCAAGCAAAAGTGTGGCCTTCCTTCGAGCCTTTCCATAGGAATTTGCAACATAATTTTTGAATTTTCGATAGTATTCCCTTAAGGATCCAAGCTAAGGACATCCAATACACCGGGATAGCTTCAAGTACTGATTTGATGAGTACAAGACATCCAACCCTTGAAATCCATATGTGATACCATATGTTGAGCCTCTTTTCAATTTTAGCTATTAACCAAATCCAGTCTGCAATTTTGTAATTGGAGGGTTTTAGATGGAAACACTGGTATTTTAGCCCCACCTCAATGTCCATGAGTGTGAACGGAAACCTCTGAAGTACAAAATGTATCTCATGTGGAGTGCATCCATTTGTTGAAATAGTAGATTCAAAATTTTTGCAGGTCATGCCCGTGGCTTTGCAGAACTGTCTCAGGATAGAGTTGAAAACAATAACATCATTGATAGAAACATTTAGGAAAACCAATACATCATCGACAAAAAATAGATGAGATAGGATGCAGTTGTAAGTGATCTTGATGCCCTATAGTCTTCCATAGTTCCTCTCTGCAATCAATAGTCTACTCAATCCTTCCATCACTAATAGAAATAGTAGTGGAGATAGAGGGCATCCCTACTGAAGACCCCGATCTGCATGGAAGAAGTTGGTAGCAGCCTCGTTAATAAGAACATTGAATGAAACAGAAGTTATGCAACACATTATCCAATTGATGATGGCGATGGGGAAGCCCAAATGAGTGAGGACAGCCAATTTGTCTGGATAAGGCATTGGAAAGATCAATCTTGAGTATCATGCTTTTGATATGCTTGGTATACATGGAATTCAGTCCCTCTTGAGCAATGCTGATGGCTTCATGAATCTGCCTATTTTCCATAAATACAAATTTCTCAAGAGATATATATTTAGATAGAATCGATTTTACTCTATTAGCAATGATCTTAGCCATAATAATTTTTTTTTTTTTTTCCATAACCATAATATTATATATGCAATTGCATAAAGATATAGGGCAAAAGTCCATGAATCTAATATCATTAATGTTATTCAAATGTTAAATATATTTTTGGTATATAAATGGAAGGAAATGAAATGATATGTTTTGTTTATTTTTTTAAAGTGATATAGTAATCAACTCTATATATATACCTTCCTAAAAACACTATTCAAGTAACTTGTGTCTTTTGTGTTTTATTTTTAGATTTAAAATAAAAATTAAATATCACTATAACGGTTGGAATTCTTTATCATTTCTTTGAAAGTAGGTCAAGATGGCACATAAACTAATTCATATTTATTATTATTAATTATAAACACTTATTACTAAAAAAGCATTCTACATTCTTTCTTGGCATTTATGGCAAGCCAAACTACTATTATTACTTAATTTTACATTTATCATTAGATCAATGTCAGAATTGATAATTAGAATATACTAATAAATGCTTCTTGAAAGCATTAAGAAGTGTAAATTATTCATATGTTTATTTAACTATTTGCATTTATATTTTATCTTACTTGAGCACTCAATGATTGAAGATTTAAATTGAAATGTAATGTGTTTTTGACCATTTTGTATCAATTCAATAAAACTAAATATATCAAGCTTATGGATGGTTCAAAATTAGTCATTTCTTAGAAGAAAAGTTGAATGAGTCATTTAACATGGTAAGGAATATTACTACTAGTACACTCGGTGAGCCTATTTTTAGATTAATATTACAACTAAAGGAAATAGTGATAAGTTCAAACATAATCTTTGAATCATAACATCTACCATATATTTGAAGTCTCTTACTTTATCCTTAAAAAAATATTTTGCAGTAATAATTTTAATAACCATATGAAGTCTAATATTTAATTATCATTTGGTTCATTGTTATATATAGTGAAGGAAGGTCATCAATTTTGACATGGTACAAAATAAATGGGTTTAGTAAATTGGCTATGAGACTTCTTAATGATGTAGAGGTAGGGTAACTACACTTACGACTTAATGATCATGTTCCCTTTTATTGTAGTTGCTAAAAAAACCCTCCTCAATTCCTTATAGTGCCTTGTAGCTAGAGGAAATTGGGGGCTTTCCCAGTCAAATAAGCTCAGAAGTCACCTTGTAAATCTTTGTTAGAACTTGTCTAGCTGTGATAAGCTCTCTAATGAATTGAGACAAAGGAGGAAAGCTTATAATCATAACTAAGCCCTACTAGCCAACATAGTAGTATATAGGTACTCCACAACTCTTTAGCCTAGTGAGATGACACTTAGGGAAAATTTTCAACTTGAGTTTTCTTGAAAATTTTAGTTTTTCCAAGGGGGTGTAACACCCATTTGAGCCTCTATATAGTGTTATGATGCCCCACTAAGCTTCATCCAAGAACCAATTCCTCAAACCTAGACTTGTAACTTAGTTTTCATCATTCCTGCCTCTATGTAATTCCCTATCAAGCCTTAAGACAATGTTAAAGTTCTCTTATGAGCCTCAAGATGGTGTCAAAAATCTAGGAAAAAGTTTTCCTTTCAATTTTATCTTGAAATATTGTATTGCCAAGCTTCCATAGTGCCCTCCTAGCCATTATTTTAGTGTTATAGTTCCCTCTTTGGTCTTTAGGAAACACAATAGCTCGGAGACATGGCCTTCAAGCTCATTTTTATTTGTCCTTGGACCTCCTTAGCACCCCACTAAGAATCAATGTCGCACTATATTATTCCATTAAGTCTTATCCCAATGTTACAACCTTATAAAATCACTCTTCAGCTCCAATTTTGGCCTCCTACCTTAGTATGGTGCTTCATTAAGCCTCAGTAGGTTGCTACAATGCCCCGCTAAGCATTAACGCAGTGCTATAGTCCTTTCTTGAGCCTTAAGCTAGTAACAAGATGACTCTCGGAGACATGGCTTTTTTTTGCACTTTTCTTGAGGAAAACTAAGCCTTAACTAAAGATAAAAGCAAGTTAAACGGAGGAATTACTTAAGTAATTAAAGCATTAAAAGGCTCGTGAAATCTCTTTAAAAGGGACTCATAGTGCTACCTCTTCCTCACATTGATTAACTCTTGTGCTTTCGGGGGTCAATCACTTCTTTAACAAATCATTATACCTCAACTTTCCTTGTCAATACTAGATTTAGCTAGCTTAGCCCAAGTAAGTGGTTATTCATTCTTATTCAATTTATTTATTGTCCTTTATGGTCATTTTTTAATGCATCTACTCAACCAAAAAACATTTTATTTACTGTAAATCGCTATCTTACTTCATGTTTTAATCAATTAAGCGGTTTTGAATGATATTTTATTAGTTTTGAGTTGTGTGAAGCCTTTACCTCATCAACCTTTGACTCCTACAGATGTCCACACACTTGAGTGACATCATACAACTCATGAAAAAGGGTTAAAACCTCCATTTTGACCCCAACAACAGTTTAAGAGTGAAATAAAGGTCATTCAACTTCCCATCTAGTCACCTCACTATCTTTCCTTGCTCAAATCAATGCCAAAGCTACACTCAAGCAAGCTAACAATTTATTTTTAGCTTCTACAATATTTTTCCATGGTAAAAAGCGCATAAATAATTTTTCTAGACTAGCAACTCCCAACCATTTTTTTCCTCAGCTACCTAAGTTTTTTCTCACCTGAAAACCTAGGGTTTCATTCCCAAAGCCATCCCCATGTTCTCAGCTCATAATTTTGGATTAAATCTCAACCATTTTTCTATTTTTTTAAAATATAGGAACATGAACAAGAGTTTTCTTGCCCAAAAACCCTATTTTTTATTCTAGTAGCACAAATGCTCTTCTCCATTGGAAATTACATAGCCATCCTAGTCAAGATAATGAATATGATAGTCTATCTTTCTCCTTACCATTGAAACCTGCCACCTTGCATAAACATAAAAAACTGTGAACCCTATAATTATTAGTTCTTTACATCTAGCATTATAAGCTGATATGCATAATGGGTGTTTATTCTATTATTGCTTTAGTAGGAGAACCATGTTCGTGTCCAAAAAATGGGATCGCAAATCCCTAATGGCTAAGACAACAGATGAAGAAGAATATAATAATTCCTCTATAGCCCTAAGTTATAGGAAATTCCATGTTTCAAGAAATTTTTCTTCATCCTCACCCTTAGATGAAGTCCCATCTCTGGTATTTCACCTTATTTCTTCCTGTACCAAATCAGACCTTACGTGTTCCCAATTCGATAATTTCTCCCACCCGTTCATTGAATCTTGATAGCTATGCTAGCTCTTGGGAAGGCCTAGAAGTTCTAAGCTTACCAAATCATCTTCTGAAACATTAACACCAACCCCTCCAATTTCATCACAAACTTGTGTGAACCTAGTCATATACTACGGAATAGTGTCATTCTTTTGCATCTTGATATTTTTAAGTTTATCCTTGAGTGCCAACTTCCCGTGGTCATGATTATTCTCGAAGATTATGTAAGTGCTTTCCACATTGCAAATGGAGTTTCTTTTCCATGGATATTTGAGAGAATGTGATCCCATACTCCCTCCAAGATTATTCTCATCACCTTGGCTACATCTTTCTTCCACTGAGCAAGGTTTTGGGTGTCAAATAATTGTGGTTTTGAAACATTTGTCTTGATGTATTGTAGCAATCCATTGGAATCCAATACCTCCTCCATGTGATCCTTCAATGCATTGAAATTAGAGTTGTCTTCCAAGGCATACTTTAGCCTCATCTCATTGAGGTTCATCTTATCAGCTCTAAAGAGATCCTGCTACATTGAACTGCAAAATTGAACCTCCTAAGAAACAGCTTCGAAATTGTTGTTCTAATGTGAATCCTGCTCTGACACCATGTAGAAATTATGATGTATATTTTCAACTACACATGAAATTTTAATCAAAATCATAAGACATAGGCCTACTCTAATGCTCTTCAGAATTCAATTTATAATTTATAATATCAATCGCAACACATGCAATGAGAAATAACACGCATGCACATAATATTTTTCCCAGGGAAAGAAATCTACTAAAAACCCCAATGTTTGCTTGCGTTAATCTGATGAATATAGATGTATTACAATTGATTTAATCAACTGAGAAAAACATACAAGCGAATAACCTATCTCTCTGCTCACTGAGAAGTTCTAACCCAGAATTAGTAAAATTCTTCCTCTTCTTCAGCTCCTATTTCCTTGCAAAATTCCTTGAGAAATTAGGCCCCAATTATTTAGGAAATTCCTCAAATTGATTGCTCAATTCCCAAGGTTGATCATCTACTGCATGCAACACCTGTTCACTCAAGACTAGTCTATGACTAGTGTTACACTACCTTGGAATCTCCACCACAGCTGAGGAAATCAAATTCTCTATGTGCACTAGATATTTTCAGATGATAGATTAGTTAACTAGATTATCACTGAGTTTGCCTGAAGTCCCTTTGCACAACTAACCTTCTACCAGTTCCTCCAATAGTCAAAACTATTTTAACTAGAAAAAAAAATTGAAATAAATGACCTTGATTGCTACAAATTAGCAATCACACATGCTTAACTAAACTCTAACTCCTCCAACTCGAATTTAGTGAGCTAACTAAGAGAAGAGAGTGATGCCACCTCAGTTAAATGTATCCAAATTGTCTGTTGATGTGGAAATTCAAAATTTCTCAATTTAATAAAGGAAAAACTAAAATTGAAAATTTCTTGCTGCATTTTTCAACAATGACTCCTCTAAGAAGTAACTTCAAACTATCGATATCTCCTTCTATATCCAGGTATCAAAATAACTTCTTTATTTATTGTTTCTCATGCAAAAAATTTGGGCACAAAGTGCAGTATTGGAAAAACTATGATATGGTCAAGTATAGAGGATATCATTAGGTGCCTAGATGGGTATGTGTGGACCAAATTATAAGATGAGCTTAATTTTTTGGTCCACATGTCTCCATCTAGATACCTAATCGTATCCTCTATAGTTGATCACATCATAGGTTTTGCAATATTGCGCTTTGTGCCCAAAATTTTTGCATGAGAAACAATAACTAAAGAACCTATTTTGAAACTTAGATATAGAAGGAGATCTTAATATTCTGAAGTTACTTCTTAGAGGAGCCATATTCCCTTACTAATCAACACATGCTTTATTTTTTCTTGTGGAGATATTCATTTCATGAGCTTGGGGGACCATTGCTCTTGGGTGCCTTGCAATTTTCTTGTGGGGTCCTTTGCATATTGAGTATGTAATCTACGGATCCAGTCTGTTTGTGGAATTTTGAATTGAGTTTCTCCAATTATTCTCTTAATAGGAAAACCTCCTCTTCTAGTCTTTCACAATTTTTCTCTTTTTCATTTAGTTTTTTGAATATAAGCTCCTTTACCCTTTTGGCTTCTTCTAGTTCAATTTTGAGAGCAAGAATGGTGCCTCCATTTTGGCTTTTGCCTTGAAGTTGCTTCATCAATTGACTCTTTCTTTGAGAGGATCCTTACTTCCTTCAATGCACTTTTCAGTTCTCTTTCTTCGACCTCATCAATGAATAATAAATCACCCTTTTCTTCATCACTCACACTTTCATTGCTTTCGCTGTCACTTTTTTCCTTTTAGTAGAAATTATTTTTCTTACTTGATTTCTTCTTATTTTCATGTTTATATTTGAATCTTGACTCATCGTCACTATCATTCATATTAGCATAAGGACATTTAGAAGCATAATGTCCTATCCTTCCACACTCAAGAAATTTAAAAGGAACCTTTCCTTTGAACTTGTCAATTCATCCTTTTAAATTTTAGACGAAATTAACTTCTACATATGTAGAGGAATTGTCTATTTGAAGAAAATCCGAGACAATATTATCCTCTTTTATCTTTTCATTATGTATTTTCTTGGTATTTGATTCATCAAGTATCTATATATTATTATCAGTCCTTATAATTTTTGCTACCCATTTTCTTGTGTATGACATTCATATCTCACACCATTTGGAGTTGAATATGACATCAAAACCTTGATCACATATCTGACTGACACTCAAAATATTATGCTTTAATCCTTCTATTTATAAAACGTCATATGCTTTAGTTCTTCAATTATCAATGGTAATTGTGGCTTTTCCCATGATTTTACTAGATGCATTGTTTTAAAATTTTACTTTACCTTTGTCAATTTCCTTGATGTTGATAAAATTACTTTGATCCCTTGACATGTGCCTTGAGAAGCCACTGTCAGCATACCATTTATCCTTTTTCGTTTGAGCATACAATATAATGCCACAATGTTCTTATTTTTCCTTCCATACTTTAAGTGGTCATTTTTCCTCTTCTTGAGTGACTTTACAATTTATGGCCTTATGTTCATAATAATGGCATAGAGAATGATAACAAGTAACAACATTATGACGAAATGCATGACATAGAAAGCAATAGTGATAAAAGAATTTGTAGTGCTATAGGATTTCCTTTTTTCTCTTGTTTTGGTTTGAGATATATTTGTAAATTTCCTTATTTGACTTCCTTGTTGCATCTACATCTACCTTGAGATGGAAAATTGTGTCATTTTTCTTGTCTAGTTGCTTCTATGTTTTCCTCAATTTTTCCTTGACTTCATCAAGTTGAGTTTTTAGGATTTCATTCTTTCTTTTAACCTACTCCAACTAAAATTATAGGAGCATAAGAAATGTTGCATCTAAGTACATGTTTCCAAGATTCCTTGGATCCATCTTCCAGTAATTAATTTTTCCTGAAGATGACCCACTCTGATATCACTTGTTTGCCCAAAGGTCACATTAAGAGGGGATTGAATCAACGTGATATTAATTTTACCATTTCACAACTTTTCATAATCAAACAACAATATATAAATGAATCATAAGCATTATATCATCAACTATAACAATGCATCATCAAGTTACCATCATATCAATAACATATCAAGAAGTTATCACATCACAAAGAGACACAAGAATTTTACATGGAAACCCATAGAAAACCAATAATATTCTTATTCTTCATATTTAATTAATTACATATATTTTTTGGTTACAAACTATTGTAGGCAACTACCCACAAGAAATGCAAGTTACCACTTTCAATAAGCTACAACCTAATTGAGGCACCAACCTTGAAAATATGCAAGAAATTACTCACTATAGGCTACAACCTAATTGAGGCACCAACATCGATGATGAGTGGGTTCTAACCTACTCTAGGCTCCAACCTCGATAATGAGTGGGCTCTAACTTGCTCTAGGCTCCAACCTCAATAATGAGAAGAATCAACCTTGATAATGAGCGAGCTCCATCCTTCTCTATGCTCCAATATAATTGAATCTCTACATTGATATTGAGCAGAATCCATCATGCTCTAGGACCTGACCTGATTGAGTCTCTAACATCCTTCTTCAACTCCTTGTATACCTCTATTTCATATCATTTTTAAACTGGATCCATTGTCATCATATATGGTCAACAATCATTGAATCATAAGTAGTATAATAATATGTTATTTCCAATCCTTATCACTATATAATATAAAACCATTTTACTGTAATCATTATCACAAAATTCAAATCAATCACTAATGTTGGTTTTCATACCGCTTCCCATACTTTGCTCCAACTAGTTCATCAATCGGGTCTTTCAATCCCCTTCTTGGAACCTATTTTCACAATGTATCCAAAACCACTACAACCTGCTCATAACCCCTCAAATCATACAAAATGGATTTTGGTCATTAAATAAGTGTTAAAATGGAATCATACACATTTTTTTAGATTCATCTTTGAGCCTTGATCGCCTAGCTTCTTTTGGAACTTAATTTGGAAAAATATTGACCCCAAAAACTCATAAAAACCATATAAAACTATATAATCAACTAAGGGTTCTACAAAATACCCTTTTCCATGTGTGTGTCTATAAAATTCCCTTTCTTTGGCAACATATCTACAAAATTTCCATCAATATTTGCTAATGCTACAAAAAAATGGCTACATAATATACAATATTTATATTAAAAAAAAAAATCAAACTGTACTTGTCAACTGGCGGAGGTTTAACTCATGACCTCAGAGTTCCTAATGGAGCCCTATACGCCATATATTTCATGTGATGTAACACCTCCAACATTTATTTATTAGCCACCGAAAATTCATATGGACTATATGTGGGGCCCAATCATTTGTCGATTCTTAGAGTTAAGCACGTAACCAAAGTTTGTTCAATTCATCATACCACCTTGCATGTAACCAAACCATGGTGAGATCTTCCAACACCATCACCAATAGTTATTGTAAAGGAGTCATTTTAAAAACCAACAGAACTAGAACTAGAACCTTTGTGAGGATAATCAAATTTTGAATGATAAATGTATTCTTCACATCAGAAAAAGGCTTCTTATGATCACCAAGACTCAACTTGTGTCATTCAATTTGAATTTTATGTTTTGAGGAAGGTGTTAGTGTCAGAATATGCATTTTTCCATCAATGATCAAAATCACTCTTTTCATTCTCATTTTAGGTGTCCCATTCTGAAATTTTTATATTATTCCATTAGGTCATGCTAAAAATTGTTTCACTAATGGTATTCCTAGTCATAAAATTCCACTCTCCCTCACAAAATCTCATTTGTTGGCCCATATTCATGTCTTGTTGAGCATAAAAATACTTTTGAAAATCCCATTTCACCATGTCTTATCTCAGTCAAAGTCAATCATGGAATTCAGGTCATTCCAGGTCCCATTACGTCATTAGGTTTTATTTTTCAAGGTCCAAAAATGCACCATTTCATCCCAATAAAATCAGCAAAATGTGTGAGAGTGACTTAATAAACATTTGATTTTCATCTACAGAAGATTATCACCATGTAAATATGATATTTTAAAGTTTGTAATTTTGATTTTTTATGATTTTCATATCAAAATGTCATTTTGATATGAAAATAGAGATGTAATTTGTTTAATTCCCTATGTGATTTTATGTTTTCTATATGTAATAATTTCAATCCCTAGCTTCCAACTCAAAACATACATTTCAAACTGAAATAAAAAGTGACAAACTCCATCCTGCAAAAGAGAAAAGTCAGATGAAAAGGGTAATCAACAAATGTTTCAGAAAAGTGAAAAAAGACATTATAAAAGTGGGTTTTCAAATTTTAAATTCAAATTCACTTTGCTATTAATGACTAAAGAAATAAAATAATATTAATTTTCCTCTTCTAAACATCAAGCTGGCACTCCAACAGCCAAAAATTTCGAAATTCTGAGCGAAATTGGCAAAAGAGCAAAAGTGAGGGCACAAATATCCTGAAACAAGGGCGCAAATCAGTGCAGGATGGCGCAAATGTCCAAAAATGGTGCAATTCAGTTGTTGAGAGTGAAAATGTCCAAAATGGTGCAAATCAATTGTTGAGGGCGCAAATCAGTTGTTGAGGGCGCAAATCAGTTGTTAATGGCGCAAATGACCAACAAGCTTACCAAACCATCCAAATGATCAGAAACTTCCTTTAAAAGCTTCTCCACTCAATCATTCACCTTTAGCAATCTAGTAAGAGGAATTTTCCATCAAAGTCACCTCCTTTATTTATATGTGTTGAAATTTGCAATTGAAGTTGTAATTTGGTCTTTTTCTTGAAGTAAAACCCTAGTTTTTCTCCCTTGCAGCCATAATTCCAAAAACTCCACTTACCTTACACTCCATACCATCCCTATTGTCTTAAAATTCATTCCATAAACCCTGTTATCATAAACCCCATCCCTAAGTTACGAATTCCTAAACCCTAAGCCCTAGGTGCTATTCTAGATCTAGGCTCCTAAAACCCAATTCCCATCACTCTTTATCCTATTCCCTTCCCTATTCCTCATATTTTTAAACGTTACTCCATATCACCTCCCCATATCACATATCCCTATCAAATATTTCCATTAGTTTTACTTTCCCATCTCCCTTTCCCATTTCCCTTCCCTAATCCCTAGGGTTTTAAACAAAAACACCATGGAAACAGGAGAGGAAAACACAGCATTCACTGAAGCAGGGGAAACATAGATAAGGAGGTCACATAGAGGAGGAAGAGTGCTCAGACTTGAGCCTACTAACACCAAATAAATCTTATCTTCTCCATTGATTGTCACATGCTTTAAAAATGTTGGCTGCTATGATTTTTGTGAGAAAGTTAAGAGGGTTAAACACCACCCCATGCTAACTAGATTGTTCATATCAGGACTTCATGACAATCAATTTAAATTAGATGGGGTCACTTTCAGCTTATCTATTGCTGTCATTTAAAATTCTACAAGGATCCCTAATGTTGGGGAAAAATGGTTCAAGAATGGTAGATTGAAGAAACAATATTATGACTTCTTCCTCAAACCAAGACATCAAAATCAAACAAAGAAATTCTTCCCTTTTTCACACCTCTTGGACAGATATGCACCTATGATGAAGATTATAATGAAATATTTATCATGTGAAGGCATATTTTCAAGGCTCTATTCCTATCACATCCCGCTCTTGATGCACTTCACTAGGGTAAGGATGCTTAACATACCCTATTATCATTTCTGGAGCATATAGAAGATGGCATACATTTTTCAAAAGAAGAATTATGAACAACAAACGAAAATCCTATTTCATCATTCCCTCATAAAAATCATAGTCCTCCACCATCTTAATCAATTGAACATTGCTTGGAGCACCTTCATAGCCAATGATATATTCATTGACCCATCCCTTCAGCATGCACAACATGTCCCTTCATCATCTCTGCCCATGATTCACTCATCATCATTAGATCAGTCCCCTTCACCTCCTTCATCTCCATCTCATCATAATTTTGGGTCACCTAGCAGGATAGATGACATTGAGCCTAAGTGGGCTAGTTTGGTTGAGGTTGAGCCATTGCCAAAAACCTATCAAAGAGTCTATAGGCACGTGTTTTCTTCACTTGGAGTGAAATGGGACATACCTTCAACATTAACACAACAGGTGGATAAAGGTAAAGAGAAGGTAATTGAGCCACTCATTCATGATGAGGAGGACAATCATGAAACTGAGAAAGAATTTCAGATTGTTGAACTAGAAAAATATGAAGAGGAAAAAATCTAAAATGCAGAAATCAAAGGTAAGGATGCCACGATTAGGGAGCTACAAACTAATCTTGACAGGGCTATATATGTTATAAACTTTCTTGAGCAAGAAAATGAGCAGTTGAAAACCAAGCAGGTCAACAATGAGGTGAAGTACTTCACCGCTCAAAGAGAGGCTCAAAAGGCCAAAGTCATGTTAAATGAAGCATTGGAGAAGTATGGCTTGCTTGATGAGGAAGAATAACAAGTACCAAGCTTGAGACCTAGAAGTAGAGGGCTGAAAAGAGCTCTAGCTCTAGAGAGACAAAGGGAGGTTGAGCTTGTTCACCAGCTAACCCTAGATGGGAAACTTGCCATAGAAATCAATCAAAACAGGGATCCATGGCTTGATAGAGACAACTAACACCTGGAGAAGCTGCTAGAGAAGGCTAATAAGGATAATGAATTGTTGAGGAGGAAGGTCAAACTTCATGCCTAATAAGATAAATTTGCATTGGCCAAGCTCAAAAGAGCCAATGCCAAAATTGAAGAGTTGACTAAGGAGGAGGAGAAAAAGTTGGACATCCTTGCTGAGGCTTCCCTACAAGCTTAGAAACATCATCCTCAGCCTTTCCAACAATTTTGAGGCATCTTTTACTTTTTTTTCAAAATCTAGAAAACTATGTGTTTTTTTGGGCATTTAATTAGCATAAAATTGGGCATTTGCGCAACGCCCTAGGCACTACGCAAATAATTGGCACACTTTTTGAGGATAAGGAAGGCACCATTGGTTTCATAATGACTCATACATCTCATAAAACCATGTTTCCAGGCTTGGTTTGCATTTTTGATGTGTGAAAAGCCCAAAAAAGCACCTAAAAATGACCTTTCTGCCCCTTTTTTCCCCTTGGTGCTGCGCAAATACCAATCTTGTGAGATTGGATTTTTTAGGGGGAAAATGACCTCCATTTTCTGAAATTGAGGCATATTTGGAAATAGGATAGGCAGGGCTTTACAACAAGATATCTTGGGCCTCATTTGGACACCGGGAAGGCCTTCAAAACTGACCCTGAAGACAGATGGCACAAATGACCCTAGGATGGTGCAAATGTCAAATTTCCTGATTTTTTCAAATTTTCTCTCAAGTTTTGACTTTTATTCAACAAATCATATTTATAATCATGTAATTCATCATGGTAAAATTTAATTATATCAAGGATTACTTACCTAGGGTATATTCATAGGGTTAAAGTCATAATGAATCATGATGAATCAATTGAATGTAATGAGGAGTGAGACACTTGGACCACCCTACACTTTAGTCTTTAGTTCAACAATTAGTGGATCTCTTCCTCACCTCATGGATTCAATCCCTAAGGATGAGTGAAGTTTGTTTTTATGTCTATTTAGCTCTTTTATTCACACTAGTGAAGGGTTGGAATTAGTTTGATGTTTGCTAGTTGATCAATGAAAATTTGTACTCAATTTGGCCAAGCTAATAAAGAGGACTTGCAGCTAAATTTTATGGGATACTTGTGGTATAGAATTTCTATCATTGTTTCTTCTTTAGTATCATATTTTTTAATTTATTTTATTCATGTTCACTTCGTTTCTATGTTATGATCTTTGACAAGTTAGATAATCATAATACATGTTTGCACATGCTCTGTTTTGGGAAAATCATCATATTTTGTTCATCTTCTTATGTCTGAGAAAAATACATCTCCTATGATTTTCTTAGCTTTCTTTCAGCTTCAACGCCATTCCATAAGAATCCTCTTCCAGTGATAAGCATTGTACCTACCTTGCCCCATTGATCCCTGCAACCCTAACTCATTTTCCCTGACCTAGTTTTCCTTGACCTAATTCCTTCATCCAGTGATTCCCCAACCAAATCTAATTCAAACAACACCATACACTCTATATCTGTCCTAAAAACCCTAACTGCTCCATCCCTCCTGGCTGTGACCCTTTTGGAGAGATCCCTCTCCATCTTTATAGGGCTAGCTATCAAGTCAAAAGCTTGGTTTGTGGTTACCTCTATTGGGATTCCTTCCTCAGCCTTAGGAATCTGGCGAAGTGATAACACCTTGGCGTCGTTGTTGGGGAACAAAAAGAAAAACTTTTCCCTGGGTGTACGACAAAGGTCCATTGGAAACTGATCCCTTGGATGATGGGGTTGAGTTTCATAAGGCTGATTTCATAATTGCGGTTCCTCAAAAGAAGATCTGGCTTCTCGAATAGGGTATACCAGGTCTAATCCTGATCCAGATCCGTTTTCTTCCGTCGAAGAACCTGAAGTAATCCTAAGGAGGAAAAGATCTCAGCCAGTTTCAAGCTCTTCAGAATCTCCCCCTCAAATTTTGGTAAGATCTTTCTCATTACCTTCTGATATGGTAGCCATAAAAAATTTAGTATTTGATACCAAATTTGAGTTATCACTATTTAGAACCAAATCCGAGACTAATTTGAATATATTAGTCCCTGATCCTTGGAGATTAGAGTTAAATCCATCATTATTTGAAGCGAAAAAGGAGACGGATGTTAGAATCTGGAGACAATATTACAAGCTAGAAAATTTAGCTAATACTCTAAGTTACACTGCTAAAAAATCCTATATTCAATACCAACAAGAAACCATTCATATCCCCAAATTTTCCCAAACAGTTATTGTTTCATCATCCATCCCATAATCATCTCAACTTCCCCGTCAAGGACCTCCTCATACCAATCCATCCTTCGTTCCACCCGCTCGACCACATTCAGCGGGAGTTATGGCTCGTTTTGGACCTTTATTTCTCCCTGGTAATCTTGTTTATCTACCTCAAAGATATGGTCAAAGGCTTCCCCTTTTCAATGAAAACTCTGAAATCATTGCCTGCTAGCACATGGCCAAAATCACAACCTTCATAGATCTTGAGGAGTTAGATGCAGATGATGCCAAGATGCGAATCATTGCACAAAGTTTTTCAGGTGAAGTCAAGTTTGGTTCCATGCCCTAGTAGAAAATTCTATTAGGACTCCTGCTAAACTAATTGATGCTTTCTTAGCCAGGTGGGATGAAAAGAAAAAACCTTTACAAATCCTTGTTGAATATGATTCCTTGATACGTAATCCCAATGAATCAGTGCCTGATTACAATTACCGATACCTCGGAATCTATAATTCCATTCGATATGAAATGAAACCACCTCCTGGTTTAGCCCTTTTGCATTATCCCGATGCTTTTGACCCATATATGTCCTACTCATTAAGATAAATAAATCCCACCACCCTTGAAGAGATGATACAAAAATTCAGTGAGTGTTGAAGCCAATCTGAACTTAAAACTGAATGCAAAGTGACTATTAAAGAGGAACCTTCCACTTCATCCGATACTAAATTTGATGCTTTGCTTAAAACCATGAAGTGAATGGTCGATAGGATGTATATTTTAGATAGACCGACGGAGCCACAAATAAGAAATCCAAACTTTCGAGGCCAGCAATAGCAACTTTAGTTCCGGATAAAGTAGAGAGAGAAAAGAGCTCCCGAAACACAACAACAATAGCAAATCAGAACACCACTTCAACAAAACTATGCTCAGAGTGATGAATAGGAAGAACTGACAATACATGATAAACTTATTTTCATAGTCGATGGTCAACCCATCTTTCTCATTGAGGATGAAGAATATGTGGAAAAAACAAGTTCACCTAATGATACAAATTTCATAATGGAGAATGATCATGAGTTAGAAGTAGAGTCTAATGACTATCAGAGAGGATACCTGAATGCATTGAGTTCCCAGCAAAGGTAGTATACTTTGAGAAGCCGTGATGTTTCAATAACTACACCTCCAAAGAAGACAGTTCAGTAGAAAGAAGCACCACCAAAACAAGTTCAAAATGAGGGTAAAGATATTATAGCTCCAAATCAGAACAGAAGCAATAAGCCTTCTACAAGTGCCCCTGTCAAAGAAAGAGATATTCCAAGAAAAGGAGTTGCACCAAGAGATCATGTTGAGAATGTTATCATAAAAGAGGTAGATAAAACTGTACCTTTTAATTTAGAGTCAGAAATTTCTAAGTTAAAGGTGTCTATTCCTCTTACTGAATTGGTGAAAATTGATAAATACAAAACCCATGTAGTCAAAACTTTGAAATTTGACCCTTTATTCGACATGGTTAATGTAAAGGATGATCAACCTGAGTTAATATTTGGTCCCGCCATCGATGGTCAGTCTGAAGATAGTGAGGTCCCACCATTTTACCTGAGTCTCAAAATCCATTAGTGCATCCTTCATAACACTATGTTAGACTCTGGGGCTTCCTGCAACCTCATTCCCAAAGCTATTATGGAGAAGCTTGGCCTTGACATAACCCGCCCATATCATGATCTATATTCTTTTGATTCTGGTCTTGTCCTTTGTTTGGGTCTAATAAAAGATCTAGTTGTCTCCCTAGAGCAGATCCCAGCCAAAAATGTCCTTATGGACGTGGTAGTTGATATTCCACCATGTTTCGGTATGTTGTTGTCAAGATCCTGGGGGGCTAAATTGAGAGGTACACTGAAAACTATATCGTAAGACTAAAATGAAATACATGATCACAAATATGGAAAGGCCTAATAATAATCTTATCAATGTCGTACATACAGACTTAGAATCCTTCATATTGTACAATGATTCTGGGTTAAATGATGTTGATTGTCAATTAGTAGAAATAGGGGATGTTCCTAAAGTTTTGGATTTCATTAGAACAATGTTAGAAAAAAGAGAAAAATAATTTGCCTACTATATCCAAAAAGCCATTAGAGAAGGAAAATAAAAGTTCAGAGCAGCATAAAGAATCAGATCAGAAAATTGTGTTAAATCAGAATCAAGAGTTTCAGCACCTTGAAGAAGAAGATGGTCTTTGGAGCATGGAATTTGATGGTTCTGTTGGCAAAGATGGGGCTAGCATTAGTTTATGGATCTGCAGCCCAGTTCAACAAAAAAATAAGGTCCCAAATAATGTGAGGTTGTGTTCCTACAAACTAGTGTTTGATTGTATGAATAATGAAGCTGAATATGAAACGCTCATTACTGGTTTGAAAATTCTGAAAAAATGGGAGATAGGAGAATTGCAATTTATGGTGATTCAGAGCTAGTGATTAAACAAATCAAAGGTGAGTGTCAAGCTAATCACCCAAGGATGAGGCAATATAGGAATGCGGTACTTGACATATTAAGAATGTTTTCAAAATATACACTTAAAGTAGTGTCGAGATTGCAAAACTTGATGGCTGATTCATTAGCCACTGTTGCAAGTAATTTCAGATCTACAATGTTTTCAAATAAAAAATTTGAAATTCATATAAAGCACAGGCCCGCCATTCTGTATAACTTGAAATTTTGGCAAGTTTTCTGGGATGATAAACAAGTGAACAATTTCCTTCAAAGTGAAGGTGAGTTCGAGAACTGTTCTATGGACCAAGTTATTTAGGTAGATCAGATTGACATACTTCAGCTTAAGGAAAATAACATTCCAAAAGGTCTAATACCTTTGGAAGAGTTATTTGATCAATATGACATGGCAAGAAAACCTACTTTGGTTCCCACAGAAAAAGGCATAGAAGATGTTAATATTGGAACAACAGAGCAGCAAAAGTTCATCAAGCTTTCAAAGTCTTTGCCATCAAAGGTAAAGCCTAAATATGCTGATTTTTTACTGATTTTTTTGTCATGTTTGCTTGGGATTACTCAGATCTAAAGGAGTACAATAAAGATATCATTCAACAAACAATCGTGAACAAGCCAAACCAAAAGCATTTTAGACGTAAGTTGAGGAGAATAAACCCAAAGTTGTTGCCATCCATTCAGAAGGAGGTAAACAAGCTCTATAAGGAAGACATCATTGTTCCAGTCATATTTTTAGATTGGATCTCCAATTTGGTTCCAGTGTGGAAGAAGTCTGGTGAAATTCGACTGTGTATAGATTTCATAAATCTGAACAAAGTGTCATTGAAAGATAATTACCCGCTGCCCAAGATGGACCACATACTTCAACGAGTTGTAGGAGCCAACAGGATGTCATTTTTAGATGTTTACTCAGGCTACAATCAGATCCTTGTGCTTCAAGATGATCAGGATAAGACATTGTTCACTACATCATGGGGTACCTTTAAATATGCCAAGATGTCGTTCGGTTTGAAGAATGTCAGGGCCACTTTCCAGAGTGCCATGGACATAACTTTTGGTAATGAAAAATATGTCTTCCTTGTTGTTTATTTAGATGATCTAATTGTTTATTCAAATTCAGATGATGAGCATTTACACCATTTGAGAGTTGTTTTCTAGCGATGTAGAAAGTTTGGGATTTCCCTAAATCCTAAAAGTTGCCTATTTTCTATGGAAGAAGGTAAGTTGTTGGGTCACATCATCTCAAAAGATGGGATCCGGATAGACCCTGCTAGATTTGAAGCAATACAACAAATTGATTTCCCTATAAACAAGAAGGAAATTCAAGCATTCAACATTAGGATGAATTTCCTACGTAGGTTCATTCCCAAACTAGCATAACATCTCAGAGAGTTAACTAACATGTTGAAGAAGGAGAATGATGTCAGATAGTCTGAAAATTCTCGTAATTCATTCAGCTCGGTGAAATTTTCTTTGACCACCACTCCAGTATTGACAAGTCCCGATTATTCACTGGATTTCATTATATTTTCTTTTGCTTCTGAGCATACTTTGGCAACGGTGCTTATGCAGAAAAAATATGGGACAGAGCTGCCAATAGCATTCTTCAGTCACAAAATAAGGGATGCAGCCCTCCGATACAACATAATCGAGAAACAGGCCTTGGCCTTGGTCAAAGCACTCAAAGACTTCTGTGTTTATATTCTTCACTCACATATTTTGGCATATGTTCCAAATGCAGCGGTTAAAGAATTACTTATGCAAACATATCTAGAAGGAAGAAGAGGTAGGTGGATAGAAGCACTTTTAGATTATGACTTTGAGGTCAAGCCGACCAAGCTGATCAAAGGACAAGGCTTATCTAAGCTCATGGCTGAGTCTAATCTACATGCACTTGACATCAATCTCATATCAACACTATCCGATGACAAAGAAGGTGTAAGTCTTGTTCAGGTATCGGATCTCTTTTCATCATCTCCATGGTAGGTTGATATTATCTATATTTTACAACACTTGAATCCTCCTCCGGACATGTCAAAGAGTAAGAGCGGGTCCTTGAAGCTTAAGGCTTCGAAATATTTCATATTAGATAGTGCACTCTACTGGAAGGATCCTGGAGGAGTGTTACTCAATTGTTTGGTAGAAGATGATTCCAAAGAAGTAATGAAGGATTTCCACAAGGGAGATTGTGGAGGTCATTTGTACTAGAAGACCATGGCCAACAAAGTACTGAGAGTAGGTTACTATTGGCCTACATTGTTTTTAGATTTGTACAAGACGGTCATGAGCTACCATGAATGCAAACTTTTCCAAGGTAAATGTAAGCTTCTTCCTTTACCATTACATCCCATTTCAGTTGAATCTCCCTTCCAGCAATGGGGATTAGATTTTATCGGTGAGATATATCTATCCTCATCTGCTCAACATAGATGGATACTTACCGCTACAAACTATTTCACAAAGCGGATCGAAGCGATCCCAACCAGGCAAGATACCGACTCAGTTATAATTAAGTTTCTAGAAGTTAACATCATGTATTGGTTTTGTTGTCCTAGAAATATCATCATGGATAACACTGCAACCTTCAAATAAAAGAAGATGACAAAATTTTGTGATAAGTATAACACTAAATTGGGTCATTTTACAACATATTATCCACAGGGCAACTGATTGGCAGAGTCTTCCAACAAGTCTTTGATCAACATAATAAAAAATATGTTGGAGGCGAACAAAAAGAATTGGCTCAAAAAGATAATTAATGCATTGTGGCCAAATCGAGTAAGCAGCCAGAGATCCATTGGTATGTCTCTATTGCAGGTATTTTACAGTGTGGATACAGTTTTCCCTACTTCATTGGCTGTCCCAGTCTTGAAGATTTTACAAGAAGCCTAAAGTGAAGAAAATGACATACAACGCAGAATAAACCAAATGATTCACTTGCAACATACAAGAGAAGAAGTGTTTCAGAACACTTCCAAGCTCCATGATAAGATCAAGCAAATTTGTGATAGGAAAACCAAGCAAGATGATTTCAAGATTAATGATGTGGTACTCTGTTGGGATGTCGGGAATGAAGATAAAGGTAAGCACAGGAAGTTCGATAATTTATGGAAAGGTGCTTTTAAGGTTGCAGCTTCTCGTGGACAAAATGAATATCTTTTGGAAGAAATGGATGGGCAAAGTTGCTTAGGAGTGCCAGTTAATGGTAGGCTCCCCAAGCACTATCTCTTTTGATATGAAATTATGAAAAAAAATTCATCCTCACTGTATATATCAGTTTGATATTCCTGCAAGTGTGAAGTGGAAAAGCATTGGAGCTCGAAGCCCGAAGTGAAGGCCATGGAGCTTCATTGAGTTTCTAATATTTCAAGTTAAGTTTGCACAAGAGGAAGTTCAGATTTTAGTCTTTGTTTGAGTCAAGTTCAGTCAGTTTTAGTCAGTTTATGTCATTGAGTTGTCGGTATTTAGTCTTGCATTTCAGTTTAAGTTATTTTTATTTGACCGTATTGGCCCAATGGAAGAGGTACTCATCTGCAAAATTCAGATATTTGTGGTTCTTGACACCTCTTTCAGATCTGCCATCCCCAATAAGGCCAATTTTAGTGTCATAATATGCATTCTTCCTTCAGTGATCAAAATCACTCTTTTCATTCTCATTTTAGGTGTCCCACTCTGAAATTTGTATATCATTCCATTAGGTCATGCTAAAAATTGTTTCACTAATGGTAGTCCTAGTCATAAAATTTCACTCCCCTTCAAAAAATCTCATTTGTTGGCCCACCTTCATGTCTTTCTGAGCATAAAAACACTTTTGAAAAGCTCATTTCACCATGTCTTATCTCAGTCAAAGTCAATCATGGAAGTTAGGTCATTCAAGGTCCCATTAGGTCATTAGGTTTGATTTTTAAAGGTCCAAAAATGCACCATTTCATCCCAATAAAGTCAACAAAATGTGTGAGAGTGACTCAATAAACATTTCATTTTCATCTACAAAAGATTATCAACATGTAAATATGATATTTTAAATTTTGTAATTTTGATTTTTTATGATTTTCAATATGTAATAATTTCAATCCCTAGCTTCCAATTCAAAACATACATGCCAAACTGAAAGAAAAAGTGACAAACTCCAACAAACTCCATCCCTCAAAAGAGAAAAGTCAGATGAAAAGGGTAATCAAAAAATTTTCAGAAAAGTGAAAAAAAGACATTAGAAAAGAACGTTTTCAAATTTTAAATTCAAATTCACATTGCTATTAATGACTAAAGACATCAAATCATATTCATTTTCCTCTTCTAAACATCAAGCCAACACTCCAACAGCCAAAAATTTTGAAATTTTGAGTGAAATTGGCAAAAGAGCAGAAGCGAGGGCGCAAATATCCTGAGGGCACAAATACGTTATAGAGGGCACAAATACGTTATGGAGGGCGCAAATCAATGCAAGAAGGCGCAAATGTCTATAAATGGCGCAAATCAGTTTTTGAGGGCACAAATGTCCATAAATGGTGCAAATCAGTTGTTGAGGGCACAAATAAGTTATTTAGGGTGCAAATTAGTTGTTGAGGGTGAAAATACGTTGTTGATGGCACAATTGACCAGCAAGCTTACCGAACCATCTAAATGATCAGAAATTTCTTTTAAATCTTCTCCACTCAGTCATTCACCTCTAGCAATCCAGTAAGAGGCATTTGCCATCAAAATCACCTCCTTTAGTTATTTGTGTTGAAATTTACAATTGAAGTTGTACTTTGGTCTTTTTCTGGAAGTAAAACCCTATTTTTTCTCCCTTGCACCCATAATTCCCAAAAATCCACTTCCCTTACACTCCATACCATCCCTACAGTATTAAAATTCATTCCCTAAACCCTATTATCATAAACCCCATCCCTAAGTTACTAATTCCTAAAACCCTAAGCCCTAGGTGCTATTCTAGACCTAGGCTCCTAAAACCCAATTCCCATCACTCTTTCTCATATTCCCTTCCCTATTCCTCATATCCCTAAACATTACTCACTATCACCTCCTCATATCACATATCCCTATCAAATATTTCCATTACTTTTCCTTTCCCATCTCCCTTTCCCATTTCCCTTCCCTAATCCCTAAGGTTTTAAACAAAAACACCATGGCAACAAGAGAGGAAAACACAACATTCACTGAAGTAGGGGAAACACAGATAAGGAGGTCACATAGAGGAGGAAGAGTGCTCAAACTTGAGCCTGCTAACACCAAAGAACTCTTCGCTTCTCGATTGACTGTCACATGCTTTACACATGTTGGCTGCTATGATTTTTGCAGAAAGTTAAGAGGGTTAAACACCACCCCATGCTAACTAAACTGTTCATATGATGACTTCATGACAATCAAGTTAAACTAGCTGGGGTCACTTTCACCTTATCTACTGTTGTCATTTCAGATGCTATAGGGATCCCTAATGTTGGGGAGAAATGGTTCAAAAAATGCATACTGAAGAAACGGGATTATGAATTCTTCCTCAAACCAAGACATAAAAATCAAACAAACAAATTATTCCCTTTTTCAGACCTCTTGGATAGATGTGCACCTATGATGAAGATTATAATGAAATATTTCTCATGTGAAGGTAGATTTTCAAGGCTCTATTCCTATCACATCCGGATCTTGATGCACTTCACTAGGGTAAGGATGCTTAACATACCCTATTATCTTTTCTGGAGTATAGATAAGATGGCATGAATTTTTCAGAAGAAGGATTATGAACAGAAAATGAAAATCCCATTTCATCATTCCCTCATAAAAATCATAGTCCTCCACCATCTTAATTAATTGAAAATTGCTTGGGGCACCTTCATGGCCAATGATATATTCATTGAGCCATCCATTCAGAATTGGCAACATGCCCCTTCATCATCTTAGCCCATGATTCAATCATCATCATTAGATTATTCCCCTTCACCTCCTTCATCTCCATCTCATCAGGGTTTTGGGTCACCTAGCAGGATATATGACATTGAGCCTAAGTGGGCTAGTTTGGTTGAGGTTGTGCCATTTCCAAAAACCTATCAGAGAGGATATAGGCATGTGTTTGCTTCACTTGGAGTGAAAGGGGCCATGCCTTCAACATTAACACAATAGGTGGATAAAGTTAAAGAGAAGGTCATTGAGCCACTCATTCATGATGAGGAGGACAATCATGAAACTGAGCAAGAATTTCATATTGTTGAACTAGACAAATATGAAGAGGACAAAATAAAAAATGCAGCAATCAAAGGTAAGGATGCCAATATTAGTGAGCTAAAGGCTAATCTTGACAAGGCTATATATTTTATAAACTTTTTTGAGCAAGAAAATGAGCATTTGACTACCAAGCAAGTCATTGATGAGGTGAAGTACTTCACTGCTCAAAGAGAGGCTCAAAAATCAAAAGTCATGTTAGATGAAGAATTGGAGAAGTATGGATTGCTTGATGAGGAAGAAGAATAGGTACCAAGGTAGAGATCTAGAACTAGAGGGCTGAAAAGAGCTCTAGCTCTAGAGAGACAACGGGAGGTTGAGCTTGTTGACTAGCTAACCCTAGATGAGCAGCTTGCCATAGAAATCAATCAGAACATGGACCCATGGCTTGATAGAGCCAACCAACACGTGGAGAAGTCTCTAGAGAAGGTCAATAAGGATAATGAATTGTTGAGGAGGAAGGTCAAACTCCATGCCCAAAAAGATAAATTTGCATTGGACAAGCTCAAAAGAGCCAATGCCAAAATTGAAGAGTTGACCAAGGAGGAGGAGAAAAGGTTGGAAATTCTTACCGAGGCTTCCCTACAAGCTTAGACACATCATCCTAAGCCTTTCCAAAAGTTTTGAGGCATATTTTAACTTTTTGTCAAAATCTGGAAAACTATGTGTTTTTTTAAGCATTTAATTAACAGAAAATTGGGCATTTATGCAGTGCCCTAGGCGCTACACAAATAATTGGCACACTTTTTTAGGAGAAGTAAGGCACCATTGGTTTCATAATGACTCATACATCTCATAAAACCATGTTTATATCCTTGGTTTTCATTTTAGATGGGTGAAAAGCCCAAAAAACCACCTAAAAATGACCTTTCTGCCCCTTTTTTCACCTTGGCGCTGCGCAAATACCAATCTTGGGATATTGGCTTTTTGAGGGGAAAATGACCTCCATTTTCCAAAATTGAGGCATATTTGGAAAGAGGACAGGTAGGGATTTCCAACAAGCTATCTTGGGCCTCATTTGGACACTGGGACGACCTTCAAAACTGGCCCTGAAGACAGATGGCGCAAATGACACTAGGATGGCGCAAATGCACAGTGGATGGCACAGATGTCAAATTTACTAATTTTTTCAAATTTTCTCTCAAGTTTTGAATTTTCTTCAGAAAATTCTCTTTCTACTCGTGTAATTCATCGTGGTAAAATGTAATTATGTCAAGGATTACTTACCTAGGGTAGATTCATAGGGTTAAAGTCATTAATGAGTCATGATGAATCAGTTGAATGTAATGAGGAGTGAGTCACTTGGACCACCCTACACATTAATTTTCAGTTCAATAATTAGTGGATCTCTTCCTCGCCTCATGGAATCGACCCCTGAGGATGAGTGAAGCTTGTTTTGATGTCTATTTAGCTCTTTTCTTCACACTAGTGAAGGGTTGGAATCAGTTTGATGTTTGCTAGTTGATCAAGGAAACTTTGTACTTAGTTTGGCCAAGATAATAAAGAGGACTTGCAGTGAACTTTTATAGGATACTTGTGGTATTGAATTTCAATCATTGTTCCTTCTTCAGTATCATATGTTTTAGAGTATTGGTTTCATTTTCACTTCATTTCTATGTTATGATCTTTTACAAGTTAGATAATCAGAATACGTGTTTGCACATGCTCTCTTTTGGGTAAATGATCATATTTTGTTCATCTTCTTCTGTCCGAGAAAAATACATCTACTATGTTTTTATTAGCTTTATTTCAGATTCAACACCATTCCATTAAAATCATCTTCAAGTGATCAGTGTTGTACCTACCTTGCCCCATTGATCCCTGCAACCCTAACTCATTTTCCCTGACCTAGTTTTCCTTGACCTAATTCCTTCATCCAGTGATTCCCAAACAAAATCAAATTCAAACAACCCTCTACACTCTATATCTAGCCTAAAAACCCTAACTTCTCCATCCCTCCTGACTGTGACCCTTTTGGAGAGAGCCCTCTTCGGCTTTATACGGCTAGCTATCAAGTCAAAATCTTGGTTTGTGGTTCTCTCTGTTGGGATTCCTTCCTTAGCCTTAGGAATCTAGCAGAGTGATAACATCTTGGTGTCATTTCCAGGGAACGAAAAAGATAAAATTTTCCTCGGGTGTACAACAAATATCAATTGGAAACTGATGCCTTGGATGATGGGGTCGAGTTTCATAAGGTTGATTTCATAATTGTAGTTCCTCAAAAGCATATATGCTTCTCGAAGAAGGTATAACAGGTCTAATCTTGATCCAAATCTGTTTTATCCTGTCAAAGATCTAAAATAATCCTAAGGAGGCAAACATCTCAACCACTTTCAAGCTCTTCAGAATCTCCTCCTCAAAATTTGGTAAGATCTTTCTATCTTCAGATTGTTGACCTAGATAAAGATGAAGAGGAAAAAATCACAAATGCAGCAATAAAAGGTAAGAATTCCAAGATTAGTGAGCTACAAACTAATCTTGACAGGGCTGTATATGTTATAAAAATTCTTGAGCAAGAAAATGAGCAGTTGAAAACCAAGAAGTCATTGATGAGGTGAAGTACGTCATCACTCAAAGAGAGGCTCAAAAGGCCAAAGTAATGTTAGATGAAGTGTTGGAGAAGTATGGCTTGCTTGATGAGGAAGAAGAAGAGGTACCAAGGCAGAGACCTAGAACTAGAGGGCTGAAAAGAGCTCTAGCTCTAGAGAGAAAGGGAGGTTGAGCTTGTTGACCTGTTGAGCCTGGATGAGTAGCTTGCCATAGAAATCAATCAAAACATGGCGCCATGACTTGATAGAGCCAAACAACACCTGGAGAAGTTGCTAGAGAAGGCCAATAAGGATAATGACTTGATGAGGAGGAAGGTCAAACTTCATGCCCAAAAAGAGAAATTTGCATTGGCCAAGCTTAAAAGAGCCAATGCCAAAATTGAAGAGTTGACCAAGGAGGAGGAGAAAAAGTTGGACATCCTTGTTGACGCTTCCCTACAAGCTTAGACACATCATCCTCAACGTTTCCAATAGTTTTGAGGCATATTTTAACTTTTTGTCAAAATATGGAAAACTTTGTGTTTTTTGAGGCTTTTAATTAGTAGAAAATTGGGCATTTGCGCAGCACCCTATGCGCTACGCAAATAATTGGCACACTTTTTAAGGAAAAGGAAGGCAATATTGGTTTCATAATGACTCATACATCTCATTAAACCATTTTTCCAGCCTTGGTTTTCATTTTTGATGGGTGAAAAGCCCAAAAAACCACCTAAAATGACCTTTCTGCCCCTTTTTTCACCTTGGCGCTGCAAAAACACAAGTCTTGGGAGATTGGATTTTTGAGGGGGGGGGGGGGGGGGGGGGGAAGATATACCTCCATTTTCATAACTTGAGGCATATTTGGAAAGAGGACAGGCAGGGCTTTCCAACAAGCTATCTTGGGCCTCATTTGGACACATGGAAGGCCTCCAAAGCTAACCCTGAAGATAGATGGCACAAATGTTAAATTTGCTGATTTTTTCAAAATTTCTCTCAATTTTTTACTTTTCTTTAGCAAATCCTCTTTATACTCATGTAATTCATCATGGTAAAATGTAATTATTTCAAGGATTACTTACCTAGGGTAGATTCATAGAGTTAAAGTCATTAATGAGTCATGATGAATCAGTGGAATGTAATGAGGAGTGAGTCACTTGGACCACCCTACACTTCAGTTTTCAATTCAACAATTAGTGGATCTCTTCCTCACCTCATGGATTCGACCCCTGAGGATGAGTGAAGCTTGTTTTTATGTCTATTTAGCTCTTTTCTTAACACTAGTGAAGGGTTGGAATCATTTTGATGTTTGCTAGTTGATCAAGGAAAATTTGTACTCAGTTTGGCCAAGCTAATAAAGAGGAGTTACAACTACTTTTATGGGATACTTGTGGTACTGAATGTCTATCATTTTTTCTTTTTTCAGTATCATATGTTTGAAAGTATTGTATTCATGTTCACTTCATTTCTATGTTATGATCTTTTACAAGTTATATAATCAAAATACATGTTTGCACATGCTCTGTTTTGGGTAACTGATCATATTTTGTTCATCTTCTTCTGTCTGAGAAAAATACATCTTCTATGTTTTTCTTATCTTTCTTTCAACTTCAACACCATTCCATAACAATCCTCTTCAAGTGATAAGCATTGCACGTACCTTTCCCCATTAATCCCTGCAATCCTAACTCATTTTCCCTGACCTAGTTTTCCTTGACCTAATTCCTTCATCCAGTGATTCCCCAACCAAATCAAATTCAAGCAACCCCTTACACTCTATATAAAACATAAAAAGCCTGATTTATCTAGCCCTCCTGGCTATGACCCTTTTGGAGAGAGCCATCTCTGGCTTGATAGGGCTAGCTATCAAGTCAAAAGCTTGGTTTATGGTTACCTCTGTTGGGATTCCTTCCTCGGCCTTAGGAATCTGGCGGAGTGATAACAGAAGGTCTAAGTGCTTGTATGTGTGAGTTCCATGTGGTTTGATGCCCAAAGGGTTGACCAAAATCCAAGGTTAAAGCCTAGAATACCAAGGCTTTGACCAAAGTTGACAATGTGTCATATGCGTGTGATATAACATTATTGATGTGATATGGGACTTATGAGTGATGATGACCATGCTTAGCCCATTATTTTTCCACATGACCTCAATCATGTGACCATGCATCAAGAATAAGTCCCTAGGTTCCTTTTTCTCTCACATGATTCATCATCATGGCCCATTATGCCACATGGAAGCCCAAGAGGGGTTCCATATATCACTCGTTTTTAGTCATGTCACCAATCTAATGCTTCCATTTGTCGTTTCCTTATGTCAACCCACAGTGACATCACATCATCATGATTATATCAAATGTTAATGTGTCATGGAATGTGCTTCCCCATCTTCCATGCCATGCCCTATAAATTACTACCAAGTGTCCAAGCTGATATGTCATCGTTGAGTGGGCAAGGGAGGCATGTGTCATCCATGTCAGGTTACTTGTCCAATGAAATTGTGCCACGTGTCGATACTTAATTGGGCCACCAATCCTTCAAAGTGTGTTTACCACATGTCATCATTATATTAACTCTAATGTGTTAAACACCATGTAATTCTCAACATCAATCATTATTTGTGTTCGGTGATCACAATTGATTTACTTTAAAGATGCATGTTATTTATTGATGTCAAACATCATGCATGTCCAATCACCATCTACCATTGACTTGATCAGTGCATGGTGAATGCACTTGATAGGTGTGCACTCTTTAAAGTTTTAGTGTTTTGGGTTTTTTCCCTATATTTTGGGCCTCCAACTAGTGTCGATCTTCGAATGGCCATAATTTCTCATCCCGGAGGAGTGTTTCACAGAAATATTTATTGTTGGAAGGGTATCAATGAGACCTACACAACCATATTGTTTATAGGATCATTTGGACATCATAACTACATCATAAACTCAAATACCTACAAGCAACTTCATATTCATGTGACATTTTCCTGTAAGAAATCCAGTTTTCATATTGCTTCATAGAGAGTATTTATGCCTCCTTAGGCATCATGAGTGATATTGTTGTTGTCTTAGACATCCCCTTTGACATCAATGACATCTTGTTGTCATAAATTGAAACACTAACAAATCAAATTCACTTCCTTCTACAATAATGTGAAAACATTATTTCCATCCACATAAGACCTTCTTTCGACCTAATTACTCAAATATTTAGCTATAAAATTCTTTTTCTTTGTATCCTTATTTCTATTCTTCAATTTTATCTAGATTTGGTTGTAGTTTCTATCACTTTTCTCAGTGTCATCATCAATATCACAAAAGATTACAATGGTTTTTAGGATCCTTCTACCAATGTGGAGTTGTTTTCATATTCTTATCCTTCCCCCATTTCTACTTATTCTTCCCCTCTTTAAAATCTTCCCAATGCTCTTTCTACTTAGAGAACTTATATACCCCTTCTTATGGCCTATGTTTTTTAGATGTTGTACAAATTCCTCATCCACTATCCTTGGTTTAAAAAGCATCACTTTCTCTCATAGAAGACTATGTATATATATCAAATACATGAGGAATACATCTAGGTTCATAGGAGAGATACCCAACATGATTGTTATATGTTTAATCTTAGTGGTGTACTCCTATACATTCTACCCATGCATCTACCTAAATTAGTGTTTCCATATCAGTTAGTCCTCTACATAACTAATAGGGTAGAATTGGGACTTAATGAGTTTTTCTGGAATACTACCTAGTTATTGGTCGATAATTATCTAGCCTAAGTGTTTCCATATGGATATACCCCCAAGTTAAAGCATGCCTAACTAGCTTTAGTCTAGTAAATGATATATTTTGTCTTCATTGATATGGTGAAGGATGAAATAAACTTCTAGTTTTTGTAACTAATTATTCAATTTACATTTATATTTCCTTTTTAAGTCTTTATATCCATTTTTACCTCCATCTTAAATAAATACTATGAAGGTTTAATGGTACTAGAACTTGGCTACTCTTTCTTAGGTTCTTATAGTCCTTTTCTAGATATTCATTATCTTTGGTTTCCCCTCTGATATTATCTTTGAGTTAGAATGTATGACCTTTCTGAATGGTTCAATATTCTTGCTAGAGACACCATGAGGAGGTTATCATTGTGATTTGTGTTAGCAACATGGTTTCCAATGTCATAAATCTATCTTTTTTTGTATCTTAAGGGTTATTATGAGCAAACCCATCAACCATGGCTAGGGTTATGCAAATTTCTTCTTAACTTAGTTCCCATATCCTTAAAAATTCTGAGAAATACCCCAAATAAACCTACTTTATACCGATATGATCTATTAACTACCATGGATATTCACTAGAAGAGTTCATCACAATAGATCTAATAAAATACTGAAATATTTGTTGTGAAGTTTAATTTCGCTTAGATCTCAGATTCCTTAATTACTAGTTTTACGCTTAAATGCATGAAATAAATGAAATGAAAAAAACCGAAAATAGAAAAATACTCACATACTATAAAAAAATAATCATAATGTTTATCTTGGGAAGCCTATTATGGGAGAAAATCCAACTAGAAGGTGAGGTCGGCTTGCTCTCTTTTCTCTAGTCTGTAAATATGCAAATACAAAGGAAGAGGTACACTCTATGGAGTTATCTAAGACACTATGGCTTAGAAGATTACTACAAAATCTTATCCCCCTCAGTTATCCTCTCTAACTTATCACTCTTAGTTTCTCTCCTTAACTATGGAACAAATGCAATGACCTAGAATGGAACCCCTTCTAGCACTCTAGTATTTAACATAGCCTAATATCCATCTTGGGTTAGAGGTTTGTTTTCCTCAACACTCAATATGATAAAGTTACAATAACTCTAAAATATTCTTGAAATTCCGTATGTGGCTTGTGCCACACATGTGAGTAATGGGAGCTAACTTGGCATCCACTTGTACCATGGCAGTTAATAAGGTAGATCAAATTTTCGAAGGCATAACTTTCACATACAATCTTCGATTAAGGTTATTCTCACACCACTAGAATGGTATTAGTGTGTAGATCATTCTCAGGGGTGTGGGTACAATTTATAGACCCTATAACCCAAAAAAAATTCATGTTATGGACCAAAATGGCCTATGAAGGTTCCAAACCCTAATTTTCCAAACTGGAACATACCATTAAATTGGTCCTGCAAGTTGATTTGTTGAATTTTTTCACCCTAAATGTATTAAGATTCATGAAAAATAATATGACGATCTAATATGGATCATGTTGGGTGTGGAGCCTGATTATCTTGTTTATTTTGTATCACAGCATTGGACCCCTGTACCTTAATGGGGCGGCAATGCCGTCCGTAATTAAACACTGCCTGGGGGGTCTAGGAGGGGGGTGGCTGGGACTTTATCGAGCCCCCCCCCTGGCGGGGGGTTTCCGAGGCAGCGCCCCCAAAGATAAAAACAGATGTAAAATTTCCTTGTAAAAGTATAGTAATTTCTAGTCAATTTGGGTCGTTCATTAGGCGAATGATTTGACGGTAGAAGTTATGTTTAGTTTAGGGTTTTTTTCCCTAGAAGGCAACCCCTCGCTTTTATGAGGGTATTGTATTGTGGCTCTGTATTTTATGTGTATTCTCAGAGCGAGATACATATAGGGAGACTATGAGAAAGAACGAAGGATATTACATCAGATCTGTTGTAGGTTGTGTCTCTTCATTTTGTTGGATAATAGAAAGGAAGGACTGGCTGTTCCGGGTGGAAGTAGCCCAAACTAGGCGAACCACGTATATCTGTGTCTCTCTGGTTTTATGTGCTTTGTGTGCTTGTGTTTTTCCACATATTTTATGTGTTTCATTTCTCTGTAATATATAATTTTCTAACAACTGGTATTAGAGCCGAAGGTCTATTTATTTGATAATATCGCAGGAAAGAAGGGTTCCTGGTTCGAGTGGGAGCAATGGCGAAAGATGGTAAGTTTATGGTCAAGAAATTTAACGGCAAAAAATTCCTGATGTGGAAGATGCAGATGGAAGAATATCTATATCAGAAATATCTATACCTACCATTGAGCGAAAAAACAAAGAAGCTGATGGCTATGACAAATGCATAATAGGAGATTCTCGATAGAAAGGCACTCGGAACAGTACAGTTGTGCCTCGCGGCATCGGTAGCCTTCAATATTTTGAAGGAAACAACAACAGAGGGTTTGATTAAGGCGTTGGCGAAACTATATGAAAAACCCTCGGCCTCAAACAAGATATTTCTTATGAAACGTTTATTTAATATGAAGATGTCGGAAGGTGGATCTGTTGCAGACCATTTAAATGATTTTAATACAGCTACCAGTCAGTTAAGTTTTGTATGGGTAAATTTTGATAATGGAGTTAGGGCTCTTTTATTTCTGTGCTCAATGTGAGAAAGCTGGAATGGTTTAGTTATGGCCATTAGTAACTATGTCTCTGGATCTAGTACTTTAAAGTTTGATGATGTTGTCGGTGCTATCCTTAGCGAGGAAATGCGACGAAAAAGCTTAGGTGAGACATCAAGTAATGCATTGAGTGCATAGTCTAGGGGAAGAAAAATGGAAAGAGTAAAGAGCTTAGGATATCGCAGTAAATCAAGGAAAGGCATATCCAGGTCTAGATCGGGGATAGTGTGCTGGAAATGGGGAAAAAAAGGACACCTTAAGAAAGACTGTAGATCTCAGAAGGGAAAAGAAGGAGACACACAACAAGAAAACAATCATGAAGCAAATGTGACAGGTGATGTGTTACAAGATGCTTTGATTCTTTCTTTTGAAAATTTTACTAATTCCTGGGTGGTAGATTCAGGGGCCTCATTCCATGCCACACCTAATAAGAAATATTTTCATGACTATGTTCAAGGAGATTTTGGACAAGTTCGTTTGGGTGATGATAAATCCTGTAAAATTGTTGGAATGGGTAAAGTTTTTGTAAAAAAAAATGGAAACCAATGGCTATTAATTGAGGTAAGTCATGTTTCAGATCTGAATAAAAATATGATTTCAACGGGGCAGTTAGGCGGTGAAGGTTGCGTGACAACTTTCACAGATAAAACTTAGAAGGTCACCAAAGGAGCCCTGGTAATAGCAAAAGACGAAAAGGTTGGTACATTGTATTTATGTAATGGTATTTCTAACTCTATTAATGCTTTAACTTCCAAAGGAGCAGATGCAGCATTATGGCATCATAGGCTCAGACACATGAGTGAGAAGGGGATGACGATTCTTCACTCAAGAAATTTGTTGCCGAGTTTGAAGAATGTTGATTTGGATTTATGTGAGAATTGTATTTGTGGAAAACAGAAGAGAGTCAGGTTTCTCAGAGTTGGGAAAGAAAATAAAAGCGAAAAATTAGAGCTTGTGCATACAGATGTATGGCGACCTGCTTAGGTATCATCTCTCGGTGGCTCTTGTTATTATGTTACTTTTATTGATGATGCAACTAGAAAAACTTGGATTTATTGTATTCAAAATAAATCTGATGTATTTGATACTTTCAAGAAATGGAAAGCTTTGGTTGAGATTGAGACAAGAAAGAAGTTGAAGTGTCTTAGATCAGAAAATGGAGGTGAATATTACATCAAAGAGTTTGATAGGTACTGTTCAGAGCATGGAATTTGCAGAGAGAAGATAGTTCCAAGAACACCACAAAAAAATGGTGTGTCAGAAAGGATGAACAAAATAATCATGGAGGGTGCAAGGTGCATGAGATTGCATGCAGGATTTCCTTTACAATTTTGGGCAGATGTTGTAGATATTGTTGTTTATCTAATAAATATAGGGCCTTCAAGTTCCTTAGATGGTGGTATTCCAGAGGAAGCATGGACAGGTAAAAAGGTAAACTACTCCTTTTTAAAGCCTTTCGGTTGTAAGGCCTTTGTCCATATTAATAAAGAAAACATAACAAAGCTTGAGGCAAAATCAAAGAAATGTACCTTTTTTGGATATGGTGTTAATGATTTTGGTTATCGCTTATATGATTATGAAAATCACAAAATCATTAGGATCAGAGATGTAATATTCAATGAAAAGGTCTTGTATAAGAATCAGTTGTAAGAAAAGAAACAGGAAAAGGAAAACAAAGAATACACAGTTCTCGATGAGATAACATAAAAAGTAAAGGTGCCTGAAAATAATAATAATCAACATCCACAACAACAGAAACCACTAAAACAACAATAGGCACCTCAAACACCTGAAAGTGGTGTCATAAGATCTACCAAGATAAGTAGACCCCCTGAATGATACTCTCCTTCATTGTATTATTTATTGCTGACTAATTCTGGTGAACCCGAATGTTATGAAGAAGCAATGCAGGTTGAAAGCAGGAAGAAGTGGGAGCTAGCCATGGAAGAAGAGATGGACTCCTTAATGCATAACCAGACTTGGGACTTAGTCAGGTTGCCTGTAGGTAAAACTACACTGCAGAATAAATTGGTTTACAAGCTGAAGTAAGAAGATGGAGGAAAACAAAGGTACAAAGCTAGACTTTTGGTGAAGGGGTTTGCACAGAAGAAAGGTATTGATTTTGATGAAATATTTTCTCTTGTTGTTAAGATGACTTCAATCAGAACTATTTTAAGTCTTGTAGTAGTGGAAGATTTACATCTTGAACAGTTAGATGTAAAGACAACATTTCTCCATGGAGATTTGGAGGAAGAGATCTATATGGAGCAATCAAAAGGATAGGAGGTCAAAGGGAAAGAAAAATTAGTGTGCAGGTTAAAGAAGAGCTTGTATGGCTTAAAACAGGCTCCAAGGCAGTTTTATCTAAAATTTGACAAGTTTATGTCTGAACAAGGTTATACTAGATGTCACTTTGATCATTGTGTTTATCTAAAAAAGCAAAATGATGAAAACTATATTATATTGTTATTGCATGTAGATGCCATGCTTGTTGTAGGGTCTAACATGCAAGAAATAAATGTACTCAAAATAAAATTGGCAAATTCATTTGCAATGAAGGATTTGGGAGTTGCAAAACAAATCCTTGGTATGAGAATAACTAGAGACAGGAAAAATCGAAAATTAACACTGTCTCATAATGAGTACATACAAAAGGTGTTGAAAATATTAAATATGCAAAATGCAAAACCAGTTAGTACACATTTTTCTAGCCATTTCAAACATAGTAAGGAGATGTGCCCCAAGACCCAAAAAGAAATGGATTATATGTCTAAAGTTCCATATGCATCAACAGTTGGAAGCTTAATGTATGCAATGGTCTGCACAAGGCCTGATATTGCACATGCAGTGGGAGTTGTAAGCAGGTACATGAATAATCCAGGAAAAGAGCATTGGATGGCAGTGAAATGGATTCTTAGATATTTGAGAGGAACCACAAATCAAGAATTATGTTTGGTGGTTCAAACATTGCTCTACAGGGATATGTTGATGCAAATATGGCAGGTGACAGAGATAACAAGAGGAGCACTACAGGATATGTATTTACTGTAGGTGGAATAGATGTCAGTTGGGTTTCAAAATCCAAAGTGTTGTTGCACTTTCAACAACGGAAGTGGAGTATGTTGTTGCTACAGAGGCTAGTAAAGAAATGTTTTGGTTACAAAGGTTTATGGATGAATTGGGTAAGAAGCATGATATGGGCACGTTATACAGTGATAGCCAAAGTGCCATTCATCTTGCAAAGAACTCAACATTTCATTCCAGGACTAAACACATATAGCTCAAGTACCATTTCATACAGTCAGTATTGGAAGATGGATAATTGAAGCTGGAAAAGATACACACTAGCCAGAATCCTGCAGATATGCTAACAAAAGTTGTAACTTGGGAGAAACTGAGATTATGCTAAGTTTCAATCGGTCTTCAAGGATGACGATAAAGATGAGAAATAGCCAGGTCCAAAGAGGAGTCATTGTCCAACAAATGAAGCAGCGATGGAGTTGCTACAATCAGTCTCCAAGTAGGAGATTGTTGGGTGTGGAGCCTGATTATCTTGTTTATTTTGTATCACAGCATTGGACCCCTGTACCTTAATGGGGCGGTAATGCCGCCCACAATTAAAATTTGCCTGCGGGATCCAAGGGGGGCGGCTGTGACTTTATGGAGCCCCCCCCCTAGCGAGGGGTTTTGGGGGCAGCGCCCCCGAAGTTAGAAACAGATGTAAAATTTCCTTGTAAAAGTATAGTAATTTCTAGTCAATTTGGGCCGTTCATTAGGCGGATGATCTAACGGTAGAAGTTATGTTTAGTTTAGGGTTTTTTGAACTAGAAGGCAACCCCTCGCTTTTATGAGGGTATTGTATTGCGGCTGTGTATTGTATGTGTATTCTTAAAGCGAGAAACAGATAGGGAGACTATGAGAGAGAACAGAGGATATTACAGAAGATCTGTTGTAGGTTGTGTCTTTTCATTTTGCTGGATAATAGAAAGGAAGGACTGGCTGTTTGGGGTGGACGTAGCCCAAACTGGGTGAACCACGTATATATGTGTCTCTCTGGTTTTATGTGTTTTGTGTGCTTGTGTTTTTCCGCATATTTTATGTGTTGCATTGCTCTGTAATATATAATTTTCTAACATATCATTGATGATAATTTATTAATAACATTAGATGTCAATGTTTATTATATGAAAATAATGCATGACTATAAATTAATAGAATTTGACCTTATCATATACACATTCCAATGGGTATTTTTTGTAATCACAATCCCATATACATGTTATTTCTTCATCAATCAACCGTCTTATTAATAGAAAATATTTGGAATTGCAATTTTTTTAGAATGCCACAAAAATGAGGATTAAGATGGATCTAGTGTTAAGATGGACCTAGACACACACTAGTTAATTTTTTTAACATCTATTCTATGTGTGTGTGTGTATGCATGCATGTGTGCGTTGTTGAAAGATTAAACTAAGATAAACATTGATAGTTATATTTTTTTATTTGTTATTGGTAGTAGTTGTATTTTATTTTATTTATTATTTTTCTAACCTATGTAACGTCGCTGCTATGAGGTGAGATAAGTTAGTGAAATTGTTCCAAATACTTTCATTTAGTAATTATAAAAATGACCCTATTTTTAGAATTTACCACATCATTCTCTTGTATAGTCTCTAGTGGTAAGTTCATAAATGACTATTAATAGACCTTTTTGAAAAATGTAACACTTTGTATAGACAAATTCTATTGTAGTTAAAATTTTGTGATTCCATATAATTTAAAAATCCTAGCATTGATTATTTACCATTATACCAAACTATATTTTAGGAAAATCAAATGCCACATGTATACACTCATGTAGTGTTTACCAAGATTTCTAGAGTGAACCTCTTAATATGTTACCTCTCATTATGCATATCCTTGGATGTGGAATGTACCTCTAAGTTCATGAAGAAAAGATTTAATTAGGTATATTATAAGAATATAAAATGCTTCACCCCCGATCAGGGTATGACTAGGACAGCAGGTCCAGACATCCCCCACGTGGATGATGGGCCAGATAGAGAGAGAGGAAGGTTGGCAGGTAAATCAATGCCACCACAAGAATAAAGTAATGAAGGAACGAACAAGAAGAAGGTGGGCTAGCTGGCCCCCATAAGGGGAAAAGACTGGCATATGGGAAGTTAAGGAACGTATGCAATGCATGCAAAAACCCATTTTCCATAGCATAACGAGGAGGAGGAAGAGCTCGTGAAGGGAGATGAGCTCGGGTGATCAGCAACGCTGGCGCAAACAACAGTATGTTGCCCAGACCTTCAATGTGATTGATATCGTAGAGGGTCTAATGAGTTCTTGATGGGTTCTGATAGTTAAGAATGTTGGAATGGTTTTAGTCTGTATCATGAACGATTTTTCTACGTAAAGGTCAGTAAGGTTAGCTGTTATTTTTAATGGTCACATGCATAGGAGTTGTATGTCCCTTGGCATAGTCCTTATGCTGAGTAAACCTCTACAACAAACCCCTTTGCACCCTGTAAGTGTGGAAAGAGCTCCTGTTGATGGCTTCCTACGAAATTCTGTGGAATCCAAGCTACCTATTACATGGCAGCAACGAGACAATATGTATGACAGGTCGGGTAGAATTTATTTGGGAGGGGGAGTGAATGTGTAATAGATCTGACAAGAAAATGTATAGAAATGGAAAATATGCCCAAGAAATAACACCATAGAAGATAAAACTTCAGATCTTCATTAATATTCAAACCCTTGAGGTAGGGCAACACCATACATTCACTCCTTAAGGAAGGAGATCACTCCACAAGCCATATGCTTGCCCATACAATAATCCTTGACATCTATCAATGGAGAGACTCTAGCCTCTATATAGGCTTCATACTTGCAATACCATGGGTAGTTACCATGAGTATCTCAATACCATACATCCAATACAATGGGCTTATCACTTTATTCCCTAGCTACATGTGGTCCCTTACATAATGTGGGTTAACCACTTTATTTATTAACTATGGCCCAATTATTTATCATTCTTATATTATCACATCATATTATTCCCTTGGGTACCTCCCTCTGTACCCTATATTATCCCCCCTAGTTATACTACATTACACCCCCCTTAAACATGTTTCGTCCCCGAAACATAATAAAAACACAAATAATAAGATCTACTCAAAGGAGTATTCCACTGGTACCATTCATGTGCATCTAGCCATCCCAGAGAAAGGTGAACACTAGATCTAGTCGATGTCTTGCTTGCTTGAGATGGAATTAGGTTCTGGTGGTTCTTCTGTGTTGATGTGCTGTGGGTGGATCGTCGCACCTCTCTATGTGTCATCTAAAGGTTGTTGTCCTTTTTGCTAATTCGTCGCCACCTTCCTGGTTGTTTTCTTGCTAGGTGATGCGGGTGGTGATATGTTGAAGCTTTAACTGATGGAACATCTTTCATTAATTCCTCCATTATTGGTGATGGAGTAGTGTCAGGTTCTTTTGTTGGTACTTGCTTTGATGTCTGTGTTTGGTTTTCTACCATCAAAGGCTCATCGTCTGATGTGTCTGTGTCGTTAGAGATTTGTGCTTCTTCCTCCCTAGTCTCTGCATGGTTCCTAATGCAAATATCGTGCAATGTAATTTTCTTCTTTTTATACCATAGCTTCATGAATTTCTTTTGCACATTAAAATTGACAGTACCAACAGATTCCATCCAAGGGTGTCCCAAAACAACATCCACAGTAGCCATATCTGAAGCATAAAAATCAGAATGCAACACATACTTATCCATAGAAATCTTCAAATCTTTATAAATTTGAACATCTTCATTATCAACCTGTGTGTTTTCAATATGTTTTGCTGGAACTTGCAATTTTTTAGCCAAATTAACATTGATACAATTATGCTTGCAACTAGGAATGGTAGACACAATGATGTTCTCTTTCTGAATACTTCCATTAACCTGTAATATGGAAATATTAGTAGAAAATAAGTCTTCATGTCTCTTAGTGTCCTTCTTTCCGGCTTTAGACCACTTGTCCAAAATGACTTTTTTAAGTTTTTTCTCGGGAAGTTTCCTCACTGCGTTGTCAAGTGAGGTCCACCATTTATGTGTCTCATCTTTCAGATGAAGCCCTATGGAGCATATCCAAAAATTTCGATATTGAGCCTTGAGATATTGTAAAAAATCTTCAATAGTAGGGTCGTCATCTTTTCCTGTAAACTTCATCTTGCGAGAATCCATAAAATAAAGTAAGGGTTTTGAAGAAAATCACTTTGGCAAAAATTTAAAATGGACATTACTCGGTCAATATAACTTAGAATCCTTAATATAACCCGTTTTTGAAAATGGAATAGCCATTCTACATCTAACCATATGACTGAAATTCCGATCTAGGCACTGTGGAAGCACAGATTTGTGCTGCAACTGTCTCGTCCGAACTCCGATTTGACCGAATTTTTTTTTGAAATCGGGTGATTTTTCAAGGGGAGCTCAGATCTGTAATTGGTTTTCTGAAATTATGCACCAAAATCTACTAAAAATGTCAGGAGAGATTTCGTACACAAATTGTCGTCAGAAACATTTCCGCAACACAACGAAATTTAAATCAGCGGTATCACCCTGATCCGGACTCTGATTCGACTGATTTTTTTTTTTGAAATTGGGTAATTTTCCATAAGGAATCTAGATCTGATATTTATTTCTGAAAATTTTTCACCAAAATTTTCATATCTGCTCTATAATCTCGCCGCCCAAAAATTTCCTACAAAAAAATGAAAAAACAAATCTCCAAACTCTGCCCAAGAAAGTTCTCTGATACCACTTGTAATAGACCTGACAAGAAAATGTATAGAAATGGAAAATATGTCCAAGAAATAACACCATAGAAGATAAAACTTCAGATCTTCATTAATATTCAAACCCTTGAGGTAGGGAAACACCATACATTCACTCCTTAAGGAAGGAGATCACTCCACAAGCCATATGCTTGCCCATACAATAATCCTTGACATCTCTCAATGGAGAGACTCTAGCCTCTATATAGGCTTCATACTTGCAATACCATGGGTATCTCAATTCCATACATCCAATACAATGGGCTTATCACTTTATTCCCTAGCTACATGTGGTCCCTTACATAATGTGGGTTAACCACTTTATTTATTAACTATGGCCCAATTATTTATCATTCTTATATTATCACATCATATTATTCCCTTGGGTACCTCCCTTTGTACCCTATATTATCCCCCCTAGTTATACTACATTCGGAGGGTAGGGGGGAAGGGGGGAGAGGGTATTCCCACAAATAATTCGGAGGGTGGCTAGGCAAGCAGAGAAAATTCTTTGAAAGAGGGATTCAAGGCAGTGTGATAGACAGTCGAATGAGGAGCGAGGCTACCTAATTCCCAGGCCAGGTCAAGCCTCAGGGAACAAACAGAGAGTCTGGCCAAGGGGGGAAGGGAAACCATGTGATTGCAGGTAGGAATGGGGGGATCCCTACTAGGAAGCTACCCTGCAAACCTGTCATTCTAGCAATATTGACCTTTTCCAAGATGCTGATGGGTTAGGGGAATTGGTGCATGCAATTGGGGCAGAGTACCATCGCTAACTTAATACGGGTTCCTCTTATCTCTACAGGCCTAAGAAAAAGCCAAGAGACCGAGGCTTTGACCACTATTTGGCTGGAAAAATAGGTGGAGCAGTTAGTCACGAATAGGTCAAGGGATGCAACAGACGAAAATAGGGAGTTGAAGAAAGACGGGGAGGTTGGCAAGAAGGGTCGCGCGGGCTAAGAGGACTATGGCAAACGGAAAATTTCAGTCGCCACATGCACTAGTTGGACTCCTCGGAAGAGGGGACAAATTTTGGGGGTGGAGACAATGCAGAATCTTCTGCATGCATATAATGAAAGTTTGTGTGCCCCGGTGAAAGCTAAAATTTCTAGGTGGGAAACAGAAGTGAGAGAAAGAGCGGGCATAGAAAAAATGCAAGAAGAGGCCTAGGAACCTTTGGTGATTGACCCAAGAAACACAAGAGGCAGGCTGTCTCTTTTTAAACAAGTCATCTAGATTTACTTGACGATGAAAAATTTACTGGCAAAAGAAATGTCCGAAAATAATCAACAACAAGAGGAACCAACCCAACAGGGACAACCCTAGAATAGGGAGGATGAACCAAGTTTGTTGGTGATCCAAAATGAAATTCAGTCCGTGCAGGTGCAATTGTTTCACCAAAATGTCAAGCTAGGTCACATGGAGAAGATGCTACAAAGTATGCAGCAACAAGAAATTCCAGGCTCAAATGCGAGGAATTCAGCACCAGTGGATTCCTCTAATGACTAGATGATTGTAGTTTCCATGATTTTTGTAATTCTGTCAGTATGATGTCAGCTAATTTTTACTTTATCATATGCATATGTTACAGTAGTTTTAGTATGATATTAGATAGTATGGGATATAAAACTCGGTTGAACATGCTTAAAACATTCAAATTTTGGATGTCATTTAATGCAAACCGGTGGCCAATAGACCTGGTTTCCTTCGGGCAGGTTGAGGCCATCATGAATATATTTTTTTGTAACCTGCTTAATCGATAATTAATAGAGAATTACTACCAAGTTTACAAAAAAAAATGAATATAAAATGCCTCATGTATACATTCATGTAATGTTTACCAAGCTTCTACAGTGAACCTTAATGTGTTACCTTGCCTTATGCCTCTTAATGTGTTACCTTATCTTATTCATATCCTTGGATGTGGAATGGGCTATATCTCTATATATGGAATGCATTGACTAATGATTTCAACACTTCCAAGTCTAATGTATTTTAGAAATTTGTGGTTAGAGATTTCAACAAATTGATGATTTATAATTTTTCCTGAAAGCATACCTAAAATGAGTGGCTATTTTATTTGTAGAAATTACATGTGTGATCTATTTTAACATAGTCTGGAGTTTTTTGAATTATGAGTTTAGTCTTTGTTGAGATGTCAAAGAAATACACAAATATTTTCTTAAAGGTTATCATTAGGTCAATTAAGTGTACAATAATTTAATCAATCTAATACAAAATGAATGGTTAAATTAAATATTTAGAATGGTGAATTTTATCTCAATGAGATTCTTTTTTAAGCTTCTATTCTTAGTATCTCTAAGAGAATTTTATGATAAAATACTTATTGAGCACATGAATCTGAAGTCCTCTTTAAACCTGGGTATGCTATCTCATTGGTTTGAGAGAATATATACTTTAAAAAAAACTTTCACCTTCATTTCTTTTAGTCATGTCTACAGGGATAAAAACACTAAAGCTGATCGACTTTCAAAAAGAGGGCTGTAAGGTACCTTTGGCAAAATACATTACGAATTAATAAACACAAATGGTCCGGGTGCAGTGTGTAAGGTAAATTTCTTTTAAAAATTCTAGAGCAGCATCACAATTTTTTTAGTACAAAACTGTTTACATATTTTCCAAAAAGAGTGTGACGGTCCTCTGATGTCCTGGGCTGTCTCATAGGGAGACAACTTTTTTTTGGAAATATTTTTTGTGTTTTATTGTAAAACTTAGAAAAATATGGAAGCTGAACAGATGGGAAGAAAAATGTGTAAAGCACTTTTGGAGGTGAATGTTACTTTATTTTTTGCTAAGATATAATGACAAAATTTTAGTGGACTTAACAGTTTTTGTCCTGGTACAATATATAAACCAGTCATATTTTTCATGTTGAAAAACTAGCAATTGCATGTCATATTTGTACAATCACATATCGTGGAATGGTAAGTAAAAGCTACCTGAACTTTTAGTTGTTGGAATTTTATTAAATCAATCACATAAACATAGTGAGTTTAATGAAAGATAGTGTGAAAGAAAATTTGTAATTCTAGATATTCAAATTTAGGAATGGTCTTGATATGTTATATATATATATATATATATATATATATATATATATAGTTTTTTTAAGAATTGTGTAAAATTTTTATATAGATTATAAATAAAAGGTGATTATAAAATGTGATGTTATTTTTTATTCTTTTCAAAATGTGTAAATTTTTGTGTAGATTATAAATAAAAGATCATTATAGAATGTGACACCACTAAATTACATAAAAGACGCTTGAAATAATTGGTATGTTTTATTTTTTTTGTTTTTCAAATCACAGTTATGATCGAATTCACAAAATAAACCTAGACTGACACTATATCATTTTCTTAACATCTAATTGTTGTGTGGGTGTGTGTGAGAGAAAGAAAGAAATTAAAGTGAAATAAACATTGATATTTTTAGTTATTAATAGTAGTTGTATTTTATTTCATTTATTATTTTCTAAGCTATGCAATATCACTATGAGGAAATGTCAATTAGTGAAATTGTTACAAATACTTGCATTCAGAAATTATAAAAGTCACTCAATTGTTCTAAATACTTGCATTTAGAAATTATAAAAGTCACCCTATTTTTAGAATTTTATGATAGCAAGTTAGTAAGTGAAGAGATTGCATTAAATGGATTATATTAATTAATATAGAGTAAGCTAATGAAAATGTGTCTCCATATGTAATTTTGTGAGATGTAGCTTAAGAGTAGGATATGTATGTCATCCTTACTTTTATCTTTGGTAACATGATTGACAATAATTGAAAACATAGTGACTTCAATGAAAGATGAGTGTGAAAGAGCATTGTCTTGATATGTTATATGTGTTCTGATTTTTTCTAAATGTGTAAAATTTTCAATATATTATAAACTAAAGAGTCTAGTTTTGATTTTTATTAAATGTGTAAAATTTTGTTTAGATTATAAATAAAAAATCATTATAGCACGTCAGCTGAATTACATAAAAAATGCTTGAAATAATTGATATATTTTTTTTTTCAAACAATAGTTATAATAAAATTTGGTATGTTTTAATATTTTTTGTTTTTCAAACAATAATTATGATCAAATCCACAAATTCCACAATATATTTTGAAGTAATTATTTAATGACATCCATTTTCACCACTATATATAATTGTTAACTTTATTTATTCTCTTATATATATTTAATTGACATCATATCATCTATATATAAAAACAATTGTAACTGTATAAGAAATCACTAAAACCCATAAATTTTTATTTTCTTAAAAATATAGATATACACCAACACTTAATATCACAGTTTCTTTCTCGACAATCAAAACATATCCTCCCAATCCAATCACTATTCTCACCTCCCATACATTCAAATAAATTTTTATGTACACAACCCCACCATCCCATTTTAATGTTAGTATTTTCAATATTAGTAAAACTGCGGAACCACGCGGAAAATTCGGTGTAAGAAATTCTTAGCTTAAGATTCTGTCCCGAAACTTCTTCGCAGCGGGTAAGTGAGTGCGCGCCATATTTTGTTTCGTGATGTACGATCGCTTTATCGCAAAATCTTTCGCGTAAATTTCTCTTGAAATTCTTGTGTGGTAGAAATTTTTTTTTAGCAATTAGCAATTTGGTTACGTTATAGAATGTAATGGGGTTATTTAGTTTCATAATTTTGTTACAAGTATATATGTTAATATCATTTTCAGATAAGTATTACTTTTTTGGTCCTAAGATGACTTATCATCATTCAAGAAGCTTAGAAAACGAGGTAAATATCATCATTCAAGAAATTTAGAAAATGAGGTGTTTGATTAGTATAATCCTTTCTTCTCTAAAAAATAGATTTTCAATGGGAAAAAAGAGATTACATCAAAACTACAAAGAATAACAACTCATTTATGGTATAACTTAGGTATTTAATGATATAACTTACAAAATCTCTTTATAAACACAAATAATTTCATCATTTTTTCTCTTGAGTAATCATACATTTTTTATTTTTCAAAAATTCAATAACCCTTTCATTTTAAAAGATATATTATCACATTTATCAAAGGAATATGTGTTACACTATTAGGTTATTCAGTTACATAATTTGGTTACAACTACATATGTTAATATCATTTTTAGATAAGTATCAGTTCTTTTGCACAATGTTTTTTTGGTTTATGTATTACTAGAAACTATGTGGTAAAAGTGACCCATAAGGTGAGGTACTTGGTTGAAGTACTCTTTACTCCAACAATGGTCCTAAGATGAAATATCATCATTCGTTTAGAAACATAAATACATCTAAAACATTAAAAAAAATGGTTTTAAAAATATGTAAACATCTGAAAAAATGTTTTTATGATTTTGAATTAATGCTTAAAATACTATAATAAATAAAAAGTAATTAAATCTTAAAATAATTAAATTAAGAAAAAGTAAACCACACACTTATCGATCAAATTATTATATATGACCTACTTAACTATAATTATGAATTATTTGTAAGCTTAATCATTTATTGTACAATGTAGCTAACTTTTATTCTTAATAAAAAACAATTTGTTATTGTTTTTTCCAAGTATATATATATATATATATATATGTCTAGTTCACTTTTATATATTTCTATTTCAAAATAACTTTGGTCCCTAATAAAAATAGTTAGTTTTTTTTATAGTGAAAAAAGCACAAATATATATTATGTGAAAGTCCTCTTCACTTTTATATATTTCTCTATTCAAATTTTATTATTTTATTATATTTTATCTTTTAGAATTTTATTATTTTACTAGGTCTAGAAGAAATCCATTTATATTGAGTGATAATGGAATGAAATTTTCAAAATTTGCAATATGATGAAAATGGTTTCAGGGACAACGGTTTTTCTCTGTAATTGATTAATATTAAAAGTAAATTATTATTATTATTACGTAACGCGTTATTATTTGAAAACAACTTCTCTAGCTGTTAGCTGTTACCGTGTCTATGTTTGAGCCATTGGATCAAATTTTAGACGATTGCAATGCTTTAGACCATTAGATCAAGTAAATATTTTTATATATGTTTTTTTATAATGTTAGTCTTTTTCTTTTTAATAAGTTTGATTGAATTTAGGTTTTTGTGACTTTTAAGTTAAAATGTTGTTATAAAAAATAAAAGTAAATTAAATAAAGAGATTGACATAATATAATGAACATTTTAACTAGGTCAAAATACAATAAAAAATAAAAATAATAAAATAAAATAATGATAAACTATAAATACAGACCATGATATTGACCCATGGTATTCATGTGGAATGTAGTTTCTTTATAAGGGGGAATTAAGATGGCCTAAATCAATCTTAACTCTGAATCTAAACTAATTATTTAATAAAATTATTTTAAATGTTTATAACCATTTTTCTTTTAAAAATTTACTTAATAAAACATATATAAATTTTCATACATCCAAATATACATAGTTTTTCTTGTTCTATATTATTTTTGTTACAACTATTTTATTATTCCAAAAACACATGATTTTTTTTGTTATATATTATTTATGTTACAACTTTTTTTATAATTCATGCATATTATTTCTTAATATATAAAAAATTAAATTAATAATGAAATTTGTTTAAATATGTGATCATTTTTAAATTTCCAAATTATTTCAGAGGACATGATTTATCTTGAGCAATAATGATGAATGTTCATAATTCTCATTTCTTAAATAACACTAAATCTACCATTAAAGAGGTTGGTAACAATTGTTTGTATCAAAGTCAAGGATACAAAAGAAAGTAAACATGGTGAAGAGAAGCTTCCAACCTGACAACAAGCCCTAAAACGGCATAATTTTGAATGTATGGAACCCATTTTCCCTGATACACATTAGAAGTGCAATGAAAAATCTTGGAATTTGAAAAATGTCACGAAGCTTATCTCATGTTCCATTCATTTACATCTGAAGTATATGGAAGAATAAAAGCAGAACAATGGATACTTATCAAGAATGTATGATTCTTTAAAAGGAAACGATCTTGACAAGGCTATGGAGGACCAAATAGCAGAATTAAAAACATAAGAGGATTCTTCATAAAATGGGTTACTCAAGGATTTTGGAATCCAAATGAGTTACATTATCTCACTGATTCAAGCAAGCGCTAAAAAAGAGACAGACAATAGTGATATAGAGACAATTTATTCATAAACAAGAGAAAGCTAGAATTATAACCCGAGATAGAGTTACAACTTGTAAGGAAATAGTGTAGGAAAGAGTGGCATTAAATTGTTACTCTTCCATGATGACAGTGAAATTGTGAGAAGATTGCCAAAGGGTCTCAGTGGAATTTTGGATCTTAGTTAGATAGATTGTCTCAGGAATTACATTGCATCATTGACATAACAGGGGTATCCTTAGTATCAAGTTCTCTCATTTTGGTTATTTAGATCCTTTTGGTTATTTAGTGTAGTTTCCAAAGAATGGATTGTAGAGATAACAAATATCTCTATCCTTATCACCTTTTGGTTATTTAGCTCCTTTTGGTTATTTAGTGTAGTTTCCAAAGAATGGATTGTAGAGATAACACATATCTTTGTCCTTAGAGATCCTTTTGGTTATTTAGTGTAGTTTCCAAAGAATGGATTGTAGCGATAACAAATATCTCTATTCTTAGAGTTATTGACCAGAAGACTTTGATTTGGTTTTTTTGGTTATACATACATATGTAATTTATAAATTTAAGTTGTGATAATATTTTTTAATAAATCTCAGTCACAGAAAAAAAAATAAAAATAAATAAATAAAATTCATTTCTCATTTTTATGAATAATTTAATCTTATTGCACTAGGGTAAATTTTATATTTATCGCTCAAACAAAAAGAGACGGACAATAGTGATATATAGACAATTTATTCATAAACATGAGAAAGCTAGAATTATAACCCGAGATAGAGTTATGGGAAGAGAAGCATTCCAATTGTAAGGAGGAGTCAAATTTACATGAGTAGTAGTTCACTCAACATAATTCTCCACTGCTTATTCTGGAGGAGAAAGTTCCTACTACCTCATCAATTGAAGAAGGCCCACATGAGAAAATCAGAAGGGATTCCTCCATGTTATTCTCATTTGACATTCAGTCACTCTCCTATTTTTTGTATAGTAGTCTCTTTACCTCTGCCCTTAAATTCAATGACTCAGAAAACACTAAACAAAAGACACTTACCTATTGAAATCAGTTGAAAAAAAGGTATCTCTAAAGGGTCACTTGGGGAGGAATCTATTATTTAAAAGATCTAGAAAATAATTTCATTTCAAAACAAAAATGTACTATCACTAGGGAAGGGAGTTATTACATTTAAAATTTGCTCCCATTCTTGTCACTACAAAATTTTATTGTTTCTTTTTATTTGATGAGGAAATCAATGATCTTTAAAAGGCACTAAATTCTTGAATTATGATCCTTAAAGAAGTCGCTATATTCCCTGATTATGAGCCGTTTTTTTCTTCTCACTTTTGGGTCTTCATGATGTTTGTTATTCTGACTGAGGTGAAAAGTTCCAAAGAAGTGGAATATTGGTTGTTCAAAGAGGAATTATGGAAATATGATTGTAGATAATTTATTAATATAAATTATTTGACCTGAGATTAATAATCATCCCCAACGGTTAAAAAGGGACCAAATGTCTCTTATCCATAAAATTGACGATTAAGATAACTCTATGCTCTATGTTCAAATGACAGGTGAAGGTTGATTTATCATACTTTAAGCTTCTAAGTAGACTCTTATGAAGTACAACATGTCATAGTGATAAGTTTTTATTCCATTAAATAATTCTCGCTGTAGAGCAGAGTCAGAGTTCTAGGAGTAGTATTAGAGGAATTCAACATTGCGAACGTGATAGAAGAAAATAATTCCGTGGAAGGGTGAAGTTTTCCCAACTTGGTCATAAAAACCAAGTGCATCCTTCATGCAGAAAAAAAAATAAACATGCAGGTTTAGTCATATAGAGGTCTTGAGTACTTTAGCCAAAATGTCTCATCCATTATGAAAAAACACATCTTACATGCAATTAATAACAAAGAAGTTGTTCCACATCAATTACCCAATATGGATATTTTGATTTGAGGTCCAGTAAACATAATTCTCCACCCCTTATTCTGGAGGATCAGTTGGAGTCGAGAAATTTCCTGCTACCTCTTCTTTCTTATATGTTATTCTTTCCTATACCACAACCTTACGGGGTTTCCTTTGCAACATGTGGTGCAATTGCTAGAAGAAATCCATCTATATTGAGAGATAATGGAATAAAACTTTCAATTTGCAATATGATGAAAATGGTTTCAGAGACAACCGTTTTTCTCTATAACAAATTAATATTAAAAGTAAATTATTATTATTATTATTTATAATTATTTAAAAAATATATATGATAAAATAGTTTAAAAAAACACACTCATTTTTTAAAGGTACTAAAACAAAATTAGAAACATAAATACATCTAAAACATCAAAAAATTTGTTTTAAAAATATGTAAATATCAGCAAAAATGCTTTTCTGATTTTGAATTAACGTTTAAAATACTATAGTAAATAAAAAGTAATTAAATCTTAAAATAATTAAATTAAGAAAAAGTAAACCTCACACTCACCGATCAAGTTAGTATATATGATCTTAAACCTGACAACAATTTTAAAGGAGCCCGTGGAATAGGAATGAGAGATCCCAGAAATCCGTTAGAAAATATAAACATGCAGTCTGATTATTATATGCAGACGAATGTGAGAAATGGATTTTTCAGGGTTCTCTCTATAGATTTTTTAAGGTTTTATTCCTCTCCGTCTCCGCGCCGGTGTTAGGCGTGGCTTTTGTGGTGAGCATCCTGGTCATGCAGTTTACAGCAAGGGAATTGTGTATATTCTCCTCTGAATCCAATGCGGCTTATTTATTTCTTATCTAGCCGGTAATTTGACTTGCAAATGGCTTTCACGGCGAAAAGAACGATATGCTTCGAAATGGATTGAAGGTGCCATTGAATTCGACGGAGAATATATGAAGAATCTGACTGGCCTTTCTGCAATCACTTACAGGCGGATTCAGGAAAGAGATTGGGAAGTGAGGATCTGGGACAGCTTATGAAGAAATTTTGAATGATAGCACACCAGTGGATATGAAATATAACCGAGCTAGGATGGACGGGACTTCTTTGTAACTAATTAATAATAATAATATTTAATTTTAAGGTAGACATTATTTCAATTATTTAATATCAAAATCAATGGTGCACAATGATACACCTAGCAGTTTAGGAAAGTTGTTTTTGAATAAAAACTCTTTACAACATAATTATAAATATCTCACTAATCATAAACGTGTTAAACTCTATTACAAAAATTATTTTATTATATATTCTATCAAAATAAAAATTATAAAATTATAAAAATCAATTCAATTAATATTTTTTTTTTCTCAAAAGACCTAGTAGCTACTATTGAACCTTTGGGGTTTACCACTTGTCCTCCTCTCCTTAAACTATGACTTTTCCTCTTCTCCTTAACTTGGGACATAATAGGGGGATTTGAACCTTGGATCTCTTAGTTTTCACATTACTTTTATCACTAGTTGAATTGACCCTTGGAACAATTTTATTTCAAATTATTATTACTAATAATTATAAAAATATTAATATATGAATTAAACATATATACATTTTAAAAAACGTATAATAATATTTTTTCCTTTGAAAAGTAAAAAAGAAAAAAAGCATAACTTTATTATGAGAAATAAACTCAAATTCTAAAAATACGTGTCCAACATATATTCCTATATGTAGATCTTGTAGATATGTCCAAAAATTGGCAAAAAGGCATCACAAAAAATTGTTATAGAAATAGATAACCAGAACTACTCTATAGTTTGTCCAAAAAGTATAAACACGTCAATGTGTTGATAAAAAAAACCAACTAAAAGGTGAGGTCGCTTTGTTGTCTTTCTCTAAATAAAAAATGGTTACAAGTATAAAGTAGTAAAGCCTATGGCCCATGGACTACTATGGTGTAAAAATACTCTTTGTTCATTCTCTCTCTATTCCTCTCGGCTACTTTGCTCGTCTATGGAATATGATGCACTCAAAAAGAATAAAACCACTTTTCCTCCAAGTGGCTAAGTTATAACACAACCCAATAACCTATAAGTGGTTAGGTTTGACTCCTTAAACTCTTAACTAGAGTTGCAATATGGACTCTTTTGTGTCTAGCCCTTTTTCCTCCTAGTAACGATAGCAGATGTGACATCCTCTCGAATTATGGTGGTCAATTTTGATAGGTCAAATTCTAAGAGGCATAAATTTCTCATACGAGCTCGAGTGGATGTGATTCATGTGTCATTGGAAAGGTATCATTGTGTATATTAAGGAATCTAGGTCCATAGTAAGGTTGGGATCCCAAAAGTGTTCATTTAAGGCACCAAAATAACTCATGAAGTTTTTTATCCAAATTTTTCCAAACTTAGACTACTTGTAAAAATGGTTTTGTGCATGAATTCCTCCACTTTTTCCACTCTAAAAGCATCATGTTGGATGACAAATAATATAATGATCCAATCTGAATAAAAAATAGCCCTTGAAGATTCCAATCCCTAATTTTCCAAACTAGAACATACCACTAAAATAGCCGTGCAAATTGACTCCTTAAATCATTTTTCATCTAAAAGGTATCATAATATATGACAAATAATATGATAATCCAATATGGATCATGGAGGATATTTTATTAATAACATTAAATGTCAATGTTTTTTGTTTGAAAACAATGAATGAGCATAAATTAATAGAATTTTAGCTTATCATGTACACATGGAAATGGATTCTTGTTATTGTTACGATCTCATATACATATAATTTATATATCAATCAATCCTTCTAGAGAGATAAAATAAATGGAATAGTCTTTTTTAGAGTGCCAAAAAATTAAGATTAAGGTGGATCTAGAGGTAAAATAGGCTACTATTTCATTTTCTTAACATTTGAGAGAGATTAAACTAGCATAATCATTGATATTTTTATTTTTTATTTATATATTTATTAGTAGTAGTTGTATTTTATTTAATTTGTATTTTTCTAACCTCTGCAACATCACTATGAGGCGAGGCCAATCACTGAAAGTGTTCCAAATACTTTCATTCAAAAATTATAAAAGTTACCCTATTTTAAAATTTACCACTTCATTTTCATACTTGTATAATCTTTATTGATAGGTTCATAAATCACTGTGTGAAAAAATTAACTCGGCTACTATTTCATTTTCTTAACATTTGAGAGAGATTAAACTAGCATAATCATTGATATTTTTATTTTTTATTTATATATTTATTAGTAGTAGTTGTATTTTATTTAATTTGTATTTTTCTAACCTCTGCAACATCACTATGAGGCGAGGCCAATCACTGAAAGTGTTCCAAATACTTTCATTCAAAAATTATAAAAGTTACCCTATTTTAAAATTTACCACTTCATTTTCATACTTGTATAATCTTTATTGATAGGTTCATAAATCACTGTGTGAAAAAATTAACTCTTTTTAAACAAACTCTATTTTTAATTAAAATTTTGTGATTACATAAATTATATCTTTAGCTCTAATTATTTACCATTATACCAAAGTATATCTTAAGAAAATTAAATTCCTCGTGCATACACCGCATAGTATTTACCAATCTTGCTTGTATTTACCAAGCTTGCTTTTGGAGTGAACCTCCTGACGTGTTACCTTGCCTTATGCATATTCTTGAATGTGGAATGTACCTCTAATTTCATTGAGAAACTATTTGATTCGGCATACGTTTATATCTTATATATATCTATGTATGGAATGCATTGACAAATGATTTGAACATGTCCAAGTCTAATTTATTTTAGAAATTTGTGGTAAGAGATTTCAATGGACTAATGCTTTAGTTTTTTTCCTAAATACATGGCTCAAATAAGTGGTTATTTTATTTATAGAAATTACATATGTGATTTATTTTAACATGTTCTAGAGTTTGTTGAATCGTGAGTCTAGTCCTTGTTGAGATGTCAAATAAATACACAAAAATATTTTCTTGAAGCTTATCACCGATTAATTAAATGTACAATCCTTTAATCAATGTAAGATGTAAATGAGTGATTCAATATAAATATTTCAAATGGTGAACTTTGTCTTAATGGCATGTTCTTTTTTAAGTATATGTTATTTGTATCTTTAACATTATTTTATGATAACAAGTTGGTAAGTGGAGATATTGTATTAAATGAATTGTATTAGTTAATATTGTGTAAGCTATAAAAAAAGAAAAGCATGTCTGCATATGTAATTTTGTTAGATGTAGCTTAAGAGTGGGATTTGTATGTCATTCTTACATTTATTGTAGCAATAGGCACTCTACAATTCAGTGTAGGGGAGATATGTAGATATAATATAAATAAGTAAGTATGTATGTCAACATTTGTTTAGATGTCTGGAAAAATATATATTGAAATAATAATAATAATAATTGTAAATAAGAAATGTGGGCTTCACATGTTTTTTAATTAATATTCAAATTAAAACACATAAATGTAAAATGTAATATAATATAAGTTGTAAAATGTAATGTAATTTAAAATGTAAAATGTAAGGCACAAAGCTACCAATTTGATAAGAAATTAGTCTTTCTATACTGTAAAGTTCACATACTATTGTCTCTTTAATAAGTTATTTCCTTACATATTATTATTGGTATAAAAATCAATAATATTAATTATTGTTATTCCAAAATATTATAATGACCCAATAATATATAATCGAAATCCAACCTAGATCCATCTTATAATAACCCATATTATTACCCACATAATAATTGCCCAACCTAGTTCCATATTATATTAATAATATCGATTGTATGGTTTATTACATATAACAACACATACTATAATAATATGGATTATAATAACATAGAACTTACGTATATTAATATTCATTACATAGAGTGGAAATTCTTGATCATATGGAGAGAGAGAGAGATTGAGAGAGATTGAAAAGGGAGAGATGGAGAGAGAGAGAGAGAGAGAGGGAGGTGGGAGAGAAAGGGAGAGAGAGGAATTGAGAGAGGGAGGGAGAGAGAGATGGAGTTGGAAGGGAAGAGAGAGGGATGGAATAAGAAAGAAATAGAGAGAGAGAGTGTGTGTGTATGTTTGGGGGGTGAGATAGAGAGAAAAAGGAGAGACAAAGGGAGATGGAGATATATATTGATGGGGGAGAGAGGGAATAAGAGAGAGATAGAGATAGGGAGGGAGAAATAGATATGGAGAGAGAACGAGTGTGAAGTTTGCAGGGGTGAGATAAGGAGATAAAGAAGAAGAGATGGAGGGAGATATAGATATAGATGGTAGAGAGAGAGAGAGAGAGAGAGAGAGAGAGAGAGAGATAATGGGAGAGAGAGAAGGAAAGAGAGAGATAGAAACAAATATGGAGGAGGGAGAGAGAGGGAAGAAGAAGAGACACATAGAGAAAAATACATATATCATATAGTATTATATAATATTAAGCATTATTAAACATAGAGGAAGAGGAAGTAATACTTTTACAAATGGTAAAAGAAGTTGGATTTAGAAAGCCATGAATATTTTGGTTTTTCATTGAAAAAAATGCATTGGTTTAATCACAAATGTTGCTTCATAATCCTATTTTATTTATTGCACTAGATGCATTGATTTCAGTGTAGTTGTTGATTTTTAATCTTATTTGATTGCTTTCACACTCGATGCGCTGATTCCAGTGTAGATGTAGATTTATTATCCTATTTGATTGCTTACACTAGATGCATTGATTTCAATGTAGATGTAGATTTATAATCCTATTTGATTGCTTGCAATAGATGCATTGATTTCAGTGTAGATGTTGATTTCTAATTCTATTTCATTGCTTGTAATAAATGCATTGATTTCAGTGTAGATGTTGATTTTTTATTTGATGTAACTAGATGTACGATGTAAATTAATTTCAAATTAATTAGATTAATAACGTGCATTGATTTTTTTGTTACAGTAATTCAACCCTAAATAAAATACTTGAATTTTCATCTTAAATAAAATGCTCACTTACTTCAAATTTTTGCTTCTTGAAATTGTAAACTATTTGTAATTAACTACATTTTTATTATTCCCATTCTTCATCATTCAACAGTGTTTGTAACTTTGCATTCAAACGAGGTAATAGAAAACAACTATACCATTGATTTTTTTGCGGTTTAACACTCCGTAAGTCACCATGATTGACATTGGAGAAAACTACTATTAATATTAGAGAGCAAGAGAGACAACATATGACAAAAATAACAGGTGTGACAATAAGAACAACAAAAGAAACTAGTTAGAGATTGATCACAATGAAGACTATTTGTAATTTGACTACATTCTTATTATTCACATTTTTTATCATTCAACACTTTTACATTGTCACTCTTCATTCAAAATTTTTATTTCATCATTTTTCATCATGCAATTTATTAACATTCACTATCATCTCAACAAATTGAGTTAATTAAGCAAATTTAAAATTAAAATGACCATATTAATCTTAGGCATATTTAGTATATTTAAAATGATCAAAAAAATTAGGTGTTTGCCAAATTTTCCATGCCTGCACACGACTGAAAGAAACCTAGACCCTTCTTAACCCTAGATCTATCAAGCATCAAGAGGAATCAAATATCTCAAGGTGGAAATTTATTTTTTGAATGCAAAACTTGAGAAAAGGTTTGCACCTCGAGAGATTTGATCCCTCTCAGCGCTTGATAGAATCAGGGTTAAGATGGACCTAGGATGGTCTTTAGTAACATTGGTGGCAACGTTGTTGAGAACAGAGTGAGTTCAATGAAAAATTAATGTGAAAGAAAATTTGCAATCTATTTGTAACTCAAGCTAAGGCTTTGTTTTGATATGTTATATGTGTTTTGGTTTGTTTGAAATATGTAAAAATTTGCATAGGTTATAAACAAAAGGAAATTTTATGATGGAACATTACAAAATTACATAAAAGAAGCTTGAAATAATTGGTATGTTTTATTTTTTTATTTTTGAAACAAAAGCTATGAACAAATTCGCAAAATACACAATATATTTTAAAGTGATCATTTAATGACACTCCCTTTTCACCATCAAAGGTAATTGCTAGATTTATTTATTATCGCATATATTTTTATTTTAATTTAACATTATATCATCAAAATGATTAGGGATATATACAAGTACTCCCAACTGTGTGGGAAATTGATAAAGTCCATAAGGGGTTCTTCCCCTTTTTCTTTTGTTGGAGGATACATGTACACCCAACACCCAATTTCTGGCTCTTTCCCAACTAATCAAAACACCAACAACCCCCCCAAATCAATCCCTATTCCCATCCCTAATGCTACTAATGACAATTATTCATCTAGAAGAATCCACCATCCCATTTTAATGTTACTAATATTACAGTTATTGTCATCTTCCACTTGGATTTCATTTTGGATGCATGGTTGTAAAGGTTATCCACATAAACACTTATTCTTTTGAAATGAAGTCTCATTCCATGTAGTAAATTGTGTTCCTCTTGGAATTGGTCCACAAAGATTATTTGATGAAATGTTAAGAATTGCCAACATGGATAATTTGGAGAGTTGTGACGGAATATCTCCACTGAAGTTATTTTTAGACATATCCAACTGCTCCAAAGTAGATATCTCACTAAGAGATGTAGGTATTATCCCTTCTAATTGGTTCCCAGATAAATTCAATAAGCGAAGGATGCTCAACTTCCCGATGGTTGCAGGTACATCCCCTGTAAGTTTATTGGTGGACAAATCAAGTATGGTGTTTGTACTCAACAAATATGGAAGAGTATACTCATGTCCTTTCATGTCAATCATTAGAAGTACATATAATGTATGAACACTTAGTTGTGAAGATCCATTGATTGCAAATCCTTGCAATTTATCAAGATTTAGTGGTATTCTTCCACTAAATTTATTATTAGATAAATCTAACACCTGCAACTTCGTGAGGTTAGTGATCCACTGAGGAATCTCACCATGTAGATCATTATAACTAACACTAAGCACTCTTAAGTCATAAAAATCTCCAAGGTGCCTAGGAAGTTGACCTATCAATCCATTTTTCCTTAAATCCAACACTTGAAGATGAGTACAATTGGCCAAAGAAGTAGGAAAATCCCCAGAGAAGTTATTAGAATGAGTAGAGAAAACATCTATAAAAAGTGGATAGGAAATATCAAGACCTCCACTAAAATTATTGTTTGATAAGTCAACCACAGTGTTTTCTATGAGAACAAGTTTCAAAAGATACTGACCTTCACTACCATTTGCATATCGATATAATGTATCATTATTGGCTAGTGAAGATTCATTCATTGCAAATTGTGAGAGTCTCCCAAGATGAGATGGTAATATGCCACTGAAATGGTTGTTAGATAAATCCAACACATCCAACTTTCTGAGAGTTGTTAACCCTTGAGGAATATCACCACAGAGATTATTATAACTGACACTTAACATTCTTAACTCTTGAAAGTTTGCCAAATACTATGGAAGCCCACCTGTCAAATTATTTTGATGTAAATCCAACTTTTTGAGTCTAATACATTTGATCAAAGATGTTGACAAAGTACCGGTGAAGCGATTAGAGGATGCATCGAAAACTTTTAGAGAAGGTGGAAATTCTAGATGGCTTAGATCTCCACCAAGTGAATTTGAGGGTAAGACTAGCCATTGCATCGATGTGCAATTACAAATACCATGAGGAATTGGTCCTTCCAATGCAGTGTCATATATAGTTAATTCTTCAAGTGAAACCAAATTGCTAATACTTTGAGGAATACTCCCAGAAATATTACTACCTCCTATTAGTAATTGAGTGAGAGACTTCAACTCACCTATGCTATAAGGTATAGGTCCACTTAAATTGTTTGTATTGAAAGTTAATGATACGAGAGATTGAAGCTTTCCTATGGATTTTGGAGTTGTACCATTGAAATTGTTGTTATCTAAGTAAAGGATTTCCAACTTGCTCAAATTGCAAATGGCTTCTGGTATGCTACCAATAAGATTATTTCCACCCAAATATAAGGTTTTCAAATGACTCAATTTGGAAATGGCTTTAGGTATGCTTCCTATAAGGCTATTTGATACAAGACTTGGGAATACAAGCTTAGTGCAGTTTCCTATTTCAAAAAGGAATAGATCCCGAAATATTACTTTGTTGTTGATAGTCAAAACCATGAATGCCAAGGTGTCTAAGCTCCTTCAAATTACCCAACTGAGGTGGTATATGGCCGGACAATCGGCTGTGCCCCAGTCTTAAAAACATAAAGGAAGAGCAGTTTCCCAGGGATGGAGGTATGGCGTTCTCCAATTTGTTGAAGTGTAGAGCCAAGTTCTCTAATTTCTGCAGCAACCCCAATTCGACTGGAATAGAACCCTCGAGCTGATTATAGCTGAGGTCAAGTGTTCCCAACACTTTAAGCTTTCCAAAGTCTGGTGGAATTCTCCCTGTCAAACTATTATTTGAAAAATACAAATAACGCAATAAGGAAATGTTGCCAAGATATGGAGACAAGGTACCTTCCAATCCGGATCCAGAGAGGTGTATGGCAACGATTCTTGTGGTGTGCTTTCTGCAGCGAACACCATTCCATAAGCATATATTCTCGGCGTTCTCGGCGGTCCAGTTGGAAAACGACCCATATGGATCCAATGTGATGGATTTTCTGAGCGACAAAAAGGCCTCCACGTCATTGGAAATGTATTGATGATGTGGATGAATATGCAGGGACGCAGGTGAGTAATTAATAGAGGCAGCTTCACCCATTGTCAGAAAGCAGTGAAATGTGATGAGAAGAAGTAGAGCCATTTCTTGCTGTGGAATGCTAATTCCGTAAGTTGTGATGTTTGGGTATGGATATGGGTCGGTATATATAAGCTCTGGAACGGCCGAAAACTGGTCTGAAAACGGGTAAAATGAAAGCTGCCGAACGATTCGGAAAATTGCTTTTACCAAAAGTTTATTTACTGCCGAACGACTCGGAAATTGCTTTTACCAATTTGTCAATGTTTATTTAGCGAGGTCAAAAAGAAATTATTGGTTGGTCGGCCGGAAAAGGAACACTAGATTGTTGATTAGAATTAGGAGTCATAGTTTAAAACAGTCAAATGAAAGAAAGAAAATATAAGTTAATTACGATTTATGGGATAAATTGTTTTTTCATATCGTTTTTGAATTTAGTCTTTTTTTAGTGTGAAGTCTTACAATAAATGCTTTTAGTTTTGGGATAGATTGTTTTTTTAATTTGAATTCAGCTCTTTTTTTGTGAAGTCTTACAATAAACGTTTTTAGTTTCTTGACAAATCTTTAGCTGAATAGATTATTCTAAGACCTAGCTCCTATAACTTACTCTACTGTCTTTGAAGGCCTCGCATTCTAAAATAAAATGCTTTTAATTTCCACTTTTCAGAAAGAACGAAAAACACATACACTTTCCTCCCACTCTTCTTTTGGCCTTTTCCAACGCCCTTTTTCACAACTTAATTCACAAGAATTTTTTTATGTAAACTTAGTAGGTCCTTACTATTTCTTATTTATAAACAAAAGCAAGTCAAAAGGATACAACTTTAGGCCTCAACCTACCCGTAGGAAACCAAGTTTGTTGGCCGTCTTAATGAGTTATAGGCCATCCAAAACATATACATCTTCAGTGTAATTGTTACTGTTTTCAAATAGCTAATATAAATTTCAGTATTTGCAGGAATAGACATCATTTCAAAATAAAAGCTATCCGTTAATATTAACAAAAACTAAAACTAGGATGATCATTTCTCAATTCAACACAGAACAGAGTAGCCATCAATCATCATTTGACTCCACGGGAGCCAAGCATATCAACTTGGTGCAGGGATTGCAACTCCTCGATTCTGCCTAAGCGGACAAACTGATGGTGTTCTCGAAGGTTCATTCCCTGAATGGAACTGCTGATCTCAGCTAAACTTGTTGCAGCTTTGGGGTCACCCCTGACCTCTTGAACATACAATATTGCCTTAACCAGAAGGCATTTTAGCAACCAATATGTTCGAATGGAGTGATGGAATAATGAAATATTGTCTCAAGTGTGACCAGAGTCAGTTATGATATGGTTGAGTTCCTCCTCAACAGTTTCTTCTTCCTCCTCTTGCTTGGCTCTTGCATGGCTCTCGCATCCATGAATCAGGGACTTGATGTAACATGGTGTCTCCTCGAAATATGCTTGAAACAAATTTTCCATAACTTCCTTGCCTGACTTCCTTCCACGCTTGGCTAGAGGTTTTGAAACTTTGGCCTTGCCTTCTTCCTTCGCTTCCTTTTTCATCGAGTTTCCTTTGGCCATAGTTTTTATGGTGTGGTCTTCTAGCAATATTCTCAGTTGAAAGGTTTTGCATGGAAGACCTGTAACCGTGAAAATTTTAAAACATCCCAATTGAGTATAAAACCAGCAGATAAACAAGGCCAGAGTTCTACCAACAACATTTGTAGGACGTTGCATTACGAGACTCAGAAAAAGCATCTTGAATACATAATTCCTATCCCAGCCCAGAGTAACCTCGAGCTCTTGAGTAGTAAACCCATAAGACAAAGACAAAGGCAAAGACAACACCAGAACTATGACCATGCCACCCTGATTCTAGTTACCCATTTTACCTCTAAACTAGGCACCCCTCCCGAAAGGACTGATAGAATGACACTGAACAGAATTAGTTAAAAAACTGACCCACTGACAACATAACCTCATTTTCCCATCCTGAGCTGACGCACCCCTAGCATTGACATCATTAGAAGCCATGCGGGTGACTTCCCACATCTAGAGATACAAATTAAAGGATGACAGAGGAATAGAATACCCAGAATTACTGCCACACACATTAAAAAGGGCCAAGCCGTAAACAAGGAAAGAGCTAGAAGGTCCACACATCTCCCCAGCATAAACAACTTTATCATGAAGGACATGCAAGGCAGAGTATACCCAGACATAGACCAATTGACAACCTTCCTATGTAATCCTATCAGAACTTCTACCAGGTCCTGTCGACCCATATATTCTTCATCTTCTTCATTAAACAGAGTATTGCTAACCATATCCATGCAACAAATTATAGAATAGTGAATCAAATATATAAAATCAAGGAAAATTGAGTTGATAAGAATTAGTGCTTAGTTGAACAATAAGAATTTTGGCTCTCCAAGAAATATTGGCCCCTATGTACCTTTTTTGTTGATAAATATGAGTGAGATTAATCTCTTCAATATAGTTTTTTTGACAGATGCTCAAACAAATACCCTATTTACTAAACCATTTATTATGTATGTTTAGTTTTTTTTTTAAATTAGAGTATTTCAGTTTTTTTTTTTAATATTTCTTTTTTTGAAATTTAGAGTGTTCATTGTAATTAAGAGTCATAGGTTAAATAGAATTAAAAGTTATAACATTTATTTCTGGTTTCAAAGTTAGCTTTTTTTTAAACTATATATAATATATATATTAGTTTTTTGAAAATTATATAACCATTTCATCAATATATGGTTTTGTCATTTGAATCCAGTGATATACTATTGATGAAATGGTTTTTTCATTTGAATCCAGTGATACAATGGCATGTAAGATTGTTTCTTTTTGTTGCTTAAAATGCATAAATAGATTCAGCACCTTGAAAACTCTTGGTCATCTTATTTTACAAATTAAACAACTTAAATTCAATTTTTAAAATTATCTGTCAGATTTTAATTAAAATTAACCAGAAAAGATATTCTAAAAAAATATTTTGTTTATAAGTTAAACTAAACCTATAAGGTTGAAGATTATATGCGGTCTTTTTTTAATATATATAAATTAAAAAATTATCTACTATAATTTTTTTAAATAATAAAATTTATTATAATTAAATAATTAATTAGTCTGAAAATAGCTAAATTAATATTTTTATTTATTAATGTAAAATAATTTATCATATAATTAAAAAAATTGGCTCGGAATCCTTTGAGTTTTGATAAATTAACTTATTAAAAAACAAAATCTTAATTAAAATAATAATTAAAAATTTATTACTTAACCCATTAGAATCGCATCGCTTAGTCCCAGATAAGCCATACAAACTCATCGGAACATTTCTGTTTCTTTTTGGTATAATTGTATTGTGGAGGAACTTAATGAGCAAATAATTTTGTTGGTTTGGTTGAATTTTGTAATTGGTTTATAATTTTGTGAGTAGTTATCATGTAAAATAACTCTAAGTTATTTTAAAATTCAAAGAATTAAAGATTTTAATGATATTAAAATGGATGATGAGGCGAAGAAATTGGAGTGGGAAAGCATCTCTTAAAGGTGTGTGAGATGACATAAATCCACATTTGACATATGTTTTATGGTGGGTGACAATAGTGTATTTTATTTTAATATAAACAAAATCTAAAATGCGTGAATAAGGTTTTTAGGCCCATGGGAAACGATAAATGAAAGGTCAATCCTTATGAATCGCGTTGACTGGTAAGTGAAAGTTATGCCAACGTTTGGCTGTTGAATATGGGGTGTAAATTTTTTAATTGGAAGATAGACCATAATTTTTAAATATTAAAGTTATATACGTGGAATTTGAAGAATTAGATTTATTTGTTTATGCAGTTTTACCTAAGTTGAACATGTCTATTGTATCTAAAATATTATAAAATAAATTGAATTATAAGAAATGATTTATTATAATTAAAATAATCATATAAATCTATTTTTAGTTTTTTTTATGTACACAAATCTATAATACAAATATTAAAACTAGTAATTGCATTATATGTTGTAAAAGAAACATTGTAAAACACATTACAATAACATAGGAAAGAGTAGTATAGAGAGAAAAATACGTGATATGTTATGTGATTTAATTGAATCTTTTACTTATAAATATGAATTATTTTATTTAAAATAAATTATAGGTTTGGAGAATTGTTTGGATAAAATAATTGGTTTTTTCTTCCTTTCATAGTGATGTCTGATTATACATGATATGTTATGTGATTTAATTGAATCTTTTACTTATAAATACATATTATTTTATTTAAAAGAAATTATAGGTTTGGAGAATTTTTTGGATAAAAAAATTGGTTTTTTCTTCCTTTCATAGTGATGTCTGATTATGTAATATGGGCCACATGGCAGACATACCGATTTGTGAAATTGTAGGTGCACTTGGTATGCTTAGATTTTTAATGGAAGCCTCACACATATAAAGAAAAAGTTTTTGGAAGGCTCAACATATGTGCACACTTTTGAGTTCTTATGTGATTTAATTGAATCTTTTACTTATAAATATGAATTATTTTATTTAAAAGAAATTATAGGTTTGGAGAATTGTTTGGATAAAAAAATTGGTTTTTTCTTCCTTTCATAGTGATGTCCGATTATTGCGCCGAGAGGCGCCTCTACAGCCCCATATGACCCCGATGTCGAGTATGTCACGTCCTTAATGTCGGCTTACCTTATTGTCGGCTTAAATTTCAAATTAAAATAAAAAATAAATAAAAAATACAATTGGGTCGGCTTAATTTGCATGTCGGTCTACGAAATAATTGAAATTACAATTATATAAATAACTATTGCAATTCGGAATTTTTTTTTTTCTTCAAACGTTAAAACGCAATCCTAAACATTAGGGCTGACCGAACACTAACCGGCAGGCAATCTACTAAAGCTACCCAGCGACCGGCTTGAAGGCGGAGTTGTGTAAACCCCAATATTAGGGTTTTACGAGTGTATTTTATCTATTCTACACACAGTATAAAGTCGAATATTTTCGGGCAAAATTTGATTTCTGTACAGCCCTCTCTCTCTCATGTGATAGTGTATACAGAGTTCCGCAGTGTTTGTAAAATTTACATATATAAATTCTGATGTCTATGTCTATTTAGACTCAAACAGGTGAAATGCCAATATTACAAATAAATAGTACCGAAAAATTAATGACATTCTCTTTGAATCGATTTTTTTGTGACATACAGATCAACCTACAGTTAATCAGGAAAAAAAATAATAATTCAACCAAATGGAAAAAAATAATAATAATTCAACCAAATGGGACGGAACTATTCGTACCTCATTATTTGCCAACACAACCACCCAAAAAAAATCAACGTTCTGAATGGTAGCATAACCATAAAATGTGTAAACTCACATTAAGGGAAAACTTAAAATACATAGATTAAGTGTTAATACATAAAATAAAAAAAAAATTGTAACTCACGGAAAAAATAAGGAATATGCATTGAAGTAAGAGAGAAGAATCTCTGATATGTTGTTTGCAATCTCTGAGATTATTGAAATTTTATGGTAGCAGAGTACATACCGTATAAGCATAGATTTAAATTTACATACAATTTCAATGCTCTCCTTCTAGAAAATCCAATTATTAGGGCAGCAGAAGTAGAGACTACAATGTGCGTGAAGAAATATATATACCATTGCAGCACCTCCGCCGACATAAAGATGTTAATAGATCCAGATGATATGATATTATACTAGTGGAATGCCTACATCCAACGGTTAATGCTAGATTTTGTTTTTTCACCACTCACTTATGTTAACATTTTTTTTTTCCTAATGTATAAGCTGCCCACTAGTCTTTTTGTTTTTTTGTTTTTGTTTTCTTGAATGTATCAAACTGCCAACTACTCATTTTTCTTTTTGTTATCTTGAAATAGTAAATAGCTGTCCAAGACTTATCTACCAGCTCTAAAGGGCGAGAAAACATTATGTATTAGAAAACAATAGAAAAAAGATGAAAATAAATATGGATATTTACTATTTCTATTGAAAAAAGATGAAAATTAATTTCAGTGTAGTTGTTGATTTCTAATTATATTTGACTACTTCCACTAAATAAATAAAGCCTCTTTTTATATTTACTCCATAAACCTCTTTATATTTACAATAAGTCAAAAAAGAAGTTTTATTTAGGTGAAGCCTATATGCCAAATACCATGGGCTAAATACCATATTTATAAAAAAGCTATGGTAAATAAATAAATCAATATAAAAAAGGTATAAAGAGGCATGATAAATATATAAAATCATATCAAATATCATCATAGATCAACATATAATTATATACCAAGTCTATGGGCCAAATACCATTGTAAATAAAAGAGGTATGGTAAATAAATAGAGCCTAATTTTTTATATTTACTCTATAAATTTGTTTATATTTACCAACACTCAAAAAATAGGTTTTATTTAGGTGAATCCTATAGGTCAAATACTATTGGCCAAATTATTATTGATATCATGCCAAAAAAACCATTATTATCCCTAATATTATTATCAAAATATTAATAATAATGTCATTATTATTAAATCTAATATTCATATTAATATTATTATATTTAATAAATTTGGATTAATACAATATTAAATTTTCTATATTATTATATACATTAATGTATCATGATATATATTAACTCTAGATATATATGGAAGGGAAGAACAAACACATAGAGTGATAGAGGTGGAGAGATAGAAGAAGTGAGAAGGGAGAGATGGGGATAAAATCAAGGAGAGGGGAGAGGAGGAATGAAGAGAGAGAGGGAGAGGAGTGAGAGAGGTAGAAAAGGGTACGCGAGGAAGAGGGAGACATAAATATGGAGGGGGTGGGAGAGGAGGAGAGAGGGATGGAGATAGTGAGAGGATTGGAGGGCAGAGAGAGAGAGAGAGGGATGGAGATAGTGAGAGGATTGGAGGGCAGAGAGAGAGAGTTATGGGGGAAGAGAGAGGATTAGAGGGAAAAGAGAGAGATGGGGGAAGAGAGAGGGAGGTAGGAGAGGAAGGAAGAGAGAGGAAGGAAGAGAGAGAGGATTGAAAAGGGAGAAATAGAGAGAGCGTGTGTATGTTTTAGGGTGAGATAAAGAGAAAAAGGAGAGATGGAGGGAATGGGGGGAGAAGGAGAGAGGGAGGGATATATTGACAGAGTTGGAGGGTGAAGAGAGGGAGAGAGAGGGAAAGAGAGAGATATAGACATGGGAGAGAAAGGGAGAAAGGGGAAGGAAGAGAGAGAGGATGTCAGAGAGTGGAGAGAGGGAGGGAAAGAGAGATGGAGTTGGAGGGGGGAGAGAGGGAAGCTGATATATATATATATATATATATATAAAGAGAAAGAGAGAGAGAGGGAGGGAAGAAGAAATACGGAGAGAGAGATGGAGTTGGAGGGGGGAGAGAGGGAAGATGATATATATATATATATATATATATATATATATATATATATATAGAGAGAGAGAGAGAGAGAGAGAGAGAGAAGAAGAAGAAATACAGAGAGATTGATAAGTGGAGAGAGAGATTAAGTGACAAGGGAGAGATGGAGAGAGAGTGTGTATGTTTTCGGATGAGATAAAGAGACAAAGAATGAGATATGAAGAGAAGGGATGAGAGAAGGAGAGAGGTAGGGATATAGTAACAGAGTTAGAGGGTGAAGAGAGAGAGCGATAGAGATGTAGGAGAGAAATGGAGAGATAGGAAGGAAAGGGAGGATGTGAGAGAGTGGATAGAGGGAAGGAAACAAAGATGTACTTCGAGGGGGAAGAGAGGGAAGAAGATTTCATGCACTAGATGAATTGATTTCAGCGTACATGGAGATTTCTAATCCATTTTGATTGCTTGCACTAGATGCATCGATTTTAGTGTATATGTTTATTTATAATTAAATTTAATTTCTTGCACTATATGCATTGATTTCAATGTAGATGATTGCTAATCCTATATGTTTTCTCGCAATAAATGCATTGATTTCAGTGTAGACAACAATTTTTTATCCTATTTGATTCCTTTCACTAGATGCATTAATTTCAGTGTAGATGTTGATTTCTAATTATATTTGACTACTTCCACTAGATGCATTGATTTCAGTGTACATGATTTCTAATTGTATTTGATTGCTTGCACTAAATGCATCGATTTCAGTATAGATGGTGATTTCTAATCCGATTTGATTACTTGCACTATATGGATTGGTTTCAGTGATGTTGGTTTCTAATATTATTTGCTTACTTGCAGTAGATACATTAATTTCAGTGTAGATGTTGATTTCTGTTCCTATTTGATTACCTGCATTAGATGCATCCATTTGAATGTACATTGATGGTACATTAATTTTAAAGTGATTGGATTAACATTATGCATTAATTTCGCTGTAAGCAGGAAAAATTATTGACAATGTACATTTATTTTTATGTTTTAGTAATTCAACCTATTAATATCGAAGAGAAAGAGAGAAAAGGTATGATTTTTAATATAATAGTTCTAAAAAAATATTTAAATGATTTATGATTTCAATTGTGCCTTTCATATAATCGATATGAAAAGATGACAAAACTAACAAAGGTGACAATAAGAATAGTAGAAGAAAACAATTTGAGATTGATTACAATGAAGACTATTTGTAATTGAGTGCATTCTTATTATTCACATTTTCTATCATTCAACAGTATTACATTGTCACTTTGCATTCATATCACATTTGAATGATATGATAGGTGTATTTGTTATTTAATATATTAATTATTTCATTTTTATGATCACCAAACATATTTATATTAATACCATTTGTTAGAAGTTGTATTTCTAATCTTCAAAATTTCGAAGTATGATGTACATCTCAAAAATATACAAAAAATTTAATAATCTGAAAAATGTGACGTTGATGCCTCCAACTGGAACCAGCCTAGATCCATCTTACTCTGGATCTATCATGCGCCGAGAGGGATCAAATCTCTCGAGGTGCAAACCTTTCCTCAAGTTTTACACTCAAAAAATAGGTTTGCACCTCGAGAGATTTGATCCCTCTCGGCGCATGATAGATCCAGAGTAAAATGGATCTAGGCTGGTGCAATATGAGCCACATGGCAAACATCCCGATTTGTGAAATTGTAGGTGCACTTGGTATGCTTAGATTTTTAATGGAAGCCTCACACACATAAAGAAATTTTTTTTCGAAAGGCTCAACATATGTGCACACTTTTGAGCTCTTTTGGATAGCTATCAAGAGTGTAACCTCCAAACATAAAGAAAACGTTTTTCAAAAGGCTCAATATATGTGCACACCTGTGAGTTCTTTTGGATATCTATCAAGAGTGTAACCTCCATTCAATGAAGGTCTGCACATAGCTGCTAATGAAAGATGGACACGGGTTGCTTTCTTGCACATAGGAAAATAAAATTCATAATAGAAATATAGTTTTACACACCTACATATTCTTAGGTCATCCCTTATGAGAGTTATGCTTATGAGATTTATGCTATGATACCGAAAAATAAAACTTGCACACGCAAAACTATTTGGTACATTTAATTACAAATATGATACATGTTTATAGTTTGAATAACATCCAACTAATTCTAAACTTGGAAATTGTTGTTAAGATAATATCTCAATATTCTCTTACAACCCAATCCAAACCAACAAATCAATATATATATATATATATATATATATATATATATATATATATATATATATTATTTTTACATAACATCAATCCAAAAATAAATCATATAATTTTCAATAAATTATGCCATAAACAAAATTAATTATGTATGGTTATATTTTTAAGATATTATATAATAAAAATATTTAGTTAATATATATATATATATATTTCTATTTCTATTTATTTATTATTTTATACCATTCTTTAATATATTATTTTTAATGGGAAGGTAGGTGTGTGGGGTTATTAAAGATATAATGGGAGAAAAGAATTTGAGAACACTTGGGGTTTTGATGTTGCCATAAATAATAAAGCCTAAACCCTTCCAACATTGAAATGATCCACTACCATCACAACAATGGAGTTACTAAATTAGTAATAATTGAATTATTATTTATTTCCCAGAATGCCCATTATTAATTCTTTCCCACAACTCATTGTCATTGTTACTGCAGATTGCCTGCGTTACAAAGGAAATAGTAGTATAGAGCGGTGCCAGGTCATCCACCTTCCAAAACAAATAATCGAAGGTTCAGAACTATAAAAGGTTCAGATTTAGATATTGTTGACTATTTAACGTCTTGGAATATCTACTAATCTAAGAAAACAGTCATTTCATTACATGGAATACCAATCGATCACAAATAATATATAGAAGAGCATCCATCCATCACTCTCTATATCTTAAAAGATTCATACCTCCTGTATGTGTTGGTTTAAGGAATTGGCATCATGCAACACAATCACTCACTGTTTTTGAAGGAATATTGACAGCGCAGAGGTTGAACAGAGACGCCTCCCAAGGACAGCAAATGCTCGCCTAAGACATTTTACTCAACTTAGCAAAGATGAGATGAGATGTTGGAAATCTGAGTCATTCAACTCAACTCAACTCCGCTGCCGAATCATGAGGGCAATTAGGTTATTCCCAATAGCCTCTGCACGGTCTCAAGCTCTCAAGGACGCCTTCGCATACTGTACAACAACTGCAAAATTTGGTTTCAAAACATTTAGATGAGGTGATTATTGTATTCTAGTATTTGTATCACAGATTTGGAATTCCCAGTCGAGGAAAAGTAACCTTGTCGTAACATTGAAACTCGCCAGGTGTCGTTGCTTTGGAATTCCCATTTTCCTGGAAAAGTAAGGCTGATTTACCTTGTCGTAACATTGAAACTCACCAAGTGTTGTTGCTTTTCGGATCTGAGGGATACCTCAGCTCCCCACAAGACCCCATTCCAACTTGAATTTCATGCGTGTATGACAAACTTGCTTTCTCAGGAAGGAAACAAACAGAGCCTATTTAGATCAAAATGAAAATCTATGTTTCAATTAATGGGAGAGAGAATTAGATAGGCATAATGTGTCTCTGAAAATTCTCATATAATCTGTGTATACCAACAGAGGTAGGGTGTCGCACCCTAATGAGACATACTCTTTGTTTCTTCTTCTAGCCTTATCATCGGTGGATTTCTGTGGAATTCTTCGAAAGCCCAACGAGGTAAGGGAACGCTACATCCACAACAGTACAAACAATAGTATAAGTAAAAGCACAATGACGGCCTTATCATCCAGAATTGCATATAAAATAGAGAGAAAATCTATTTGTATGCATTTAACAACAAAATTGATAATAGAGATCTACTTGTATGCATTTAACAAAATTGAATTAACAAAAGAAGACACATAAATCCTCATAATGCAACATTGATCCCAAATCATGTATATTTGAATCTATAACTAGATAAAGAAGAAAAACAGAGACTCGATGTAAAGAAGTTTACCTAATACCATGTAAATATGAATTGATATAAGGCTTTAGCTCCTCTATGTGAAAATTAAACCCATCAAAAAATACAGAAAATGGTGAGGATGTTAAAAATAATTGAAGACGTGACTATTATGTATACCAACTCAAATAGTGAGTAAGTTAAAAATAATTGAAGACATGAATACCAACTCACTATGAAGGCATTGTTTGTTGATAAGTTGGCCCATCAATTCTCCATATTGCGTAGGAAGTGCAGTTGAATTTGAGTGCTCTTTTTGTAATCTGAAGTCTGGTGTCATAAACAGAGCCGACTTTTCAATTTGTAGGTAGCAAATTGCGTCCAGTCTACCATAAAAAACTTCCCTCCACGCCACCGGTAACCAATAACCAGAATGACAAGGCAGGGGGCTGGCCTTGCCCATCGAATAAATTATTGTTGGCTGCAATCTCCCAAATTGTATTGTATTTGTGCGGACTCATACTGTACCATGCCTATTGTCCTACCTGCAATAGCAGTCCATTCAAATTCAGATGGTGTGATTTCATTTGATTTTTTTTTTTAATTTTTGGTGGGATTCTAATGTTATTTTTTAATCAAGATTATTAGAAGAGATGACAGGGGGAGTAGAGTGATATGAAAATGACAGACCCAGGCAACTTCAACGGTGGAAATGTCTGTGTTTAGTCAATTTAGTGTCCTAAATTGATAGCATAAATTATCGACCAAGGCTAGTAAAACTATGAAGTGTACTTGCACTATATGTGCCTAAGTATCCCTTTTCTTATTTCATTGTTTTCAGTGTTTTATTGATGTTTTTGGTTGTGTTATGTTTGAGTTTTAGTATGCTACTCTATGCTCATAAGATGAAGTTAAATCTATGTCAAAAAGGAAGAGAAAGGAAATCTTAGAATTAAAATAGATTTTAGTTACAAGTTCTATCCCTAATTAGAAAATGATGAAAAAAAGAGAGTCCTAATCCATGGATATTATAGCTTGCAAATGAATATTCATGAAAATGAAAGGTAACTCAGAACACTACAACTCAATCTGATTCATTTAGTTAGAGATTTGTGGGAATAGCTTGTGAAAGAGATTAAATTCTAATGCAATGAGGATCTTCCTAAAACATAAAAGAAGTATTAAAACAAACAGTAACTTAGAACATTATAGTGAAATCTCATTCATATGATAGAGGTGTATTGGAATAGCTTGAGAAAAATATTACTATAATGTAATAAGGATCTCCTATGAAATGATGAAACAACTTATGACATTACAACTAGATCTCATTCATGAGTTAGAGATTTGTTGGAAGAGTTTATTGAAAGAGATTAGGCATAATGTGATAAGGATCTTTTATAAAACAAACAATCAGTAACCCACAGTATTACAACTAAGTCTTATTCATGATTTAGAGGTTTATTGGAATAGCTTGAGAAGAAGACTGTTTGTAATAAGATGAGGATCTTCTATCTAATTGCAGAACAGAAAATGCTAATAACTCAAAATAGTGCAACCAAATCTCATTCATATAGTAGTGATATATTGGAAGAGCTTGAGAAGGAGAATAGCTGTAAGATAATGAGGATCTTCTTAATATAAATGACAAAAACTGAAGTGCTAGAAACTCAGAATATTACAATTAAATCCCTTTCATTTAATAGAGATATATTGGAAAATATTGAGAAAAAAACTAACAGTAAAATCATGAGGATATTTTATCTAAGCAAATGACATGAAGCATAATTCTAAGAAATGTAATTCCAGAAAGCAGTCTAAGTAAGAAAATATGACAAAACATAATTGAAAACTACTTATCTAGAAAACATGTAAAGCTTCCTCGAATAGCAGGGGCCCTCTGCTATCAATTCAACATTAATCCTTTAACTCCTCAATGTTGTATTCAGAACAACATCAAAGTTTACTCCTTATATTATCAAAATGCTCGAAAACAAAGTATCACAGGAATGACAAAATATGTATCAAACTTGTTCCTCTCAGAATTACCGAGTTGAATTTATATGCAATTACATAACTAATATTGAATAAAAGTAGCTACAGGTGTATTTTTAAAGTTAAAATCAAAACAGAACTCTTTTAGGATTCCTGATTTACTGTTAAGCAAATTAGGAGTATTGATTCCTGTAGAAGACAGCTTGCTTGAATTTTTCTTTGACCACGTACATAGGCACCTCCAGCTATTGATCCAGTCTTTGTGGAAGGGAACGAATGATGTAGGAAAGATTTGGAATCTACCTATGTGTGCCTTTTCTCCAGATGACACCTGTAACATATGTAAACACCAAAACAGCTACGAAACGCTTAATTTGCTACGGAATGACTACATTCTGTAGCTAAAACTGTTCAAAAATCATTAAGAAAACAAAATCACAAAAGTACAGTAAGTTAATCATTGTATGCAACCGTTAAGTAATCTTAGTCATTCTCATTGAGTTTTAGGTTTATGAAATGATAAAGGAATGATGAAATGAAGTGAAGTTTGCAAAAGAGAAGACAATTTCAGGGCTCAACATACCCCCACTGCAAAACTCTTGCATGTCCTCATGCAATTTCATCAAAACTTTATTCCATTTGCACTGATACTTTGATCCAGATTTTATGCAGGAACGCAACATAATACAAAAATAACCATGAACATAGAGATGCAGTAGAAATAATGCTTCATTTCACTAATAAAATAATGACTGAAATAAGCTTACAGGCATAATGGAAATAAAATAGCTAGGGTGTTGGTAGCAAATATTTGAGAAGAGATGTGATGGTTACAGACCTCTGAATTGTGTTATAATGAGGCTCGAGGGCCTATTTATTATTGAGAAACAATGGATAAGTCTAAACTTCCAAAAACCTAACCCTAGGAGATGAAGCACCAAAACTATGGGCCCCGTTTGGGTAAATTGGTGGTTCAACTTCCTGGGGACGTAGCTTTGGCATCTGATCTCTGTTTGACATGCTCAATAGCTCATTAGAAAGATTTTTCCAAGGAGTACAACTTTTGAATGAGAAAAATCAGTCCATGGACCCATGTTGCTCTTCGCTTTCCCAAAAAACGTCGTTTAGAGCCTCAAAACTGCTCCAAAAGTTCAAGACCCGAAAAACTGTTAAAAATAGTAAGTTTTGTTGCAACTTGAAAATTGAAAGAACTGATGGTGGGGGTTCAAATGGAATAGGTGGGTGGCCACCAATATCCACCTGGATCATTAAGGCCCCAAAATGGCTCCGGGAGTGGAGGACCCGAAAACCTGCTAAAAATAGTAAGTTGTGCTGAATGTGAAAAGTTGTAAGAATTGATGGTGCTGGTCCAAATGGAATAGGTGGGAGGCCACCAATATCCACCGGGATTATTCCTCCCTCCTTAGGAAGCAATGGTCCCCATTGCGTTGAGACCCTCCATGAGATGAGGCAAATTCTGTTGAACTGAGTATTAGATGTGTTGAAGATGTCATGGACCTGCGAGTGGACATGCTGGATGTGTTTAGTAAATTTGGTTTCTTTATCAGCCTTAGATAGTACATGTTTGGATTATGTATATGTAGTTGCAGTATGTATGGAAACATCAGGCGGTGGTGCGTTGGGAGTCAGATCAATGGAGTTCTTGTCTTGACAGTGTAGAGGAACCTCTATGAGTGAGGAGAAAATGTCCTCGTATTCCTCCATGACTTTGTCCATCTGCTGCAGTCGTGCAAGGGAGCCCTGTTTCGAGGTTGTGGCCACAATATTCTTCTTTCCCTGTGAGTGAGTTGTAAGGAAAATGAATTTCCTGGTTTGGGAAACAATCTTACTGCGTTGTTTTGCAGTAGTCAAAGAGATGACAAGAGGCGGTACTACCTCCGGTATCCTGTACAAGTTATTTCCCAAAGTAATAATAATAGCATGAGGCCTAGACTCATACACAACATGTTGCCTCCACAAGTATTGTTGGCCCAATAATACATCAGCTACATCAAGAGGAGCAACATATCACAATACCTCATCCATGAATGGCTTGATACTGTACGGAAGGCGGCATTGTTGGCGGATGTGGAGATCTATCCCTGGGTGGAGCCACCCGATGGTATATGAATACGGGTGTGCAATGGTCGGTAGACCGAGCCACTTCACGATCTCTGCTGAAATGAGGTTCTTTTGGCTTCCGCTATCAACGAGAAATTGCAGCGGAGAACCCTTCACCCACATCAGCGACTGGAAGAGGTGCTCCCCCTCCTCTGGATCCTTTGGACCCTCCCTCTGGATCTTGGTGGTGGCAACAATGGCACTGGGATCCGCATCAATGATCTGCTTCCCTTTGTCATTGCCTTTGTCTGGTTCTAACTCAAGATCAAAAAATGCCTCTGATTTGGGTGCCTTTAGTTCGGCCACCAAAGACTGTTTGGCCTGACACTCGTTTGTGCTGTGAGTGGGGCTGTTATGAAATTCACACCACTTCCCGGTGTCCTTATTTGGATTTTTGGTGTTGTTCTAAGTCACATTTCTTTGGCCTTGCCCCTTGTTCTTCGGTTCGGGAGCACCTTTCAGATTCGTAGATCCAAATTCTTGCTTCTTCTGCTTAAATTTCTGCTCGATCTTGGCAGCATAGCGATATGTCGTGCCAAGCGATGTAATGTCGAGGAACTCCATTTCCTCCTGAATGTGTTTGTGCAAACAGCTGCTGTACTTGAGCACCAAATGTCTCTATGAATCTTTAATACCCAACTTTGTGCGCAGGGTATGAAACAAATTCGTCAGTTCGTGCACATCTTGATCCTTTTGTTGCCGCAGCATGGTCCATTGGATGTATTTGTCCTCATAGCTCCCCATGGGGTAATATTGTTCCTTGATGCCATCTCGGAACGAATTCCAAGTGGGTGTGGCCGAGAACAAAGAGGGTTCCCCTTCGCCCTCTTGCTCACGGTAGGTTTCCCACCAGTCTTTGACATGGGGGGTGACTTTGAGGAGTGCAAAAATAATCTTTTCTCGGTCAGAGAAGTCATGGACCAAGAAATACCCTTTCAGCAAATTTAATCATTTGTCTATGGTGTCTGCATCCATTTTTCCTTCAAATATAGGAATGTCAAAGTTTACCTATACCTTGGATGGAGTGGGGCCTCCAGAGTGGCTGTTGGATGCAGATGTGCCATATGTGGGAAGTCGTTGAAGGATTTGAGCAAAGTTATCCATCATCGCGTTCCTTTGTTTCTCGAGGGCCTCCTCGAGTAGTATTTTGATAGGATCTCTTGCTCCCTCGTCTTTATTTTCTTCTGCCATGGGAGGTCATTGGGGTTTGCAAGGCTGATCTTGCAAGGGTTCAACCAAATCGAGCCCTAACTCCTTATACCTTGACCGCGTTGGGGACATGCAAAGAAAAACAAAGAAAGAGCAGACCCGTTCTGAAACCACTGATCCAGATTTTATGCAGGAATGCAACAGAATACAGAAATAACCATGAACATAGAGATGCAGCAGAAATAATGCTTCATTTCATTAATAAAAGAATGACTGAAATAAGCTTACATGCATAATGGAAATAAAATAGCTAGGGTGCTGGTAGCGAATATCTGAGAAGAGATGTGATGGCTACAGACCTCTGAACTATGTTACAATGAGGCTCTAGGGCCTATTTATTATTGAGAAACAATGGATAAGTCTAAACTTCCAAAAACCTAACCCTAGGAGATGAAGCGCCAAAACTATGGGCCCCGTTTTGGTAAATTGGTGGTTCAACTTCTCGGGGACATAACTTTGGCATCCAATCTCCGTTTGACATGCTCAATAGCTCGTTAGAAAGATCTGTCTGAGGATTACAACTTTTGAATGAGAAACATTAGTCCATGGACCCATGTTGCTCTCCATTTTCCCAAAAAACTTTGTTTAGGGCCTCAAAACGGCTCCGGAAGTTCAGGACCCGAAAAACTGCTAAAAATAGTAAGTTTTGTTGCAACTTGAAAACTGAAAGAACTGATGGTGGGGGTTCAAATGGAATAGGTGGGTGGCCACCAATATCCACCTGGATCATTAAGGCCCCAAAACGGCTCCGGGAGTGGAGGACCCAAAAACTTACTAAAAATAGTAAGTTGTGCTGAATGTGAAAAGCTGCAAGAATTGATGGTGCTGGTCCAAATGGAATAGGTGGGAGGCCATCGATATCCACCTGGATCATAATTTTTCAAGAACATCTAGCCTCCTTTTCTGCTTCTTCTGGTAGTCAATGCCATTCTGGGTTTCCTTATGAGTGATTTGAACCTAAGATCAATGAGTGCCTTGTTCAATTTCTTGTTTCTTTTCTTTAGCTTCTTGTTTGATTTATATAGTGTTTTCATTTGCTGAGAGAGAGTGTTGTTCATGCTACCCTTCAATTTGACCTGCTCTCTTAGGATTTAATTTTCATTCTTGATATGGTTATTCAGTATCTCCAATTCATAATTGTCTCTTCTCAAAATTTGTATTTGAGGTTCTTGTGGACTGGGAGATCTTTCTTGATTTTTTGAGGCCCTTTTCTATAGTGATTCCACATAGTCATAAATCTGTTGTTGAGATGGATCTATATATGGAGTTCTTCTGTTAGGGTTTTCTTCATACTGGTGTAGAGGAGATCTATCAACTGGAGATTGGATTGGAGTTTCTTCTTCTTCAATGTTTATGACTCTTGTTTCCTTAATGCATGTATTTTTCACCATGCCTTTAAGCCTAGAGATTCTTCTCAATTTAGGTGGATTTTCATTTTTTTCTTCAGCAAATTCACTTTTCAATTTCTCCTTTCTCTTATTCCTGAGTTTTTTCCTGATCTTTACCAATTTTTCAGAGATTACTTCTTCACTATCTTCCTGTGTTGATGTATCAGGTTTGATCTCAATAGATTTAACAATTTTCGCCCTCCTACTTCTTCTTACAGGTTCTTATTTAGATAGTGTTTCTTCTGGTTCTTCAAAATGGTTTCTTAGGAGGAAGTCATCCCAGCTATCTCCTACTTTCTTCAAATGAAACTCAATTAACATTTTAATTAAGCCATGATGATGTAAAGTAGTTTCTAGGAACTGAAGTCTTTTCTGAACATTAGAGGCCATCCTTTTCAAACTATTAAGCCAGAAGAAGGGTAAATTTATTTCATCCTCTAAGAAATTCATCATTATTCTAATATGATAGACATACAAAGTGCCAAATATTCCCTCACAGGTTATGAAATTTTGTAAAATCAACAACACATTCCTCCATTTATTTTCAAAGTTGTACTAGGAATACCTTTTCTAAACACTGAAATGTCCATACCTGGTTCTTTTAGCATTTGTTTCTATGTTTTATTATGAAACTCTTTGTTTTTAAACCAACGTTCACCCTGTCGTGGTAATTCTGTGACCTCAACTATGAATGACTTCATGACGGTGAACTTAATATCCCCAATTTCTACCTCTGATCCATCGAATGACCTTGCAAATGACTTTGTGACTTCTTTGTGGAATCCATTGAACTTCTTTATAAAGCTTAGCCAGCCTACCTGCTGTAATAATCCCTTAACCTGAGGGTATCCTTCTAAATATTTTGTCCCAATTGGATCTGATCTCACAATAAGCCCCATTTCTCTCCTTGATACAAATTGCTTCCTTTCTTTGGCTTATATCTACTGATTTGTTTCTGATCTCCTGTCTGAAGAAAGAGTAGCTGTGGAAGGATGTTTTACCCTAAAAATGACTTCTCTGCAGATGAAAACTGGCTACGGAATGTAATGGCAGTGAGTGGACATGAATAAATGAATAAGTTAGTGGTAAATCATGAAGATGATTGGGTTTAAGAGTTTGATGTGGGATAAAAGACCGTGAAGAGATCTTATAATCATTTTCAAAATTCATCAATAAATGATATGATCTAAGGACGTGACCTAATAGTTCACATCAAATTTTTATCCGTTAATCTTTTAAATGATGAATTTTTATGGAGCGGAATGTAAGGGATTTGGTCGAGAAGTTTTTATGATAGGCAAGGATCAATTCAAATGATAAGATAACTTTAGGAAACGTATGATTTAACTATACTATATCTTTCATGTTTTTCTATCAAAATCATTTCATATGGTTTGCCTTAGCCTTTTTTACTTTGCTGCTTTGTTGTATTTGTTCTTCATCTGAAAAATATTGATATTTAAGCTACATAATCTTCTTTGACTCATCCTTTTTTTATTGAAGCAGGCTTGCAGGGTCAAATTAGCTGCAAAATAAGATTGGCTACAGAACATGTAGCTGCAGAATGTACCTGTTAAAACTCTGAAATATGGAATGAAATATGGATGAAGTGAAATATGGAATGGAATGAGATATGGATGAAGTGAAATATGGAATGGAATGAGATGGATTATGGAACATGAAATGGAATGAAGTATGAAAAATGAATCTTCAACTTATGATTTTATGATACTTCATTGCAGAAAAAGAATCAATTTTTGAAAGTCTAAAGTGTCAGAAGAATTCTGATTTTCACCTTATACTTTCTATATAAACATGCCAATCAATGATTGGTTTTCATATTTATACTCGTTTTTTTTTCAAATGATTGAAGAAAAATACAATTAAGTTAGTGAAGAAGAATTATTATTCTTCACTAACTCACATCAATGTTATCTTGGAATTTCTTGACAAATTCCTCTCTTGAAAGTGGCTTATGATACAATTTCATTCCGTGTCCATTTACAAGAAAAGCTACCTTTCTTTCATCTATTGTCCTTATTTTTATTGCTCCATTTTCAAAGATTTTCACAATATCATATGGCCCAAGCCAATGAGTTTGAAATTTACCTTGAAAATCCTTGAACTTTGAATCAAATAATAGGGCCCAGTCACCTTCTTTAAATTTCTTTTCTTTGATGTACTTATCATGCCATCTAGTCCTTTGCTGTTGGAATATGCTTGTTCTCTGGACTGCATCTTGTCTGATCCCATCCAATTCATTAATCTACTCCAGTTTGTGCTTTTGTGCTTCTGTTAGATCAAGTCCTAACTGGACTGCCATTTTGAAAGTTTGGATCTGAAACTCTATGGGAAACAAGACTTGTTTTCCATAAACAAGTTAATAAGGGGTGTGTCCTGTTGTGTTTCTCCATGTAGTTCTGTAGGCCCATAAGGCTTCAGGAAGCCTTTCTGCCCAATCTTTTCTATGTAAATGAAAAGTATTTGTCAGGATCCCTTCAATGACCTTATTGCTAGGTTCCACTTGGCCATTTTCTTGTGGATGGTAGGAAGTAGATTTCCTGTATCTGATTTTTTACTTCTCTACCATTTTCTCCACCATCTTTGATGTGAATTGAGCTCCTTGATTTGTAACAATTTCTCTTGGGACACCAAAACGAGTAAATATATCCTCAAAAAGAAAATTAACTACAGATGCTTCAGTAGCAGAAAGTAATGGTTTGGCCTCTACCCATTTGGTAGCATAATCAATGCAAAATAATATATATTTCTTTTGCTTTGATGGAGGATTAATAGGTCCTACAAAATCCAAAGCCCATTTCTCACAAGGTTCAATATGTACCTGAGGTTGCAATGGCATATCACCTGAAGAGGAAGGTTTCCCTACCCTTTGTCAATTGTCACACCTTTTGACATACTCTTTAGCATATTTAAAGAGGGATGGCCAATAATATCCTAGTTGAAGGATCTTATAAGCTGTCCTCTTATCATCAAAGTGTCCACCACAAGTTTCGTCATGACATGCCTTGAGAATCTCATGCATCAAATCTTCTCGAACACATCTTCTAATAATAAAATCTGGACCTGTTTTGTATAACTCATTAGAAATCCATGAATATTTTTCACTGTCAAAAATGATTTTTCTTTTGTCTCTTGCATTCATAATTGAAGGAAATTTCCCTGAAACTAGATAATTGGCAATGTCAGCAAACTAAGGAGTTTGAGTAGTAATTGCAAAGATATATTAATCAGGGAATTGATCTTCAACTGGAGTGTTGTCTTTAATGTTTTGGAGTCTAGATAGGAAATCAACTATTGTATTTTGTTTTCCAGGCCTATCTAGAATGGTGATGTTAAATTCTTGTAAAAGCAATAACCATCTTGTGACTCTGCCATTAGTAATTGATTTGTTCATTAAATACCTAATTTCAGAGTGATCTGTGTGGACAAAGGTTTCATAGCCTGTTATATAGTGTCTGAATTTATTTATGGCATGAACAACAGCTAAGAACTCTTTTTCAGTTACAGTATAATTCAACTCTGAAGGAGTCAAATTTTTACTTGTATAGTAGATGACATAAGGAACCAGGTCTTTTTGTCCTAGTAAAACACCTAAAGCTGTATTTGAGGCATCTGTTGAGATGTGAAAAGGTAATTTCCAGTTAGGTCCCCTTAAAATAGATGCTTCAGAGATTTTTGTTTTCAAAGTTTCAAAGGCTAACTGGAAGTCAGGATTCCATTTGAATTCACAGTCCTTGGTAAGTAGTTTGAAAAGTGGAGATGCTATCTTGGTGAAGTTCTCTATAAATCTTCTGTAATATCCTGTAAATCCTAGAAAACTCCTAACATATTTCTGACAACTTGGAACTGGTAGTCTAGAGATGACTTCAACCTTTGACTCATCAACTCTAATCCCATCTTTTGAAATATGATGTCTTAAGACAATGCCTTCATTGAACATCATGAAACATTTTTCATGACTTAATGAAAGGTTTTCCTTTTCACATCTTTTTAGAACATTTTCCAAGTTTGATTAGGCTTCTTCAAATGTGTTTCCATAGACTGTGAAGTCATCCATGTATACTTCTACATAGTCATATATTAGATCTGAAAAGATTCCCAATACTGCCCTTTGGAATGTTGCAGGTGCATTGCATAATCCAAAAGGTAATACTAGGTAGGCATAGGTACCCCAAGGACAGGTAAATGTGGTTTTATCTTGATCCTCAAGTGCCAATTGAATTTGGTTGTTGTTGGTGTCTAGGTAAGAATGATTTATCCACCCTAATCCGACATTAATTTTTTCAATCCGGGAGCGTATCCTTTCAAGGAAACGCATAAGGTATATGCAGGAACAAACACATAATCCTTCTTAACCAAGGGTTTATAATTAAGATTCAAAATATTTCTGTGAGATGAAATCAAATACTAAACTTCAAAACAATCTTAACAGTAAAGAATAATAACAACAACCATAACAAAGAAATAATTCACACACTTACAAGCACAACACCTGATCAGAAGAGCGGGCCCAGCTCTCTGATCAGGGTTGCGTCAGTCATGAAGACGCTTAGAACAGCGAAACCAGTAGTACTTTATTAATCTATAAGATGTGATTACAATATCCTTTCAGGAACCCCCATTTACAGGAACAATATCCATTTTATACACAGCACAGGAGAATAACAGATCTCCCTGGAACGTGGTAATCGCGCATTCAAAAATACACATCAGTTGGAATAGCACAAACATCATATGTCCAGGATAGAATAAGGGGCCAAGAATAGGCCCAGGGAATTGTGACTCTAGCTGCGCAATCTCCCTATAGCTGACTGTTACCAAATCTATTGCAAACCGCTGGAGCGAGGGTCCTTGTTCTCCAAACTGCAGTCAAGCACATATCTTAGTGCCACAAATAGGTAAGACTCCGTGACTTTACTTCATTAGTTAAAATATTCCAATTGGAAAAGTTAGGGGTATTTACCTCATAAGTTTAGCATAGAAAATGTAGGTAATCAAACACAAAAGGATAAAAAAGGATGATAAAAATGGTCAGAAAGGTAGCGAGATTTGGTGCCCAACATCTCCCCCCAACTAGCCTTCTACATGTTCTCATGCAGTCTGCCACCTCCGTAGGTCTGGATTATGCAAACTGTGAGCTTCATGAAGCTCGGAAAGATCATACTCTAAAGCTACCTCTGTCCCTGGAACTTTAAATCCATCTGAAAGGAGAACTTCCTTCCACCAATCTGCTGGAACATTGTACGCTGGGGTGTAAAATTCTATAGGCAACCAAATAACAGGATACTGAAACTGAAGCCCCATCCACCGGATCCCACATGTTTGAACACATGCCACATATCTGGGTACTCTGGTGAGTACTCACACAAATTTGGGTGCCCCAAAAGGCTCTATGTTTCGGACAGCTGTCAGTGACATCATCCACCTTCTCTGACAACAATCAAGGGCCTCTTTTTGAAAAACAGTTAATTGATTGATACAAAGGTCGCGGCACCACCTTTGTGTCCTCAACATTCTATCTCTATTCTCCTCAAATTTCAAAAAGGCATGGTGTTTATTATACATTGTATCTGACCTCTAATGTTCTCCTCTTACTATAAATGGCTTTGTAACTTGATTAGACTCAGAAGTGTTACAAGCCTTCTATCAATGGATTTGATTGAAAGCATAAGAGGTGAGGGCCCTCAAATAGATTTCCCCTACATACGGGACTGGGTTAAAATCTTTGTCCAGACATAACAGATACCCATGCAGGTAAAACTCACACATCAGATGTTGAGTTGGCACATCATGATTCCTCATGATTCGGAGGAATTGTACACCATCTTCTATTTCATAACTGACCTCGTTTTTTATGCTTTCCATGCAGAATAAAAGAAAACGTTCATGCAAGAATAAAGAATAAAAAGAAGCAGGGGGACGACATGCCATAACCTCTTGCACTAGATTGAACATCTATTCCTTATCATCTTTCAGTTCGGCCACTTGTTTTTCCAGCTGCTCCATCTTGAGCTGTTGCTTCGCATGCCTTAATCTCATAACATATATGTGCTCCACATATCTGAAGACAGTTGTGGAGGTTCTCTCCTCAGTTCTTTTGATCTCATTCTTATACTGAGCCGCAGTAGACTTCCACATCTGTAATTCGGCCATTAAGGCATACTCTCTGGCTTCGAACAGTTGTTCAATCGGGTTTGTTTCAGTTTCCGCTTAAACCCTGACGACTTTGGATTTTCTAGCTCGCCGCTTGTACTTGTTTATTCGTTTTTGCATCCTGTGCACTTTCCTTCTCAAATCCCTTACCTCCATCTAGAGCCGCATTATTTCCTTAAACTGCTGTGGGTATCTCTGTTTGATGGGAAGTCTTTGTTGTCCACACAACTCTGCCTCTTCTTGCTTGACCTGTGTTTCTTCTGCCTCGGCAGCTGGAGGTAAATCCCTCAGGACTGCCTCTGTCGGGCCAACGGTCGGTCCAACCTCCTCTGCCTGTTCTTCTTCTATTATTTCTTGCTTCACTCTTTTCATGCCTAAGTGCTCCATTGGTTCATTCATCAGGACCGCTCCGCTTGGTCCCTCCTCTTCACCAATGGCCATTCTCTCATCATGTACATTCTCTGCGACCAGTGGTGACCCGGTAAGATGCTTCCCTACTGATATGCCTGTTGGGGCCTCTTCCGGTCATGGCCTTTGTTTTAAATTCAAAGCCATAGGAATGGCAGAATCTTCTTCCTCTCTTTGTTGTGGGGAATGAGTTACCCTTGCTCCCCTAGGAAGAAAGGTGGGAAACTGGAACAAATCCTCTATATTCAGCCCCGAGGTCGACGCTAGTTCTTGTGGGTCAGTGTCAGCCTCACACCTTAGTTCTCCCATCATTTCCTCCGTGGTTTCTCTGGTCGGAGTGGTCACGAATTCTTCTTTAATCGGATTACCCTCCTCCATTGGTTCCATGCTGACAAGAGATCCCTATAAAGTGGCCTTGATCGCAATGTCGACTAAATCACCCTCTTTCATTTGCTATGGGTTTACCTTTGTGCCCATCGCACTATCTATTTTCTCAGCTAACTCCACGAATGGGGTTGGTTCTCATGGGACAGCCTTAGCCATAGTGCCAGTGGGTGTCTCTACAACTTCCATTGATTCCACGAGTTCAGCTTGCTCTTGGGGAACTATCTCTTCTTCACATTCTTCAGTCTCCATTTCCATCTCTTCTGGCTCCTCCTGATCAATGTAATCATCATCCTCTGCATCTTCCTGCATGGGTTCAGGTTCTTCTACTCTAGTAGCCGCAACGACTGCTATTTCCTCCTTGTGGAATTTCGAAACAGTTCCCAAGGAATTGGGATCTTCCCAATGGCGTTCATTACTAGCAACTGGACCAACCCATGGTGAGAGACGACTGCCAACACCTGTCGCGCCCCCCGAGCCGAATTTTCCATCAAATGAAGGATCCTTAATAGAAAATAGGGCACATTCATTGAAAAAACCTCTGCTTGTGGAAATCACAAGTGAGCCAATATGCAGAGGTGATATTTGAAGATGGTAGAATATCTTCCTTCACATGTCATATACTTTATAACAACCTCTGTAACTCCTCCCCATGGATGAGGTAATGAATTTCTGTCATATCCTCGACCCTTCTGCACAATACTTTCTCCAGCTTGCAGAAAGGCTTCGGGGAGTTCCGGGAGGGGTGTTATTCTTGAAAAGCAGCGTTCTCCAACTTGCGGCAATCCACTGACTTTTGCGATGGTTTCTTCTGTCACTGAAATTTCGACTCCACGAACTCGAGAAACTCCTTCTTCAAAATTCAATGTGAACTCCATCACGATTTCTTCATCCCATCCGTTCAGCTTGTCAAAATAAACATCCCAACTTGCATTCTCAAATACTTGCCATACCTCCCAATTACTCCGGATTCTCGTTGAATCATCAGTTTCATGTCGCACAGATCTACCACCCATTGCTGTAGAGGGCAGAGTTAGCACGATGGCTACAGTTAGTTGGCAGGGGGGAGTGACAGGGCTCCAAACCGTTGGCAACTGAAATAACGTCATGGCCACTTTCAGACATAATGGATAAACAATACTAGTATGCTTGGGAGTAATGACAGATTATGGTAGTACTGTTAGATATTCTCAGGATTTAATGCGGCATGTTGGGAGGTGACTAATATGAATTTTGTGCATACAAGTACGCATTCCAACTCATACGGTATGATTACGGAGTACTTAAAATCATTAGATTTGGTTAGGTTGGAATCGTGTGTCATAAATACCTTTACGAAGTACGTCTTCATTCATTATGATGGTTCCCTCCCCCCAACTAAATGACGGATGTCCTCGACGCGTTTGACCGTCCTTTTGGAATATTTAATTAAATCCATAAAATCAACGGAGATGTACCTGTGGACTTACCTTAAAGTGGAGTAGCAGTAGAAATATCTGTCGTAGTATCAAGATAGTAGGTAACGACGTCAGTGAATAACATGAACAGTGAGCAACAACAATAGTGAGTAACAACAACTACGGAGTAACATAATCTATAGAGTAACGATAGTTACGGAGTAACAACAGTTGCGGAGTAACAACAGTTACGGAGTAATAGCATTGGTGGTGTAGCATCAACTTCAGAGTAACAGTGTCGGCGGTGTAGCAACAAATTCAGAGTAACAACAGTTACGAAGTAACAACAGTTGCGAAGTAACAGCATCGACGGTGTAGTAGCAACTTCAGAGTAACAACAGCTACAGAGTAACAACAGTTTGCGGAGTAACAATAGATACCGAGTAAGCAGCAACTTCAGAGTAACAGTAGCTACGAAGTAACAACAGTTACCGAGTAAGCAGCAGTTGCAAAGTAATAGCATTAGTGAAAAAAAATATCTCTATAGCAGCACTGATGGAGTAACACACCGAATGTTAGTTCCCTCCTGGCCATATTTCTTTATTATTCCTGCAAAATACAAACAAGTAAGTAATAAACACATATTATCAGTATTTATTTATTTATATTTATTTATTTTTTTTCTTTTTAGAGAAGACTGAGAGTGTCCTCTAGTGCAATAACCATTAGATCAGCTGAATCTTAAAGGGTTTTGACAAAGGCATCTCTAAAGGCTAGACGATGGTATAATTTTAGACGGTGTCCATTCACCACAAACGTGGTCTGATTCTCATCAATTGTAATTAATCTAACCATTCCATTGTTGAACATTGCATCCACTTGATATGGTCCCATCCAACGAGTGTGAAGCTTGCCTTTGAAATCCTTAAATCAGGAGTCATACAGTAACACCCAATCCCCCTCATGAAATACCTTAGTTTTGATGAATTTATCATGCCATTTCATTCTTTGTTGTTGAACAACAGTAGTTCTTTGGACAGCTACTGATCGAATCTCATCTAACTCATTCAGCTATTCCAGTCAGTGTTTCTGTGCTTCTGATAGATCTAAGCCTACTTCCAGAGCTGTTCTGAGTGTGCTAATTTCAAATTCTACCAGAAACAAGGGGGATTTCCCATAAACTAATTCAAATGGAGAAAACCCCGTTGTGTTCCGCCATGTTGTTCTATAGGCCCATAAAGATTCTGGGATTTTTTGTGCCCAATCCCGGCGATGACTTTCTACTGTCTTTGTCAAGATACTTTCCAATACCTTGTTTGTACTCTCTACTTGCCCATTCACCTGTGGATGATAGGGGGTTGTTATTCTATGTTTGACCCTGTATTTCTGCATCAATTTCTCTATCATATGGGATGTGAACTATGATCCTCCATCTGATACAATTTCTCTGGGAGTCTCGTATTGAGCAAAGATTTATTCAAAAAGGAAGTATGCCACTACTTGCTCTGTTGCTCTCATGACTGCTCTAGCTTCCATCCATTTAGTTACATAATTAGTACAAAATAGGATGTAGGCTTTCTGATGAGAAGGTGGGTTAAAGGGTCCAATGAAATCGATGGCCCATTTCTCAAATGGTTCAAGGACTATCTGGGGTTGGAGAGGCATTTCATCTGCTCTCCCATGTTGTCCCATGCGCTGACAGCTATCACACCTTCAAATATAATCCTGAGCGTCATGAAAGATGGAGGGCCAATAATATCCCATCTGCAGCACTTTATGACCTGTCCTTTTGTCTCCAAAATGTCCTCCACAGGGTCCATCATGTGTAGCCTTTAATATCTCATAAATATCATCCTTTGCCACACAATGCTAGATCTACTGGTCAATCCCTGTATGGAAGAGATATCCTGCCATCCATGAATATCGGGTACTCCGGTGAATGATCTTCCTTTGCTCCTTATAGGACAAGTGACGAGGCACCTCACCTGTAGCAAGATAATTAGCAATATCTGCATACCACGGAGTGTTAGAAGAAACTGCAAAAAGATGCTTATCTGGGAAATTATCTTCAACTGGTGTATTCTTACCATCATGTTCTATCCTAGATAAGAAATCTGCAACCACATTGTCTTTCCTTGGTTTATCTACTATAGTAATATCAAATTCCTGTAGTAGCAACAACCATCTTGTAACACGACCAGGGGTAACAGGTTTGTTCATTAAATACCTGATGGCTACATGATCAGTGTGCACAAAAGTAGAATACCCGCTAATATAATGTCGGAAGTTGTTGATGGCATAAACGACAGCAAGGAACTCTTTCTCAGTCACTGTGTAGTTTAATTCAGCAGGGGCCAAATTCTTTCTAACATAGTAGACTGTGTAAGGTACTTTATCCTCTTGCTGTCCCAGTACTACACTAATTGCTGTTTGGGAAGCATCCGTATGAATGTGGAAAGGTAACGCCCAGTCCAGTCCTCTAAGAATCGGGGCACTGCTGACTAATTCTTTAATTCTTGTGAAGGCTATATCATAGTCATCTGACCACACAAATTCTGAGTCTTTTGTCAGTAATTTAAATAATGGGTGTGCTACTTTTTCAAAATTTTCTATGAAACACCTATAATAACCAGCACAACCAATGAAAATACGTACCTGTGTGGGTGTTTTAGGTGTTGGAAAGTGTAGAATTACCTTTATTTTTGCTGGGTCCATCCTGATTCCTTCAGTCAAAAGAAAATGTCCCAGAACAATTCCTTTTTCCATCATCATGTGAAATTTTACTGTACTCAGGGAAACACGGGCTTGTATACATCTTTCAAGAACTTTTTTTAAATTTTTCAGCCCCTCTAAGAATGAGTCCCCATATGGAGTGAAGTCATCCATATAAATTTCAACACCATCATCTATTAGATCAGAGAAAATTCCCAGAATTTCCCTCTGGAATGTTGCAGGGGCATTAACGGGCTAAAAGGAAGGACCCAATATGCGAATGACCCCCAGGGGCATGTGAAAGTGGTCTTTTCCTGGTCATCAGGAGTGATCTAGATTTGATTATATCCACTAAACCCATCCAGAAACGAGAAAAATTTCTTGCTAGCCAATGTGTCTAAAACTTGATAGATAAATGGCCGCCTTATTTAACTCTCGATAATCCATGCATATCTGCCATTTACCATTATTCTTAGGGACCATTACCAATGGTGAGACCCATTGGCTGTTTGAGATAGGGTAGATAAAACCCACATCCAATAATTTCTGAAGCTCTTCTTTCACGATGTTTTTCAATGTAGGATTCATCCTTTTCTGAGGTTGTCTTATAGGACTACAATCTTCCTTGATATATATGTGATGGGTGCATAAGTTGGCAGGGATCCCCTTCATGTCTGAATAATCCCAGGTGAAAGCTTCCTTATTCTTCTAAAGAACATCTACCAGCTTCTTCTTCTGGGATTCTGACAGACCCAGATTAATATTCAGAGTTTTCCTAGGTTCTATCTCTACTTGAACACTTTCATGAGGTGCATCGACATCTTCCTCTAATTCTTCCATTGTTTCAATAACTATCTGAGTTTCACAGCTTAGGATGGATTCTAAGACCTGCTGATTTGAATTTGAAATGGAACAAGGATCATTCATGAAGGAAGTGATCACGCCATCTTTTGATTCCATCTTCAACTAAAGGGCCTGCCCGATAGTAAGGACTAGTCTCACTTCTTCATCTTATACCTCTATCATAGATACAACCTTCTTGCCACCTACTGACTTTTTAGATGCATCTGGTTCTACAGGTGGGTATAGTACCAAGCTCTTTGTGTTATGCCCATTAGAGATAACCATATTTCCTGAACGACACCCAATATAAGCATCTGCAATAGCCAGCCATGGCCCACCCAGAATCAAGGGGTGACCACCCATTGAATATTGTGTATGCAATACCAGGAAATCTATGGGGTAATGCCATGCATCTACTGAAATTGTCATGTCCTCCAACTTCCCTACAGGTTTGACTGTAGATTGATTTTCCAATTCCAACACTATAGGTGTATGCTTCAAATTTTGAAGGCCTAATGTTTGCATGGTTTTAGTGGTGATGACATTGATGGAAACGCCCAGGTCTACCAGCACATTTGGAATCTCTACCCCATTAATTTGTACTATCAAAACCAGGTTCCCCAGATCTTCATATTTCATTGGTATTGATTTTCCCATCATGAAGTCTGATAATTTTCCCATAACATGTATAGTGAGGGGGTCCTTAGTTCTCTTTGCAGGTTTCTTTGAACAATATTCCCTAAGAGTCTTTGCATAAATCAGCACATCCTTCATAGCTTGTAACAAGGGAATATTAACAAATAAATTCTACAATTCTCCTAATAAATCAAATTCAACTTGTGGGCTTGGTTTACTCATAATCAATCTCTCTAGGTAAGATGGTTTAGATTGATGTTGTTTTACAGGAGGCACCTGGTTTTTAATAGTTTGTTTTGGTTCTCTACTGGTCAACTGTGCCTTTCTTTCTTCATTATCAAGTTGTTCAATGATAACCGAAGGGGGTTGGAAATTGACTGTTCGACCTGATCGCATATTCATTTCATACAATTTTGCAGTAGAGATACTATATGAAGGCAGGTTGAGAACATCAGCTTGATGGGCTCCTTTATTATTGGGAGTAGGATTAGGTTGCATTGGAAGCTGAGGATGGACAAGATGATTACCAGGAGGCACATTGGAGGGTAATTGGAGTTGTTTCTGTGGCATCTGTTGAGGAAAGTGCCCTAAAGAGGGTCCTTTCCAAGTTGGACCCATGGTGAGCTCATATTGGCTTGAGGGTTCCATTGTTGCCATAGTGGGAACTGGTATTGCGGTCACATAGGGGGACAAGGCATGGTTTGAGGATTCATGTTGTAGTTATTGAAATATTGAGATGGATCTGAGTACATACCTTGATTTCCCATTGGTGGTCGAAGTTGCCACGACTTTCTGGTGCCCATAAGGTACAATTGCTCTGTGTCCTCCCCTGCTCCTTGAAACACCGCTTTCAAGCCTGGCAAGGAAGGGCATGAGCTTGTTACATGATTCAACTCACAGATGTCACATTTTTCTATAGACTTTAATGGGCATTCCCTTTCTAGATGATTCTTCTTGCACTTGGGGAAAAATATTGCCATGGTCCTATCCAGTTCCAGCTGCTTCTACTTTACTTGCAAAGTGTCCATTTGTGTTGACAGGGTACTGAGATTATCTGTCCTTAAGTTGTCTAGCAGGTTCCCGATTTCTGCTTTCGTAACACCCCCGCTGGATCCTTTTATTGAATAGATCCCTGATCTATTTCTTGCAAGCCCTCTCGAGCACTAGATACATGAATCACAAATACCTTCAAAGGTTTCCTTGGAGATGTCTCCCTTTCCCACAATATTCAACAGTTCCATTGAGTCCTCTTGAAAGGATCGAAGGAGGATAACCTTCAAAATTTCCTTATCCAGATCAGAATGATCTAACCTCTCTAAGAGGTACTTAAACCTCTCCACACAATCTTCCAAACTTTCATCTTCTTTTTGTGTGAACTTGAAAAGCTCCTCCTTGACGTTCTGGGATTTGCAGTAATCCTGGTACTTCTCCAGAAAATTTGTTTGCATATCATCCCATGTGGAAATGTATTTTCCTCCAAGGCCCATAAACCATCACAGAGCCGCCCCTTTTAGTGTAGAAGGAAAAATCTTTAACTTCTGGGATCTGTCATGTAATCATACCCCCAGCACACTATGTCAAACTCAAATAAAAATGTGTCGGGATCCTCTTAAACAAGCCCATGGAAATTCGGTAAGGATGCCAATGGGATAAGCTTTGTAAGCGCACCAGCTCCCAGATTCCCAATGGGAAATTCGATAGTGGAGGTTGTGGGAGCCATAAATATCTTCCAATAATCGTTGGGGATTCCAACAGGCTCTGTGGAGGATGGCCGGGGATTCCTCACTACTGGGACGCGAGTTGCTTTAGTGGCACTTCCCCGGTCTCTTGGCGATACCAATATCCCCTCGTTTCTTCTTCCTGTGTCCTGATGGTTCAATCCCTCGACTACAACTTCCTTTTCCTTACTAGAGCAGTCTGAATCCATCAATTTTCTACTTGCGATTTCTCCTCTATTATTACAAGCACAAGATCCTTTTAGTCCAGTTTACTGCTGATTATTTCTTCCACTACTAGAGGACCCTGTTGTACCAAATCACCAAGGGATATCGTGGCCTACACTGGTTGATCCACTGAATGTCCCTCAGACTTCACTCTCCTAGCCCCTGGCCTTGCAGCTGCGCGAGAAGATGCTTCTGACTCCACCTTTTATATAATCTACTGAATATAAGTTTTTCTTCCCAGATCTAGTCTTCCCCTTTTTGGGGCTCTCACTCTGCCCCTCTTATTTGGTTCTTTGTTCATACAAAAATTGGTATGATGGAAGGTCTTTGTATGAACCTACAATGCTCCAATCTTGGAGTAAGGTGTCAAAAGACCATTCCTTCCCCAAGATAAAAAAGTTCACAAAAAAAGAAAAGAAAAGAAAGACATCAGAACAAAAAGCTAGGGTTTCAGGCCCGGAGCATGGCGTTAAGGAACTCCTCCCTCCCTGGAACAAGAACTAAAACAAAACGATCCACAGGAAGACCTAATACTCCTAGATCTAAAGCAGGGTGTCAAAAAACTCCTCCCTCTCCAGGGTTAAAGCTAAGGTTTCCTCACAAGAAAACACACAAAATTTAAAAAAAGAAATATCTCCACTCAGGGCCTGGAGCAGGGCATCAAAAGACTCATCCCTCCCCAGGACAAGAAGATGGCCCTAAATCCAAAACAAAAGCCTAAATAAACAAACCAAAATCAAAACCTACGCTCAAGACCTGAAGCAGAGTGAGAAAGCTCGATCTCTCCCCAGGATGAGAGATTGACCCTTTGGTTGGTTTGAATCATTGCTTTCACCTTGTTAGCCTCCCCGGAAATGGCGCCAAAATGTTGGTGTCCAGGTAAGAATGATTTATCCACCCTAATCTGACATTAATTTTATCAATCCGGGAGCATATCCTTTCAAGGCAATGTGCAAGGTATATGCAGGAACAAACACATAATCCGTCTTAACCAAGGGTTTATAATTAAGATTCAAAATATTTCCGTGAGATGAAATCAAATACTAAACTTTAAAACAATCTTAACAGTAAATAATAATAACAAAAACCATAACAAAGAAACAATTCACACACTTACAGGCGCAACACCTGATCAGAAGAGCGGGCCCAGATCTTTGATCAGGGCTGCGCCAGTCACGAAGACGCTTAGAATAGAAAAACCAGTAGTAATTTATTAATCTGTAAGATGTGATTACAATATCCTTTCGGGAACCCCCATTTACAGGAACAATATCCATGTTATACACAACACGGGAGAATAACAGATCTCCCTAGAACGTGGTAATCGCGCATTCAAAAATACACGTAAGTTGGAACAACACAAACATCAGATGTCCAGGATAGAACAAGGGGCCAAGAATAGGCCTCAGGAATCATGACTCTAGCTGCGCGAACTCCCTATAGCTGACCATTACCAAATATGTTGCAAACTGCTGGAGCGAGGGTTCCTGTTCTCCAAACTGCAGTCAAGCACATATCTTAGTGCCGCAAATAGGTAAGACTCCATGACTTTACTTCATTAATTAAAATATTCCAATTGGAAAAGTTAGGGGTATTTACCTCATAAGTTTAGCATAGCAAATGTAGGTAATTAAACACAAAAGGATAAAAAAGGATGATAAAAATGGTCAAAAAGGTAGCCAGATTTGGTGCGCAACAGTTGTAACCAGTGAAACCATCCAAAAATGAAAAGTACTTTTTGCCTGCTAATGTATCTAACACCTGATCTATGAAGGGTAAGGGAAAATGGTCTTTAAGAGTAGCTTTGTTTAATTCTCGGTAGTCAATTCATACCATCCATCTATCATTCTTCTTGGGTACAATCACCAAAGGAGAAACCCACTGATTATCTGAAATAGGATAAATTAAGTTGACATTTAACAATTTCTGCAACTCTTCTTTAACAATCTCCCTAAGGACCTTTGGATTCATCCTTCTCTGAGGCCGTCTGATTGGTTTAAAATTTTCCTCTATATAGATATGATGAGTGCAAGTCTTATGGTTTATCCCTTTCATGTCAGTGTACTCCCATGCATATGCAGAAGAATGTCTCTGTAATATTTTGACTAGCTTTTCTTGTTGAAATTTCTCCACATTTTTGTTTATGTTTAAGGTTTTTCCTGGGAATATTTCAATTGTAGAGTTGCCAAATTTTTCCATGGAGTAAAGAGACATTTGTCTTGATGACAGGAACTCAATGTTGGATTCTTCCTGGAATTGTTCATGTTTGTATTCTGAAGAGGATTCATGATTTTCCAAGGCATTAAAAATATGACTATCTTCACTAATTTATGAAATAGTGAAGAGAGGTTGTATATCTTCTTCATCATCAATCCATTGAGTATCATCTAATTCTGTGATTGTTCTTGCTGGAGGATACAAGGTGAATTTCTTGGTTGAACTTCCATCAGAGATGTACATATCACCAGATCTACAGCTAATGAAAGCATCAGTTGTAGCTAACCAAGGTCTTCCTAATATAATAGGATGTCCTCCTAGATCATTTTTAGGAGTTAAGATCATGAAATCCACAGGATAATCCCAAGAATCTAAGGACACTGGAATGTCTTCTAATACCCCAACTGGTTTGATTATAGATCTATCTGCTAATTGTAATAATGTGGGTGTAAAAAGAAGATTAGGAAGTTTTAGTTTTTCCATGCTTTGCCTACTCATGATATTGATTGCTGCTCCTAGATTATAAGTGTGTTTGGGATTTCTATTCCATTGATATGTATCTTAACAACTGGATTTCTGGGATCTAGATATTTTGGAATGACAATCTTTCCCATCATTATGTCTGCTATTTTTCCTACCAGTTGTATTTTCTTTATCTCTTTGATTATTTTTCCTGTTTTTTTCATACTCAACTCTTTTATTGTCTTTGCTAGAATTGGGATTTCCTTGATGGCTTGTAATAATGGAATCTTGATAAAAACATTTCTTAACTCATCTACGAAATCATATTTAGGCATCATAATTTATTTCTCTACACCCCTATTAATTTGTAATCTTTCAGGAAAAGGAGGTGTAGTAGTAATGTTGATGGCTGTTCTAACATAGGAGTTGAAATTATTGGTTCTTTCTGTTTTTCTTTTCCAATGTTTTGGTTGAAGAGATGTGTTTTCTTCAAAAAATTTATTTATCTGTAGAGAATCTTCCTCAGAATTGTTTTGTTCTTGTATAACTACAGAAGGTTTCTTTCTTTCAAGTATTCTTCCATACCTAAGTTGAACATCATTAAGGTCTAAAGGAGTAATCAAATAGGTTGGAAATTGTTGACCTTCTATCATATATGTATTTTTAGGGTTTTTATTGTTGGGGTTTGGTATTGGCTGGGCAGACAAATGATTTGTTTTTTGAGGAAATGGTAATGGAAGTGGTGGATTTTGATTTTGATTTTGATGTTGGTTTTGATGTTGTAGATTCTGCTGAGGATTTTGTTGAGGAGGAAAGTTTAAATATGTTGGATATGAGGGATAAGAGGGTGAATATTGATAATACTGGGAGAACCTTCCATAAGGATTTTGTGCTCCTTGAGCCCAAGGTTGAGGTTGATTTTGAAATTGGGCCCAAGGTTGCTACCAAGAGTTCCAATTAGGTGAGGGTTTATTATACATTTGATTACTAAACCCTTGTGTTTGAGGTCCCTACCAAGGTCTTCTAGAGACAAAATTAAGAGATTCTATGGAATTTGTGGTTGTTTCTTCTTGAAAGACAGCTTTAAGGCCAGGGATTGAGGGACAATTATTGGTCTCATGTTTTTCTGAACAAATTGCACAAGTCTCTATTACTTTTGCATCCAAAGGACACTCTCTTAAGGCACGTTTCTTCCTACATTTGGGACAAAAGATTGCTAAGGCATCAGTTTCAGCTTTTTGCTTGTTTTGTAACTTAGAGGTGTCTATTTTCTCACTAAGACTCCTTAGAATGTCAGTTTTGAATTCATCAAGCATATTACCTATCTATGCCCTACTTACTGTTCCAGCTGCAGATTTACTTGCCCTTGCAAGAGCAAGGTCTCTTGGTCCTTTTTGAATCTTAGATTTTCCTCTTGAAAGATTAATACATAGTTCTGCTATATCAGGTAATGAAAGTTGAGATATGTCTACTTTCCCCATCATATTAAGAATATATATCCATTCATCCCTAATTGTCTTCAACAAAAGAGATTTCAAAGTATCTTGTTCCAAGTTTTCCATTTTTTCCCTCTTGATGTTATAGTTAAATCTTTCCAACAAATCTTCCAGATTTTCATCCTCTTTTTTCATCATCTTGAACACTTTCTCCTTATGGTTGACTAGTATACAGTAATCCAAATATCTGTCTAGAAATTCTCTCCTCATTTCATCCCATGTCCTAATAGACCGAGTGATTAAACTCATAAACCATTTTAATGCTGCTCATTTCAATGTTGAAGGGAATAGTTTAAGTTTCTGAGCATCTTGTAGGTAATCATAGGTTTTACATAGAACTTCAAATTCAAATAAGAAGGTCTCAGGATACTCACTTTTTAGTCCATGAAAGTTTGGAAGAACAGAGGGAGAGATATTTTTCATAGTTGCATTAGTCTCTTCATCTATTATAGGGAATCCAAAAGGACTTCCAGTTTCCCTTCTACCTCTTCCTCCTTCTGCATTTCCTCTTCCTCTACCTTCTTCTGTACCTCTACCTCTTCCTCTATCTCCTCCTCTTCCTCTACCTCCTCAAAATAGTGTATGTTCTCCATTAAATACTTCTCCTTCCCCTTCTTCTTCCATGATAGACTCCTCTGAACTAATATAGGGTTCAGTTGGAAGAGCTAGTTGTTCTTCTGGTTCTTCTATCAAGGGTATATTGAAGAAATAGTCCTCTTATTCTTCTTCACTAGGGATTTGTAATTATTATGTTGGGATATATTCCCCTGTGGAAGTGAAAAAGGTTATCCCCTCTGTAGGAGTCCTTGGATCTTCTTCCTCTAGAATTGCTTCAGTGGATGAAGTGCGAGATCTTCCTGATGGGATATCTGATCTTGAGACTTCTGGAAGCCTATGACCAGTATAGTATGGAATGTGAGTTTGAGTTGGAGGTGTGCTACCTCTTGGTCTTGGTGGAGTGAGTGGAGTTGTGGGAATTAAGCTTCTGCCTCTTATAAATCTACCCCTAGAATCTCTTTCTCTATGCATATCATTGTTCTTTTGAGAAATAGGAAATAAGGCTACCTATTTACACTTCGTTGGAAACGACGCCAAAATTTTTAGTCAATTTAGTGTCCTAAATTGATAGCATAAATTATCGACCAAGGCTAGTAAACTGATGAAGTGTACTTGCACTATATGTGCCTAAGTATCCCTTTTCTTATTTCATTGTTTTCAGTGTTTTATTTATGTTTTGGGTTTTTTTATGTTTGAGTTTTAGTATGCTACTCTATGCTTAGAAGATGAAGTTAAATCTATGTCAAAAATGAAGAGAAAGGAAATCTTAGAATTAAAACAGAGTTTAGTTACAAGTTCTGTCCCTAATTAGAAAATGATGAAAAAAAGAGAGTCATAATCCATGGATATTATAGCTTGCAAATTAATTCATGAACATGAAAGGTAACTCATAACACTACAACTCAATATGATTCATTTAGTTAGAGATTTGTTGGAATAGATTGTGAAAGAGATTAAATTCTAATGCAATGAGGATCTTCCTAAAACATAAAAGAAGTATTAAAACAAACAGTAACTTAGAACATTACAGTGAAATCTCATTCATATGATAGAGGTGTATTGGAATAGCTTGAGAAAACGATTACTATAATGTAATAAGGATCTCCTATGAAATGATGAAACAACTTATGACATTACAACTAGATCTCATTCATGAGTTAGAGATTTGTTGGAAGAGTTTATATTGAAAGAGATTAGGCATAATGTGATAAGGATCTTCTATAAACAAACAATCAGTAACCCACAGTATTACAACTAAGTCTTATTCATGATTTAGAGGTTTATTGGAATAGCTTGAGAAGAAGATTGTTTTTAATAAGATGAGGACCTTCTATCTAATTGCATAACAGAAAATGCTAAAAACTCAAAATAGTACAACCAAATATCATTCATATAGTAGTGATATATTGGAAGAGCTTGAGAAGGAGAATAACTGTAAGATAATGAGGATCTTCTTAATCTAAATGACAGAAACTGAATTGCTAGTAACTCAGAATATTACAATTAAATCCCATTCATTTAATAGAGATATATTGGAAAAGCTTGAGAAAAAGACTAACTGTAATATCATGAAGACCTTTTATCTAAGAAAATGACATGAAAAATAATGCTAAGAAATGTAATTCCAGAAAGAAGTCTAAGTAAGAAAATATGACAAAACAGAATTGAAAACTACTTATCTAGAAAACATGTAAAGCTTCCTCGAATAGCAGGGGCCCTCTGCTATCAATTCAAAATTAATCCTTTAACTCCTCAAGGTTGTATTCAGAACAACATCAAAGTTTACTCCTTCTATTATCAAAATGTTCAAAAACAGAGTATCACAGGAATGATAAAATATGTATCAAACTTGTTCCTCTCGAAATTATCGAGCTGAATTTATATGCAATTACATAACTAATATTCAATAAAAGTAGGTACAGGTGTAGTTTTAAAGTTAAAATCAAAATAGAACTCTTTTAGGATTCCTGATTTTCTGTAAAGCAAATCAAGAGTCCTGATTCCTTTAGAAGATAGCTTGCTTGACTTTTGCTTTGACCACGTACATAGGCACCTTCAGCTATTGATCCAATCTTTGTGGAAGGGAACGAATGATGTAGGAAAGATTTGGAATCTACCTATGTGTGCCTTTTCTCTAGATGACACCTGTAACATATTTAAACACCAAAACAGCTACGGAACGCTTGATTGGCTACAAAATGATTGCATTTTGTAGCTAAAACTGTTCAAAAATCATTAGGACAACAAAATCACAAAAGTACAGTAAGTTAATCATTGTATGCAACCTTTAAGTAATCTTAGTCATTATCATTGAGTTTTAGGTTTATGAAATGATAAAGGAAGGATGAAATGAAGTGAAGTTGGGCAAAAGAGAAGACAATTTCAGGGCTCAATAGTCTATTTGGCCTCCTTCATACAAAAACTTGACGGTAAGAAAATTCCGATACACACTACTTTCCTCTACCTTGATAGCCATATTTTTACCTAGATACTCGCATGGAACTCTGTAATAATATGTACACACACATATATAAATATTCACATTCACATTCACACACACTGGTAACTGCAAATATATAAATATTCACATTCACACTTGTAACTACAAATACCATATCTTATGGGTTTTTTTTTGTTTCTGTTTTCATGCTCACCGTTTATACTCCATGTCTAGGCCAGCCCCCATGTTCAGAAGCTCCTCACTTTTGTTGGGGCGAGCCAAGCTCAAGAACATGGGAGAGTATACGTAAAAAACCGTCCTATTATCGATTGACATGCCTGTAACCACAACTTTCACCCCTGATTTGGTGCAAAGTGTTGCATCTGTACATCTTATCTGATTTGGTTCCAACTCAATTAGCCAAAAGAATTATAATAAATGGTTCCTCGGAGAACATTATAAAAATTCATTAAGAAACTAATTTGATGATTTCATTGAATGCCCTGAATTTATATCATTATTGAAAGCGAGATATTGAAAATAAAACCAATTCCATAACACACATAATAGCATGCATTTCATCTAGTAGTGCCCAACATCTCAGCGCTTCGTCTATTGAGAAGTGCCCAATCAGAGGCAATTGATTCAACCTCTCCTTCTTCTTGGAGGCCATGCTCGCTCTCATCCCCATCGCCATTGCCCCTACCAGTGATGAAAAAGTTGCAGCCGATTTTGTAATTAAATTATTTGTAAAACAATTTTTATTTATTTATTTCATAACTGATTAATAACAGTAATCAATCCAAAGGTAGAAACCATTTGAATCACCTAACATCAAAATCAATGGTGTACAATAGTACACCTGCCAATTAGGAAAGTTGTTTTCAAACAGTGACGCTTTACAGCGTAAATATATTAAGAAAATGTTAAATTATATTAACAAAATTTTACTTTATGTTTTAAATCTCTAATATGATTTATACAATTTCAAGTATTTTCAACATTTTTATGTTTTTCCTCATCTATGAAGTAGATGTTGTCACTTAACATTACATTTAAAAATAATACTTGTATTATTAAAATAAAAATTAGTAATAACAAAAGCAATCATTGTAAAATATGTTAATTTTTTTACATCAATTTTATGAAGAGATAAAATAATTCAATGTAAAAAAATGGTAATTTTCTTTTTAGTATATGAGAGATTTGCAATTCCTTTACTATTTAATATGGAGTTACTGAGTACATGTAAAATAAGATTTGTGATGACATGTAAAAATAATATTATTGATATTATGATGTGTAATTCATTCTATGATCAATGGACATGTGATATCTAAAACAAAAATATATTAATAACAAAAAGTTATTTTTAGTCATAAATAATATATTTCAATGTCTATAGTGAATAATATATTTTCATATAAATTTATATAATGAAAAATAAAGTAATTTAAAATAGAAAATTTCTTATATTTTCAGTTTTCATTATGAGGAAGATTTGTAATTTATTCCATTCTTAATAGGGTGTTGATATATAATATATAAAGATATTTTTTCTACTTTCCAATATGAGTGGAGAATGTGAATCATAAATAACATATTTCAATGTAAACTATATATATACTATATAATTTTAGTGAAAATAGAAAAAAAAATCTTATAGTTAAAACATTTTATTACTGTTTTTATCAAAGCCGATATTGATCCATCTTAATTCGGTGAGAGGATCCAAATATCTTTAGGGGAAATTTGCACTCAAAAATAGGTTTGCATCATGAGAGGTTTGATCTCTCTCTAAGCTTGGTAAATCAAAATTTAAGATGGATCTATGTTGGTTACTTTATATGCATGTTAATATATGGTTATGACAAAGCTATTCTACTTTGTTGTTGAAGCATATTGATGTTTTCCCCAACAAATGAAATGAAAGCATAATACTTATTGTATGTTAAAAATGTATTATTTAGGCCTTGTGTGGTGGTATAATACCTTTTGTGTATCACATGAGTGATAACATCATAGGTTAATGCATGTTTTCCTAGTTTATGCTCATAAACCATGGTGTTGAACAAACATTATTATATAATGCTCAAAGTTTCAACATGGGTTGATATAGATTTCCTTAGCCAAATATTGGACATATGGAGGTTCTACATAATGTTCAACAAATCTATGAATGGAAAATGACCCTTAAAACCATTCATTTGTCAATAAATCTATGGTTTTTCCACAACCATCACTCACTTCCTTACTATGTTCCACTATTCAAATCATGCATTTAATACAATCATAAAATAAATATTAGTTCTATAGTGCTTATGTGGTGTTTTGAGGCTTTGTGCATGGTTGATCATGATCCCCATAACCAATTTTAAAGGCATAGAATCATAGTACTTTCTCTCAAACATGGCTTATGCCTTGAAAGCCATGTTTTGTGTGTGAAAACTCAAAATGGTGATCTATTTTCACTTTAGAGAAATGAATCTATATATAATGGTTGATGTTGTATGTTGAAATGGGTCATATGAACTACAAGGAAAATACTAATATGAGAATTTTTTAACATAAATCCTTTTTATCCCATGGGTAATTGGATTGATGGTGAATGGGTGTATTGTTAGTGCATTCCTTGCAATAAGTCAAAAATTAAAATGTACAAGAAACTACTTGTTGTAAGCTCCAACTTGATTGAGGCACCAAGTTCGAAATGTGCAAGCACCCACTTGTAAGATGCTACAACCTAGTTGAGGCACCAACCTTTGAGATGAGAAAGCTTCAACTTCCTATATGCTCCAATATTATTGAGGCACCAACCTCAGTGGATGCACCCACCTCCTTCTTCCACTTATTTTGGACCAATTTTTATAATATTTCAAACTGGATCCACTTGCTCTTCAATATAGGTCATAGGTCTTCAAAACTAAACATGTTATACTATTATATATTGCTACCATATCGTTGTTATACTACTATGATATTGTTGTTAACAATATTTCATGTCTTTTTCATACCCTATTCCAACAAGTTGATCAACTTGGTCACATAAAACACTCGAAATGTGTTTTGACCATATACTTGAAACCAGCTGCAACATGCTCATAAGCCCACAAAACACATAACATCAATTTTGGAAATCAAAAATACATCTTCAAGGATTTTCATGCCTCTAGGACTATTCACCTGTGAACCTTGAACATCATGCTTCTTCCACAATCCAATTTGGCCTTAAAATGAGCCCATAAACCCCCCAAAATTATATAAAATAAAATATCAAGTTGTGCAACTGTAATCCGTGTTCATAGATCGTGCACTAACGGGGTACACGAAGTTTAAAAGTGCAATGCCAGTCGGACATAATAGGAATTTTGTGGATATTAAGAAGTCGCTAATAAAGGAATTTCAGAGGTCCAAATCAAAGCCACAATGCATCACAAAACTTAAGGAGATCAAGAATATACCAAGAGAAATGGTATGGGACTTTGATTAAAAATTTAAGGTGTTAAGGGATAGCCTGAAATTCAAAATTCTGGATGTGCAACACAAGGAATGATTTTTTGTAGGATTTATACCACACATAAACATACCTTTGATGAAACAAAGGATTGGTATGTAGTCAGAGGATTTGGAGATGACATTGAATTTAGAAGCCTCACCGACAGGTGGGAGTGAGAATAATGGTATGGCATAGGTGCAATCCCAGTTGGCTGCGCTAGATTCTGAACTCCAAGACTTGACAAAGGGAAACGAGAAACAAGAAGAAGTGTGGTGTACTATATGTTGAACAGAGGGCCACCATAGGAATGAATGCAAATTGTTGACTAATTATGTGGCAACTAGCACAACAAAACCCCTTGCCCAGGGTAGGGGAATGTGGTGTGAGATTTGCAGGATATGGGTCCATATACCACCCAATTGCATAATGATGCAGAAATATGAGACCACAACCCATACTTTATTCTAAGACTTCTACAAGTCAGTGGGGAACGATATTCATAACCGTCATGCACTAGAGTTAATGCGTGAACGTACCTTTGATTCCTTTCAAGTGGAGGGTCCTCATGGGGCAGAAACCGTGACAAATGGATTTTATCAACGTGGGTACAATCAAGTTGAATAGTATAATCAGCAAGGGCGAGGATGAGGTATGGTGGCTAGAGGACCTAAAGGACCTGTTAGGGGAAGAGGAGTATTTGGTTGAGGTTAGAGCACCACAATATGTTACGATTTCGAGAAACATGGACACTTGGCTCAAGATTGCACTAATCCATGTTGTGTATGTATTTATTGCAAATCCTTAAATCATCTGATAGAAAATTATCCTCATCTAACTTCTAAGTGGAAAGAAAATAAGGGGCCCAACGTCTAGATGATATTTGTCAAGATATGCATGACTCAACAGTGGGTGGGAACGATAATGTGAGGAGGTGCCAAGAAAAGAGGTAATGTTGCGAGACCTCGAACACCACAACCTTAGTGGGTAAGGAAAGCTCTTGAACCGCCTTCAAAGTTTGACCCAGTTAGATATAAGACTGCATACAAGCAGGCTCGATAAGAAATAGTTACAAAAGAGTGGGATAGGTTGGAATCCAGGTGTGAAGAAACTATTCCAGAGATATTTTATACCACTACAAGTAGGGAGCAAACGACCACAGTAGACCTAGTCCAAAGTCTACTACAAAGCTGCTTGGATTTAGTTAAATATCCCGAGGCATTAGAAAAGTTTTAGAAGATTAGTGTAACAATGCACCGGTGCAATGGAGGAGACTATTGTGTGAACTTCACCGAAGGTTGTGAATCAAGTCACTCGCAGGAAGAGGACAAGAAAATAATTCTAGTGCGGTGCAAAATTTGGTGAGTACGAGATGGATAATATTATTTTGGACCTACGATTAGATGTAAATATACCATCAAAAAGTACTTGGGAAATGATGGGGAGACCTAAGTTGGCATGGCCTCCAATTCATCGTATATTGGCTAATCAACACCAGAGTTTTCCCATCGGATGATTGCCAGGGGTGCCTGTGGACATAAACAGTGTCAAGCATGGCCTATTTCGAGGTAATTGAAATCGTGGATGATAATTATCCCTATTCGACTCTTTTAGGGATCGATTGGGCCTTTGATAACAAGGTAACTATAAATTTATAGAGAAGGAACATGATCTTTGAAGATGGAGACATTTGAGTCATTGCATCATTGGATCCACGAGAAGGGGATCTATATGTTGAGCCCATCAAAGGTGAATTAAGCCGAGAGTATTTTGATCTGTTATATGGGTTTTGATTTTTTCAAAACGTCTAAAATTTTGCATAAATTATAAAGAAAATGACATTTTAGAATGGGATGCCATTCAATTACATAAAAAATTCTTGAAATAATTGATATGTTTTAACCTTTGAAATAGTTGATATATTTTAACTTTTTTAGTTTTCAAACAATTACTATCAAATTCAAAAAATCCACAATATATTATAAAATGTTCATTTAATAACATCCATTTTCATCATCATATATAATTGTTAGCTTTATTTATTCTCTTATATATGTTTATTTTAATTATTAATAAATTCAAATACTCCCAACCATATAGGAAATTGTTAAAATCAAACTCCAAAAAAAATCAATTATTGAAAATTACATGTACACCTAACACCTGGCTTTTTCCCAACAACCCCTCTAAATCCAATCCCTATTCCCACGTCACACATCCAATTCTATAGAACTCCACCATCCCATTTTAATGTTACTAATATTATTAATAGTAACATAGTAAAACTGCAAAATGACTAACATATTAAAACTGCGAAATGACGCGGAAAATTCGGTGTAAGAAATTCTTCACTTAATATTCTGTCGCGAAAATTCTTCACAGCCGCTAAGTGAGTGCGCTCCATATTTCTTTCGTGATGTACAATCACTTTATCACGAAATTCGTCGCGTAAAATTCTTTGAAAGTCCAGTGGGGGAAAACCCTCGGCAACTAGCAATTGCGTGCCATATTCATTTGTTCACTTTTTCAAGGTGATGTACAATCACATATCGTGCAATTTTTATTAAATTAATCATGTAAATTGATATGTGTCTTTTCTCAATTGATTATGTGATTTTTTAGAAGATTTTTGATTAAATTAAATATGGATCACAAAAGTTTGCACTTTTAAATCATATAAAAGTTTTTAATATTTTAGAGAACTATAACAGAATATTATAAATATCTCACTAGTTATGGACGTGTTAATATTTACAACGAAAATTCAATTTTCAAATATTCCAATATGTTTTGAATCGTTAACATAAATTTAAATTTAAATATGTTTAATGGTTTTTTTATATATTGCATTGATATAAATTAAATAGCTCATAGATATTATAAGTATCAAGACATTTATTTTATTATACATATTATAAAAATCAACTTTATTATAATTTTATTTCAAATTATTATTATAAAAAATTCCACAGCATAATTTTACTATAAAAATAAAATCACATTATGTAAATACATATCAAACATATATATAAATATGTAGATCTCATAGATCTATCCAAAATTTGACAAAAAACGATCACAAAACAATTGTTATAGAAATAGGTAACCAAGACTACTCTTTAATATGTCCAAAAAGAATGAACACATTAATGTGTTGATACAAAAAAACAAAACATGTAAGTGTTGTTCTACTTTGACATATATACAAACACTATAAAAGATCATAGCATAAAATCTAAACATTTGGTGTATCTAGTGGTGTTGGACCCCAGTCAATGAAAGGTTTATGATAATGCTCATGGAACCTATCATTTTGTGACTCAAAATAATCGTGATCCCATGACCCAACCTAAGACCCTCCTTAGAGAGGGAGTATGTCTGGGCGTTGAATTCCTTATAAACATGAGAAATAGTGAATATGTTAAATGGGTTTTTAAACAAAATATCTTATTGACGAGTGGAAAAATCCCCAAATTGTCACATCTGATTGCTCCAGTGACCCAATTGTTAACCAACATTGAATCTTCAAAAACTTGTAAAGATTGTATATCTTTTTCAATGGAAAAAAAAAGAGCTTCAAAATCATAAATTTTGTACAGTTGTTAAAACCTTCAGCAAGTCCTATTTTTATACAATTTATTTCTAGAACTCATGATTCAACCTTGAAAACATCTCCTCTACATGATGAGGATGACTATTCAGAAATTTGTCGGTCGTGATTTGGGTTTTATGACTTTTGGCTTAACTGAGCTACATCCCCTGTAAATATCCATAATATACCCAAAGAAACCTAGCTCTAATACCAATATGATTCACAAAATATTGTAGACATTCCATTGGATAGTTCATCACAACAAATCTAACAAATTATACTTAAAAATATAAAATCTACACTATGAGGGTTTATTTCTCTTTATATTTCTTGATGTGTAAATTACTATTAATTATTTGAGAGCATAGACTTCTGTAATCCATATCATATTAAAATCAATCTTCTGGGAAATCACATTAGAGATTTTAGAACCGACGTGTTTCGAACTACTGAATGTAGTTCGAAATGCGTCGGTTCTAAAATCTCTCATGTGATTTCCCAGAAGATTGATTTTAATACTATTAATTGTATCTACAAGTAAATTATAATTACGTAGAAAATAGAGAACAGTGAAATAAAAACTCACAAACCACATTGGACACATCTTATAACTTGGGCAACCCTTTTGGGAGAAAACCCAGCCAGAAGGTGAGGTCACTTTACTCTCTTTCTCTAAATACAAAATGGTTGCAAGTATAAAGAAGTAAGGTCTATGACTCATGGACTACTACAGTGCACAAATACTCTTTGTTTTTTATCTCCCTTTTCCTCTCATCCATTATGCTCATCTATGGAATATGATACAGTAAAAAAATGGAACAACACTATCAAGAGTGAGCAGTTTCTATGTACACCATGCCTACTAATGGTTAGTTTGACTGTTCAACTCTTAAAGTGAACTTACAGTCACGGAATCTTCTGGAATCACTTCTTCACATCATGTGATCAAGTGCCTACCCCTTTTCCTTCTAGTAACAAGAGTTGATGTGGAATTCTCTCGAATTATGGCAATCAATTTCAATAAGTCAAATTCCATGAGGCATAAATTTCTCATACCAACTCCATTTGCAGTGATTCATGGTGTAGATTATGGAATCTATGTCCATAGTAAGGTTGGGATCACAAAAGTGTTCATTTAAGGCCCTAAAATGGCCCATGAAGTTTTTGACGCAATATTTTCCAAACTGGAACCACTAGTAAAAATGATTTTGTACATTAATTCCTCCATTTTTTCCACTCTAAAAGTATCAAGATGGATGAAAAATAATATAATGATACAGTCAGGATAAAAAATTACCCTTGATTGTTCCAAACACCAATTTTCCAAACTAAAACATACCACTAAAATAACCTTACAAGGTGACTCCTTGAATCTTTTTTCACCCAAAAAGTATCATGATATATGACAAATAGTATGATGATCCAATATGGATCATGGAGGATATTTTATAAATAACATTAAATGGCAATGTTTATCGTATGAAAACAATGCATGAACATAAATTAATAGAATTTTAGCTTATCATATACACATGGAAATGGATTCTTGTTATTCTTACGATCCCATATACATATTATTTCATCAATCAACCATCCTAGAGAGACAAAATATTTCAAATTAACTTTTTTAGAGTGCCAAAAATATAAGGATTAAGATGGATCTAGGGTTAAGATAGACCTAGACTGATATTATTTCATTTTCTTAACATGTAATTGTGTGAGAGAGAGAAAGATTAAACTAACATAAGAATTGATATTTTTATCTTTTTTTTTTTAGTAATAGTTGTATTTTATTTTATTTATTATTTTCCTAACCTATGCAATATCAATATGAGGAGTGGTCAATGACTGAAATTGTTCCAAATACTTTAAGAAATTACAAAAGCTACCCTCTTTTTAGAATTTTATGATAGCAATTTGGTAAGTGGAGAGATTGCATTAAATGGATTGTGTTGGCTCGAGGGGTCCTGACTCAGGTTCAGAGGTTAAGGTTTGCCAGCAAACCCCTATACTACTAGCCCTTTTGGCAGTGACCTACTTGCGCAGGCCAAAGTCTCACCCAAAGCAGTATGGGAGGGTTTTGGAACCAGGTTTCCACACCCTGAGAGAGAGTAGGTAAGTCAAGAAGATCCACGTTCACACCCTATTAGGTTCACACCAGACAAATCTACTCGCAGGGTTGTTAACAGTATAATCGCAATATACAGAGCTATTATCGTGCACATATCTAGTTAGAAACTCTGCATCACGTGCATATCAGCAGTTATTAGCACACATTATCATAACGCATCATCAACAGATTGCAGTTATACCATAACACAGACACATTCGTAGCATAAATAGATAACATAACAGTAATCACAACAGATCCCAACAATTTGCATCAACAGTAATAAATCAGATCAGATAACACAGAAATATTTTAACCATATCCGCATATATTAGCATCCAAAACCCAATACAATCCGACACAGCCTGCGCAAATAGCCAGCAGGGTCTGCACACAGCAGGACTGAGGATCTCCACGCACACATCCAGCAGGAGTCCTTACCCAAACGACCTAACAACAAATCTAACTATTCACCCTTAGCATCAAACCTTAATCTTTCCTACCTTAAGACTAAAAATTTTTGATCTATTTATATCGACTTAGCCTACGCTTCCAATGTTCCGCAAACCATGGTTTGCGAACTCTTGGTCTACCCTTGACCCATTACAATGCATTTGAGGCTTTGACCCACCCCAAAACCCCTACGTTAGACTAAATAATACCAAAAATATACAAAATTATACAAAATTTGCAGCTTTTAGGGGACCCTGTTCCAACAGTCCCCCAACACAATCTTGTGACTTATCCCGAGTCACTGTGATGGTGGGGTCTCCACCTGTGCCTGCAGCAGCCTGATCACATCAACCAATGGGGGTAGCACACCTTCACTCTGAGCAACAACATTTTGCGCAATATCCACCAACTTCTGTGAAGTTGGGCCTTTTGTTGCAGCAGTGACACTCTCCAGAGTTTGGTTTAATTGTTGGATAATGACATCAATATCTTGGGAGAGCTTGAGGGCTTCATCAGCCCATGGCTTAAGACAATCACTGAGAGTCTTCTTCTTCTGGCAGAGTTCATCAATATCATCCCAATGGGCATAGCTAGTTCGCAGTCATGCCAATCGTTGAGCAGGAATCAAAGTAGGCATTGTGGCTTCCAGCTACTCGAACGCTTCTTCCTTCTGTCGCAGGTCCTGGTTGATTTCATGCAGAATCAGGTCGTGTTGTACCTTGGTCCATAACTGCATGGTTGTATCCAGTAATTGGGCACCCTAAGAAATCTGTCCTGTAATCACATTTGTAGCTGTGGGAAGCAGTGCAGCTCGCTGGGCCCGAACCTCCAGTGGCGTCTCTGGCTACAACTTGGCCTGCAAGTCTGCGATTTTATGTTCCATATGTGTTTTTACTACCTGAATCTCCGTCTTGGAGGCCTTTAATGTTGCGACCAACCCCTAAATCTTAGCCTGGGGGGTGGTCGTGGTCGGGATTTCTTCTGTAACATCCACGTAGAGTCTACTAATTAAGTGCTCCAGCTCTATTTCTTGCGCGGTGGCAAGGGCACAGGCAGCCTGTACCTAGGAAACTTTAGCGTTCTTTTCCTCGATTATCTGGTCAGCTACATTGAGTTGTTGGTGCACCTGATGGTCCCAGTGTTGAATTTCTGCAAACAAGGAGGTGTGGAGAACTTGCAATGCTTCATGGGGCAACCTGGCTAGATCCATTTGTACCTCTACACATGCCTGGACCTACGCTCCTAAGTCAGGTGGACTTATCATGAGGGTTGCGGCTGGCAAGGAACATAGGCGACTTTCTGTTGTAATAAGTGTTGCGCTGCTAGTTGCTGGGTTCATTCGTACTTGAACCATACTGGTTTGCAGTGTGTCTACCTTTAGCTGCAGAGCTCAGAGTTCGGCCTGAAGTGTGTCGACCGCGGTTCTTTGCTGCTGTTCCAGATCCAGCCATTTTTCTTCGGCGGCTAAGGTAACCACATCTGCAATTTGCTCAAGGTCCCATTCAATTAGTGTAACCACTTCGTCATGTTCAGGTCGTTGGGAGCACTACTTCTTTCATGGCCCTTTAGTAGGGTCACCCATCCAATTTGTTCCTCGAGGGAAGTCAACACCTCCCGCCTCCTGTCCTTCGGTACCGAGATCCTGCTGCACATCCTTTTGCATTGTGGCGTCCATGCCTTTTCCTGAACTCTTAGCGGGCTGTGAACCTTTCTGCGACGCAGCTTCAGCGCCCTTCCCCGTGCTTTTGCTAGGTCCTCCAATTTCTTTGATAATGGCAGGTGGGGTGATTTTCGGGGTGCTTGCTCCTTCAGTGCCCTTCGCACCTGTTTTGAAGCCAAGCTTCCAGTGAGGAGGCCACTGTGCAACTAACCGATCAATCTCTTCTTTGGCAGCCATGTAGGGGAGCGAAACCCATGCAGAATCCTTGCGGCCTCGAATTTGGACATTATGCATAGTCACCTGGAAAGCAACAATGCTTTTATATTTATCATAAATGGCTGGCGACAGACACGAATGGGAGTTGATAGTTGTTCCAAGCTCACTCTAAAACAATACCCAAAACACTTGGTTTTCCTCAATGCGCTACGCATCCTTAGAGTCCCACAAGTTCGTATAACGAGCCCCTTCGCACATGTCTTGGGTGAGCTCAAAGAGGACTAATTCCTCAGGTGCTTCCCAGATGACCAACGCAATGAGAAGAAGCAACAAGGAATAACAAAAGGCTCGTCCCTGCTCCTGGTATTCTTAAACATTGGCCAAAAACTCGTCGCACAAGTATTGGGCCCAATTGAAGCATACCCCTTTCCCGCATTGGTCCTCTAACTGAATTACATATGCAGGGATGGTGGCGACCTGGAATTTTCGCATCATCTTGCATGCCAACAACATGGTACCCAACTGCGTACTAGGGTCACTAATGGCTTTGATTATGAAGCCTCGAGTGTTTCTCTCCACATGGTAGGTTTTGCACACGTATTCAACAGTCTTCCCCTCATACTTCTTACCAACGCGCTGCAAACGGTTCGACCCTTTCATGGGAAGACCAGTGATGCGATGAACGAGCACAACATCAATGGGGATTCTATCCTAGATCCATAAGCAACCCTCATAGACCAGGACAAGCAACTGACATGCCAGACGGTCCGTGATATTGTAATGGCTGAAGTGCGGCATCCTTAGTAGGTTCAAGAGCCCGAACCCGGCCAATCTGTGCACCCAGTGCATGGGGACAATCTTTATCTCGTCATCTTCCTGAATTCTATCAAGGTACAATTCGGGTGCCAACTTAGGGAAAGCCTCTAAGTTGGCTAAGTCATGATCATCAAATTTTACTTCATGGAGCCTCCCAAAGGGTTTTCCAATAACGGGGACCTCACCCGGGGTCAGTAGCATCTACAGGTAGGTACGTAGGCCATCCAGACTCTTCGGTGTGTGGGTGGAGGGCCAACGGGGCTGAACAAAGGGTGGGAGCCAATTGATGGGTTTAACTACCTGGGCCTCTTCCTGAGCAGGCTGAGGTCACTTTGCAGGGTTGGGTGAGCGTGCCTGGGGCGCCGCCTACAGGGACTTTACATTTCGCGGGGAAGTACGTGGCTTCACCCTAATCCATTTCGCAGGTTTTCTTGAGCCTTGAGCTTTTTCCTTTCCCTTCCTTTTGGTTGGGCTCAGCATAAATATAACCTCTTCAGCTTCTGACTCAATTTCCACTACTTCCTCGGTTTCTTGTTCTACCAAGGTCACTAGTTCTGAGGCTTCCATGGGATTAGTGGCTGTCATCCTAGCACGAAAGATGAATTTTGGGTTGCTACTGTCAGAGGGCATAGAATGCTCAGACATGAGAGGGATGCACTGGGCACATAAACTCTTACATCACAAATTTATCAAGGAAAAACACACCAAGTACAAACTACTCAGGCGATACAGAACCCTTGTATGATCTATCCCCTTTCTTTTATAGCCTTTGCGATTGACCAACAGTTGGGTAAACCTTATCCAAAACTTACCATAAAGTAAACAGTAAAAAATCCAAAATCGCCTCATTAACTGTGGGTCGTCCGCTCCTTCCAACGGTAACTTTTTCCTTGTACCTGGTTTTATTGTTCCAACAGCTAGTTTTCACACCTCCTGTGCACCCAGTGCACCCCTACGATCCCAGCGGACCTCTTGTGTGCCCAACGCACCTCTGTGCGGCCAATGCACCTGCTCTGTTTCGAACATACGCTTGCGCCTTCGGCGCACCCCTCCGAGCTTCCAATTATGCGACTGCTTCCTGTGCATACCATGGTTAATGTCATGCTTGTCTCCCTTGGTGGGTATGCCCCACTTCATACAACTACTCCGGCCATATAGGCATTTTATCTGATACAGTTTGAGCTAGCGCCATTTACATAACCGGTAGCATATCACCACACAGGGTGGCTAACCGAATAGCTCCACCATCCGTGATTTCTTTAACTGTATAAGGCCCGAGCCAGTGCTGTCGGAACTTCCCCGGGTGTTTCGAAAACTTGCTATCATATAACAGGACTAATTCGCCCTCCACAAAGGTCTTTTGACGAATATGTCGATCATGTCATGCCTTCTCTCGTGCCTTTTGCACTTTCTGATGGAAATTAGCAATGAAACGGTCTTCCTCTAAAGCCACAAGTTGCGCTAAACGCTCCTCCATGATATCAGGCTCCATCGTATTCATAAAGGTTGTGATGCATAGGCTAGGAAAAATATATTCCATGGGAATAATGGCTTCCTTGCCATAGACCATCCTGAACAGTGTTTTCCCGGTCAACTTCTTGCAGGTGGTGCGGTAGGCCCAAAGAACAGATGGGATGCGCACGTCCCAACCGATGCTATCGGTGTTATAGACATTAGTTAGTGTGTGCTCCAAGACTTTATTAAATGCTTCGACCGCTCCGTTTTCCTGAGGATGATATGAAGTGATTTTCGCATGATGGATCCAGAATTCTTCCATCAAGGCCTGTATTGTCCCGTTAACAAAGTGTGTACCTCTATCTCTCATCAGGATTTTCAGACATCCAAATCTAGTCATAATTTTCTCAAAGATGAAGTGCACAACGGTATCTGTAGTGCAATCCTTCACCGCTTGTGCTTCAACCCACCGGGTTACATAATCAGTGGCAGTTATAATGTAACACGTACCTGTCTTATTTTTGGGTGGGTTGATAGGTCCCACAAAATTGATGGCCCATTTGTTAAATTCTTGCAGGGCCATTTGTGGTTGAAGGGGAATTTCATGTCTACGTGATGGCCCTCTTGTTCGTTGGCATGTGTTGCAGGCTTTACAATATTTGTGAGAGTCAGTATGTAGGGTAGGCCACCATAGCCCAGCTCTTAAGATCTTTTGTGTTGTTGCTTTCCCTGTGTAGTGACCTCCTGCTACCCCATCGTCGGCTTCTGCCAAGATAGCATGTTTTTCATGCTCCAGGACGTACCTGCGCAACACTTCATCAACCCCCATCTTGTATAGATGACCTGCGATGATGGTAAAATCTGCAGTGTTGGTTACCAACTCTTTCTTCTGTTGTATCGAATACTCCGCAGGTGCCATACCTGTAGTCAGGAACTGAATGATGTCAGTGAAGTGCACATCAACTTCCTTAATAGCAAATAGTTGCACATCGGGAAATCCATCTTCCAGGTTGGTCGGTTCCTCACCACTCTCAATGCGGGACAAGTGATCTGGCCCAACATTCAACTTCCTTGGATTGACAATGATCTCAAAGTCGTATTCCTGGAACAATAGAAGCCATCGGCAAATCCCCCCCCCCCCCCAACACAGGCTTATTCACAAGGTACTTCAAAGTGGAATGGTCTGTAAAAATTTTGAAGTTTCCTCCTAACAGATAGTGCCGATACTTTTGTAATGCATAGACCATGGCCAATCCCTCCCACTCCGTGGTGGAATAGTTGTGCTCTACACCAGAGAGTTTCCAACTAGAAAATGCAATCGAGTGATCAATGTCTCCATCGCTGGCCTATGTAAGGACCACTCCTAGGGTGATTCTTGAGGCATCGACGTGAACATGGAATACCTTCGTCCAATCAGGAAAAATGAGGATAGGTGCAGAGACCATCCTCTCCTTGAGTAACTCAAAGCTTTTCTGACACTCGTCATCCCAAAAAAATGAAACATCCTTCTTAAGCAACTTTTTCGTAGGCACTGTAATCAGCGTGTACCCATGAATGAACTTTCTATAGTAGCCTATGTGTCCGAGGAAGGAACGCAACTATTTCTCAGTTGTAGGTACTGCCAGATTTATGATAACTGCAACTTTCGAAGGGTCAACCATCAACCCCTGTAGGAAAACTATATGTCCGAGCAAGATTCTAAATGGTACGCAGAATATACACTTCTTGATATTTAGGGAAATTTGGTGCTTTCTACAGGCATCCAACATCATGCGCAGGTTCAAAACACGCTTCTTCACTAAGCTGAACACTGCCCAATCATCAAAGTAAACCTCCAGAATTTGTGGATGAACTCTTTGAACACTGCGACTACTACTCGTGAGAAGATAGCAGGGGCATTCTTGAGTCCAAACGGCATGACCGTATACTGAAAGGATCCCCATTCAGTAGAAAACGTAGTTTTGTTGCGATCTTCATGTGCGATTATGATCTGATGGTAGCCCGAGAACCCATCAGTGAATGAGTACGCTTCTTAGCCTCCTACACTATCCAGGATTTCATCTGAGAATGACATCGGAAAGGGACCATGTACGCAGACATCATTCAATTTTCATAAGTCCACACAGATTCATATTTCCCCCTTCGTCTTCTTCTCCTAAACCACCATCGAACTTACCTAATCCTACTGCTTAACCGATTCGATGATTCCTACGGTGAGCATTTTATCAATTTCTTCCTTAACATTCTGCTTATACTTAGGATTTAGTTGATAAGGGCACTGCTTCACAGGGCGTGCATCTGGTTTTAACGTGATGTGCATAACCCCTAGGTCCCCTGTGATCCCCTTGAGCTCCAAAAACTTCGTTAAGAATAAGTCTTGATATTCTGTGAGTAATTCTACCACTTTTCCTACTGTATCATTATCCAAATAATCCCCAATTTTAGCCAACTTAGGCTGCTCTTCTGTGCTAATGTTGACTTCTCGCAGCTTCAAAGGCTTAGTAACATCCACAGTTTGTAGTGGAGGTCCCGCAACTACGCATTTTCCCTCGGACTCTAGGATAGAGACATTGCGCGGATCCTCATTGTACTCTTCTATGGTTATATTGCGGCAATTGGCAATATCCTGCATCTGTGTCTCCCATTTCGGTACCCCAAGTGCTGCGTAGGGGCATGATTCGTCAAATATGAAGGTATCTATATCTTGCAGAGTTTCGTCAAGCACCTCTATTCCCCCTATTAGCCCAGATGTCCCTAAAAATTCATCCTTTAATGTTTCCCAGTGGTGGGTGTGCTGATGGAGCTCTGCATATACGTACCATGCAGTGGGAATTGGTCCCAAGGCATGAATAAACAGGTGAACCCATTCTTCTGTAGTCCGATCACACCAATTTTCCATCCAAGCGATAGATGCTCGCGCAGGTCCTTAGGGCCAAGAAATGTTTTTACGCGCAAGTGGGCCAGAGGCTCGAATCGAAAGATCATCATATCCTGGCATTCTTCCCAATCCTGGAATGTCCCCTTATGTGTGCCCCACCACCTCGCAGGTGTTGCGCGCATGGCTAGATTAAGGGCCCATAGCCTTCGCTCTCCCAGAACCTCAGCTTCAAATGTTCGCAAAAAATCCTTAATACTATTAGAACCATCAAAGTAGGGTAGTTCTCTTACCTCTGAGGAGATGCATCGGAATTTCCTTGTGATCCTAAGGCATTACAGCGCAGATACATCATGTAACTGGTTCTGCCAGTTTTTCATCTCCCCATCGGAGTCAGACAAACATTCACTGTCCTTTTCCCAACAAAGTACACCATCCGTCGTAGGATTGATCCAATCTTCGTCCCGCACAGTTAACTTATAGATGTGATCCACATTCTCTTCTTCACGCACTGGCTCCGTATACCATTATCCTTCTGCCGGGTCTAATGGTACTATCACCCGCGTGCCTTCATTTTCAAACACCATGCTTCTTTTCTTCAAATTGATAATACCACCCATATCTATGGCCCAATCCAACCCTAAGAGTGCAGGATAGAGGTCTGCATCTTCTACGATCTGAATAACCTCAAAGTCGGTCCAGACCTTAACTCCTGCAATATATACCACAATCTTCAACAACCTCCCCAACGGTATGATCTTCTACTGGTTGGCCATGTGCAGATGGATAGTGGACCATTCTAGCTTGGGTTCACCCATTCGCTGCCAAGTTTGCTTGGGAAGTATGTTCACATTTGATCCCAGGTCCAAAATAGCCTAATCCATTTCATAGTCACCAATTTGCATTGTTAGCTGCATTTCCCTACTAGTGCGTTTCTTATGCTTGTATAGTTTGTGCACATCCTTAACTTCCAGGTGTGGAGTGGTCCTTTCTGCACAACTTTTTATTAATGCTTGGAGGTTTTCTACGGCCCGTTGGTTGCACAACGGCTTCATACACGCTTGAAAAAATGGTTTGACCTCGTCCTCTGCTTTGAGGTCTGTGGGGGATCGAGACGTAGATGCCTCCTCCCTAGAAAAGTCTTGGTGAGTTGCGACAAAGATTTCCTTTTCCTTCTGCAGGTCCAAACCTTCTTGTTTGATGTTTTCTTTCTGGATAAGAGGTTCATCTGTAGCTTTTTCTTCAACTCCCCCAGTGGCCATGTTGTTGCGTGTTATGAAATTAATGCTTGATCCTTCGTCTTGAGGTTCTGCCTTAACCCTTTGTACGTTCTACGTAGGCGTCTGCTGCTTTTCCTGCAATTTGGCTATTAGAATTGGGCAGTCTTCAATCACATGGTCTAGCTATCTGCAGTATCTGCAGGATTATCTTGCAGGGTTCGGGCAGTCCCTTGCAAAGTGCCCTTCCTCTCCCTAGTTATAGCAGATTAGTTTTCCTCTTCCCCTACCTACGCTTCCACCTCGGCCTCCTCCCCTGCCCCTAGTTGGGGAGCCACCTATGCCTGCGGGGGATCTTGGTGAAGAAGGGTCTGATTGTACCCTATATAGGTTTCCCCAATCTATCATTAGATAATAAGTTCGACAACATCATGTCCTATTGATTGGCAAAACCTGCACCATTGTTGCTTTAGTTTTGGGACATATGTGCCAAGACGGGGGCAGTGGTTAGTATCATGTAGGACGGCTATGCGATAATCATCACACCATAACGCTGGTCCACTTGGTCTCAGGCGCAACGGGCTGGGTCCCCCCGCTTGTAGGTAATCCGCCAATAGTGGGCACTGATCCTTGGTATGCCCATATACCCTACATAGGATGCACCATACATCTGGGCTAACTTATTTCCCTCGATCCTTACACAGGTTTTGGATCTCCATATGCATTGCCTCTAGCTGCACTTGGATTTGTTGTACTCCTAGCTGGGTATCATGTCTTTCCACAACTTCCAATTTCATAGCGATCTCCAAGGCCTTTTCCTGCCATTCAGTGGCTTGGTGTCCCATAGGTACGCGTAGGTGAGGCAGTAACTTAGCAATGAACCACTCCTTATGCTACCTGTCATCATATAGAAACCCCCTTCTCTGATTACCTTCTTTAGCTGTTGGTCAGCTTCCCATATAGACTCAGAGGGTCCTTGCTTGAAATCTTTCAGATCATTCACTATCTGAGAGTAGGATTTAGGCTTCTTGAACTGTTATTTTAGGGCATCTTTAATATTCTGAATGGTTGCATTTTCATGTTGAGCTATGTATCCCATGTACCAGTCCATGGCCCTTCCTTCAAAGGCAAGGGATAGCTGCGCCTTTTTCACCACATCGCCGGCCACATTATGCGCATTCCATACTGATTCTATGAAAAACCATAACTGATCCATATCCTCATCCCTTACGGCCTTGAAGGTAGGTAGCTTCATGTGCGAGGCCATATCGTCTTCTGGTGGAGGAGGTACGGGTGAGTTCTTACCCCTATGCTGATTTGAAGGTGGTGTATTTGGAGGGCTATGTGCAACCAAATCCCTTACTGGGCTATAGATAGATCTATATCCTTCTTGATTAGTTCTGTAGTATTTTCCACTTCATGTCGTATCCTTGCTCTGATCGAAGCTCATTCACTCTATATGAATACATAGAATTCTCTTTTTGCACCATAATATCTTAATCAGTAATGGTAAGGTTTTCAGAAAATTACCCTGGAAACCCTTGAAGAACCTCTGCTTTGCCTCAGAATAGGACATGAATTGATCGATCGTAAATTCCGTCACAAATCCTCCCAGCACACTATCCACCCAGTGATCTACCATACGAGTGATGGTGTTATCAGTTTTTTCTAACTGTTGGATCAACTCTGGAGTCCACTATGTGACCCTTTTGTCCTTCCAACATGTCTAGAAATATACAAGACTTGCGAGCCACTTCTGAAGCTCGATCGCAAATGTCACAAAGAAGATTTCGTAGACCTCTGTAAAATGTATTTATTCTTCCACTTCTCTGCTGTCAACTTTGCGCTGCAATTTTATTTTATAGCAAATTCCTGAACCTATTTTTCAAACCACTCTTCAATTTTCTTCTTCTCAGGTCTCCAATTTTCTCTTGGCATTACCTGATCCCTCTCTCAAAATGTGCCCTGTCCCGACAACGTAACCATTTGTTGGCTCGAGGGGTCCTGACCCAGGTTCAGATGTTAAGGTTTGCCAACAAACCCCTATACTACTGGCCCTTTCGACAGTGACCTGATTTCACAGGCCAAAGTCTTACTCGAAGCAGTATGGGAGGGTGCTGGAACCAGGTTTCCACACCCTGAGAGAGAGTAGGTAAGTCAAGAAGATCCATGTTCGCACCCTATTAGGTTCGTACCAGACAGATCTACTCGCAAGGTTGTTAACAGTATAATCGCAATATACAGAGCTATTATCATGCACAGATCTAGTTAGTAACTGTGCATCACATGCGTATCAATAGTTATTAGCACACATTATCATAATGCATCATCAACAGATTGCAGTTATACCATAACACAGACATATTCACAGCATAAACAGATAACACAACAGTAATCACAACAGATCCCAACAGTTCGCATCAACAGTAATACATCAGATCAGATAAGAGAAAAATACTTTAACCATATCCACATATATTAGCATCCAAAACCCAATACAATCTGACACAGCCTGCGCACACAACCAGCAAGGTCCACACACAGCAGGGCTGAGGATCTCCACGCACACAACCAACATGAGTCCTTACTCAAATGACCCAACAACAGATCTAGCAATTCGCCCTTAGCATTAGACCTTAATCTTTCCTACCTTAAGACTAAAAAATGTTCATCTATTTATATTGACTTAGCCTACGCTTCCAATGGTCCGAAAACCGTGGTTTGCGGACTTTTTTTCTACCCTTGACCCATTACAATGCATTCGGGGCTTTGACCCACCCCAAAACCCCTGCGTTAGCATTAGGGGAATTTTGAGGTCTAAAATGGGCCTCCTAAGAAAAATGTACAAAAAAATAAACTTTATAACAACCAATAGGATTCAAGATGATGATGTCAACCATGGGGGATGATTTACCATTTTTTAAATAAAAAGGTAAAAATATTAAAAAATAATAAAATAATAAAACTATTTTTCAATCCCTATTTATCAAATTTTAATATTTCATGGAATGACTATCTGTCCAAAAATATAATTACATACATACAATTAATGATTCTACTACATTTAAAATGAGAAAGACATAAAAAAACGACTGCAATCAATGCTTTTCATGTATTTCTCATTTTTAGTGTAGTAGGACCCATCGAAAGTATGCAACATGGGTACTCCTTGGATGAAGAATTAAATTTCGCATCCAACGAGTACTCCCGCTCGAAATTTGAGTAAAAAATTTCGGAGATAAGTTGAAAATATGAGTTGAGAAAGTAGTTTTTTCATTTTCCCTCTAAAATTTGATGATGTCATCAAATCTTATTTGATTCTTTCCACTATTATTATATAATTTCCTTAGGAGGCCCATTTTAGACCTCAAAATTCTCCTAATGACTAAATAATACCAAAAATATACAAAATTATACAAAATTCGCAGCTTTTAGGGGACCCTATTCCAATAGATTGTATTAATTAACATAAAGTAATATAATGAAAATGTGCCTCCATATGTAATTTTTGGGGGTGTGGCTTAAGGGCAGGATCTGTATGCCATCCCTACATTTATCTTTGGTTTAACATGATTGGAAATAGTTGAAAACATAGTGAGTTCAATGAAAGATGAATGTGAAAGAAAAATTGCAACTCTACCTACTCAAACTTAAGCATTGCCTTGATATGTTATATGAGTTTTGATTTTGTCAAAATGTGTAAAATTTTGTATAGATTATAAACAAAAGGTCATTATAGAATGTGACGCCATTTTTTTATTTTTTCGAAATATGTAAAATTTTGTTTAGGTTATAAAAAATGGTCATTATAGAACGTGACACCACTAAATTACATAAAAGATGCTTGAAATAATTGGTATGCTTTACTTTTTTTGTTTTTCAAACCATACTTATGATCTAGTTCACAAAATATAAGGATTAAGATCGATATAGGGTTAAGATAGACTATTTCATTTTTTTAATTTCTAATTGTGTGGGTGTGAGACAAGGAGAGAGATTAAAGTGACATAAGCATTGATATTTCTAATTTTAATTTTAATTTATTTGTAGTAATTGTATTTTATTTTATTTATTATTTTTCTAACCTTTGTAATATCACTATGAGGAGAGGTCAATTAATGAAATTGTTCCAAATACTTGCATTCAAAAATTATAAAAGTCACCCTATTTTTAAAATTTTATGATAACAAGTTGGTAAGTGGGGAGATTGCATTAAATGAATTGTATTAATTAACATAGAGTAAGATAATGAAAACGTGCCTCCATATGTAATTTTGTGAGATGTAGTTTAAGAGGAGTTATGTCATCCCTACATTTATCTTTGGTAACATAATTGGCATTATAAATGTGTAAAATTTTGTATAGATTATAAATAAAAAGGTCATTATAGAATGTGACACCACTAAATTACATAAAAGATACTTGAAATAATTGGTATGTTTTATTTTTCCAACCATAGTTATGATTGAATTCACAAAATATAAGGATTAAGATGGATCTAGGGTTAAGATACACCTAGACGGATACTATTTCATTTTCTTAATATCTAATTGTGTGGGTGAGAGAGAGAGAGAGATTAAACTGACATAAGCATTGATATTTTTACTTTTTATTTATTTATTTATTAGTAGTAGTTGTATTTTATTTTATTTATTATTTTTCTAACCTATGCAATATCACTATGAGGAGAGGTCAATTACAGAAACTGTTCCAAATACTTGCATTCATAAATCATAAAAGTCACCCTATTTTTAGAATTTTATGATAGCAAGTTGGTAAGTGGAGAGATTGCATTAAATGGATTATTTTAACTAACATAGAGTAAGCGAATGAAAGTGTGCCTCCATATGTAATTTTGTGAAATGTAGCTTAAGAGCAGGATCTGTATGTCATCCCTACTTTTATCTTTGGTAACATGATTGGCAATAGTTGAAAACATAGTGAGTTCAATGAAAGATGAGTGTGAAAGAGCATTGTCTTGATATGTTATATGTGTTTTGATTTTTTCGAAATGTGTAAAATTTTCAATATATTATAAACAAAAGGTCAGTATAGAAAGTGAAGCTAGTTTTGATTTTTACTAAATGTGAAAAATCTTAGATAAATTATAAATAAAGAAATCATTATAGAACCTGAAGCTGCTAAATTACATAAAAGATGTTTGAAATAATTGGTATATTTTATTTTATTTTTTGTTTTCAAACAATAGTTATGATCCAATTTGATATGTTTTAATTTCTTTTGTTTATGATTAGAGATACATAGACACACTTATAACTATGCGAGAAATCGATAAAATTCAAAAAATTCTTCCTTCCTTTTTCTATGATCAAAAAATATATGTACATCAACATTTAATATGGATCTCTTTCTCAACAAATAAAACATCGTCTCCAAATCCAATCCCTATTCTCACCTCCCATACATTCAAATTTTTATGTCCACCATCCCATTTTAATGTTAGTATTTTTAATATTAATAAAACTGCTGAACCACGCGGAAAATTTGGTGTAAGAAATGTGTAAGAAATTCTTCGCTTAAGATTCTGTCCCAAAAATTCTTCGCAGCCGCTAAGTGAGTGCGCGCCATATTTCTTTCGTGATGTACGATCACTTTATCCTAAAATTATTCACATAAAATTCTCTTGAAGTGGGAGAAAATCCTTCGCTACTAGCAATTGGGGAAAACCCTTCACAAGTAGCAATTGCGTGCCATCTTTCTTTGTTCACTTTCCAAGGTGATGTAAAACCACACGTGTTGGAATGGTAAGTGAAAGCTATCTGAATTTTTAGGTGTTGAAATTTTATTAAATTAATCACGTACATCGATACAAAGGTTTTCTAGTTTTTTCTATGTTTTAGAAAACTATAGTCTAAAAAATTCAGAGAATAATCTAGAAATTTTGGTAAGAATTTGAAAATTTTCAGCAAAGATTTATGAGAACCTTGTTTACAGTTGTTTATGAGAACCTTGTTTACAGTTGTTAAACTTCCGTATTTTGGGTGCCCTAAGGATTTTTGATAGTGTTGAATCCATTTTCATTATCAAAAATGCAATTCAAATACTCCAACTACCTATTTTTTTGAATTTTTTTCTATCGGAATCTAGCAAAAACTGCGGTCCAAGCTATTTTGTTGCATTGGTAGACAACTCCTTGTAAATATCTCACTAGTCATGGGTGTGTTAAACTCTACTTAGAAAATTATTTAATTATACATTATATCAAAATAAAAATGATAAAATTATAAAAATCAATTTAATTATATATTTTTTTCTTTTTTTCATTCCAAAAGATTTAGCAGCGGCTATTAAACGTTTGGGGTTTACGACTTGTCCTTCTCTCAGTCACTAGTTGACCTGTCCCTTGCGATAGTTTTATTTCAAATTATTATTATTATTAATTATAAAAAATTAATAAATGAATTAAGCATATATACATTTTAAAAAACATATAGTAAGATTTGTTCCTCTGAAAAGAAAAAAAAAAGCATAATTTTATTATCAGAAATAAAATCAAATTCTAAAAATGTGTTTCCAACATATATTTGTATATGTAGATCTTGTATATATGTCCAAAAATTGGCAAAAAACCATTAGAAAAAATTGTTATAGAGATAGATAACCAGAACTATTGTGTAATTTGTCCAAAAAGTATAAACACATTAATGTGTTGATACAAAAAAAAACACATATAAGTGTTCTTTTAGTCTAACATATATGCTAACATTATAAAATCATATAGCAAAAAATCTAAACATCTAGTGTATCTAGTGGTGTTAGACCCTATTCAATGAAATGTCTATGATAATACTCGTCAAACCTGTCATTTTGTGACTCCAAAATCATCGAGATCCCATGACCCAGCCTAAGTCCCTCCTTAGAAAGGGAGTTTGTTTGGATGTTGACTTCCCTATAGACATGAGAAATAATGAACATGTTAAATGAGTATTTAAGACAAAATATCTCATAGACGAGTGGAAAAATCCCCAAATTGTAACATATGATTCCTCTAGTGACCCAATTGATAATTAGCATTGAATCTTCTAAAACTTGCAAAGAGTGTACTTATTTTTCAAGAGAAAAAGGAAAACGGAGCTAGAAAGTCATTAATTCAACATAGTTGTTAAAACCTTCACCAAGACCCGTTTGATATAGTTTACATATGGAACTTTTGCTTCTAACCGTGAACACATCTCCTCTGAGTCATTAGGATGCCTATTCACAAATTTTTCGGCCATGATTTTGATTTTACGACTATCAAGCCACGATCTAGATCCCCCCAGTATCCACAATATACCCAAAAAAACATGGCTCTAATACCAATATGATCTGTAAACTATCGTGGATAATCCATTGGGTAGTTTGTCAAAACAAATTTAATAGATTATACGTAAAAATCTAAAATCTACACTACGAGAGTTTATTTATCTTTAGTTTTTTTAATCTATAAATTACTATTTATTGTGTATGCATGTAAATTGTAATTACATACAAAATAGACAGTCATGAAATAATTACCCACAAATCACAATTGACACGTGATATAACTTGGGAAACCCTTTTAGGAGAAAACCCAGCTGAAAGGTGAGGTCGCTTTGTTGTCTGTCTCTAAATAAAAAATGGTTACAAGTATAAAGAAGTAAATCCTATGGCCCATGGACTACTATGGTGTAAAAATACTCTTTTTTCGTTCTCTCCCTATTCCTCTTGGCTACTCTGCTCATCTATGGAATATGATGCACTCAAAAAGAATAGAACCACTTTTCCTCCAAGTGGCTAAGTTATAACACAATCCAATAACCTATTAGTGGTTAGGTTTGACTCCTTCAACTCTTAACTAGACTTGCAATATGGACTCTTTTGTGCCTAGCCCCCTTTCCTCCTAGTAGCGATAGCCGATGTGACATCCTCTCGAATAATGGTGATCAATTTTGATAGGTCAAATTCTAGGAGGCATAAATTTCTCATATGAGCTTGATTGGATGTGATTCATGTGTCATTGGAAATGTATCATTGTGTAGATTAAGGAATCTAGGTCCATAGTGAGGTTGGGATCACAAAAGTGTTCATTTAAGGCACCAAAATAACTCATGAAATTTTTGATCCAAATTTTTCCAAACTCAAACTGCTTGTAAAAATGGTCTTATGCACTAATTCCTCCACTTTTTCCACTCTAAAATCATCATGTTGGATGAAAAATAATATAATGATCCAATCTGAATAAAAAATGGCCCTTGAAGATTCCAATCCCAATTTTCCAAACTATAACATACCACTAAAATAGCCCTGCAAATTGACTCCTTAATCATTTTTCACCCAAAAGGTATCATGATATATGAAAAATAGTATGATGATCCAATATGGATCATGCAGGATATTTTATTAACATTAAATGTCAATGTTTATTGTTTGAAAACAATGAATGAACATAAATTAATAGAATTTTAGCTTATCATGTACACATGGCAATGGATTCTTGTTATTCTTACGATCTCATATACATATAATTTATAGATCAATCAACCATTCTAGAGAGATAAAATATTTCGAATTGATTTTTTTAGAGTGCCAAAAAATAGGATTAAAGTGGATCTAGGGTTAAAATAGGTCTAGATTCGTACTATTTCATTTTCTTAACATCTTAGAGAGAGAGAGAGAGATTAAACTGACATAATCATTGATATTTTTACTTATTTTTTTATTTTTTATTAGTAGTAGTTGTATTTTATTTTATTTATTATTTTTCTAACTTTTGCAACATCACTATGAGGCGAGGTCAATTATTGAAAGTGTTCCAAATACTTTCATTCAAAAATGATAAAAGTTACCCTATTTTTAAAATTTACCACATCCTTTTCATACTTGTATAATATTTATTGGTAGGTTCATAAATCACTGTGTGAAAAATTTAACACTTTGTCTAAACAAACTCTATTTTTAATTAAAATTTTGTGATTACATATAATTTTAAAGATTTAGCCCTAATTATTTAACATTAATCAAACAGTCCATACATACTGGATCATGAAGTGTGTTCTGGCTAAGGCTATGCAAAGTCTTTATCCAAGAAACGAGACTCAAGAACCAAAAATGATGGAATTGCTTTAGGATATTGATAATCAACTCTAGCATATAAAGGTGACTCAGTATCAAGCGATGGACCATATCGGACGAATTGAAGGTCCCATATTGGACGAATTGAAAAGCAGATTCAACAACTGCAACAAGCGGACATGCCAGGTTCCACGACGAAGGATCCAACACCAATCGATTCCTCAGATGGATAGTATTCCAGTTTAATTTCATGTTTTTTTGTGAACAATTTTTTTTTTGGACAGTGCTTTAGTTTTAAGTTGCTACTTTGTAAATGTTTTAAATAGTGAACTAGCTAATGCGGCAAGTAGAAGAATGAAACATTTCCAATTTTGGTTGGCTTTTAATGCATTAAGGCGGCCAACAGACCTGGCTTCCTCTGGGTAGGTTGAGGTCGCCAAATCACTATCTAATGTAACCTGCTTTTTGATGATAAATATAAAATAGCAAGGTACTACCAAATTGACAAAAAAAAAACATTATACAAAAGTATATCTTAAGAAGATTAAATTCCTCATGCATACACTCGCATAGTATTTACCAATCTTGTTTGTATTTACCAAGCTTGCTTCTAGAGTGAACCTCTTGATGTGTTACCTTGCCTTATGCATATTCTTGAATGTGGAATGTACCTCTAATTTCATTGAGAAACTATTTGATTAGGCATATATTTATATGTTATATATATCTATGTATGGAATGCATTGACAAATTATTTGAATGGTTCCAAGTCTAATTTATTTTAGAAATTTGTGGTAAGTGATTTCAATGGACTAATGCTTTAGATTTTTTCCTAAATATATAGCTCAAATAAGTGGTTATTTTATTTATAGAAATTACATACATGATGTATTTTAACATGGTCTAGAGTTTGTTGAATCGTGAGTCTAGTCCTTGTTGAGATGTCAAAGAAATACACGAAAATATTTTCTTGAAGCTCATCACTAATCAATTAATCAATGTAACATGTAAATGAGTGGTTCAATATAAATATTTGAAATGGTGAACTTTGTCTTAATGCCATATTCTTTTTTAAGCATATGTTCTTTGTATGTTTTACATAATTTTATGATAACAAGTTGGTAAGTGGAGATATTGTATTAAATGAATTGTATTAGTTAATATCGTGTAAGTTAAAAAAGGCATGTCTCCATATGTAATTTTGCCAGATTTAGCTTAAGAGTGGGATTTGTATGTCATTCTTACATTTATTGCACCAATAGGCACTCTACAATCTAGTGTAGGGGAGATATGTAGACATAATATAAATAAGTATGTATGTCAACATTTTTTAGATGTCGGGAAAAATATATATCGAAATAATAATAATAATCATAAATAATAAGTGTGGGCTTCATATGTTTTTTAATTAATATTCAAATTAAAACACATAAATGTAAAATGTATATTAAGTTGTAAAATGTAATGTAATTTAAAATGTAAAATGTAAGGCACAAAGGTACCAATTTGATCAGAAGAAATTGGTCTTTCTATACTGTAAATTTCACATATTATTGTCTCTTTAATAAGTTATTGCCTTACATATCATTATTGGTATAAAAATAAATAATAGTAATTGCTGTTATTCCAAAATATTATAATGACCCAATAATATATAACCAAAATCCAACCTAGATCCATTTTATAATAACCCATATTATTATCCACATAATAATCACCCGACCTAGTTCCATATTATAATAATATGGATTATATGGTTTATTACATATAAAAACACATATTATAATAATATGGATTATAATAACATAGAACTTACATATATTAATATTCGTTACACAGAGTGGCAATTCTTGATCATGTGGAGAGAGATATAGAGAGAGAGAGAGAGAGATTGACAAGGGAGAGATGGAGAGTGAGCGAGGGAGAGAGGAGAAGAGAGGAGAGAGAGAGATGGGGGGAGAGAGAAGGAGAGAGGGAGGGAGATAGTGACAGAGTTAGAGGGAAGAGAGAAAGAGAGAGAGAGGGATAAAGGGAGGTGGGAGAGAAAGGGAGAGAGAGGAAGGAAGAGAGTCAGGGAGGGAGAGAGAGATGGAGTTGGAAGGGAAGAGAGAGGGATGGAAGAATAAAGACATAGAGAGAGAGAGAGAGAGAGAGAGAGAGAGAGAGAGAGAGAGAGTGTATGTTTGGGGGGTTAGATAGAGAGACAAAGGAGAGACAAAGGGAGATGGAGATATAGATGGAGGGGGGAGAGAGGGAATAAGGGATAGCTATAGAGAGGGAGGGAGAGGTAGATATGGAGAGAGAACAAGTGTGAAGTTTTCGGGGGTGATATGGAGAGAAAAAGAAGAAGATATGGAGGGAGATATAGATATATATGGCAGAGAGAGAAAGAGAGAGAGAGAGAATGGGAGAGAGAGAAGGAAAGAGAGAGATAGACACAAATATGGAAGAGGGAGAGAGAGGGAAGAGGAAGAAGAGACACATAGAGAAAAATACATATATCATATAGTATTATAGAATATTAAGCATTATTAAACATAGAGGAAGAGGAATTAATACTTTTCCAAATGGTAAAAGAAGTTGGATTTAGAACACCATGAATATTTTGGTTTTTTATTGAAACAAATGCATTGGTTTAAGCATAGGTTTTGCTTCATAATCCTATTTTATTTATTGCACTAGATGCATTGATTTCAGTGTAGTTGTTGATTTTTAATCTTATTTGATTGCTTGCACACTCGATGCATTTATTCCAGTGTAGATGTAGATTTATTATCCTATTTGATTGCTTACACTATGTAATATTCCCAAATGGGGAATGCAATAATAGAATGCAGATTTGCAGGAAAATAACGTATATCATCAAAGAAAAAGCAGGAGGCCAATATGGAGACCTTTCAAATGTATTTACAACAACAAAATAGATGTACAAGATGGCCCATCAGATGCATAACATGAGATACAAGCCTCCAATAAAAGAAAATCCTCAAAAAGAGGTGTTGCAACCATGTATTAAGACTGGAAAAGGCTTTACAACGTTATTTTATTAGGCTGCAATAGCTGTTTATTACACTTCATATCTAGAGAAAATAAGTTCATGAAAATTCAGATCTACAACATATCCATATACTATATAGGCTCTTCTTCAAAATCCCTTTGGGGTTTTCATCATTACACTATGTACAAGGAGTAGATCTAAGATCTAAATCTGCAGATCTGCAGAAATATTCAGATATTCAGAAATATTCAAATCTGATCTGATATGAACAAGAGAATTATCCTCTCTAATGGATCTCCAAAGTGAAGGGCAGATCCCCAACACTTGAAAACCAATCCTCCAAATGATGTGCCAAAAGACCCTGTAACAACACCTACAGGAATAACGCAGATCTGGAAGTAAGACTACGTTGTAGGGTTTAGAATGTGGTTGGCCACATGCTGAGATCTGAAAATGATGCTCCAATCATCCAATAATTTCTTCCCAATGGAAAAGAAGCCTCCTCCACTGAAATGGCCTAGATCTGAAGAGATCTAGCCTCCACTTGCTGCAGCTTGCAAAGACAACCAAACCCTCAACAGGATCTACATTGTAGTTGAAAGAATAAGCTTGGCCTCCAGCTAGATAGTGGACAATGTAGTACAAACTCTCCCAAGAGCTACTCAATGGGAAGAGGTGGGATTCCCGACTACGAACACCCAATGGTAAACAACATTATTCTCAGCTAAACAACAAGAGAATGATATATGTCTAAATAGAAAATATATTCAAAAATATAATCTCATCAACAACCTTCTCATGTTACCATCCTCTTCCTTTTATAAGTTAAGAGCTTGCAAACCCTAAACCACCTCCAATGAAATCACTCCTTTCACACAAAGCATGTCCATCAAAAACTGCGATGTGCCTCATTAAAGGCCACTCCTCCATGACAACGTTGTAGATTTGGTCAAGGTTGACCCAGTCAAAATGTCCAACCCATTTTCACACCTAAGGGTGCTTGATTTAGCAGCCAAGATTCAGCCTTTTACATTTGGCATTGATTTATTTATTGTTTAGGAGTATTATGGACCTCCTTTACACTTTTATTCTTTAAAAAAAGAAATAAAACAAAAATGAATATTCCAATTAGCTTAGGACTAATTGGGAATATTACAGTCCTCCCCTCCCAAATGTTGCTTGTCCACAAGAAACTGATAAGGTGAGTGCTGCAACTCTTCTCCTCCTCCACTGGTGACATCAACACGTGATAAGCTTCCTCCATAAGCTAAGTGTTCACCAATCCAGCCCTCCATGAATTGCTCCTCCAAAGTTCTCATGAGATGTAAATAATCCATCCCATAAAGAGACAATAGCTCAAATGAAACAAACATGGTTTGCCCAATGTCCTCCATGAAACATGTAGCATAAGATACATGGAGAATATCCATCCCATAGGGCACATAGATACCTCCCATCCTCCCTCCATAAATTCCCATAAAAGGTATAAGTACATCATCAATGTATGGGATCAAAATCATATACATACAAACAAAAATTTGTGCATATGGAGGTGGGTCATAGTCCCACATGTGGAACTAGCGCAGTGCATCTCCTGCTTGCGTCAGATCAAGATGTGGTAAATGGTTTTCCCACCACTTACTTGTTGCCCATCTCATATCACTATGGCTGAAAGGTTGAGATATATTTGGTGCCTTAGGAATGCACCCATCATGAAACAAGATCACCCTTTGTCCACCAAGGGAGTGGCCATGCTCAGAAATTTTTGTGGCCCAAAGTTGGCCATGAAGTTTATAAGGTACAACAATCCTCCTTGGAGTCATGGCCTGCATATACATGGTAAAAAAATACATACAACCAAAAAATAAAACATGATTTACATGAGTATGTCCTTCACCAACAATCCTCCTTGTACAAATGGAGTGGTGCATAGATCTTTCTCCTCTCTCAAAATAAGGAAGAGATGACTGAAATAACTCTTTGATAGAGTCATATTGCTGCCCCAACCCCACATGGTTCATGCATTCTTGAAAATTTTGATGTTGTTCTCCTTCAAAGCCTTCCCAATCAAAGCTCCTCATGATGATTTTGTAGATCTTCATGGAATATATGTGGCTGAAACAAAACTCTTCATAGGATCTTTGTAGCAAATTCTCCTTGAGATTGGAGGCTCTAGACAAGAAGATCCTACCATGATGATAGATGAATCCCTCTTGGACTAAATATCCCTCATCATGCAGTTGGTCATCAAGTATCATGCAAGTGTGAAGATCCTTGGAATAATCCACCAACAGTTAGGATTTCCAATATGGATCTAAAATCCCCAACAATGATAGCACTGATGATGTATCAACTGAAATGTCTATCATGTGGCTGCTCTCCTCCTTGACATCTCCCATGCCAAAGGTATATGTTGGAAGTTCATTCCTTCCCTTCTTCACCCCCCACAATGCATAATAAAAAATGAGAGTGGGTAATGATGATGTTGGGAGAAGATCTCCCTCCTCCTTGAGCATACCCAAGACTCCCAATGTTGTATCATTGTCTTCAAATGCTCCCATCCCTCTTGGATCTAATTTTGGAGCACCATGTTGTGAGACATCTGCCACAAAATCTGAATCAGGTGGCCTTCCAGGTGGTTTTCCACTAGATAAAAGTGCCCCATGCAACAATCTCATGAGCATGATATATGGGACTGTAAGGTCCTTGCTTCCATTGCGCAAATCCATCTCTATTCTTTGTGTGGATGTGGTATGTGAGGGATATGTATGCATGCCTTTGATCATTTGAGTTTCACCACTCTTCTCTTCCACCCATTCCATTTTCAAATCCTCCCAATCAGTGGTGACTTTTTCCAATGTAATCAACCATTGAACACGCAAAATCACATTGGTGTTAGGTATATCAACCACAGAGAAGTGATCAATCAATGTATAATTCCCCATGGTGTCTGAAAGTGATGGTACATAATGCATGCATTTCATTGTTCTATCTCCTGAAACCAAAATAGAGAATCCCTCAAAAGCATTAGTGGGTATTGCTCTCCTTTGCACTAGTTGGGCATCAATGAAATTATGGGTAGCCCCACTATCAATCAAAACAAAAACCCTCTGATTCAAGATGGAACCTTGAACTCTTAAGGTCAAGTACTTAGGTACTCCTCTCAAAGATGCAAGGGCCCCTCCAATAGGATCAAATGCTCCATTCCCATCTCCTGAGGTGTTGGCTCTCCTCCTACAATGTCAGCGCTGTGACCTCTTCTTGGTTCATCTTCTTCTTCCTCCTCATCGTCTGAGAATACCTCTATGTAATGTGCTTTTCCAGCAACACATCTATGTCCAGGTGCCCATGATTCTTGGCAAGTGAAGTAGAGCTTCCTTCTTCTTAGATCTCTTCGGACTTCATGATCAAGAGGTTTCTTGTATGAGTTCTCCTTTGAAGGAGCAACTTTTTCTTTCTTTCCCTTTGAAGGAAAAGAGGGCTTATGCTGAAAATTTGTCTTTGCTTTTGGAAAGGCATCTTGAAGGTCTCTAGCCCTTTCAATAGCATCATGTAGAGTAGTGGGCTTGGTGTATTTAACCAACCCATGAAGAGGTTCATCTAAACCATCACTGAACATGTACACCCTTCTTGTTGCAGACAAATCAGGAACCATAACATATAATCTTAAAAATTTAGAAATGTAAGTTTCTGTATTACCTGATTGTTTCAGCTTTGCAAGGCTTATGAATGGTGCCTCTGGATCTCTTCTATCAAATCTTTCCACCAGCCTTCTAGTGAACTCTGAATAAGAAGTGACATTGGGATGACCTAATGTAGACAAGCCATGGAACCACCAGTCATGTGCTTCACCTTGAAGGTGCAGCGCCGCAATCTTGATAGCCTCCATCTCTGGTACCTTGATCAACTGAAAGTAGATGTCAAGTTTTTCTACCCAATATTTGGCAGAACACTTGGATGACCCATCAAAATTGGGTAAAAATAATTTTCCCACAGTGTGGTGTCGATCATGATTTTGAATGAATCCACCACCTCTATGATGATGCCTTGGTCCTCTATTGTCCTTTATGTGACAAAACTCCTCAAAACTCAAGTTATCTTTGAATCTCTAATTTTGAGACTCATATTCTTCAGAATAGTCTTCAAGGTATTCATGCTCTTGAAACCCTTAATTTCTCACAGCCAAAAATGTAGGCGTGTTAGAGCGTTGGGAAACTTATGGCTGATGCACTGGTTGATCATTCCAGTGATGAGATATGCCAGAGCCTTCTCCAAGATGGAATCCTTTAGGGGATTCTTTGATTCTTTCCATTCTCATCTCTTTTATCTCTCTAGCAAGATCTTGCATGGCTTTTATAAGAAGGATCTTAGGAAAATCCTTTTCTTCATCTTCACCTCCAGATAAAGGGGCTTTTCCCTTGTCTTCATTGTTAATGGTGTAATCAAATTTCTTCTGTCTTCTCTTTAGATACCTCTTCTCTCTGTCAGTAAGAGGCTCCTCTTCTTCATAGGAAATATTGGCTTCTTGGAAAGCACAGGCTATGCCAAGATGATGCTATGATACCATTGTAATATTTCCGAATGGGGAATGCAAAAATAGAATGCAGATTTGCAGGAAAATAACGCAGATCTTTAAAGAAAAAGCAGGAGGCCAATATGGAGACCTTTCAAATGTATTTACAGCAGCAAAATAGATGTACAAGATGGCCCATCAAATGAATAACATGAAACACAAGTATCCAATAGAAGAAAATCCTTAAAAAGAGGTGTTGCAACCATGTATTAAGACTGGAAAAGGCTTTACAACGTTATTTATTAGGCTGCAACAATTTTTTATTACACTTCAGATCTAGAGAAAATAAGTGCATGAAATTCAGATCTGCAACAGATCCATACACTATATAGGCTCTTCTTCAAAATCCCCTTGGGGTTTTTAGCATTACACCATCTACAAGGAGTAGATCTAAGATCTAAATCTGCAGATCTGCAGAAATATTCAGATATTTAGAATTATTCAGATTTGATCTGATATGAACAAGAGAATGATCCTCTCCAATGGATCTCTAAAGTGAAGGGCAGATCCCCAACACTTGAAAACCAATCCTCCAAATGATATGCCAAAAGACCCTGCAACATCACCTACAGGAATAACACAGATCTGGAAGTAATACTGCACTGTAGGGTTTAGAATGTGGTTGGCCACATGCCAAAATCTAAAAATGATGCTCCAATCATCCAATAATCTCTTCCCAATGGAATAGAAGTCTCCTCCACTGAAAAGGAGCACTGAAATGGCCTAGATCTGAAGAGATCTAGCCTCCACTTGCTGCGGCTTGCAAAGACAACCAAACCCTCAACAGGATTTGCGTTGTAGTTGAAAAAAGAAGCTTGGCCTTCAGCCAGATAGTGGACAATGTAGTACAAAATCTCCCAAGAGCTACTCAATGGGAAGAGGTGGGATTCCCGACCAAGAACACCCAATGGTAAGCAACATTATTCTCACCTAAACAACAAGAGAATGATATATGTATAAATAGAAAATATATTCAGAAATATAATCTCATCAACAACCTTCTCATGCTGCCATCCTCTTCCTTTTATAAGTTAAGAGCTTGCAAACCCTAAACCACCTTCAATGGAATTACTCCTTTCACACAAAGCATCTCCATCTAAAACTGCGTTGTGCCTCATTGATGGCCACTCCTCCATGACAACGTTGTAGATTTGGTCAAGGTTGACCCAGTCAAAATTTCCAACCCCCTTTTCACACCTAAGGGTGCTTGATTTAGCAACCAAGATTCAGCCTTTTTACATTTGGCATTGATTTATTTATTATTTAGGAGTATTATGGACCTCCTTTACACTTTTATTCTTTAAAAAAAGAAATGAAACGAAAATGAATATTCCAATTAGCTTAGGACTAATTGGGAATATTACACACTAGATGCATTGATTTCAATGTAGATGAAGATGTATAATCCTATTTGATTGCTTGCAATAGATGCATTGATTTCAGTGTAGATGTTGATTTTTTATTTATGTAATCTGGGGATGTACGTATACATATTAATTTAAAATTAATTAGATTAATAATATGCATTGATTTTTTACAGTAATTCAACCCTAAATAAAATACTTGGATTTTCATCTTAAATAAAATGCTCGATTACTTCAAATGTTTGCTTCTTGAAATTGTAAACTACTTGTAATTAACTACATTTTTATTATTCCCATTCTCCATCATTCAACATTGTTTGTAACTTTTTATTCAAACGAGGTAATAGAAAAAAAATATACCATTGATTTCTTTTGCAGTTTAACACTCCATAATTCACCATGATTGACTTTGGAGAAAACTACTATTAATATTAGAGAGCAATAGAAACAATGTATGACAAAAATAACAGGTGTGACAATAAGAACAACAAAAGAAACTAGTTTGAGATTGATCACAATGAAGACTATTTGTAATTTGACTACATTCATATTATTCACATTTTTTATCATTCAACATTTTTACATTGTCACTTTTCATTCAAAATTTTTATTTCATCATTTTTCATCATGCAAGTTATTAACATTGACTATCATCTCAACAAATTGAGTTAATTGAGCAAATTTAAAATTAAAATGACCATATTAATCTTAGGCATATTTAGTATAATTAAATGATCAGAATAATGAGGTCTTTGCCAAATTTTCCATGGCCGCACACGACTGAAAGAAACCTAGAACCATCTTAACCCTGGATCTATCAAGCACAAAGAGGAATCAAATATCTCGAGGTGCAAACTTCTTTTTTGAACGCAAAACTTGAGAAAAGGTTAGCACCTCGAGAGATTTGATCCCTCTGAGCACTTCATAGAATCATTGTTAAGATGGACTTAGGATGGTCTTTAGTAACATTGGCGGCAACGTTGTTGAGAACAGAGTGAGTTCAATGAAAAATTAATGTGAAAGAAAATTTACAACTCTAGTTGTAACTCAAGCTTAGGCATTGTTTTGATATGTTATATGTGTTTTGGTTTGTTTGAAATATGTAAAACTTTGCATAGGTTATAAAAAAAGGACATTTTATGATGGAACATTACTAAATTACAAAAAAGAAGCTTGAAATAATTAGTATGTTTTTTTTTTTTTTGAAACAATAGCTATGATCAAATTCACAAAATACACTTTATTTTAAAGTGGTCATTTAACGAAATTCCCTTTTCACCATCAAAGATAATTGCTAGATTTATTTATGATCTCATATATTTTTATTTTAATTGAAGGTATATCATCAAAATGATTAGGGATACATACAAGTACTCCCAACTATGTGGGAAATTGATAAAGTCCATAAGGGGTTCTTCCCCTTTTTCTATTGTTGGAGGATACATGTACACCAATCACCCAATATCAAGCTCTTTCCCAACTAATCAAAACACCAACAACCCCCCCAAATCCAATCCCTATTCCCATCCATAATGTTGTCAATGACAATTTTGCATCTAGATGAATCCACCATCCCATTTTAATGTTACTAATATTACTGTTATTGCCATCTTCCACTGGGATTTCATTTTGGTTGCATGGTTGCAAAGGGTATCCACATAAACACTTATTCTTTTGAAATGAAGTCTCATCCATGTAGTAAATTGTGTTCCTCTTGGAATTGGTCCACAAAGATTATTTGACGAAATGTTAAGAATTGCCACCATGGATAATTTGGAGAGCTGTGACGGAATATCTCCATTGAAGTTATTTTTAGACATATCCAATTGCTCCAAAGTAGATATCTCACTAAGAGATGTAGGTATTCTCCCTTCTAATTGGTTCCCTGATAAATTCAATAAGCGAAGGTTGCTCAAATTCCCGATGGTTGCAAGTACATCCCTTGTAAGTTTATTGGTGGACAAATCAAGTATGGTGTTTGTACTCAACAAATATGGAAGAGTATACTCATGTCCTTTCATGTCAATCATTAGAAGTACATATAATGTATGAACACTTAGCTGTGAAGATCTATTGATTGCAAATCCTTGCAATTTATCAAGATTTGGTGGTATTCTTCCACTAAATTTATTATTAGATAAATCTAACATGTGCAACTTCGTGAGGTTAGTGATCCACAGAGGAATTTCACCATGTAGATCATTATAACTAACACTAAGCACTCTTAAGTCATAAAAATCTCCAAGGTACCTAGGAAGTTGACCTATCAATCCATTTTTCCTTAAATCCAACACTTGAAGATGAGTAAAATTGGCCAAAGAAGTAGGAAAATCCCCAGAGAAGTTATTAGAATGAGCAGAGAAAACATTTATAAAAAGTGCATACGAAATATCAAGACCTCCACTAAAATTATTGTTTGATAAGTCAACCATAGTGTTTTCTATGAGAACAAGTTTCAAAAGATACTCATCTTCACTACCATTTGCATATTGATATAATGTATCATGATTGGCTAGTGAAGGTTCATTCATTGCAAATTGTGGGAGTCTCCCAAGAGGAGATGGTAATATGCCACTGAAATGGTTGTTAGATAAATCCAACACATCCAACTTTCTGAGAGTTGTTAACCCTTGAGGAATATCACAGTGGAGATTATTATAACTGACACTTAACATTCTTAACTCTTGAAAGTTTTCCAAATACTCTGGAAGCCCACCTGTCAAAATATTTTCATGTAAATCCAACTTCTTGAGCCTAATACATTTGATCAAAGATGTTGAAAAAGTACCAGTGAAGCGATTAGAGGATGCATCAAAAACTTTTAGAGAAAGTGGAAATTCTAGATGACTTAGATCTCCACTAAGTGAATTTGAGGGTAAGACTAGCCATTGCATTTCAGTGCAATTACAAATACCATGAGGAATTGGTCTTTCCAATATAGTGTCATATATAGTTAATTCTTCGTGAAACCAAATTGCTAATACTTTGAGGAATACTCCCAGAAATTTTACTACCTCCTATTTTTAATTGAGTGAAAGACTTCAACTCACCTATGCTATATTGGTTTATTTTGCGAGGTCAAAAATAAAATTATTGATCGGCCGGAAATGAAACACTAGAATTAGGAGTCGTAGTTTAAATGGACTCAAATGTTATAGCATATGTTTCCTTTTTTTAAAGAGTGTTTCTTTTTTTGAGAATCAGAATGTTCATTAGAATTAAGAATCATAGTTTAAATAGAATTAAAAGTTATAACATTTATTTCTAGTTTCAAAGTTATTATTATTTTTTTTTAAATTATATATAATATATATTCATCATTTTGAAAAGATTTATATATATATTTTTTAATTTATTGATGAAATGATTTTTTTTAAAATGAATTTAGTTAATTTATTATTTATAGGTAGTCTAAAAAAATTTACAGAATAATTCAGAAATTCTGGTAAGATTATGAAAAATTTTGGAAGAAATTTTTGAAATTTTTTGATTTTGGGTGTCCCGTTGTTTTTGATGGTGCTGAATCCATTTCCACCATCAAAAAACACGATTCAAACACTCCAACTACTTGATTTTTTGATTGTTTTTTTACTGGATTCTAGCAAAAACCTGCTCTTATGGCTTTTTTGTTGCGTCCCTAGACAACTCCATACAACATTTATGCAAAATTGTGATTTTTTGTTTTTAAGATGCATTTTTGCAAAATTGTGATTTTTTATTTTTAAAATGCATTTTTGAATGCATAAATAGATTCAATACACCCAAAAACTCTTGGACCCTAAGATTTTACAAATTAAACAACTTAAACTCAAATTTTATAATCATCTACTCAATTATATGATTGAAGATTATTACAATTTTTAAATATATATGAAATAAAAAAATATTATTTTTTAATATAATAAAATTTACTATAGTAAAATATATATTTAGCATGAAAATAATTAAACAATTATTTATTAATGTAAAATGATTTATCATATAATTAAAAAAAAATTATGCTCGGAATCCTTTGAATTTTGGTAAATTAACCTATTAAAAAACAGACTCTAAGTTTATTATTTAACCCATTTCATTCTCATCGCACTTTTGGGGTATTTCCAAATAAGCCATACAAACTCATCCTAGCATTTATGTTTGTGTTTGGTATAGTTTTAGTATAAGCCATAATTTTAGTATAATTTTGGTATAAGCCATACAAACTTAATGAGTGAATAATTTTTTTAGTTTAGTTGATTAGAATTAGGACTCATAGTTTAAATGGACTCTAATGTTATAACATATATTTTCTTTTTGAAAATTAGAGTATTTCAGTTATTTTTTTAAAAAGGGTATTTTTTTTTTTTAAAATTAGAATGTTTATTAGAATTAAGAGACAGTTCAAATAGAATTAAAAGTTATAACATTTATTTATTGTTTATCGTTTCAAAGTTATCGCATTTTTTTTTAATTATATATAATATATATTTCTAGTTTTGAAAATTATATTTATATAAGTTTAGTTTAATTTATTCATGAAATGGTTTTTTCATTTAAATCTAATTTATTGATGAAATGGTTTTTTCATTTAAATCTAATTTATTAATGAAATGGTTTTTTCATCTAAATATAATTATACAATCACAAAAAAATTATAATTGAATAATTAATTAGTATGAAAATAATTAAATTATTATTTATTATTGTAAAATGATTTGTTATTTAATTAAAAAAATTATGCTTGGAATCCTTTGACTTTTGATAAATTATCTTATTAAAAAAATAAAATCTTAATTAAAATAATAATTAGAAGTTTATTACTTAATCCATTAGAATGACATTGCATGTTATGATAGTCCCAAACAAGCCATACAAACTCATTCTAACATTTTGTAATATATAAAGAGATTTTTTCTACTTTCCAATATGAGTGGAGAATATGAATCATAAATATAATATTTCAATGTGAACTATGTATATACTATATAAAATTAGTGAAAATAGAAAAAATATTATAGTTAAAACATTTTATTAGTGTTTTTATCAAAACCAAAATAGATCCATCTAACTCAGTGAGAGGAATCAAATCTCTTTAAGTGCAATTTGCACTCAAAAAGAGGTTTGCATCATGAGAGGTTTGATCTCTCTTTACCCTTGGTGGATCCAAATTTAAGATGGGTCTATGTTGGTAACTTCACATTAATTACTTTATATGCATGTTAATATATGGTTATTACAAAACTATTCTATTTTGTTGTTAAAGCTTTAATGATGTTGTTGAAGTATTATTGATGTTTTCCCCCAACAAATGATATCAAAAAATGAAATGAAACCATAATACTTATTGTATGTTAAAAATGTGTTATTAGGCCTTGTGTAGTGGTATAATACCTTTTGTGTATCACATGAGTGATAACATCATAGGTTAATGCATGTTTTCCTAGTTTATGCTTATAAACCATGGTGTTGAACAAACATGATTATACAATGCTCAAAGTTTCAACATGGGTTGATATAGATTTCCTTAGCCAAATATTGGACATATGGAGGTTCTCCATAATGTTCCACAAATCCGTGAATGGAAAATTACCCTTACACTACAAGGAAAAGACTCTCCAGCGGATGTTTTTGAGGAAACACTTATAAAAATAGCCCAGATATCTATTTGTAGCAGAGGTTTCTAGAGGAGGTTGACGGGTGGAGGTTTTTGCGGATGTTTTTTGTCTAGTGTGTTTCTCATCCTACACCACACCAGTGCGTTCCACTAGAAAATCACAGGTGCATACTACAAATTGGCACACCGGCACACCGTGCTCTCCATACAAACCCACCTAGTGCGTCTAATTATTGTAGCGCACCGGTGCTCTACAAAAATTCAACCCTGGTGCATCTTAAAAACCCGCGCCAAAAATGAAACAGCTTGGTGCGGTTGGAAGAAACCGCCCGGTGCGCCTCAAAAACCCGTGCACCAGAACAGGGTTAAAAAAACAATTACAACAAAAAATCCGCATTTTTCACTTCTTCAGTGCTCCAAAGCTCTCAAGCACTGGTGTGCATTTAACTTGTGTGAGGCACCCTGCCATCGGTGCTCCCATTGCACGCATTGCTGTCATCCATTGCCCACCATCTTGATTTCAAATTTTGGAAAACGGTGGGAAAATTTAGTTTTGCAAATTCTACAGCAAATATGCCTCCTCGACGCCCAAATGTACAGGTATTTTACTTGTTTCTCCATTTTTAAACTTTTTAGCGGATTAGTTTTGTTAAAAACTTAAAATTCACCAATTAAAAAAAAAAAATCTTGTGCGGTGCGCTTGAGCCGTTTGGCTCACACCGGTTCATGGTGCTGCCTGAAGATTTACAGGCCGCACTGTGACCAGTGCTAATGGTAAGCACACCGATTTTAGTGCGGTACCGAAAAGATGCACAATGTTTTAAAAAATACAAAAATTACGGTGTGGTCGGTTAATCGGCCGCACCATTGACTATGTTCAAGTTCAGGAGGGCGGTGTGTTGACCAAAATATGCGCCCCGGGGCGGATATCTTGGTCAGCGCACCACCCTCCCGGACTTGGACATAGTCAACGGTGCGGTCATTTAAACGACCACACCACAATTTTTGTAAATGACCACACCGTTGACCATGTATTGATGTCAGGAGGGTGGTGCATTGACTAAACTATACGCCTCGGGGTGCATAGTTTGGTTAGCGCACCACCCTCCTGATACTAGTACATAGTCAATAGTGCGGTCGGTTATACCATGCACCGTTGACCGTGTAATGATGGAATGAGGGCAGTGCGCTAACGAAACTATTCGCTCCGGGGCGAGTAGTTTGGTCAACACACTGCCCTCCCGAATTTGTACATAATCAAGGGTGGGATCGGTTAAACGACCACACCTTTTACCATTAACTGATGTTTGGCGGTGCGTTGACGGAATTATCCACCCCGGGATGAATAGTTTATTCAACGCACCATTTGAGAAAGTATAGTTCATGATGTGCAGTGCGTTGAAAATTTCAAGGTGCACTATGGCCAATGCGCGATAAAAATAGACGCACCGGTATGGGTGCATGATTGTTTTTTTTGGCGTACCTACTATTTTTTTTCTTTTCATATAGATATATATATATGTCTCATTTAATAAAAAAGTGTATTTAATATGTGAATCATTTAGTGACGTCAAAGGAGAGAAGAGAGGGAACATCAGGAACATATGGCAGACCAGTATAACGTGGTTCGCCTGTAGGAGGCACGAGAGAGGGAGAGAGATATGTACCCTCACCCTATTACGACAGCCACCCAAGCGCTCTTGAGAGATGTAGGCCTCCTCAAGTTCTATGAGGAGGCTACATCCCTAAAGGGCCATGGTGGGTTATTGCGACAACTTATCTTCAGGTGGAATGCCCACTGGCATGCTATTTGGGTTGGTCCTAACCAGTGGTACACACCCACTGAGGAGGACATCTATTTTATTACTGGCAGGGAGTCAGTTGGTGTACTCCCAGTGATACATTAGCATCAATATACTGTCTCCTGAAGATTTTCAGGTCTTTGGTAGTCAATTATGTATTGCTTCATTTAGTGGAGAGGATGTGAGGTGCCTCTCACTACTAATTTTTACCATTACTGTAATATCCCAAAATGGAAATAGCAGCAATACAAGACATAATAATGTAAAACACAAAAAATATGAACATATCATAAGAGGGATAAATATGCAACCATCGTTTTATTCACATATCAACAACAATATACAAAAATATCTTGAGGGTCAAACCACTCAAGCAATAAGAACAAGTCTCCCATGATCATATCAATAAGCACATGAGTTGTTTCTACTGTATAAAATGCCGGAAAGCAGTAAGAGTGTTGTCTATATCAGTGATGCTGTTGCTGTAAACATACATAGATGTAATATGGTTGATAGATACAAAATAAATGCCCAGCAAGGAAGATATGGGCTCTAATACATGATTTCTAGCCAACCTAGAAAAGATTGCTAGAAATATCAACACAAATATATAATGTGACAATAACCCTAGGGTTGATATTTCACTGCAAACTGGAACTGAATAGAATGAGGCTATGACAGATCTGAAATGATAATGTCCTCCTCCAATGGTATTTCTCAATAGAAGACTGATCCCTCTATTCAGAAATAAACCCTCCTAATGAGCTCAATAAACCCTCTCAACAACTGCCCCTAAAAATAACGCAAATCTAGACTAAAACTACGCTGTGAGGGATGGTAGATGGTTGGCCTGATGCCAAATATATATATATATATATATATATATATATATATGCCCAGGAGCCCTCCTTTCTGATCCTCCAATGGATAGGCTACCTCTCCACTGAAAAACAAGCCCAGAATTGCCACTATGTGATCCTCCTTTGCTGCACTCTGCAACACAACTAGATCTAAAAAGAAACTGCGCTGTAGCTGAAGGAGGTAGCTTGGCCAGAATGCCGGAATGAGGAAATGCAACCCAATGAACCTCTCCTTCCTTGAGGATGAGGTAGAGATTCTCGATCAGGAACACCCTTGTGCTAAACAACACAACAAACCCCGCTAAACGGTTAAAGGATGCAAAGTCTAAAGAGACCAATATCAAATAATAATCTCAAACATGAATAACAATGGATGCCATCCCATCCATATATAGTGTGTGAGTCTTCTCACATTGGGTTCCATCCATAAATTCCACTAAGCTCATGCAGGTTGTCCTCCACTAAAACTGCGTTGTCTCATCATAAATGCCACTCCTCCATGACAACATTGTTGATTTGGTCAAAGTTGACATGTTCAACATGTATCCCCTCCAATTCACACCTAAAGGTGTTTAATCCAACTGCTTATTCTTCCACCTTTCACATTAGGAGTGTTATTATTCCTTCTAAGGAGATTTATGGGCCTCCCTACCCACTTATTCACCTACCTAGTGGTAGATCAAACTATAATATTCCATTTAGCTGAAGGATAAATTTTTGGAATATTACAGTCCTCGCCTCAAAATTTTTTCTTGTCCTCGAGAAACTACAAGGATATGGAAAAATTCTCCCTTGTTCCTCTTGTAGCTTCCTCACCAAATAGTCCCCACCACTGCTAAAATTAATTTGCAATAAATATATCCCGCAATGGTTCATTCCAAGTATGCAAAACCAAATGGCTCACATCATGAGAAAGTGGAAGGTGTAAGTGGAAACCTTCTTGTTTTCCAATGGCCTCCTCAAGGTAAGTGAGAATATGAAATTTGGGGATCTCCATGACAATAAGAGACTCCCATACCCATGCTATCATCCAAATGAAATGAGCCATCCTAGGTAGCTCATCAAAGAAATCCTCAACCCTCGGTTCATGCAATGTATTGGGGCTGCATGGAGAGATTAGATTTTTCCACCCATGTTGTTTCTCTCTCCATTTATGATATGTATGGGCCTACTGCTGATCTTGGGCTGAAATATTATGGTCTCCAAGAATGTCCCAAGTTACCCCACCAATCAAAACATCCATGAAGTGTCTCTCCCAAGAACTCAAGCTCTCCAAATGGCTCCTCCCACATGAAAACAAGAGATGTAGTGTGGCAATCATGGCTTGCCCATTGTTTCTCCTGAAACATGCAACATATGAAGTATGGAGAATCATACTCCCAATGGGCACCTCCAACTCTTGTGCCATCCTCCCAACAAAGTCTCCCATAAGAATAAGAACATCATCAATATATGGAAGAAAAAACAAATAAAAACAAGTTGCCATATGAAAACCGGGAGGTGGATCATAGTTCCACATGTGGAACCAACGCAGTACATCCCCTGAATGCCTCAAAACAAAGTATAACAAGTGTCTTTTCAACCACTTGTTTTCTGCCACAATCATCCTACAAGATGGGGTCATAAAAGTAAAATTTGGTGCCAATAATGCACACCAAGAATCATGTGGCATCTCCGACAAACCACCAATAGAATGCCCAACATCAATGCTGCAAATGGCCTCAAGTACATCACAATACAATATACGAGAAGGAATGATCCTCCTTGGTACAATACACTGCTCACAAAAAGTAAAGGAGTACAAATCATAATACACAAATGTACCTTCTCTACTATGTACTTTGGTCATTGAGCTGAAATGGCTCAACTGAAAGTTTTCCCTCACCCTCCATGAGTAGGTAAGTGGTTGTGTCAACCCCTCCATCATCACTCGGGCTATGCATCACTCCATATGCTGATATACATCCCACTGGATGCCCTCCCAAGTGAATCCTCCATCAAGGAATGATATGCGTCAAAGTGCATGGAAAGAAAGTCCACATGTGTTGCATGTAACAACTTCTCCTTGATCTCAGAAGCTCTAGTCAACAAGACTCTGCCATAATAATAGATGACCCCATCATCCACCATGTATCTATCATCTCCCTCCGGGTCATCAAGAATCATGCAAGCACTAAGATCCTTGGAGTACTCTTCCAAAAGTTGAGACCTCCAATATGGATCAATCCTCCTAAGAGACAACGCTGAAGATCTGAAATGTGAAGCTCCCCACATGTTGTTGTCTTTTCCTTTGACATCCCTCATGCCAAATTCATCCTCCAAAGTGCTGCCATGCCCCTCATGCAGCTGCTCATGCTCAAGTAGAAGTGGTGACCTTTGGAAGTTAGCCTCCCATGAGAAGCTACCATCCAAAAAGAACCTCATGATCTTGGCCAATGTGAGCATGAGTGACCTCCATCTACTCCAATATATGGAGGATTCCTTCCTCAAGGGAAGTACCCTCTGTTTCTCCGAATCCATGGAGTAGCTCCCTTGCACCATGGTGGTGCCATCCTCCATCATTTCAGCAACTTATGTCAGCGCAGAATATGTAGTGAGAGTGGGTAATGCTAAAAATGGGAGATTGTATCCCTCCTCCTTGAGTCTATCCGAGACTCTATGCGTTGTACTAGACCCCTCCAAGGTATTCACCCCTCCTAGCTCTAAGTGTGGTGAACCAAATGGTAAGATGTCTCTCACCAACTCTAGATCTGGTGGCCTCCCAAGTGGAATGCCCCCATGTAGTGAGACATCAAGATCTAAAGCAAACTGTATATATGAGTGGATTGATTTGTCCCTCTTTTCATTGTGCAATACAGTCTCCTTCTTCTGTGCAGAAACCTCCTGAAATAGATAAGGGTGAATGCTCATCATCCCTTGATGCTGATCCTTCTTTTCTTCTTCTACTTCCATCTCAAAATCCACAAAAACTGATACATGCTGCCCCAGAATTGTGCTTTGGTCCCCACATGTTAGATCATTTGGAACTCCTTGTAAACACACAAGGGCTCCTCAAATGGAAGTAATGGCTCCCCCTTCCACCTCCATGTGGTGGTGGATCTTCTCCTGATGGTATAAAGTTGTTAGCTCTTCTTTGCTTATTCTCTTCATCAATATTTGAGAATGCCTCATCATCAATGAGAGACCCTAGATCTTGGTCTTTCCTTGAAGGAGGAATCTCCATGTCTTCATCTATAGAAGAGGGCTCTTAAAGAAGTGGGGATCTTTCCCTTGGAAAGGTATTATTCATGTTTTTATCCCCTTTAATAGAAATATGGAGTGGAGTTGGTAAAATAGATCCCTCCAACTCATGCAAAGGTTTTGAATTTTTGGGTTCAACAAAAGATCTTTCACAATGTTTAATATCAAATATTTTCACTATCTTCTTAGTGAATCCTGCATAAGTTTTTACATTTGCATGATGAAATGAAGCAGAAATATAAAACCACCAATCATGGGCCATACCTTTAAGGTGCAGCGCTGCTGCTCTAATGGCCTCCTTTTCTGAAACTTGGTGTAGCTGAAAATAGAAATCTTTCTCCTTCACCCAAGCCTTTTTTGTGCACTTTGATGATCCATCAAAGTTAGGCAAAAAGATTCTACCTCTCTTGCTTCTATTATGGTTTCTGGATCTTTTGTATTCCTTGAGTTGGAAAAACCATTGGAAGTCCAAGTGCTCTTTGAATCTCCAATATTGAGACTCATACTCTTGAAGATAGTCACTCAAGATCTCCTCCTTTGGTGCATCTTCTTCCTCCATTTCTCTTGCAGTGAATGTGGGAATAAATTGTGTTGTGGATCTGCATGTGTGACTGAATTCTCACACCCATCATGTGAATATTTAGGGCTTGATTCACTTTCAACCCCTCTTGAAAATTTTCTACACCTCTCCCTTTTCATCTCCTTGATATATTTCTTGATATTTTTCACAATTTGAAAAAGAAGTTGGGAGAGCCTTCCTTCCTTCATTTCTCCAAATAATGGAGTCATGCCTTTGTTTCTTTTGTACAACTTCTCTTTCCTATGAGAAGCTTCTCCTCCTAATGGCATAATGTCTTGAATGCACATGCCAAGCCAAGGTTATGCTCTGATACCATTGTAATATCCCAAAATGGAAATAGTAGAAATACAAGACATAATAATGTAAAACACAACAACTATGAACATATCATAAGAGGGATCAATATGCATCCATAATTTTATTCACATATCAGCAAAAATATACAAAAATATCTTGAGGGTCAAGCCACTCAAGTAATAAGAAAAAGTCTCCCTTGATCATATCAATAAGCACATGAGTTGCTGCTACTGTATAGAAAGCAGGAAAGCAGTGACAGTGCTGTCTATATCAGTGTAGCTACTGCTGTAAACATACATAGATGTAATATGGCTGATAGATACAAAAGAAATGGCCAGCAAGGAAGATATGGGCTCTATTACATGATTTCTAGCCAACCCAGAAAATATTGCTAGAAATATCAACAAAAATATACATTGTGACAATAACCTTAGGGTTGATATGTCACTGCAAATTGGAATTGAATAGAATGAGGCTATGACAGATCTGAAATGATAATTTCCTCCTCCAACGGTATTTTTCAATAGAAGGCTGATCCATCTATTCAGAAATAGACCCTCCTGATGAGCTCAATAAACCCTCTCAGCAACTGCCCCTAAAAATAATGTAGATCTGGACTGAAAATGCACTATGAGGGATGGTAGATGGTTGTATTGATGCCAAAAATATATAAATATGCCCAGGAGCCATCCTTGTTGATCCTCCAATGGATAGGCTACCTCTCCATTGAAAAACAAGCCCAGAATTACCTCTATGTGATCTTCCTTTGCTGCACCTTGCAACACAACCCAGCTCTAAACAAAAACAGTGCTATAGTTGAAGGAGGTAGCTTGGCCAGAATGCCGGAATGAGGAAATGTAGCCCAATGAACCTCTACTTCCTTGAGGATGAGGTAGGGATTCCCAATCAAGAACACCCTTGTGCTAAACAACACAACAAACCCTGCTAAACAACTGAAGGATGCAAAGTCTAAACAGACTAATATCAAATAATAATCTCAAACATGAATAAAAATGGTTGTCATCTACTCCATATATAGTGTGTGAGCCTTCTCACATCGGTTCCCATACATAAATGCCACTAAGCTCATGCAAGTTGTCCTCCACTAAAACTGTGTTGTCTCATCATAAATGCCACTCCTCCATGACAACACTGTTGATTTGGTCAAAGTTGACCTATTCAACATGTATCCCCTCCAATTCACACCCAAAGGTGCTTAATCCAGCTATATTCTTCCTCCTTTCACGTTAGGAGTGTTATTATTCCTTTTAAGGAGATTTATGGGCCTCCCTACCCACTTATTCACCTACCTAGTGGTAGATCAAACTATAATATTCCATTTAGCTGAAGGCTAAATTTTGGAATATTACAATTACACACCATACCAGTGACGGGAAATGCATTAGTTGGCCACTTTTATTTTATGTTGATTCTTTATTACAGGCACCATGACTTGTGAGGTGGTCTGTGATTTTTTTGCGACAGTTATGTACAACTTTAGATAGATGTCATGCTCAGGCACAAGGGAGGGTGAACTTCCCTTTTGCTTCAGAGCTATTTTGTTTATTTTTTGAGAGGTTTCCAGAGACGAGGCCTACTTTTGTTCGACAGCCTCGTAGGTCGATGTTGCATGTACAGATGCAAATGTGGGGACAGATGATGCCCAAGAGGGGTGAGTCATACTTTTCCACAAGGATATCACATGATGCACTAGAGTGGCTAGCCATTGTTGATGATCATGCCTTCGTTCTGGTCCCTTGTCCCTATGCTGGTTTGGATTGGTGAGGGTGTGCCAACATCCTCTTCACAAATGATGAGCCACCGGATGATAGAGGTAATATTAATGTTTTCTTTAAATTTATTCTAGCATGTTCTTTAACTTGTTTTTATTAAAATGTTTAATGAAATTGTATAATTATTGTTGTGTAATTATATATATATATTTTGTAGATATTGGGTCATTTGATGGCGATGAGATGCCACCACCACCAAATGATCCAGGTGTAGATCCTGATGACGACCAGGAGATGGAAAATTCAGAGGATCGGGTTGGTGCAGACAGATTTGGTCTTCATGATCATGCGCAGGTACCAGCTGGTGTGAGGCGTAGACCTGACAGTAGATTTAGGATGGATTTTGGTGACCAAATCTATCGAATGCTTGTGGAGGAGGGAGTTAGGTTGGCCACGATCAGAGAGATACATGCCGATGATAGGCTGACAGTGATGTGGAGAGGCATGCCACGTGATATGTTGACCCTGATGCGACATGTCGTAGGAGCTACCAGCTTAGTGGTGCGGTTGAGGAAGGCCCTTCAACGTAGGCATGGTCGAGAGGCAGTACGTCGATAATCGAGCAGTGACGCATCATCTAATGATCATGATCAAGGGAGTGATCGTCGTTCACCTTGCATCGAAGATGAGCAGCCCGCAGCATCGACTAGCAGTCATCATGATCATGAGCAGGCTGGACCATCCACGTCGAGTCATCATGAGCAGCGTGCAGCATCCAACAGTCATGATCATGAGCAAGTTGGACCATCCATCTCGAGTCATCATGAGCAGCCTACAAAATCCAACAATCATGATAATGAGCAGGCTGAACCATCCACGTCGAGTCATCATGAGTAGGCTGAACCATCCACGTCGAGTCATCATGAGCAGGCAGTTTCTCCTGATTAGCATGAGGCACCTCCAGATCAACAGGCACGTGATGATCAACATCTATCTGAGCTTGTCGAGGCTGCACCATTGATTGAGCAGGCCTCGACTAGTACTACTATTGATGTACCACCAACTGATATTTGACATTTATATTATAGTTGTATATTTTTGACATGATATATATATATATATATGGTCCATGTATTTTATGTTCATGTTGTAGTTGTACTTAATTTAAATGTTGGTGATAATTATGATGTGTATATTGTTAGGTCATGTTAAATATGTTCATTTAATGTGCAGCTTCCAGATAGATGTGTATGTGATAGCAGTTATTTGAAATGAGATGTATATTTGATGTTTGTGTTGTGATGATGTTATACAATGCTTGTGTTTTGTTAGATGATCATGATCACGATGATTAGATGATGTTAGCAAATTTGAATGTGTTTTTTAGTTGAATATGATGTTTGTACTATGGTTATCACAATCGTGATGTTTATTTTTAATATTAAATCATGATATTTATTAAATATTATGTCGTGATTGTAACTTAAATTTTTATTTTAATTGTATGTAAAATTGTAAAATTGTATTTGTATTTGTATTTGTAATTGTATGTAAAATTGTAAAATTGTATTTGTATTTATATTTGTAATTTTAATTGTAATTGTATATATGTAAAATTGTAATTGTACTTGTAATTGTCTGTAAAATTCTAAAATTGTAATTGTATGTAAAATATTTGTACAATTTTAATTGTATTAAGGTGAAATGATTGTAATTGTAATTTTATGTAAAATTATAAAATTGTAAATGTAATTGTATGTGAAATTGTAGAATTGTAATTGTAATTGTATGTAAAATTGTAATTGTAATTGTAATTGTAATTGTATGTAAAATATTTGTAAAATTTTAATTTTATTAATGTGAAAATTTTAATTGTATTAATGTGAAATGATTTTATTAAAATTTTTAAAATTTGTAAATTTGTAAAATTGTAAATAATTGTAAAATAATAAATCTAGAATAATATGAATTTTTGTAACATAATAAAGTTTAGAAAATAATGCAAATAAATTCATGTACTTTAAAATTATCATTATTTTACTATGATCTTACATACAAAAAAAAAAAAATTATATAGTACGCCATTGTTTTCGAGATCAACATAATTGCATATTATCAAGTGAAATGATTTTAACATTAGCACAATGTAAATTACCATTTAATTCAAAATACATATTATAATGTTTTGGAAAAAAGAGTGTTAGCTATAAGGTAATTAAGTCATCTTCTTTATAAAAACCCATCTTAAAAAGTATAAATGATGAAATAACACATGTACCCTATCACTCTCGGTTCTCATGATCATCCTCATTATCTTCCAGCTTGCTTGGCATGGTAACACTATTGTTCTCAAAAATATGTTTTGATCTAGGGTCATGTCTCAATACGAACCACCAATCCCTATCCAACACATCTGGGTAAAAAAACACCTGGTTGCAGTGTTTGGGGAAAACGTAGGGCTCCTTAGTTTCATCCCACATCTTTCTAGAGTTTATACATATCAGCCTACTATTGTGATCTTCCTTTACATTATTCCGATCAAAGGCGTCCCACCACTTGCACCTAAAAATAACACATTGGAAAGAAGAGAAATCCACTTCAATGATCTCTTGTATCTTTCCGACGTAACCTAACGTCTCTTGTACTAAGTTTTGATCACGGTGGCTAGATCGACTAGATTGATTGAACTCGACTTCCACTCCATAGTCTTGTGTCATGTGTTCATCATCGACTTTTTCTGTGTGAAAATGGTGTCCATATTCCCACATAGACGGGAACAAATTGACCTATAAAAAAGTTAAAAAATCATAGTGTCATGTGTCTTATAATAACCCAACAGTTAAAATACAAAATATAGATGTAATTACATTTCAAAGGTGCATTATTAGGTTTAAAATGTACATAAATAGATTATTACCGAGTGGGTGCACCCAATCCCTACGTTTAGCACATCCTCTTTAGCATGTGAGTAAGGACTAGTTGCACCGTATTTCTCTCAGACTTAGTCAGCAACCCAACTGTTGGGACATATTTTTGGCATATTTTCTTTTAAATGATCGGGATAAGGCACACTTCTACCATTCAACCATCTAAATTCTTTCCTATCACTATCCCTTTTCATCCTCTTTTGTTCGTACAATGCTTGGGATAAAATTAGTTATGTTTTATGATCCGTGCATGGGATACAATTTATTAATATAACAAATAATAAAATCATGCTTTTGAAATTATACGTACTCTTAGAAGATTCAAATGGTCATGTGATTTCAACCCCGACAAATGGTCATCCATGGTGAAGCAGCGCCGTAGTGAAGATCCGTATAAAGATGACACCCTCACAACCATTATAAATTCCTTTGTCAAAGAAATATCAAATCCATGGGACATCACCTTCTTTGAAATACCATGAACTAGAGGGACCAGTTCCTACCTCTGATCTTGTACTTTCTAATCACCTTGGACAATGTTTCGTTTTAGTTTTTGAAGTAATAAGATCTTTCCTAACAACCAATGCGTCACTTTGTTTCGATGATATGTGCCTCCATAAAAAATATGATTTTAAAAAAAATATATGCATGGGATCTAATAAGTGGGTAATCTTAAGATGCTCCCAATATGGGAGGTTATAAAAGATAGATTTCCTTTTCATCCCAATGGGAAATTTCTCAACATAGGTGTCAAATAATTTTGGATTATCGAAGATAGGCTCCCCATTTGAATCGAATATTTCTGTGAACTCCTTCTCCTTCTCTCTCTCATATTGTCTAAGCCATTCAATTGGTGTCGTTATTGGAGGCCTTTGTGTTCTCTCTCGTTTACCATTGAAAGCGGATGCTACTTTTCTGTAAGGGTGTTCTTCTGGGAGAAATACCCTAGAGCAGTTATACAATGTCTTTCGTAGGTCATTGGACCATCTAGCTTTCAGAGAAGGTCCACAACATTTACAGCCAAAATACCTTTTTGTTACAAGACCTACGAGATTATTGTATACAATTTATATGCATGGAACGTTAAATAATATCATGAAGATCAGAAAAAAATAACAATGAATTAAATAACTAATATGTGAAAGAATATTGTTACGTATATAAACAAATCAATAAACATGTAATTTACCAGAGCAAACTTTTAAGCTTGGATAATCATGTGTCATGTAAGCACAAATGCCATATAATGTAAAAATCCTCTCTGCTACGATGGGTCTTGATACATAGTATACATTTATCCCATCCCATAATTCCTTCAATTCATCTACTAGTGGTTGTAAGTAGACATCCATATTCTTCACTTCTCTTCTACTAGGGACTATGAGAGCCAACATAAGATGTTCATTCTTCACGGACAACCATGGGGAGATAGTGTTATTGATCACTACTACAGGCCAAATAGAATAGTTGGTGTTCTGGAGGGAATATGGGTTGACGCCATCCATGGCTATGCTGAGTCGTAGACTTCGTACTTCATCCTTGAATTTTTTGGGCCATGTATCCTCTATATGCTTCATGGCTATTAAATCTGTTGGAATTTTCATAACTCCCAACTCACTTCTGTGTGATGCATGCCATCCCTGCAACATAGCTAATTATTTACAATGAAAGAGCCTTTGAATCCTTGGGATTATAGGCATGTGCCTCAATATCTTAAAAGGAGGACCACGTGATTTAGCCTTATTTTTTATTTATCATACCTGTCATGCAAACATTTTGGACATATCTCTTTGTCTGCATATTCTCCTCTATATAGAATACGATAATTTGTACATGCATAATATGATATGTACTCAACACCCAACATTTTCAACAATTTCTTTACCTCTTCGCAGCTACCAGGCAAGACATTATCACTCGGAAGAACCTTATCTTTGAATAACTTGTATTTGGTGATCATGGACAATACTAAATGTACATTAATGTCTATATAAGTATTAACGTTCATAAAATTGACCATTTGTAATGTTCATTGTGTGATTATATTTCTAAAAATATAAGGGAGGACTTTATGATTATAACTTACCTCAAAATTTCTGAGAAACATGCATTCGACAAGCCAAAATTTTCATTCAAGCTGTATAGTAACATCTTTGTCTGCAACTGGGTAGAATTTGACTGACCACCAGGTCCAAAGAGAGGGGTGGTGGAAGCAAATTTAAGGCTTTTGAAAAAGGTGTCAGTGATATGAGAATCATCCCCCAGTTGATCATCGTTCTAGAATGCATCTAACAACATTGTCTCCATGGTAGTCGTATCCCTTAAGTAATCATCCATACCAACCTATATTTGATTACCTCCATTGCCAGCTTGTGAAGAACTACTATTGTTGTAGTCATTCCTAATTGGTGAATTTGGACATAGTGGGAATTGAATAGGTGGTTGATTCAACCATTCTTAGTATCGTTCCTCTCTGATTTTTTCTCTTAATTCAGCCTTATCTCGATTTGGCATTCTCGTGGGGTGCAACAGAAGATGGTAGGTAGGTTGCTCATCATCACTAGAATCCTAATAATTTCAAAAAATATATTTGAACATGATTAGTACAAAATCTATGATATCAATTAGTAAGCACGTTGACAATGCATGATTAATTGGTTTGACATTGAAATAATTACATTAATATACAAAAAAATTATTATTACCATCATTGTCCTAGGATTGTGGCTAGAAGATGCAATATTGTTACAATTCGCAGGGTGAAGCGGTTCTCCATTTTCATCTACCAATGCGCCTTGCGGTATGCTGCTCCTGATAAGAGCTTCCAACGTATTGGAGTTGTTTGAATATTTTTTGCATATGAACTCAATTCTGAATCTACATAAACCTGAAAATTTGTATTATAAATTGTATTAAGCTGATTAACATGGATAAAAAACATAATTTCAGTTAGATAATGAAAATATAAATAAAATATGAAGTAAATATTACCTTTCGAGATGGATAGGGAGAACTCTGGAATGGACTTTGAGAAATATTATGGAACAAGTTGGATTTTAAAGAACTGTCCATTCGATATAATTATGATATTTCTCCCTGTAGTTGATCAAAATCAACAATAATTTTGGTGTACAGACCTAAAAGTAATTTCGGTGCCCTAAAAATGGACTTATTGTTATTGGTGCTACTTTACAGATAACCGCACCGATGTGTTTTAGTTAGTGTGCACTGGTGCGGTGTTATTAATTGACGCATCGGAGCCGATTAGCCACAAATAAAAAATGCACCTATATTTTTTTAAAGTGAAAAAAAAGCAGTAAATTGAAAAATGGGCAGCACAATATTTTCGAAAATCTAATTTCATAAAACAATTCTTTAAATAGTAAACACTTTTCATTATTTCATTATTTTTTCAAAAATGTTTAGGGAGAGATTTACACGAGACATACCTAGAGAAAGAGAGCACGAGAGCATTGTGGAGCAGCGAAATACTTTCGAACAAAACTATTTAGAAAGTTAGAATTCCAAACCTCTAGTGATTCAAACCCTGTAGCATAGAATTTCAAACCATTTGGTGATTAAATTTTATTGTTTTTTTTACATTTTTTGTAGTATTTTTTACGCAGTAAGTAAAAAATTTAAATTTACTATTCATTTTCAGAAAAAATAAAAATAAATAAATAAATTTACACTAAACCCTTGATTCTTTTTGTTTCTGCCCTTGCTTCTTCATGTTTCTGTGACTTCAGAATTATGGCTTTTCATTTTAGATTTATAGGGTTTGTATTGCTATATATACAAGCCTATGACATCTAACCCACAAGACCACTTGCATAGTCAGATCCCAATCCATGTCGGCCCTTAGCTATTGTTGACCCACTTACTGTAATGACTCGTTATCGACTTCAACTATTTCGTTCTCGACTCGTCTCTCTCTCAACCACTCGTTGTTAACTCGGCTATAGCTAAAAACTGTATCTATGAACCACTCGTTGTCAACTGGTTGTCCACTTCAATTGTTTTGTATTCAACTTGTGCTCAACTGGGCTACTGTATCGACATCTAAAAAAAACAAATTGATATTCACATTTTTTCCTTTCTGCAAACGATCTTTGGAAACAGATTGAATGAATATCTGAGTTCTCCCAGCTTTGGGTTTCTTTTTCTTAAATGGGGTGAAAAACCAAGCCCTCGTGAATTTTTAAAAAACTAATTTTTTTATAATCGGTGCGCCCTATGTAAACTAGTGCATCGGTGCACTATTTTAACACAGGGCACCGCATAAGTAATTTTTTATTAAAAAATAAAAAAAAATTATTTTTTTTAATCCATGCGCCATATGTAAAATAGGGCACCGGTGCGCTATTTCATTATAGCGCACCGCGCATCTACAGTTTGACAAATTTATTTTATTTTATTTTATGTTTGTGTTAATTAGTCACCGTTTAAAATATAACGCACTGCATCTCCTTCTTGACAGAGAGCACCATACGGTGGTCCCCTGTTTGCGCGGTGCATTTATATGAATATGCCACACCTCCCCCTCCATGACATTATATGATACAAAAACTAACACTAGAGGATTTTTATTAATTTGTCTGTGTTAATTAGTGTGTTTGTTAACATATAATATATCAGTGCTCCTTGTTGACATAGAGCACCATACGGTGTTTCTACTTTTTTGGTAGTGTGGTTATAAGAGCACGTCGCACTGACGTCGGTGCGTACATCTTTAAAGGCGCACCAATTCCTTGATATTTTTTTTTACCTGAAAATTTTATGATTTATTTATAAAATATATTAATGAATGGTATGGTATAGGTTTCATATTGATAAAGAAATGGCTGACAAGAGATCAAGTAACAAAAATATCGATAGCACATCAATAAAAGCAAAAAAAGCAAGTTCTTTGTAAATTCCTTACAAAAATTATTATTTTTGAACTATATGTAAGTTTAACAAATATATATTGTTTATTGTGTATCATGGAGAGCCACAAAATGATGAAGCTCGATAAGATTATTTCTGATCTAGGTTAGAAGAGCGTAAAAACTTGATGCAAAAATTGCAAAAGGATGAATCGGGTGAATGAAAAAATACTATCAATCCAATATGAGTTTATTTTTTAAATCTTCATTAATAACATACTTAAAATTATTAGATAACATGTTTCAAACAATCTATTAATTCACATATGTTTAATGTTCTATAGGGACCAACAACTCAGAAAAGGAATGTTGTTCTAAGAACAGAAAAATAAAATAAAATTGAACATGCAAATGAAAATGAATTGCTCCTTAGCTCATCTAGAGTGGTGCTGGAGGTTAACGAAAGGGGGAAAAGCTTTTACAAAACTTTGAGGGATCTAGTGAAATGAATGTATAGACTTTATTTCCACTTACAATAAAAAAATCAATCCAATAATTCGAAGAACCAAATTTTATCTAAATTACAGGAAGAGTTTCTAGAGAATTATCTGTATATATTATTAGAAAGAAATCATTTATAAATATCACTTTTGCTATATTTACTTTTCATATATCAATATAAAAATTAAATAGTTTATTGTCATGTTACATTTTCAGGAAGATTATGAAAATCTCAAAGATTGAACGACCTAATATCAGAAATATGCTAGTAGGAATGTCCAAAAATGTGTACAAGGAGGTGGTCAAAGAAATGGATATAATCGCATCTCACGAGGAGCCATCTCAACAACAATGTCTTTCAAATGTAGTATGTAATCATTAAATTTTTTTATTAGGTAAAATAAATAAACAATTTAGCATTAAATGATTAATTTTCAGTTATTTTCTTGCAAAGAAGAAAAGAAAATGAAACCCATTCAGCACATAAAACAAGATGACAAGGAAGAAAAGGGTTGATATCTAAGTTTGTGAATAATTGTTACTTCTTTATAACAACTTAACTAGATTCATTTTTTGTATATTTTAAGTTGTTTACAAAAATCATCATTGAATGTCTTCAAATAGGTGCTAACATACAAAGAAGAACCATCAGACGAATTGATTGACATTGGATTAAATATGGGTTGTCAGCATATGTTGGCATATCAGAAATTAATTGTGGAATTTGTAAGCATCTATCGATTTTGTTTTAATTACCTCTGTCTATAACTAATAGAACAAAAAAATATTTTATATTAAATATATGATTCGTTATGGGGTATAACAATTGCAGGAAACAAAGTATGGAACTGCGGCAACAGATGAAATCTTGAAATATGGCATGAAATTTGGTTTTGAAATAATGTGTATAGTTCATGAGTCAATTGTTGCTATGGTACGTCATTTATTTTCGATTTACATTGATGTATATTATTTAATATTGCAATTTTAATTATTATCACCAATGTATATATACTCATTACATTTTATTTTTATGTTTGTAGATGGAAGATTAAGAAGAAGAAAACAATCCACACCATGAACAAAACATTACTCAAAGTAACCCAAGTCATGGAAGTAGCTCGAGAAGTGACAAAAGTTCAAGCGAAGAATGATGATCATTGTGTTTGGATATCAAAGCAAGGTGTTTTATTTTTTGAAATATGTGTCTGTGAAATCAGACATTTTGTTTAATGTAATGGACATAGTGTCCCAATTGAAAGACAAAGGGATACCAATAATTGTCCTATTTTGTATGAAAAAGAGTGTCTTATTCATATATATATATATATATATATATAATAAAATACATTTTAATTTATTCTATTGCGTTCTCCATTGTCGCTGTGAAATGTAACACCACTGATTAAATATATGGATGATTAAATATTATAATGAAGAGATGTGGGATCTCATGATATGATATAAAAAATTAATCCAAACATCACATTCAAATGCACTAATAAAAATTTAATTGATATGAATACCGTTGTAAGATATGTGTCGTGTTTTGATGAATAATGAATTTTAAAAAATCACAATAATTATGATATGATATAACAAACTAATCCAAACATCACATTCAAATGCACTAATAAAAAATTAATTGATATGAATATTGTTATAAGATATGTGTCGACTTTTGATGAATAATGAATTTTAAAAAATAACAATAATTTCATTGTCATAGGTCAATGTTTCTAAGAAATACAAAATGAACACCGGTGCGTTTGTACTCTAATGCGCACCGGTGCGTTTCTACAAACTATGGGCACCACACAAATACCAATTCCAATCATAACTCTCAGTGCGTTTGTGCCATACTACGAACCAGTGCGTGTATGTGAGACTGCTCATCGGTGTGTTTCTACGACCTATGGGCACCGCACAAATACCAATACCAATTAGAATGATCAATGAATTTGTTTGATACTGTGCGCCGATGCGTTTGTATAATACTCCGCACCGGTGCGTTGATACAAAATATGGGCACCACACAAATCCCAATACTAATTAGAACGATCAGTGTGTTTGTGTGATACTGCACGTCGGTGCATTTGTATAATACTATGCACCGATGCATTGATACGACCTAAGGGTACCACACAAATCCCAATTCCAATTAGAATGTCCCGGTGCATTGTATCACCTACAGTGTGCCCGATGCGGTTTTAGACCTTAATGGCTTGGTGCATGCACCTTCGACTGCCTCAAGGCAATTTTCTAGCTGACACGCACCGGGACAGTGCTAAACGCCCCAGGCCGTCCTATATTTGTTTTCCATCCCGGTGATTGGTAGGTTTCCAGTACCGGTGCGTTCACTATAAAACGCACCGGTGCGTTGACACCTGATTAGTGCACCAATGATAAAAACATCTGTAATAACCTCTGAATGCCTAGTTTTTTTTAGTTGTGTTGAAATTCTGTTAGAAGCTCCACCAAAACCTCCGTTACCAAAAATGGATGTTGTAGCAAATGTTTTTTTGACAAATTTGGCCAATTTCATAACACTAAAAACCTCTTTTATAACCTCCGCTAGAGGGTCTTTTCCTTGTAATGTTAAAATCATTCATTTTTCAATAAATATATGGATTTTCCATGGCCATCACTCGTTTCCTTACTATGGTCCACTATTCAAATCATGCATAATATAACCATAAAATAAATATTATTTCTATATTGCTTATGTGGTGTTTTGAGTCTTTGCGCATGGTTGATCGTTGTCCCCATAACCAATTTTAAAGGCATATAATCACAGTACTTTCCCTCAAGCTATGGATTATGCCTCAAAAGCCATGTCTTACGTGTGAAAAATAAAAATGGTGATCTATTTAAATTTAGAAAACCGAATCTATATATAAGGGTTGATGTTGTATGTTGACATGGGGCATATGCACTACAAGGAAAATACTAATATGAGAAGGTTTTAACACAAATACCTTTTAGCCCATGGGGAATTTGATTGATGGTTAATGGGTGTATTTTTTATTGCATTCCTTGCAATAATTCAACAATTAAAATGTACAAGAAACTACTTGTTGTAGGCTCCAACTTGATTGAGAAACACCAGGCTTGAAATGTGCAAGCAGCCACTTGTAATATGCTACAACCTACTTGAAACACCAACCTATGAGATGAGAAAGCTTCAAATTCCTATAGGCTCCAATATTATTGAGGAACCAACCTCACTGGACGCACCCACCTCCTTCTTCAACTTATTTTGGACCAATTTTTAGAATATTTCAAACTAGATCCACTTGCTCTTCAATACAGGTCTTCATAACTAAAAATGTTATACTATCATATATTTCTACCATGTTGTTGTTGTAATACTACCATATTGTTGTTAATATTCTTCCATGTCTTTTTCATACCCTATTCCAACATGTTGATCAAATTGGTCACATAGAACACTCGAAATCTATTTTGACCATATACATGAAACCAACTGCAACCTACTCATAAGCCCACGAAACACATAACATCAATTTTGGACATCAAAAATACATCTTAAATAATTTCCATTCCTCTAGGACTATTCACCTATGAACCGTGAGCATCATGCTTCTTCAAAATCCAATTTGGCCTTAAAATGAGCAAAGAAACCCCCAAAACCCCCAAAAACTATATAAAATAAAATATCAAATTGTGCAAATCGAAGCCACGTTCATGGATCATGCACTAATGGATACATGAAGTTTAAAAGTTTGATGCCAGTCGTACATAATAATACTTTTGTGGATATTAAGTAGGCACTACTCAAGGAATTTTAGAGGTCCAAGTTGAAGTCCCAATGCATCACAAAACTAAAGGAGATCAAGAAGAGTACAAGAGAAACAATATGGGACTTTGATTAGTGGTTTAAGGTGTTGATGTTTATTTTGGGTAGCATCGGATGTGCTCTAAGTCTCAAATTCTGTGGAGAGGCTTAGATACATGTATTCCAGATATCCCAAAAATCGTTCGGTGAAATTCCACTCGGATTGTATTCTATATAAATAATTAATTATTTTAAAAGGGGCCATAAGTCTAAAATTAGGAAAGATAAAATAATTAAAGTGTATCAATAGAATATGAGTGAGAATGATCTAGAAGAAACAAATCAATTCAAAATTTAATCTTAGTCGTTGATTAGATATCTAATATGGGTCGTTGAAGTCTCAACGATAATATTATAAGAAGGACTTGAAGAGTTATTTTTAAAATACACATTTGTGGAGACACAGAGGATCTAGAGATCGAATTTTTCTGAGAGAGTAAGTGCTCGTACGAAAATCAGATCTAAGTGATTCTTGATTGCAGTGAGGGGAAGTAGTTCCGGTTGGAAAGGTTCCTATGCGAGATAGCACATAGAAACAAAGACAGAGAGAGCCAAAACATCAGCGCAGAGCCAGTGACATAGTGTTTACGCAATCAGTACGCAAAGCTAGAGGGAAAGACGTTTTCCTGCTGAGGAGACAACATAGAGCCATTTTTAGATCCCAGAGATTTTTCGAAGGCCAGGTAGGCTTTAGTTTCCAGCCAACAGTGAGACCAGTGTAGAGGTAGAGGGAAGCCATAGTTGTGACGCAAAGACTGCATGGTTGACACAGTCATTGTGCATGGCAGTCCAATCTTGGTGCAGATCAGTGCCAGTTTTCCTGTGGAGGAGTGAGGTTTGTCTCACAAGATTTATTTTGTCAGTTTATCTGTATAATTTGACAGTCTCTTCAATCATATATTTGTACTCATAGTTTACTTCATAATAACATAAACCCTCAGATTTGCTGCACCAGTTTTCCCGCATTGGGTTTTTCTAGGGACATTATTCCAAAAATCATTATGTTGGATGGTTGTGTGATCTATGTGGGTTCAGATTTGTTTCTGCACTTGTATTTCTTCTGCAATTTAGTTGTGTAGGATGTAGTGAATGGATTTCAATATTTTCTTGTAGAACAAAGTAAATAATTTGTTAAGTAAAATAAAAAATAGAATATTTTCCATCAGTTGCTCTAGTAGGATTCCTAGTAATACAAAGTTTCACATGGTATCAAAGCTTGTTTAAGCTGAGTGCATGCAAGACAATGAACAAATCCAACATATTCAGTGTTGGTGAAGTTGGGATCAAAGAGTTGTAGAAGCAGTAGATCGATCTCCCAGTGATTGCACGGTCCAAGCCAAGACGGCTAGAGTAGCAGGAAAATATCTCTCTAAGCGAACTGACATAGAGGTAGGATTGTCTCAAATTGCTAATTTTCTGAGGCAGAGGGATAAGCAGAACATATCTATGCATATCAGCAAATGGAGGGATGCAGCTAAATACGCAACAATGATTGTTGTTGCAGAGCATCAAGAAGCATAGTTGAAACACAAATTTGGGGATTTTTAGACCTGAATGAGTTTTCTTGCCCAAGAAGCTCATATTCCCTATGTAGTAGCAGCAGATTTGTGGCTTGCTCCATCAGGAGTGCGTAAAGAAAGCTCCACAGAGAGTGATAGGCAACAAATAGACAATAGTTGGGTGAGATGGCCACCAACGGATTGCATGACCAGGGCCAGTTGGAGGGTGCCTCCAATCATGTAATCTGGAAGGCATGGGTATCCTTCCTTCTAGATGAGGATGACCTCAAGCACTTTATCAACAATGCTCAAGCTAAATCAGTGGATGCAACACCATTACAGGCCTTCAAGAAGAATATGGCAAAGGCCAAGCAGTTGATCCTCGATGGAGCGAAGGATCATATTGTTTCACACATATCTAGTAAAGGGACATCCAAGGAGATGTGGGATGCATTGGAAACGCTATATCATGGGTCCTCCAAGCACTAAAATATGTTTTTGGAGGAGAAGATACTGACCACCACGATGTAAAAGGGAGATTGTATTGATCCATTCCTATCTAGAGTTTAGGAAAATCGAGATCAACTGGCACCTATGGGAGTAGCTCCTCGGGCCATAGAGATGGTCAAACTTGCCTTCAATTTTGTGTTTGAACACTATAAGGTCTTTTTCCAAAGCATCCTAGGCAGAGAGAATTTACGAGATTGGGAAGTGATGTGGGCATATCTTTTGCAAGAAGAGATGAGAAGATATTTACTCAAGTGTCAACTTGAGAGCAGCAGTAGCAGTGGTTTGAAGGTCAAGAAGGAGGAGGATGAGAATGCAACCCTTGCATCAAAGGGGCAGCAAGAGCAGCGCAAGAGGAAGAAGGATTTATCAAAGATTACATGCTTCCTATGTGACGAGATGGGAAATTACACCACAGTGTCCTCTCAGAAAGAAGGACAAGGATGAGAAGCATGATCCTTAGGCCGAAGCAGCGAAAATAGAGGAGGCGTTTGCTATGATAGCTCATATACCTCCAGGAGGGAGGTGGGCTGATTTGGATTTTTAGACCCTTAGATATACAATATGGGAAGGATCCGTGAGGAGTCCATCTCTCGGATCATCACCTTGCAACGGGAGCCCGAAATAGAAGTAGCAGGATGGACGGGTGCCAGTTGGTGTAGAGAAGTGATGAAGTGACAATGCAGTGGTTAGCAATTCTGGAGTCTGAACAACGCAAGGAAATTTTGTAGCAGTGTAGAGGGACGTAGTGTAGAGCAGCAACATCGCAACATATTCAGAGGGACAGTTCATAAGATATCAGCAATCAGATCTTCATCACCGAGATGTAGAATAGATGACCAATTTTGGATGATTTTCAGGTGCAGAAAGAAAATTTGATGCAGTGTAGTAGCAGTTGGTAGTGGCAGAGTCAGTAGTAGCACGGACGCATAATTCAGAGGGAGTTGCAATATAGATGCAATGTTGACAGTGGCAGCGTCAAAAACAATACGGATGCAACATTTGTGCAGATTTGATGGACAAAGTTTCAGACATCAACAACGCAGAGGGAGATGCTTCAGGGCTCAGAGCAGTATGCAACAGGGCACATTGTTAGAGCACATTCCTCATTAAGAGGGAGTGTTGATTTTGGGTAGCATCGGATGTGCTCTAAGTATAAAATTTTGTGGAGAGGCTTAGACACATGTATTCCAGATAACCCATAAATTGTTTCGTGAAATTCCAGTCGAATTGCTTTCTATAGAAACAATTAATTATTTTTAAAGGGACACTAAGTCTAAAATTAGGAAAATAAAATAAATAAAGTGTATTAATAGAATATGAGTGAGAATGATCTAGAAGAAACAGATCAAGTCAAAATTTAATCTTAGCCATTGATTAGAGATCTAATCTAGGCTGTTGAATTCTCAACGATAAGATTCTAAGAAGGACTTGAAGGGTTATTTGGAAAATACACATTCGTGGAGACACAAAGGATCTAGAGATCGAATTTTTCTAAAGGAGCAAGTGATCGAATGAAAATCAGATCTAAGTGATTCTTGATTACAGTGAGGGGCATTAGTTCTAGTTGGAAGGGTTCATAAGCCAGAGAGTACATAGAAGCAAAGACAGAGAGAGCCACAACATCAACACAAATCCAGTGACACCGTGCTTATGCAGTCAATATGTAGAGCTATAGGGAAAGTCATTTTCCTGCTGAGGAGACATCACAAAGCTAGTGTTAGATCCTAGAGATATTTTCTGGAGGCCAAGTAGGCTTCAGTTTCCAGCCAGCAGTGAGACCAGCGCAGAGGTAGAAGGGAAATCGTAGTTGTGATGCAGAGACTGTGTGGGTGGCGTTGTCAGTGTGCAAAGGAAACATAGGGCAGTCCAGTCTTGGTGCAGATCAGTGCTAGTGTTCCCATGGAGGAGTGAGGTTTTCCTCACGAGATCTGTCATTTTCTTTGTATGATTTTTATAGTCTCATTAATCATAGATTTGTACTCAGAATTTACTGCATAATAGCATAAACCCTCATATATGTTGCACCGGTTTTCCTGCAATTTCGTTTTCTGGGGACATTAGTCCAAAAATAATTGTGTCAGATGGTTGTGTGAACTATGCGTGCTCAGATTTGTTTCCACAATTGTATTTCTTCCATATTTTAATTGTGTAGGCTATAGTGGATGGATTTCAATATATTCTTGTAGAGCACAGTAAATAATTTTTTAAGTAAAATAAAAAATAGAATATTTTCCATCATTTGCTGCAGTAGGATACTAGGTAATACGAATTTTCACAGTTGAAGGATAGTCTGACATTCAGAATTATGGATGCACAACACAAGGAATGGTTTATTGTAGGATTTCTACCTTACATAAAAATACCTTTGATGAAATAAAGGATTGGTATGCGGTCATAGACTTTGGATATGACATTGAATTTAGAAGCCTCGCTTGCAGGTGGGAGTGAGAATAATGGTATGGTGTGGTGTACTATATGTAGAATAGAGGGCCACCATACGAATGAATGCAAATTATTGACTAATTATGTGGAGACTGGAAAAATAAAACCCCTTGCATAGGGCATGGGAATTTGGTGCGAGATTTGTAGGGTATGTGTTCATATACCATCTAACTGGCCAATGATGCAAAAATATGAGGCCATAATAGCCTAGACTTTATTATATGACTTCTACAAGTTGGTGGGCCACGATATTCATAACCATCGTGCATCAGATTTAATGTGCAAACATACCTTTTATTCCTTCCGAGTGTAGGGGTGGAAGCCATGACAAATGGATTTAATCATCCCGAGTACAATCAAGTTGAATAATATAATCAACAAGTGCAAGGACGAGGTATGGCGGCTACAGGACCTAAAGGACTTGATAGGGGAAGAGGAGGATTTGGTCGAGGTTAGAGCACCATAATCTATTACAATTGTGGGAAACAGGGACACTTGGTTCAAGATTGCACAAATCCATGTTGGGCATGTATTTCTTGCAAATCCTTAAATCATTTCACAAAAAAACTTCCTCAACTGACTTCTAAGTGGAAAGAAAAGAAGGGGCCCAATGTCTAGATGATATTTGTTGAGTGATGCAAGACTCAACATCGGGTGGGAATGATAATGTGAGGAGGTGCCAAGAAAAGAGCTAATGTTGCACGAACTCGAACACCGCAACCTTAGTGGGTAAGGAAATATCCTGAACCGCCTTCAAAGTTTGACCCAGTTAGACATAATACTACATACAAGGAGGCTTGAAAATGAATAGTTACAGAAGAATGGGATAGGCTAGAATCCAGGCACGATGCAACTATTATAGAGATATGTGATGCTACTACAGGCAGGGAGCAAAGGACCACAGTAGACTTAGTCCGAAGTCTGCTTCAGAGCTAATTGGATTTAGTCAAATATCCCCAGGCATTAGATAAGTTTATAAGATTGGTGGAATAATGCACCGGTGTAATGGAGTAGACTATTGTGTGAACTTCACTGAAGGTTGTGAATCAAGTCACTTGCATGAAGAGGACAAGAAAATAATTATAGTTCGGTGCGCAAATTTGTGAGTATGAGATGGATAATTTTATTTTGTACCTGCGATTAGATGTAAATATCCCACCAAAAATTACTTGGGAAATGACGGGGAGACCTAAGCTGACGTGGTCTCCAATTCATCGTAGATTGGCTAATCAACACTGTATTTTTCCCATCGGATGATTGCCAGGGGTTCTTGTGGACATCAATGGTTTCAAGCATGGTCGATTTCGAGTTAATCGAAATCATGGATGATAACGATCCCTATCCGAATATTATAGGGATCAACTGGGACTTTGATAACCAGGTAATTATCTATCTATAGAGAAGGAAAATGATCTTCGAAGTTGGATACATTTGAGTCGCTGCACCATTGGATCCACGGGAAGAGGATCTATATGTTGAGCCCATCAAAGGTGAATTAATCCAAGAGGACTAAGATAATATTTGTAATGTTATAGCTCGATGAGATGATTATGTAAACCTGACAACTGATGGAGTGCTAAGTTGGCACATAATCAAGTCCTACACATCCGATTTGGAAGAAGCCTTGGAGAATTAGTAGAATCAGTTGCATGAAGTCAGCACCAGAAGATGCACCCATGTTATAAGTATGGTGATTTTGATAGGAACTGATGTAAATAATCCACCTTGATTCAATGGGATATCAAAGGTAGATATTTTTGTGCGAGAATATGAAAAAAATGTACCAAAGTGTTAAAGGATTCCCGTGATGGATGTTGCATTACGCGTTACACTAGCCAAATGGTGGGTTGTGCATAAGGAGCATGTTGTGGGTTGGCATCAATGAAAATATCTATTGAAGGTTAGGTTCCAGACTAGTTCTGGAGTCTCTGGAGATAAATACTCTGGAGTGGAATGTCCGATGACTCACTTAAAGCGGTTAATTGTAACTTGAACTAGAGGGAAATTACCCCAGCAAGAGTGGGTACGTCGATTTATTCACACCTTGGATGTCATTCTAATTAAATGGTGTATTGAGTTAGACGTGTGCATAGGAACCTGGGATTGGGATGAATAAGTGTAAAATTTCAGGGAAACTTCCAACTTCCAAGCAGATGAGCCTGCATTGGGGAGGCTCTAAAGGTGTTGTGACGAAAAATATTTGTGGAAAATGATCCAATAATGATCAGGGATGGACCACTATGTGACACAGATCAACATTTATAGTGGGTACAAGGGTTCTTGGAATGTTACAACTTGGGAGAAAAGGGAGGAGATGACGACGAGGATCCTTGGAATATCCAGATTCCGGAAGTTGAAGGCGAGCATACAATAGAGGGGCCACCATTACAATTCAAGGAGTATGTGTTGGGTTGCAGTATAGGGACTATAAATGTACAACCATTTAATTTGTCAATCCAGATAGTTCATTAACTTCAAGATGCAGCACTGGAAATGCAAGAGAAAGCCCCCAGAAATATGAAAATGAAACTCTAGTCTATATTGCGCATTAATCTCAACAATAAATGAAATCTTGCACTAAAAGAGAATTCGAGAAACACCAATCCAAACATTTAAATCATGCGGGAAATAAAAGGTAATCATGTACTATCAATGCAGAAGGAAATTCTGAGAAAATAGAAAGGAAATCATAACTGGAAATCAAGCAATGTTGAAAAAATAAGAAAATACTGTAAATGTTGGAATAAACTCAAAAGCAATGCTTGCACTAACTCTTCTTGCACTAATCCTGTATGAAATTAACCTGAAGCAATTGCAACATAAATTTAGTGTGTAAATGAACTTATAAGAGAAATTGGTTTAATATTAATATCTCACCTTTCTTGTCCTTGGAAAATAAATCATGTGGAATGGTCCAAAATTTTAAAGGAAAATAAGTATTAACATTTTCAATCATAGCGTAGTTTCCTTTTTTATAAATGTTGGCTTTCAAAACCGTAAATACTTAAGTCGATATCAGGTTCTAGAATATTACTTAAATGGGTCTAGATCAATTCGAGTTGAACGTTAGAGCTCATAAAGGCAAAGCCAATCTGGACGCAATTTGATAAGAAGAAATATCCAAGCACAACCCTTGATGTAGCAAATGAAATAGGAGCAATTTGAGGAAAATCAAATTAACTTTAAAACTGAAGATAAAATGTTGCATAAAATTAAATGACATTAACTTGAATAGGGAAAGGAGACTGAAAGTGATTAAATAAACTCACATAGTAAATAATAATCTAAATGCTAATTAATTTAAGTACTGCAGAGAGGTGTTGAGCTGGTCTGGCAGCCAACCCAACCAACTCACACCCTTAATTAACCTGGTTCACACAGTAATAAAAATCATTAGATGTAATAATTGAAGAGACAAAGCATGCTCGAAAATGTCTTCAATTAATTCTTGAAAATAGTCTTTTACATCAAGTAGACAAAACACTCTAACTCCAGCAAGGTCAGAGGAGAAATCCACTGGTGATAAATGCGTGAGGCTACATTGGGGCAACTCCCCTTCCCTTCTGCGCCTTCCTCCCATCGTTCAAACTGCCTCTGACTTGATCGACTTCCTAATTCTTGTCTATCTAATTAATTTACTCCCTGTTCTTGCTCCCAACAATCTCTTATATAGCATCGAATTACAAATTGGAGATTTACATTAGCCAACTGAAATTCAGGAGGGCAGATTATAAATTTTCCAGAAATGCAATTAGTTTGCAACCAAATGTCGAAAGAGGGAATGATTCTGCTAAATCGTTCCTCTTTTCCTAGAGTGATTATTGAGGTGTGATTTGACATGGTTAGCAGTGACATACATAACAAAAATCTGTTATCACCACAATGCGTGTTCTCAACAATTTCAGGCTATTTCCTCTAACATCATCACACAGTAGTAAATTTTACAATATGGTGGATTATGAGTTTATCAGTATAAAATAATTGCCCATCTCAATTGTTCTAGCAATTGTGATGCTTTTCCATGCCACAATATAGTAATGAATTTAAAGGAAAACATGATCATGATGTGTCACTATGGCTTGATAGCAAGATCTGCTCTCGGGTCGAGAGTGTTCTTAATAAAGTATGGACTATCGTCAACCATAAACGACGACCATGGTGTTTAAAACATATTGTGTTAACCAACTGCCTTTCTATCAGTAAATGTATAATTTCCTTTGTATTTAATCCACAACCTTGCATGATGGCTTTGAGTAGAAAATTCCTACTCCACGACAAATCTTGCAGATGCCAAGAAATAGTATGAATAATGAAAATCACTATGCTAGTTGATATTATAGTGAGTAGACAGAAATAATCCATGTCATTTCCCCATATGTAGATTGAAGTTCCGAGGAAGGTTTTCGAGCAACCTCACGTGCTTCAGGAAAATGGTCACTCAGTTTTGCAACAGCCATTTGAATCTAATCCATATTCTTTGATTCCTTCTACACCCAGCACATAGACAGCCAGATATGAAGGTGTCCCTCAGCTCGAATGCGTGGATTCCACCATTGTGTTTGACATCAAGTTTCAATAGATTAGGAGAGATACACGTGTTTACTGATTTCTTAGCATCTTGACATAAGATGCGTTTGTCTTGAGAGGCCTTCAGCAAAGGTTGTAAAATCAAATGAAGTCAAGAATATGATCTTGGTATGCACTGGTAAGGTCATATGAAGCCGCAAATACTATAAAAAGTGTTGGATGTAAAGTTGAATAGAGTTTACAGAGCTCTTTTTCCAATATAAACATTTACATCAACTATCAACTGCTCGAACCACACTTCAACTTTGGAAAGTTCTAAACCCACTCTATCTATCCTGGTGTTTGAGGAGGAAGCATTCATTATCTATGCAGGATCTTCTTCAATGAGATGTTGCCTATATATCTATTGAGGCCTTTGAATTCTGCTGCCAAAACATGGGGGAAAACCACCTGGTCCGGACCTTAAAGCAACTCCTTTTCTTTTTGGTGTAGTGGCTCCGAATGGGGATAATGGGACCAGTTTCCCAATAAGGATGATTTTGAGGATGTTGTGAATATAGCATGCAAATGGATAATAATTTTAATCTATATGAATCTATATAAACTATTTAATCTAATATATACCCAGGGTGTTTTTCCTTTATGCGATCTAAAATGATATCATTCAATTGTTAGTAATATAGATCATTTAATAGCTGAAAGAGATGAAAATTATGTAAAATGATTCTTCTAACAAAGTAGTTTGCATAGAAGAATTGTGAAAGACATATCGCATTTATTAGTGTGATTACATATTCAATAAGAAACCATAGCTAAATATTAGAATAGAAGTGCATGTAATATTTATATATGATGATGTTTCAAATATATAATGCAAATAAAAACACGACTGTCAATCTATGAAGTAAGACTTAATACAAGTGAATAGAAGTACCATATGTACGAATTTATACTCATGTAAAATGACAGCAATGAATCTTCTACTTCTCACTTTCAAGCAATTTAAATAGTATAGTAGTGCAACATCAGTTAAACAACTTTAATTTTCAAAAAATAATAGATGTGTTCCATTAATTCATCAAAGCACTTACAAACTTACAATAATGCATTCCTTGAAAATGTTTTTGACAAATTTCTGGACCCTTCTCTAAATGCATGAGAAGGGTTTAAATACTAAACTAACTATAAAATAAAATAGATTATTACAAAAATATAGAGGACGTTTCAAAAAACCTTCACTAGTACATTTGGCGGAAATTCCGACACTTGGTTCCGACACTTTTGACCAAATGTCGGAAATTTCCCCAATTTTTTTCAACTTTTTCAAATCCCGCCTGAAACCATCGCTATATCAATGTTTAGAGGCAAGTTTCACAATACCGACACTTAGAGGCACGTGTCGGTCTTGCGACGTTTTCAAAATAGCGTCGTAATTGCGATGGATTTCTGAACTATGTTGTTATTGCGACGTTACAGAGACAATGTGTCACTATTGAGATGTTTGGAGGAAGGGGTCGCTATTGCGATGTTTATAAGAATGCATCGCTATTGCGATGGTTGGTGGCAAAGTGTTGCTCTTGCGACAGTTGGTGGCAAAGAGTCGCTCTTGCGACGGTTAGGCGATGTGTCACGGTTGGTGGCAGAGTGTCGCTCTTGTGATGGTTGGTGAGGTTGTTTCACCTCTGCATAAGTCCTCAACAAATGGGCCCTGGTGTTTTTGTCAAAAGAAAAGATGAAGAGGGGGGCCATGCCCCGATAGTTATCTTTGATTGATTAGCCTTCGACGTAGCCCTCGATGAATGAGCCTTGGATGGGTATTAGCCTCCTTTAGCCAAATATATATATGGCACTGGGTAAATACAAATATTTGCATTACAATAGGATTCCCGTAGGGGAAGGTGGACCATAGTGATTCCAAGAGGTGGGGAACCATCGCGAAATTATCTATCCTATCTTCATTCCATCGCTTGGAACATCACGCACGCTTGAAGTTTGAATTATTGGTCTCCAAATAAATCACTGGCATCCGAATCGACTCTGAGCCACCAAAATCAAGTTCTAATATAGATATGGTACCCGCAAAATTTGAATCTACGACATTCGAGTCGCCTGCATCTGATGAATCTATCACAGCCGAGCGAGCCATAACATCATCTCCAACTTCTCCAGCTGTTAATGCTGCTGAGAATTACATCGACGCTGTTCTAGTTGGCGGTAGTGCCCCTATCTCTAGTGGTTCTGGTGGTGATGGCAATAGTGATTATTACAATGCTGGTTATGCTGTTAACACCATTGAATGCCGGTATAGTGCTGGTGTTCAGTGGGATAATCCCACATTCACCAAGCGTATAAGTGATATTGGTGTTTATATACGAGTTGAGGTTTTACATGTTTCGATTACGAGCCCAAGGCTATGCACACTCAATCGATTGGGACTCAGCGCATGCGCTCAGCCCCTCCCCTCATGACTTGTATTTGGTTGTGGTTTAGCTTGTGGTTCTACGCCTCGGTCCTGTGGTGATTAGTGTAGGTGCTGAGCCAGGCGCTTGATGGAGTAAAAAGCCCACAATTTTATTAAAAATATAAACAATTTGTAAAAAGCCCACAATTTTATTAAAAATATAAACTAAATTTGTAAAAAGCCCACAATTTTATTAAAAATATAAACAATTTTATATTAAATATAAAATTGATATACACTTTTTTATTGGGAGTAAAAAGCCCACAATTTTGTCAAAAGCCCATAATTTTGTAAAAAGCCCACAATTTGTAAAAAGCCCACAATTTTGTAAAAAGCCCACAATTTGTAAAAAGCCTCACAATTTGTAAAAGGCCCACTTTTATTTTCTTTTTGCTTATTGAGCTCCCATTGAGTTCAACACGTCTTGGGTTTTCTACACCATTGAGAGAGATAATTGCTAAATATAATTATTATTTTCTTTATAGGATAATTTGCATCAATGGAAGAAAACATTAGAGGTGGAAAAAAAATTCAAAAGGGTCAAAGGGGTGATGGTAGTGTTTATTGCCCTTGCAAAAAATGTTGTATGAGAAAATATGGGCACAACGATGCATTGTAGAAAATATGGGCACATTGATGGTGGATCGAATGACTATCATCGCATGGTAATTAATTATCTATCCTCATTTTTTATTATATCGTAAAATTTTATATTATTTTAATATTTTTTATATGTGCACAAATTTTTAATGATTAATGTTTGTAATTTTCATAAAGGCACAATTTCCGCCCAACTTTTTGCAAATGATCAGCCAGCTTCCACAACTAAATAGTAGTAGATTAGATGATGTTGCACCAGTACAAGAGAATATTGCAGCAAATATTAGTATTGGAAATGATGTTGTACAAGGTGAAGAACATGAAGCGAATGATGAAGGTAATTTTAATGATCCCATGGAGGTAGATCATGACGACAGTAATGAGACAGTTCACATTAATGATGGGACAAATCAAATGCTCCAAGACTTGTATGGTGAGTCAGATGATGATGGTGGAGATAGCAGTGACGATATTTATGATGTACCTCTGATTGAAAGGTCAAGTGAACGAATTTTTGAACACTCAAATGCAACTCTTCTCTCTGCTAAATTGTTGCTGGTGAACTTAAAGGTTATGAATAATTTGTCGAACAGATGTATGACACAACTCCTAAGGTATGCAATATGTATATATGATCACATATATGTAAATGTTGATTATTTTCCCTTTTTTTAGTTGTAATAAATGTGTAAAATAATAATTCAATATATATATATATATATATGATTAATAATCTTTACATTAACTAGTTTTTGTTTATGTTGTAGATTGTTGGGTGAATATTTGTTACCATCGCCAAATACTTTACCTCGAACATATCGAGATCTATGTGCTATTATGAAACACTTTGGAATGGAATATAACACTATAGATGCATGTCCTAAAGATCATATTATATATTACGGAGAACATGCGTTGAAAACAGAATGTCCGAAATGTGGTACCAGTGGATATCGAACAGATCAACTAACCAAAAAGGTGCCTCAAAAGGTTCTTCGTCATATTCCCATAATTCCACGTTTGCAGCGAATGTTCAGGTGTAACAGCATAGCACAGTTTATGGATTACCATTCAAAGAATAGAAGTGGAGATGGTGTTCTTCGAATGCCTGCAGATGGTTCTGCATTTAGAGAAATCGAGAAAAAATATGTAGATTTTAAAAATGAACCTCGTAATGTCAGGCTTTCATTGGCAGCTGATGGTGTTAATCCATTCGGAGAGCTTAGATCTACTTACTCAATGTGGCCTATTTTCGTTATCAACAATAACATTCCTCCTTGGATGTCAATAAAGAGGGAGCACATAATGTTGACTATGATTATTCCAGGTATTTGATACATTATTTTTTTGAATGTAACATTTTCATTTCTCTCGTTGTTTGAATAAATATATATTTTATTTATTTACTTACTTATATATACATATATCATGGGAGTAATTATTATGTTCCGTAATTTTGAACAATTAGGTAAGTACCAGGTCAAAGATATGAATGTATATATCGAGCCTCTTATCGATGAGCTAATGCAGTTATGGCATGGCATCACTATGTATGACATCACTAAGCCAATCAAGCAGAAGAGATTTCAATGTCGTGGAATGCTTGTATGGACAATTCATGATGCCCCAGGACTAACACATGTTTGTGGTATGTAATATTTCATTGCACTTTAATATAATACATAATTATCTAAATTATATATACCATATTGCATGTTTTAAAAATGATCTCATAGTATAATTGTTATTGATCCATCTATTGCAGGTCTTCAAACAAAGGGTAGATTTGCATGTCCAGTTTGTGGCCCTAAGATGAAGTATCATCATTCGCCAGACTTAAGAAAGATGGTGTTTGATGAGTTTAGGCACTTCCTCTCTAGGAACCATAAGTATCGTACTATTGAAAAACATCTTTTCAATGATAAAGAAGAAACTGGATTAAAACCACGAAGAATGACACCTCAGTTGTGGATGTTGGAATATAACAGAATTAATAATCGTCAAGCAGCTGGTACGTAATTTGTGTATATATATATATTATTTGTTTATGTAATGTTTGGAATTTTTGTTTTAACTAATGAATTTATTTTATTGTATTTTATAATTAATATTGTTCTGATTTATTTTATTCTTTGATATCAAGGTCGTCGTCGCGGTGAAGGTACTAATATTGTACTTCCACTTGGAATGAAATGTTATCCTTCTCAATTCGCGAGGTTGCCCTACTATGAGGACCTAAAAATAGCTCATTTTTTTGATACAATGCATGTCGGGAAGAATGTGACAGAAACGTTATGGCGAACCATAGATGGTGCACATGATAGAGATAAAATTGAAAAAATTTGTGCTGACATTGAGAAATTGAATCATGCAATGAAAAGTGTGATCGACAGATCAAATAACAATGGAGGTCGAAATTATAATAATAATCCATGATTATTAACAGAACAACAAAGCAATGATGTAAAAGAGGTCGTTAGAAGAATTAAATTTCCAACAAGTTTTTCTTCAAACATAAATAATATCTTAATGAAGAAATGTGACTTCAGTGGGGTGAAAACACATGATTGGCATACCTTTTTTAAGGTAATTTTTTGGGTATACGATTTTTTATGTTATTGCTTGAATACATATTTTAAATTTTCATTTTTCTGTTTAATTTGGAAACCAATATCGATTCATTTTTTATTGTTATAGTATGTTCTACCTGTATCTCTCCCAAACGACTTCGACAACAATGTCAAACAAGTTATACATGGTCTTAGTAAATACATGAGGTAAGTAGTTTTGATTTATACACAAAATCTAATAGCTACAATTTCTTTTCGTACTTAATGAAATGATGTATTAATTTACTTGTAATGAAATATATATTATGTTTCAATGAAATAACCTTATGTAATGATTTGTAGATGGTTGTCATTGAAAGAAATCCATCAAGATGAAATAAAGTATTGGAAGAGAGAAATTCCTTGGCTAATGTGTGAAATGCAAAAGTATCTACCTCCAAAATTTTTCAATGCACAAGAACACTACTTGATACACCAAGTTGAAGAGATTGAAATGTGTGGACCAGTACACACAAGGTCAATGTGGATGGTCGAGAGGCACCTGAAATCCTTGAAGGCTTTGGTTAGACAAAGAGCACGACCTGAGGGTTCTATGGTGGAGGGATATGTGGTATATGAATCCATGGTGTATATTAGTCATTATCTTCCTATATTAGCTGTGGTAGCTATGAAGGCAGTGGATTGCATTTGGGATGTGAACTCCATCAAAAAATTTGAAGTGAAGCACCTGTTGGGAAAAGGTAGAATGAAGAGAGTGAGAGGTAAAAGATTTATTATGTATAATACATATAATATTTCATTTTTTTACATCATGTATATGATCATTATATTCATTTAGGTCTTATTCTTTCATAGTTTATTAATTAATATAATTTACCATGGTTATAAGTAATATTTAATAATATTGGTGGGTAATTGTTTTTATTCGGGTGCTCAAGATTATGACACTACTTTATATATTGCAAACAATCTTGAGTGGATGAGTGAATGGATTGAAGGCTGTAAAGCAACGTAACAATGGTGGAAAGTTATCCTTAGCCTTCTTTATTACGAGATTGATTGAAGAAGTGTTTCGTAGTGGAGATGAAACGTTACGACAGAAATCGATTTATATGGACAAAGGTAAGCAATTAATTCACCTATTTTATTCATTAATTATTTTATACTATATTTATAATGTGACAAGAAGTTTTATTTTTTAGATAATTTTCATGTTGTGTAAATTATATGATTAATTATTAATTGAGAATGCATCTTTTTCATGTTTGGCATATTGCAGTTGAAACACCACAAGGCTATGTGGTGCAATGGTCGTAAATTTTGCGTTAAACAATTGGATGATAACATGAGAAATTCTGATAGTGGGATAACTGCAGTATTCCAGGTCACTAAATTTTCCTCCAGGAGTGATAGACATCCTCGAGAATCTAAAAATAGATATTATGGGTTTTTAGATGATATAGTTGAGTGTGACTTTAATTTCTTCAAAATATTTTCGTTTGACGTCAAATGGTATAGGCTACGAATGAATGTACGTGATGATGATAGAACACTTATTCAACATGACAATGGATTTCCAATGGTTAAAACATCACAGTTTGAAGCAGGAAAATATCGCTATGTTTTTCCAAGCCAATGCGAACAAGTCTTTTACTCAGAGGTTCCAGGTGAGAACGAATGGTCATTTGCTATTAGATATGATCCAAGAGGAAGGCCAATAGAGTATATTGTAGAGGAAGAAGATGATATTGATCAAGAAGAAGATGATGCAGTGGTAGATGAGCAGGAAGATGCATTGACAGACGAAGAAGATATAGAAGATGAACCAGGCGTAAGAGACGAGGCAACAATTATTGAAGATGATGTCAATGAGGATATTATTGAAAATGACATAATTGATGATGATGATGACATGGTCAATCATTTCAACACCATTTCTGAATAAAATGTTTGTATAGATGTCGATCAGTTGGATGAAGATCAAGAAGATACAAAAGAAGAATATTGATACAGATGTTCTGTTCGAGTATGAGTTGGTATGTTATAACTTTATATTTTAATATGTAGGAATTATTGTATTTAAATAATTTACTAATTATGTGGGTTTTTTGCATGTTGTTTATTATTTCAAACCAATAAACAGTGGACTTACTATTGTACAAGCTAAACTAAAATTATATGCCATTTTTAAATCAAACCTAAGTTGGCATTTGAAAGGTTTTAATACCTATTTATATGGTGGAGAATTACCGCCATAAAGGTTTCGGATTAATCATGGCGGGCCTTTCAAAATTTTACATCAATCACTATAGCTACCCTGCATGTAATCAGTACTACAGCTCCTTGCCTTTTCTAATCGACTCAAACCCTACTGGATATATGCCTCCTACTACAAAGAACCACCTGTCGCGCAAGAAACTCCAGAAAGCATGCCCTTGCTGCAAAGAACCGCTCGTCGTGCAAGAAACTCCAGAAAGCAGGCCCTTCCTCCATCAGCAGGAAAAATGGTATGGCCAAACAGAATTTTTCCAAATTTTGAAAAGTGATTTTACCATTTAGAATGCCCAGGATTTGAAATAGAGCAATAAATTCGACTACTCATTTTTCTTGAATAGGGCATGCCTGTAGATTTAGTTTTGTTTTTAATAAAAGTCAATGTAAGACATAATGAATTCCCCAAACCTCAGTCTCCAGCATGCTTTCCATAAAATTTGGCAGTTGATTTCCATCATCACAATTTCCATCATCTCCAGAGTTTCCTTTGCTTGATACATCACAACTCACACGAATTGCATCTTCATTTTCAACCACAGGACAATCAATAAACTCACCCCCATAGCTGTCCAGGGCTATCATGCACAATTGAATCAATCCCATATTTGGCATAGTTGTAAAAGATGAGGGAATAGTTTCCCTGTACGATGGCAAATTAACATCCCAGAGACCTGATGATCCTGCATCCAGTACTTCAGAAATTGCGTTTTTCTCCATGGCCATGTTTTTAGGGTTAATCTCTTTCTTTGCCTTGCCATTGCCAGGCAAAATCTCTGAAAAGCTCTGTATTAGTGCAGGGTGAAAATTAAACCCACATTTGTTCATATTATAGTCGCACATGAACATACTATTGTAATAATCAGTTGCTTGTAATTAGAAAGTATCAAGAAATCTAATTTGTGATAATTTATCAACACAATCACCACCCCAAACATTGGCACAATTTCCACGTGGCATGGATGATACATCTCCCTTGATAGGAGTTATACATTCAACATAAGGGCCAGATAAGTTAGCCATGTGGATATAATTATAGCTAATGCTAAACCTCAATCTCCAGCATGCTTAAAACTAGGATCAGATCAAAATCTGGCTACAACTATCATTGAATGTAGACAAGTATGCGAGAACCTTTGGTTCATGCATAACACATTGCATTCATGCAAATAGCTACTTCGTGAAATCATGCAAGAGCAGACACCTAGACCATGACCTTCAAGGTATGACACATCCTATTGAGATGAAAAAAATGGAAAGTCTACCCATGACATGGTCAACATGTCAAATTTGAAAAGGATTTTTTCAAAATGCTTGTGTTGTGAAAATGGAGAGTATATTTTATGAATTTCAAAGTTTCAATTAATTTAAATTGGTTGGATGTGATAGGCTAGAATCACTACAAGGAAAATAACCTCTAGCGGATGTTTTTGAGGAACCCCTTATAAAAATACCCCATACATCTGTTTCTAGTGTAGGTTACTAGAGGAGGTTGGTGGGTGGATGGTTTTGCGGATAACTACACATATGTGGTTGTATATTGTGTTCATTTCCACTGTTTGTATGGTACTGATGAAACTAGTAGAAAGTCTACTTTAGAGGTCAGATCACTGCTATAGCATAATGTGATTATGTTGTTGCTTTTCTAGTGTTTTGTTTCAATTTTTTTTTGTGATTTATACACAACAGACTCAATAATACTGAAATTATGAAGCTGATTTGTTTCGATAATTAATATACCTTTTGATATTTTAAAATTTCACTAAAAATAACCCAGTTTAGTCTCATTTTCAACTCGTCTCCTATTTGGGTGCCTTAATGTGCAATGACATGTTTCCAGGACTTAATTCAATGCAAGGCATATTTGAAACTCTAACTCTGTCTTCCAATGTCTTATTAGAAATTATTTCAGTTTTCATTTTGTGTTTTCAAGTTAGATATTGTTTTCAAGTTTTTACATTTATAATTTTATTGCAATGTGGCAGACTGATCAGGGCAGTACATGAACAACCCCGAGACAGGATGGTCGCGGAAAGGGGCCAGCGGAAGAACATGTAAAGTGCCAACATTGTTGTATCTTCAGGTATTTTAGTTATTTACATAATTGAAATAATATTAATTTTTCTCAAATATGCAAACACCTGGCCATGGTACACCTGATGATTCCCTCTATGAGGAAAAGCTTTCTTAATCCCTATCTCCATTGCTCTTGTTGCGAAAAAAGGCGCGAAAAGCAAGGTCGGAATTTGAAACTTTGATAGACGCACCTCAAACACCTGAAACAGAAGAGAGGATAATTCAACTTATGACCCAGCTAGAAACATATCAGGTAATAATAAAAAATCAAAAGGATATTTTTTTTGTTCTGCATGAGATGAATTATGATAGTTTGATTTTTAATTTTTACATGGACTAAACTAACAAAAAGTTATTTTGTATGTAGCATTATCTGACACTTGCTGAACTCGGTGTTGGTGGTAGTGGGACACAAGGGCAAGAGATTGCCTAGCAACCCTCTCGTACACCTTCTACTCCTTTAGGTGCCAGCCAAGAAACACACCCTGCCCAAGCAGACACCTAGCCAACCACTGAACGTGTTGGCAGTGATGAGGTTGATATGGCCAACTACGTTATTGCGTTTCCTGGAGCTACACGTGTCAGCTCCATGGGGACCATTAATGGCATGTTGTTGGTGAACGATGAAGGTGTCCCTATAAAGCATGTACAACTCCAGGTAAGTTTTAATATTTTAACTATTTCATGTACTCTATCTAAAACATATTTTATCATGATTTTTATTTTTAAATTAATGATAATATCTTCTTCTTCTTTTTCTGTATAGGAAACAATAATTTCTACAGGTTTTTGGAGAGCCATGCATTGGTAATTTTTGGCCCAACCATACGCACAAGGTGGAATTCCCATAATTCCAACCTGAAATTTTTTTTTCTAGATTATCTAGAAGCCCTTTTTGGGGTGGGCACATTTGAGAGAACAACGGTGGCTCGGGTAGCTGGCAAATATTTGAAATATACCAGGGACACCTATAGGATGAAATTTCAATTTAACCCTACATACGAGCATCCTCTCACAGTTCCAGAGAGTGAGTGGAGTGCACTCATCCATGACAGAAAAGAGAAAAGGGCAAAGAAAGAAGGAAAAATGCCAACTAGACCCGCAAGGTAAATTACAACTTTAATTCGATAGCTTTAATTTTCTCTATGTATAAAATAAAAGTGTGCTACGTCATATCTGACTTCAATCTTTTGATGATAGGTTTCCTGGCATCTCGAAGGCAACCAAAGCTAGTACTGAAAAAAAGGGCCATCACAAGCTAGGCCAGGGCGGCTACTTGAAATTAGTCGCAAGAATTGTAAGTAGCTAAACATCTTATAATTAATTATATCGCCTTCCAACATTTTTGTAATCCTATCAAATAACATTAAAAATACACAATCATATGTAATGTATGGTGATGACTTCGGAACATAAACTACAGAGGAAGATAAAATAATCGCTTTCCATTTCGGCTATCAAGCTGTAGTTGAACGTCGCAGAAGCTTGGGGCAGGTCCCAAGATCCAGAATGCCTGATAAGGTAAAACATTAACCTTTCAATATGTTTGCTTTTGTCCATAAATTTAATGTCTAACAACTTTGTTTAAATCATGGGAGCAACACTTTCGACGAGGCAAATAACCAAATTGTAGAGCCAGATGTAGATGTTCCTCACGTGCAACCTGATCATTGTAGTGGGGACCAGGACGACAATGCTACTATCAGTGAGGGCCGTGACGGTAATTAATTTCCACTTATAATTTTTTCTAATTATATCTTTATGGTTGTCCTTATAACGTTTTTTGTTTAAATGACAGAGAATGTTTCCCTTGAGGATCTTACCACCAGAGAGGAAGACAGGGCAACAGTCCCAACGGCGACAACTGGTACACCAGGTAAATAATCTCATTGCAATTTTTTTTATTAATATTACACAAATAATTCAATGATATTTAAAAACTGACAATTAAAATTTAATATTATCTATTTTTGTAGGCGATGCCCGTCACTGGATGAGACCAGACATCATGACTATGCAACTAGGTCAGCAGTGTGGGAAAGGCACGAAACAGGAGCAGAGCACGATGATATTGATAATGTAATTAGGAGCTTTAGAAATAGGAAGAACAAAAAGAAAATTTGATAATGTAAAATATTGTATTATTATAAGACAAACGTTACCATACTTGGAACATTTTTTGCGTTATATAAAAAACTCATTTATCATACTATTTTTATGTCAAGCACTAATTTCAATGTTTCCTTACATACTTTTTGTTGCATTGTTTTTTATTAGTTATTGAAAAAAACACCCCCTATGCTATTGCACATTCAATTCCAGGAGCTACTTGCTAAGGAACACTCCTACACTATGCCTAACGATCCTCCAAAAAATCCCTCTAACTATTTTTGTATCAACCTCCCTTTTTGGTCTTTTAGACAAAGGTGACCCTCACACCATCAAGCACATAATGCTATCACAAGACTCAAACCCAATCCTACATCTGTTCTCCACAAAATTCTCTTCCAATTCCTTAAAATGTGATTTGTATTTTTTGAAGAACTCAGCCCTGGTTAGGGCACCTATCCCTGCTCAAATCCACCCTTCCTCCCACCTGTAAGCCTTCTTCTTTATGTGTTCTTTTTGGAGACAGTTGTGGCCTTTTTGTGGCTTGTAAGTACCTCTAATGGCCTTGCTACAGGATAGTAGCACATTTGTATTTGTAAATGAAAATGAGCAGACATAACATGGACCTACTTATCCCCAAGGAATAAGGTTTAGACTTGGACTTCTCCTTCTAGCCATGATAGTCCATGGTGAGTAGAATGGAATGGTTAGAGATGCTTTTCTGTTGCGTAGCAATTCGGGACCTTGCCTAGTCTTGAAATTTCAATGACATTGGGGCTATGGAAACCTCCTACTTTGCCTCTTGGGCCTTGGTACTGATGCATACAGTAAAATTTATCATATAAACTAACCAAGCCCTCTACAACCATATTTACAATCTCTTTTGTTCTTGGGAAAAATATACCTCTAGCAGAAACTAAATTATTTATAAGGTTAATTTCTGGTCCTAGAAACATTGTATTCATTTTAGTCCCAAAGTTTCAATATTAATTGAGTTTGAGAAACCAGATAATATAATTAATCATGTAGTCTATAATCACACAGAAATTTGATACTTTTAATGTCTCAGCTACACTATATAATACAAATATCTAAAACGTTAAAAATCAGATCGTGTTCTAAAATGCTAAAAATCAGATCCTCTAGATCTTGCTGGCATCTTGTGCAGGATCACCATTCAGTTCTGCTTTAGGGACAACTCCATTGGCATGCTGCACTTCTTTGTGACTCATGTCTTTGAGTTTAGCACAGGTATGATTACTTCACTCTGGCCTCTACAACGTAGCTTGTCCCACAGTGTACCGTTAAAGACTCTACGTTCCACTTCAAGACCCTCCTCTTACAGCGAGAATGCTAGGGCTTCGTCCCGAGGTGTGCTAAATTTATGCGAGGTTTGTTACACCATTTTTTGGTCATCTAACCTATTATCATTAGATGGACCCAAGTACACCATGTAAGACCAATTTTACCCTAAGTAAAATTGCTTTCACTATGTAAAATAACTTAATAAACCACATTTATTAGGTTGTTTATGGTCTAAACAGGAAACCCCAAAAAGGAAATATTAAACAAACCTATTTTGTTTAATTTTCCTCATGGAATAATTAATTAAACCATAATTTAATTATTATTCCTAGTCATGTTTAACCCAAAAACAAAGAAAGTAATTAGATAAACCTTTATTTATCTTATTATTTTCTAGGAATAATTATTTAAATCTTATTTAGATAATATTCCTTGTTAAATATGACCAAATCACCCACAAATAATAAATAAATCATTATTTATTTGATTATCTTTCAACCACTTCCTTAAAAAGATAAATAAATCATTTATTTATTTATTTTTGACAAATAAAGGGATTTGACCCAAGTCAAATACTTTTTCCCTCCAACAAATATAATAAAATATTCCATAAAAGGTAGATCTAGATTTGGTTAACATTATTTTAATCGTGCACCAAGATCTAGAATGACCCAATATTTTGTTATAAATAGGAGGGTTTTTCCTACCATTCTTCACCTTTTGTTGCCTATTAGATCACTCTGGATCTATACACTTGGTCACATTTTTCCATCATTTACTGTGTGAGCTCCCATTGAGCTCTATTCTTTGCATTGGGTTTTCTACACCAACAAGAGAGAGAAATCTTAGATCTGAAGTGCTGAGGACTTCCAAGAACCCATCCCACTGAGGAGAATTGGATACGCTTTCTTGTTTTCCTCCCAGGTGCCCAATTAATATAAAAATTCTTTCAAAAATTGTTCTTGTCTTGTCTATTGGTATATGGAGCAAACCCTTGTTTTTACTGCTTAATGTCTTTCCATGCATAGATTTGGTTTTTTGCAGCTCTTTTCTTGTTCAACTAACCGCAGATCTGAAGATATTGGCAGCCACTTTTGTTGTTAGGGCTATTAGTTATGCGTAGCTAAAGTGGTCCTTTTTCGTACACTTCGACAAAGGATTCATACTAACAAATGGCGTCTCCACACGGGTTTTAAATTACGACCGCTGTCGTTTTTCATATTCCTGCATATCCAGCTACTTCAGACCCTAGGGTTTCTTTTCAGCTGAATATTTTCCCTATTTTTATGTTGTTTTTCTCACATAAAACCCTAAAACATTAAAATTTCTAACTTCTGTGTGTTTCTGGCCCTATTGCGCAGGTAAGCGACACCAGCCGCAACTGAGACGACAACTTTTCTGAAAATCTGCCGCTGAGACAACTGGAACGGGGGGTCGTACTTTTTGGCCCATAACCTGCAACCTGGACCTCCAGGTCGCACTTTTCTGCCCCTTTTCTGTGACCTGCACTGAAAACAGGTCGGAACCTGCGACCTGCCAATTTTTCAGTGATTTTTCTGCAATTTTTTTGGGTTTTGCTGAAGCTTCTGTCAGGGTTTTCCAGCCTCTGTCTCAGCCCTCTTTGACCTAGTTCTGATCTTTTTTTACTCATCTAAGTGGGAACCTAGCCCCCTAGGGCTTCAGTACCCTCCACTTTTTGTGGAAGAGTTTTAGCTGTTTCAGCCGTCTGTTTTTCAGAGTTTCAGCCTTCCCTTTTTCAGATCTGAAACCTCCTCCTCAGATCCCTTTAAATCAGCCTTTCTTCCTTTCAAATCACCTCTTGTCATTTTGTTTGGACCTCTTTTTAGGACCTCCTCCCTGTCCTTTCCGCTTTTTGCTGATTTCCTCCCTTTTTCCAGCCACCTTGCCTCTGTCTCTTGGCTGTGATCTGCACCTCTTTTCAGCAGCTTTATCCTTTAGATCCCTGTCCCTCCCGACCTTTGATCTATTGGCCTCTTTTCAGTGTGTTTTGACTAGATTTTTTCCCTTTTTTAGACTAGTTTTGAGGGACCCGCCTCCTTGGGTTAGATAGATGCAATAGTAGCTGTTAATTTTCTATTATTTCAGCATTCTATACTATTCTATGCAGATTTATTTCCAGTTACGCAGCACACTTTTTTCTTGCTCTAAAAACGAAAAGGGTTTTAAAAATTAAAATTAACGCACACCACACATTGACCCTAAGTGAAGAAGCGCCTGGTTAACACCGCCTGGCAAAGACTCTAAAATAAATTGACACTGCACCTATCTGCCCTTGTTCCGACTTGATTCTGCACCTCCTTTCCCTTGTGGTCGTTCTTCTTCCCCTTGTGCCATGTTTGTGTTGTCATCATTGCGCCCCCCAGGCGCACTTCTCGGAGACTTCTTGGCCTTCACCCTCAGTTTCCGGTCGATCGACCTTGTCCGTCCTGCCGTCGTCGAGCCAGTCCTCCTCTGAGTCCACACTCCGACTCCTCTTCTGATTCATTGGGTTCTCCTTTTACTTCTGGTTCTCCCCCTGTCACCTTCACTATGTCTGTTCCAGGGCCTAATGCTAGCGGTAATCCCAGCCCTAATGCTGGAACCACTCCTAGCAGAACCACCACAGGAACTACCTCGGCTGCACCCTTGCTCCCCTTCTTGGCAGGCCTCAGCCTCTCCGATTTGGACCGGTTGATAAACGACCCTATACACCATGACGCTAGTTGGCCTGCTATGTCGACAAAGCTCCCTTTCGACATCCCAAAGTTTGAAGGTCGTGCTAGAGAAGATCCTTCAAATCATGTTCAATCTTTCCACATGTAGTGTTCATCTACCTCCATTACCGATGACTCTGTTTGTCTTAGATTGTTCCAACGCACGCTTACAGGCGAAGCTTCTAAGTGGTATGTTGATCAGCCCACTTCCTCCCATACCACCTTTGCAACTCTTTCCCGGGATTTTTTTATCTTACTTCCAGCTTCCCCTTTGTTATGACACTGGTATCGAACTTTTGACTTCTTTCCGTCAATCATCTACGACCCGCCTATCCGATCATGTCCAGGGATGGCAGAGAAGAAAGAGCCTATGTCAATCTCCTACCTTCGAAGACCGTGTCTACATGGACTGGTTCCTTAGATCTCTCTTGTCCCCTATCGGGAAAGATGTCGCATCACATTTTCCTCAAACCGAAGAATATGCCCTCCAAATGGCGTTAAAGTATGACCTGATCTACGCTCAGACAGGTTATGATCATACTGTCCTACCTGATCTCCCCAGACCCAGTGATGCCCATACACCGGGGGCACCTCATGCCGCCGACAGTATCGTTGGATCTATCTCTCATCCATCCGCTCAACCTCTCATGAGCTATGGTTTTCCTGGGGGAGGGGGCACCACTCCCTGCACTTCTCCCCCTCCCGGTAGCACGCATCCAGGATACTGCATGCCTCATCCTTTTGCCCAACCTCCTGCTTACCTGAATGTTGCCCAACATAACCATTACCCTCATCCGCAGCCTGGTGCGCCAGCTCCTCCAGCATATGCGCTTTCGCCTCCCTTGCCTTCTCAACCCCTGCAACAGCCGTCACCGCCCCCTCAAGAGCCGGTGGATGCACAGCAGGGATTCATGGCTACCCAACCACCTAATGGACAGGTGGCCACTCCACCTTCCCCTTCTGGTTCCTCCAATTACCAGATCCTCATGATGAACTCTGATCCACCTCTAACCGTCGACCTTAACCTTCAAACTCGGTCCCATCAGTACCCCAAGCCTCCCGCTCCGTCTGTCCCCGAGTCACCTTTTGCAGGTTCTACAGAGCCTCTTTCAACAACCAATGGTCCCTTACATATCCCTCAACCCAAAGTTGAGGTTCATACCAAGATTCCTAAAGGACCATTACGCCGAAATGTTGCTTCTGGTCGAGCTGCTCATTCGTATATCATAGTAGATGATTTGGCGCAATCTCCCGCTGCCATTTCCACATTGGAACTCCTCCAATCGTGCCCTTCCCAAAAGAAGGCTCTGCTATCTGCCATGGGCGATGTAGATCCTGCCGATGACCAAATGATTTTTTTCGACGCCCATCAATCAGAACATCCTCCTCTTCCTGCTTCCGTAGCCTTCCAAATCCCAGTCAAAATCCAGAACGCTAACGTTTCTCGGTGTATAATTGATGAGGGGGCATCCACCTGTGTGATGTCCGCTTCGGTTTGGAAGCAACTCGGATCTCCTGAATTAGCCCCTTCCACAATCACCCTTAGAGCGTGGGATGGCCACGCCTCCCAACCCATTGGCCTCTTCCGTAATTGTCCTATCACCCTTGCCGGTAAGACTGTTTGCGTTGACGTCGAAGTCATCGACGCCCCGCTAGACTACAACATTCTATTGGGGCGAAGCTACACCTATGCTATGTCCGCTGTCCCATCTGCGGTTTTCCGCAAGATGTCTTTCCCCCATAATGGAAAGATAGTCACCATCGACCAGTTGACATATCATGAGCCAAAATCTCAGACCTCACCTGAGACGACCATCTCTTCTGTAGCCAACAAGAAAACCGTCGATTCCTTGACCAGTGTCTCTCCTGGCATCTACAAAGACTCCTCTTTGCTCGGAACCTTCCCTGGTCTTCCTCCTCCTCCTATCTCTGACCCCAGCTCATCGAATGTTTGCATGATGCAATCGTCTCGGGCTGCTCTCAAGCAACCTGCTTCGGCTAGTCAGCAACCTTGCCCTCCGCAACCCGCTCCTAGCCCTTCACCTGCAGTTGGTAGTCATGAACCTCTTTATCCCCCTTGGTAGTCATGAGCCTCTTTATCCTCCTGGCATGGTTCCTCCAAGCCTTAGCCATTTAGGAGCCGTCCCACCTGGCCATTACCCCTCTGGTCAGATAGCATTCCTAGCTCCCCCACCAGGAGTGTACACGGTACCGGTCATGGCCACCCTCTCTCTTCCTAACTTGACCCTTGGGATTCTCGTTTGGTACCTTGATCCTCCAGCCCCCACCTTGCCTGGTCAACCCAAACCTTATATTGCTTTGACCCCGGTTCAACCGGTCCTCATTCCTTCTCCCGCTGCATCAGTGCCTCAGTCACCTAAATAGGAACCACCTCCTGTTGCAACCGCTTCGGGCAAGAAGGGCAAAGCTCGCAAGGGGGCATCAATGGACAAGGCTGCCCCGACAAACCCTGCTCCTCCTAAGCCTCCAAAGCATACCATCCAGTGTGCTTTGTGTGATGTTGTCGGTCACGCCTCCCATACCTGTCCTGCATTGCTTCATCTCAAGCCCATGGTTAATGTCACGTTCCCTGAGTCCGCGGTCCCAGAAGCCTCTATTCCTTCCGCGACCACGGCCAAGAACCCCAAGACTATTCACACCAACCACCCCTGTGCTTTGTGTGATCTCCATGGCCATTACACCCATATTTGTCCCCGCCTCGAGGACTTCCGCACCTCTATCGCCGCGGTCCACCAATTCGAGGCCAAGCGCAATGAGTCCACCTCTCCCCTATTTGCGCATTCTGCTTCAGCAGAACTACCAGATATGACTGCTCCCATTGACATTCCCCCTCCTGATGTCGAGATGATGGAGCCTTCGTCCAACATTTTTAACCTATTATCATCCATGAGACCCTCGGGGAACATTCCATCTGAACCCTCCCCTATTGTTTCGCTTGACCTTCCTTCAGTGATCATCTTGGGCTCAACATCGGTAGATCCTTTATCTACTTACTCTTCGGTCACCCCTTGTGACGATGCGCATGTGAACCTCTCTTCTCATGATGATGATTCAGGTCACTTCACCACGTCAGGTGGTCTTTCTTCCACCAGTCACCCCATCTTCTATCGTGATGACGACATTATGGAAAAAATCCCCACCCCTGACGTTATCTATTCCCCCTTACATCGAACCCATGCGTTCACACCACACCCACCTTGTGGCCATTACATTGAAACCCACTGTTTGGGTAAGGGGGCACCCACATTTGAGAGACCAAGAGAAGAAATTCTCCACAACTCTCCTAGTGTATCTGGTCGTGTTGACTTTAGTCCCAGTATTCTTCCACATTTAGAAGAACCTCTAGAGTCCCATATCACTTCAGAGCACTCTAGGGATGATACCCCTTATCGTTCCCTCATCTTACATCAGCAACCCAGTCTCTTAGACATTATTGTTGACCAACCTATAGCTTTTCTACGAGAGCATCAATTCATTATCTCCAAATCCTCTTTTTGGGATATTGACACCAGGTATGCCAACTCGGAAACTTAAAGTCCATTTGATCCCTATATGCAATACCAAAAGAGATTGGTAATCCTCCATTTCCTTTCTCAAACTGCATAACCATAACAAGAACAAATGGCACACCACATCATTAAAATGTGTTTAGATTCCCCTTTTTCTAAATACATTTTGGCATGACCACGCCATGCTCGGGGGCACCCATGCCCCTTAACCATAACCCTCCTCACCTCGTTTTTGGAGAGGAGGCTGTCTTACCGATCGAGTGTGAAATCCCTTCCCTTCATCTGGCTGTTGAACTTCTCCTTGACACATAACCTCTAGAACAATGACTTATCCTACTTGAGCGTGCCTCTGAAGTCCGCCGTGTTGCATTGCAAACCATAGAAGTGGCCACGAAACGCACCAAAGCTCAATATGACCGAAAAGTCTAGCCTCGTCCTTTTCACGAAGGTGATCTTGTTCTAGTATATGACCAGGCCCATGATGTCCTTGGTCACGGGAAGTTTGACCCATTATGGCTAGGCCCTTACGTCATAAGTAAGGATCTTGGTAAGGGGGCATACTTTTTAGAGGACTTCGAAGGCAATCCTCTTCCTAATCCTCGCAATGCACTCTATCTTAAGAAATATTACCCTTAGCATTTCCCTTCTGAGATGCGTGTTTTATTTTCTGTTAGATAGCCAGCATATTTTTTGTACTTTCATCCTTCGCCAGGACCTATTTTGTCCAAGAAGGGCCACTTCGCCTCCACTTTAAATCGAATTTCCTCACTTACGACACTTGTACTTGGGGCACCACTTCGCCTCCATACTTGTCCATGTTCGTGTCGATTTTCGTCATGAGTTCCCACCTTGTAATCATGTTTTCATGGTCCCCCATTGGGCCTTTAATGTGTGGTAGCACCATCGAGTCGCCCTTGTTTAGCGCATCCAAGTTGAGTCATCATCGCATTCATGGAGTCTATCCTGAGTCCCTTTGTACCCCGCCATAGCCCTCCATCCTTCATTGCTTGGTCTCTCTCTTGTGTCGCACATTATGACCTTCAGTCCCACTGTCGCCTATTCCTTATGATATTGTGTTAGTAGCTGCCATGTCATTCATGCCCTTTATGCTCTAACAAGGGAAGTCATCCATTCGCTACTCAGTCCTTTCCATTTCCCTATCATCATTAGTGTCAGTCTGTCCGTCGCTCTACTATTTTCTCTCGCGCCTTAGTTGAGGATTTCTCATTTCCTCACTTGTGGCAGACCTCCTTCTGTCGACATCAGCTCATTCATTCCAGAAGCTAGGTCTAGAGGGCGGTGTACCTTGGTTCTAGCTTCCACTCTTGTTCGGTGCCTCGGATCAGGAAAGGGGATCTCTCATTTCCCTTTGACTTGATTGTTTATCCAACTCCTTTCAGCATGACTGAGATCCGTATGCTTGATGGTTCAGTGATACAACATCAGCTCTTGATGATTCCCTTGTGTGTGTGAGATGTCTCAACCCTCATGAGGGGGTGGCCCTGCAGGTAGCCCCCCACATGCCCGGATGACCTCTTCCTTGCAGCCTTCGATGCAGCTCCAGATATTTGATGATGTTGCTGGTTTTAGCCACTTGCAAATTTCTTTGATTTGCATGTATCAGCCAAATTTTTGAGCCCTTTCCCCATTTATAGGGCATTTGCGTTGTATTTATCTCATGTACTGTGATATTATTGTACCAAATTTCCCCGGGCTGTTATCCGGTGCACAACATGTATGTGGGATTCCTCATTGTATTTTTCTCCTGCTCATGATTATGCCGAGCTTGTACTCTATGGTTCCCTTGTTTATCGGACACACTATTCTTTTGTACTTTGTCTCTCACGGGCATAGGTATGCCTCTCACCTTCAAAGACAAGTACCCTCTCATAAAAAGAGACTTGTTGCACCGGCGAGTCTCGTCTCCTCGTGTCTAGTTCTTCAAGACACTATCTACCTTGCATTTCTCCGAAATCCTTTTGTTGTCCGTGATTGAGTTCTTACAACGTACTTCGGTCATACGATTTGCTCCTGACACTCGCACGCTGGGGGGCAATCTGTTACACCATTTTTTGGTCATCTAACCTATCATCATTAGACGGACCCAAGTACACCATGTAAGACCAATTTTACCTAAGTAAAGTTGCCTTCACTATGTTAAATAACTTAATAAACCATATTTATTAGGTTTTTTATGGTCCAAACAGGGAACCCCAAAAGGAAATATTAAACAAACCTATATTTGTTTGATTTTCCTCATGGAATAATTAATTAAACCATAATTTAATTATTATTCCCAGTCATGTTTAACCCAAAAAAAAATAAATTAATTAGATAAACCTTTATTTATCTTATTATTTTCTAGGAATAATTATTTAAATCTTATTTAGATAATATTCCTTGTTAAATATGACCAAATCACCCACAAATAATTAAATAAATCATTATTTATTTGATTATCTCTCAACCACTTCCTTAAAAAGATAAATAAATCATTTATTTATTTATTTTTGACAAATAAAGGGATTTGACCCAAGTCAAATACTTTTTCCCTCCAACAAATATAATAAAATATTCCATAAAAGGTGGATCTAGATTTGGTTAACATTATTTAATCATGCACCAAGATCTAGAATGACCCAATATTTTGTTATAAATAGGAGGGTTTTTCCTACCATTCTTCACCTTTTGTTGCCTATTAGATCACTCTGGATCTATACACTTGGTCCCATTTTTCCCATCATTTGCTGTGTGAGCTCCCATTGAGCTCTATTCTTTGCATTGGGTTTTCTACACCAACAAGAGAGAGAAATCTTAGATCTGAAGTGCTGAGGACTTCCAAGAACCCATCCCACTGAGGAGAATTGGATACGCCTTCTTTTTTTCCTCCCAAGTGCCCAATTAATACAAAAATTCTTTCAAAAATTGTTCTTGTCTTGTCTATTGGTATATGGAGCAAACCCTTGTTTTTACTGCTTAATGTCTTTCCATGCATAGATCTGGTTTTTTGCAGCTCTTTTCTTGTTCAACTAACTGCAGATTTGAAGATATTGGCAGCCACTTTTGTTGTTAGGGCTATTAGTTATGCGTAGCTAAAGTTGTCCTTTTTCGTACACTTCAACAAAGGATTCATACTAACAAGGTTCATCCATTTGAATCTTCCAAACTCTCTGACGTTCACTCTTGCAATCTGACACAACTTCATATTTTCTTTCATGCATATGTGTTCGAGTTTAGAATTATAGATTAGCACATGGTTAATTGCTGCAAAGTGTTGATTGTGGTACTGTACAGTTACAGTAGCAATGGCTGTTTGTTTTGAAAGGAAATCCTTGTGTAATCCCCTCTCCTTCCTCGACACATCTGGATAGAGGGCAGCTATTCTGAGTCAGTTAATTTGATTTGAACCCATGATCAATGCGCTGTTGTTTTCGATAAAATTGCATTGTCCTAACAGGTCTATGTGAGATGGCCTGTCAACGTGCCTTTATTTCTCATCTTGCAGTTCCAAGCCAGGCATTGAGTCCAATTTTTCTTCCTTTATTTCTCATCTATTCATTTTTACTACTGTTTATATGTACCAAAAGTGCCATTGCCAATGAAGGTAGGTGTTATTGAGAATTTTAGGTGCAATTTCTTTAAATTTCTCAAGTTTTTTCCCTGAAAATTGAACTCTTTAGCATGCATTTCATCCTTTCCTCAGCTCTGTGATGCCCGAGCTACCTCACTTAACCCACACTCTCACTCTATGCATATAACAACAAGGCACTTCAATGTTTTTCCCCAATTAATTTTAAATCTGGCCCAACTCTAAAAATATATATGAGGACCATTACCTTTCCCAAACCTATGATTAAATCACAGTCTAACCTACTTCATGAATTTATCAAAAGGACACGCACCCAGTCCTATACTTAAATGTGGAAGCTCTCCCTCTTTTCCACTTCCTACCGAACCCTTATTATAACCCAAACAACTCCGAAATTCAATTCTTAGCACAAAAGCTTGTATATGTAAACAATGGTTATCAAACCATTGGAATACCCCGCCTTATGATGTTTAAGTCAACTCTTCGACTTTCGAATAAAATTCAAAATTGAGCTCCCTTTTCAAATCACACCTGAGCTTTATAACTCAATCGGAAATAAGCCTATGGCTTACCCTTCACACATAACTATAATATACCTCAGCATACGAATTCTTTCATATGAGGTTCGGGTTATCATCGACATAATATATATCCACATATATCGTGTACCCCTTGGGGTATTTCATGCCAACTATAATATATGAACACATATTACATCCTCCCGCCAAAGGTAAATACCTTATAACAAACCACGCCTTTGGAGTTAACTCCAAGTGATACATATATAAACGTCTTCGGGGCCCACAGCAACGTCCCTATTAGCCTTCACACATCATCATGATGCGAACATCATCCGATCTGTGGATCAAGAGATCCGACGGACATCGCAATTCTTGCACCCCCGCGTATTAACCTTTGGCCCACATAAACACACAACTTACCCTTACGTTATCTTCCATGCATCTCCAGGATGCGACCGCCATCCGATCATTTGAACGGCAAATCCGACGGTAATCGCAAAACTTTTCGAACGGGACCTTAATGCCGAGAAAAATTGTGAAATTTGCGGTTTTCAAAAACCACCCAAGCCACGTGTCAGCCAGCGACCAATATCACACTTTTTTTCCAAATTTCGTTTATCGCTTTTGAGTTTTGTGAAAACCACATACGGTTTTGGAAGCACACTTTCACTGTTACAGGTCATGGTTCCATTCCCTCAATCATTCGTGGTTCCACCTTAACTCCTTTGACTTCACATCCTTAATACAATACCCATAGAGGTTTAACAAACCTTTGCATCCATCATTGTTATGCATTCTATCCAACACCGCAACCATAGATTAAAGCGATTCTTTCAATTGTGCCAAGAAGTTTCTTTTGATTTTAACTTCTCACCCATGGGTTCACTTAAACGCTCCCAGCATCATCGAATTCCGTTCGATTCCATGTCCATACAGTCACACATTACTGTGATCTCAACCCAACCTCATTTCACTACTCACACAGTATAACCAAACGTCGAGTTATGCCCCCGGAACTTCACAGTTCCATAATTACATAATAGAAATTGTAAGTTCTCTTAGAACGCCTTATTCAATACTCATTCGGTCAAGCAATTCTACTCCTCGACCTAAAAGGTCCATGGAATTCAATTCAATAACATTGATCTGAGTTTATTGTTCATTCTAGAATCAAATAATTACAACATAAATCCTCAGCATATTCGAATTGCTTATGAATCAAAACATAGGCATTAACCCTTAAGACAGAGTTTGTCACACATTACTCATACAGCTCTCATCGAAGCTCAAGCTTACCACATAGAACTAAATCAATTAATACTGGAACAATCATTTCAATTATATACATGAATTTACTTACAGAAATTCTGGTCTTCAGCCAGATCTTCAATTACAATGGCCTTCTACAACCTACTCTACCTCCTCTGAACCGCTCCTGAACTCTACTACACTCTACCTCTGAACAGGGCTGATCTCCTATGCTATCATTCATACTTAAATTTGTACAGAATGGTGACCTGAATCGATTTAGGTCCCTTATAGCTCGACAAAGACTCTTGGACTTCCTAAATTTGGACTCAAAACCTCGAAAAACTGAAACTGAGTATTCACCTAACTAACTCAATCAGCTTCCCTCATGTCCTCTAGTGGGCTAGAGAACATTTACAACTCCTCACTTATTTTACTAAAAACATTAACAACTACTTGAGAATTCAAAGGCATGAGATCCCTCTAGACTTAAGAAAATACAAAGTATTTCTAGAGCCTAATGCCCCTGCATCACTCTGTCTGGCAGAGCGGACTAAAAATGTAATGGCAGACATGTTTGTTCAAGTGAAGCCTGGCCATATAGAACTAGCACCTTTATGGACTCTGCAAGAGGATTGCCTTTTTTTTGGTTGCAATTAAAGTTGCATTTTTTTCATCAGGCAATACAAACTCTTATCAAATTGCAAGGTGTAATTCCAATCTAACTAAGATGGGGTGGAAAACATGCCATGAACATCCAATTCAAAAGTGCTTGTTAGGGTTTATGTAGCTTACAGTTCTTGTTCCTGACATTAGTTTTTGAAATATCAATTTGCTAAACTATTTTAACCCAATTTTCTCTTGATTTTATGGAAATTGGGTGTTTGGATCTAGAAAATTTAATCTCTATTATTTTGGCTTCTCTTAGTATGAATACAATTTTAATATGTGAAACCCATTACAGTAACTAATCAAGTGTTCAATGGAGAAGCAATACCCAGTTTCAATACTCATGCTCTCCTCCTTAGTATGGTAGTTTTCTCAAGTCCTCCGCCTCCTGCATACATCCTGACCTATGAATCAATTAATTGCGAGAATATCATGCTGGGATACACCATGTTCAATCTCTTTTCCAGAAGAGTAGACAAATTCATCTCCATATGGACAGAGAGGAAGAAATTGCAGGTTTAAGGTTTAGTCATTGCAAATGGAATCACTGCACTTTTGACTATTTTTCAATCCTCCCAAATGCTATTGAGGAAGCAAAATTAAGTATATTGTTGATCCATGGACACCTGTTAAGCCTTTCAGATAGTTGTAAGAAACCTACTATTTGAGAGGCTGAAGGTATATCTCTCCTATGCTTGGTGATCTCTATAATTATGACCCTATATGAGATTCAAATGATCATTTCTGGGGTCTATTATATACATTAAAATAGTAGTCAAGCAAGGGTGTCGACTGCCTCACATTCTTTGGACTTCATATTTATGGATGAGAGTTTCTCATTTCAAAATCCATGGGTGGTAAAGGTGGAGGCCCTCTATGGGATCTCCATTTCACTATTTTTTGATAACACTGTCCGTCTATTTCACGAATCCAAAAACAAAAGTACATTTTGAGCTCATTCTGGGATGAACATGGTGTTCAAGTCCACCTTGCAAACACAAAAGCATGTAAGTTAGCTCTCCTTATTTTCAAGGATAGCAGGTAGAAATGGTGACATCCTAGTCTTTCCTTTGAATGCTATTATTTCGTTCATCTTTTAACTTGTTTTCGACATTTGTATCAATGTTGAACAGAGGATTGCAACATTAACAACCTTGGAGAGACGATCTTTCCAACTTCAGTTTTAGGATATTCAGGCGAAGTTCTGGTTTCTTGAAGTCTTTTCATAATACTTTGTTACACATGACTTTCATTTTCTTCTTGCAGAATTTCTAGAAATGAATGGATATCTTGTGGACTATTGTAAAAAAATTTAGTTCTATTACCATGCTCAAGAGAATTTAATGTTTGTCATTATTGGAGGACAGAGATATACTATAAGAGCTCGATTCTATGTTGTATCTTTTTATTAAGACTTGAATAAGTTAAACTCTCGGACCTACTGCAACCCTATATCGAGGCTTGGTTCTATTGAAGCTGCCATACTTTGGACCTCTTCATTGCAGTCTCAGGCCAGGGATATAGCTACAAGATTTTGACATATTTTATGCGGTGAACATCTATTAAAATCTCAAATTATCTCCTATTTACTGATGCTTGGACAGAACTTTCGAATTAGCTAAGTCATCTATTTACTTAAAACTAGCACATTTGGCGAATTTTTTTTTTTTAATATTTTTAACCAAGATTGAATGTTATGTACTACATATAGAAATCTGGAGGGGAATGGAGTGTTCAGGTTGTACAATGTATTACTTCAGTCTTATGATTTATCAATGTTCTGTTGGAAACTAAGTTGATTGCTGGTAGAGTTCTGTTGCGTTATTCTGTTGTAAATTAAGCATGCATTTCATCCCATTTGGTTATTTTGTCATTTCTGAATCCTGAACTCATCAACCCTTTCTGTCAAATTGATAAACCCTACATAAAAAACTGATAACTCTTTCCTCATAAAAAATCGATAACACATAAATTGTTTACAAAATATCTCAAATTTTGAGATAATGTTTCAAGGAAAAACAGGAAATATAACATAAGAAGAGGGACAACAGCAAAATAGTTTGCAAGCTGTTCTCTTTTACAAGGAAATATAGAACTGATTATCTTAATCGAACTAATTTCATGATGTGCTGGTAGCATTGCTGGCATTGGATGCATCACCTTGTGGAAGATGACTTGTAGAACATTTCTTCTTTTCACTTTCATTCCTGATACTCTTTATCTTTGTTTTTCACTGATTCACTGCTGTAATTGAAAAATAACTAGCAGTAACAATTTTATTTTACTAATACACTTTGACCCTGATACACTTTGACACTAATTTTTTCACCATAAAATAGCAGTAAAATATGATTTCTTCATGTGATTTCCCTGCTCTTTTACCTGTCAAATTCACATCAGATCTGTGAATTCTTGCCATTGTTGAGCTGTGGGGATCTTTATACTCTTTAATTTTCTATAGCTTTCATCAGCTTTTGTGTACTTAGAAAAGTTTGGCTTTACTATAAACATGTGCTTAATTTCATTCTCCAAAAAGAACAAATTCTCAAAATATTGCAGTAGTACTTTGCCACTTGGAGATCCTTGTGGCAAAAGGATTTTTAGCCTGCTCCTTATCATGAGCTCTAATCTTCTGATCATAGTCCTTTTGTGGCATTAATTTTTCATTCAGTGCATGTATATTTGGTAATCCTGCTTCTAGCAGCAAGTCATATTTGGTCTTGAATTTACTGATTGATATGTTCATATTATCACACTTATCTTCCAGATTATTCATGATGTTTCCCTTTGCTAGGACCTTTTTGATTTCAAGGATAGCCTCTGTCTTGTCTAGAATTTTCAATTCTGCTAGTTCTTCCCTGTTTTTACTATTCAAGAATGATATGAGCTGAATTTCTTGTGGGGGTTTGTTGCTAAGTTCCTTCTTTGTTTTATCAATTTCTGCTAAGGTAGCTTGTAGCAGATCTTTTTTTTCATATATTATTTGAATAGAAGGCCATTGTAAGTGAATGCCTTCAGTGATTTTTGACCACGAATGATTTTTTATATAGGCAACCTGTTCAGTAAGATTTATCTGCTGTTGAATAATTTTCACCTGTTCCTGTAATCTGTCAGCCCTCTATTCATGTCCTTTGGAAGTGATTAAGGCATCTCTTTTGGATGTTTCCAAATATTTGATGGTGCCTTTTAAAATGATTATCTCTTGATATTTTATGGACATGTCTTCCATAACTTTGATTATTGCAGCTATTTCCCCGGCCACTGTGTCTATCTGTGATGAAGAAGTGGCAGAGATATATTTAGAAGTAATTGACACTACAATTGGCAATATTCCTTGTGGTCCCAAATGTTCTGCCAATGTTGAGGGGATTTTTGTGCTTACAATTGGAATAACTGTAGGAACGGAAACCTGCTGAGTTTTCTTCAAATTTTAAATTTCTTGCATAAGAGCTTCTATCTGAGTTTCCATATTTTTTATCTGGGCTATCATTTTCAAAACAAGTTTCATATTTTCCTCTTTCTCTGTCTTTTCCTGAAGTATTTCTTTTGTTTGAGGGTGCTCACTCTGTGGTAATTTTAGCTACTTTCTTAAGGCTGTAATATCATCATTTTTCTGTCTTTAACTTCTTGGCAGCTTCAGTATTAGAAGGATCTGCTCCAGACTCAATGACCAAATATTCTAAGGATTTTATTCTCAAATCCTTGGCATGTAAAGATGCTTTATCCAACTCCATTTAAGTTTGCAAGTTGGATACAGTATTTTGGAGCATAGTGGCACTCATTGTTTTTCTTACTACTTTTGAATATAACATTTCTGATGCACTTCTATGAAATTCTATTTGATCCAGCTCATGGATAGTATCAGCATTTACTGCAAATTCTGTCTTTTTGTATTCTAAATCTGATTTTGGATGTGCTACCACTAGTTGGAGAAAAGACATGATCATTTGGTTGGTTGAGCAATCAAATGCAGTTACTAATCTGTCCTTATCTCCTAGTTTTTCCTTGAAAAGTTTAGAATAAACTTCATCTTTGATTTCTTCATTTTTCTCTTTGATTAGCTTGAACCTATTTTGAATATCAAAATCATTTTCTTCAATTTTTTTAGAAGAAGAAGAGGGGGCTTCTGTATCCATTTCCATTTCAACCATCTTCTTGCCTTTACCCTGTGCTTGTACCTGTTTACTTTGAATCTCTCTGAATGTCTCATTCACAATGATGGTGGCTTCATCATTTGTCTGATGTTGATTAGTGTCATCCACATCTATTATGTCTTCTGTTTCTAAAGTAGTCATTTTGGCCTTTTTGCTATATAATGTTTTGAATTTGTTTTCAATTATTGTTTCAGCCAAATATCCTTCTTCTTTCCTTGGTCTTTTGTTTGATACTTCTGTTGGTTGATTCTCTGTAAACACCTATACATTATTCAAATTGTCTGTCTGCTTATCCTGATCATCATCAATTAAGGTATTGGTCACCCATTCCAAATGACTGGCAAATTTTTCAATAAGTGGCTTAGATTCATGGAGAAATGCGGGCAATTTGCTTTTAATTCTGAGATTTCTTATAATACCGTGAGGGTCATAGTTCCAAAAAAAACTTTCTTGAAACTTGAATGCTGATAGCTTGTTTGATACTTCCTTTAAGGCATCTCTACTGTTTACAATGAAAGAGCCAATTTGACTTCTTAATTTAAATTGTGCCTTCTTTTTAGATGCTATGAAATTTACTACATCAGCATTCAAAATATGCCTTATATACTCTAGAGAAAAATTCCTTGTAGTCACAAATCTAGGTAATTTATATGGAGTCAAGAGTGCACCATATATTCTGATCTCTGTATGATTTTTGTATAAATACCAATCACCCACTTTACAGTTTTCGGACAACTGTAAAATCCTTTTGATATCTTCATTTATTATTGGTGGTTCTACTTTATCCAACAAACTGATAGCAGGTCTGATAAATAGGTCATTGAAATCACTATAATTGTACTCACTGCTATTCTTTCTTAGAAGAGAGGTCCAAAATATTACTGACAGTGGTTTTCCTTCCATATCCATTTTCTGTACTGCAAAGGGAAATTTATCTGCTTGAAAGAACAAGAAAAGATGTAACAGATATGAAGTATATATGAACACTCCTTCATCAGGAAATTTTATCAACTAATAATGAATATTGTCAGCAATAATTTTGGCAAAGTAAAAAATCAAGTCTGGTTGCTGTCCAAGTGACAAAGTGGAAATGAAAACTAAGACAGAGGCATCTATGAATTCATCATTAACATAACCCAAAATAAATGACATCATAGAAATGACCTGTCTGGAGCCTTCTAGAAAATCCAAGGTATCATAAGGAGGGTTCAGCTTAGGAAGATCGACATGATTGGGCATGAAATTTTGGTGAATTTGGAACTTTCTAGGGAAATCTAGGTCTAAATACATCTGGGTTAAGTCTTCAATTGACAATGACACTGATTGTGGATTATTGCTTAACTGGAGCATGTCATTGATTGATTCAGCAGTTATAAAAAATAAGACTTCACTATCTTTGTTAGCCATGCACCTTTGATCAAGAATATAATGCATTTGACATAACCTTATGAAATCCTGAGCAGGATGGGTGATGGGAACCACATACTTGGGCAAATTAGACTCCCATATAGGTATATCATTAGCTTCTTTCTTTTCAAATTTCTCTTGACACCAGTTATGCGCTTCTAGAAGATCAAATTCAAGAATGGCATCTGCAATTCTGTAATCTAAGTCAATCAAAGGATTTCTTTCTTCAGTGGTAATAGGAGGTTGCAGTGGTCTAACTATTTCAGTAGAATCAACAATTAAAACAGGAGTAGGCTTATCAATTCTGGGAGGTTTGGGATTTTGAAACTTGCTGGAGGCAGGCTTCTAGGATTTAGGACCTCTAGTTTTGGGAGTTACTTGTTTTTTGGTCATTTTAAATGAACAGAGCAAGATTAAATAGTTTGCTACGTTCTTTTTTTTAGATACTTGGGTTAATTGAAGAATTTTTCTGGCAATTTGAGACTCTGGGTAGGGTTTTAAGAAGACAAATAGGTTTGTTGTATGCAGAAGGTCTTCTAGATCAAATTCAGCAGTGAAAATGCTCTTAGAATGGATAAAAACCTGTTAAAATGGAAAATGTGGATTCTGGAGAAATTTTGACAGGGTTTCCCCTGTATTTTGAAGGTTTATAAAACTTCCCAGATGGCTACTTCAACTCGTTTTAGGCAATGATAGTCTAATTAGCTTAATTTTCTTTGAAATTGAAGATTTTATGGATTGATTTTGATGGAAAATACCTATAAACAGTATAATTGTAGTCGATGAAGTTTCTGAACTTGCAACAATCTTCAATTTGGTTGAATTTGATGGGAAGAGGTCGTGGAACTTCTTTGGGAGTGAATTTCAGAGGGAAAGGCTATTTATATGTCAATTGATTTGCAGACGGATCGAAAAGGGTGTCAAGAGGCTTCACAAAGGGATTACAGTGTTTAATATGGAAACTGGGCGAAATACAAATGAAAAACTAAGTCATAAAACCTTAAGTTATATCACCTTTTAATGTCATTTATTGCAGTTGGGGTGGGAGCAGTTTGTGTGTTTAAAGGAGATACCATAAATGGTTTTCGCATCACTTTTGAGTGGTAACTGGTTTTTCCCTTTTGGAATGTGATCAAATGAAAGGAGGACACATAGCATGGGGCAGTTTCACAAAACTACTTTTTTCGCAAAAAATTTGGGCAACTTCATTTGATTACTTTAGAAATGCGAAAATGAATGTGCATCGTCCGATCTATCAGAGCGGAGCAAACAGCCAAGATTTGATGTGAAGTTGTGGGGTGAATACAGCGGGACCAGGGCTTTGATCTGTACCATTGATTTAACAAGGGGAGATCAATGGATGAAATTTGATCCAATAGGAAATGGTGGGGATGGGGAAAAGGGCTTATTGGGTTTACTTATGACGGTCGGATTAAAAGGAGAAGGATGATCGGACGGTTAGAATGGAGTCCGATGGTGCTGAGGGATTTATGAAGTTTAATGTATAAACGGATTTTATAGAATGGATTAAAGTGATCGGGAGGGGTATAAAGGATTTCACCCAAGGTTATAACTGTGGTGACAAATATATATCAGGAAAGTAAAAAAGCTTAAGGTCTTGGGTTAAGAGAGTCGGGGAAATGAAAGGATGATTTTATTTGAAGTTTAGTTTAAATTAAACTTTGGGGATTATATTTTTGTTTTAAACACATATTTAAATATGTTTAATGATTTTTTTTATTTAATTTTATTATATAGTAATTAAATCAAAACGATTTATTTACCATAGGGGCGGGATTTAATATAATGATATATTTTAGCCAAAGGGGTTGTAATGTGGGTGTTTTATTTAAACATGTGGGGATTAAATAACTTTGGCTAAAGTTATAATAAATGGGTTTTTGGGGCTATTATATAAAAGGAGTTATATACAATAGGAAAAGGTTACTTCTATAGGGAGTTAATATATAAGTTAAAGTTAATATGAAAATAGGACAATGTATACTCAAAATACATAAACAGAACAAGTAAAGTGAAGTTTAAAAGACAATTTACATTAATCTTATCACTTTAACTTATGATATAATATAATTTTGGGGGTTTAATGTTCTTATGTGATGATGGAAATTAGTCAAATGGAAATTATAATGCCTTTAAGTAAAAATGAGGTTTTACTTATGATTATTCAGGTGGATGAATGCATGAAATGGAATAATGATGTGAGTTTAGGGATTAATATAGACATTTTACACTTTCAACTGATTAGTCATAGATATATTGTTTTTTCATTTATCTGAATTATGGCCTTTGTCTGCAGAACCGACCAGCAAAACTTATTGCCAAATTTCTTGATGAGAAACTTCGATCTGGTAACAGAGGTACTTCAGAGGAGGAGTTGGAGAATACACTGGATAGAGTTCTCATTTTGTTCAGGTTTATTCAAGTAAGGGACCAACTGATATTCATTTATAAAAGTCTTATATACTAATTAACCCCAACAAATGAGATGTACTAATAGCTTAACATTGCCTCATGTATGCACTATGGTAGAATTTAAAAGTGGTATGAAACCCAAATGTACATCTTCAACCATTATAATTGGAGCTTAATTTTGGACAAATCTCAGGCATGAATAACCATCGTGAATGCACAAGACAGAGTTGGTTAGTTTCATTTTAGTTATCTTGTGTATGTGATGGATAGATAAAATTGTTATGAGCTGGCTATTGAACTACACTTGGATTGCTCCATAAATATAAGGGTTTCGTGTAACCATATGAAAGCCCTTCTATTGTTTTTTTTTTTAAAATCTTATCCATTGTATCTTGGAAAGTTTTTAAGGTATCCTTGGGGAATTTCATGTGGATTTGCAATAAATATTAGGGGTGCATATCATGCAACAACTAGATCATTTGAATTTTGAGTGACCATTATATTATGTGGAATAATTGGTTTTTTATTTACTATTGGGCCTGTTACGTCCAATGGATTTTTTATATCTTTAATATCTCCTTCTTCAGATGATTTGGAATAAACAAAAGAAGAATATTTTTTAAATTCAATTTGAGTCTTTGAATAAAAAACAAAAATAAATAATCTTTCATAACTTCAAAATTTCAAGTAAAGTCATTGTTTTTAGAGTAGTACATTTTTTCAAGAAATATAAATGCTTTGAAGATTATTCTTGGGTTTCCTCAACAATATTAGGACTTTCACAAACCCAACTTGGAGACTTTGGTGCAGGGTAAAAACCCACTGTCCCTATTCTCACATCTTTCATTCTCAATGTTGTGTATAAAATGCCCTCCAAGTCCATTGCCCAACAATATCCACATTCTGGCAAGCTCACGATGTTCTAATTTCTTTTCTTTGAATTTCATTCATCAAATTTATCAAATTTGATTAATGAAATGCAAATTTCACTTTAAAGTCCCTCCTCAAGATGCCTTATAGAACCAAATTGGTTAACACCCATCGGGTTTTTATCTCTAAACCCCGACTATATATATTAACCCCAATTTCCCGAATAACAAGACCATTAGTATATGTACCCCTTTATTAAAATCCCGACACTTTATTTTCATAGGCAGGAATCATGCAATAAACCCACTTTATCAAAGTCGGATAACTCAAACCCTTTAGCTTATAGAGTCATGGCATATAACTTCATTTGGCCTTTACTAAAGTCCCAACGCCGACTATCACATATATATGCGCTCACTTCTTATATAAATGGTTAATTACCGTTGAGACCTCCGACCATCAGTAAATACATAAAACATATGTATTACTCCACCCAAGGTTGGACTTTTATAAAGCACGACCTTTTTTCATATAGTCCTCAAGCCCAGTTATCATTCGAAACTCATGCACTTATATGTAATTCAACAATGTTATACGAAACCTTCGCACTGTATTCAAATATTACCATATATAACATCTGCGCATATATGACCCGACTTGACTTGATGTCTAACACTGCCAACGAAACCTTGGGCCCACAGTTCGGTTAACATACCGTGCACATTTGATGGTTGAAATCTTATTTCTTCAACTCCGATGATCGAACGGGCGTAAGTGCATATCGCATTTTTTTGTGGTCCGAGCATTAATGCTCAAAATTTATGCGAAATTCGCAGTTTTCTGAAACCGCCCTTGGCTTACGTGTCAAGCACAAGGATATATCGCGTTTTTTTCTTGAATACATCTTACCACTTTTCAACGACACGAAAATTGCATGTCCTCGCACGCCGATTTTGCTGTTCACCTCTTGGTTCCGTTCTGCTTTACTTACTCAAGATTCTGCCAGTGCTTCAACACATCACTTAACACGGTTCCTCCTCGCAATTCTAATGCCATAGCTTTACTATGATGTTGCTCTGTCCCGCTTTCCAGTGGCTCACAGTTCCATTGTGACTTGTCCAATACGCCGTTCTATAGTTAAACCATTCCTCAACTCATATTCGCAGCACCAACTCTTGTATTGTATGCCACGATTATTCTAATACAGTTCAAGGTTCCAACAGGCTTTTATTAAACCTATGCATAGAAAATCATTCTGCGCATCTCCCATACAGATTTATCTCGAATTAAATCAATATGTTGACAGTGGTTCTCAGCATGAGTAATCACCCTAGTCCTGCCACGCTCCCATCATAGAATATACTGGTAGAATATTTACCAAATCATAGAGTTTCTTCCTCGACACGAGAGATGTCCTCTATCTATAATGAATTTGGTCGCATTGGAAAGATTCTTAATAATCAACCACAGTTGCCCTTTTCCTACCAGAAGTGTGTAGAAATGCCATAACCTCCCATATATCAGAAATTCATTTACACTGTTAGCTATAGAGGTCCAAACATTCTTACATATATTATATATACATCAATTCCTCAACACAGAAATCCAACCATTCATGAATTAAGCAATGCGCACATAAGACCAACAAGAATGCACACCTAAGACTAAACAGGTTCTTCATACAAAAGAAATTTCTTACAATATTCTGTTACTCGACCACATCTTCAAATTTAATGGCCTTCTATTCTCCTATTTGGCCTCTCCGGCTCTCTAACACTATGCAGCTCTGTGATCTTATAATTGAAGCTCGTTTATCTCTCCAAACCTTCTTACAAATCAACTTTTGAAGATCTAAAATTGCTAGAGTGCATTATCAATAAATATTTATAATTCTTCCTTCCCGAAGCCATCTTTCTAGTGGATATCACCTAGTGAATGATTTTAACCTTATTCCTTCTCTTGTTTACTAGTAAGAAGGAAATAATCATCTCCCCGAAATTAAAAATTGGAAGAATAAGTGTCAATGTTTGAGACTTCAAAAAATGGTGAATATTTTCGTCCGATATTTGAATATATACTCTTTGCAAAGAAACTGAATTGTCACTTAAATTTTCTCGGAAAGAAACTGAAGCAATCAAAATTGATTTTGATGACAAACATGAACCTTTCTTTGAGATAACCAAAGATTCTATATTCATAGACATCACCAGCTTGGTAATTTTTATTTTTTTTTATTTTTTATTATTTTTAAATTTAACCCACTGTCAGTATACCGACGCTTTATAAGCATCGATCTTGCGACACCTTATGCGCGTTGGTTTTGCAACGTTCAATTGTTCATCGGTATTGCGACACTTCTTCTTGGCGTTGGTCTTGCGACACATTTGCAATGCGTCGATATTGCGACACTCCGGCACAACGTTTGGAAATGTCGGAAAAAGCGTTGGTATTGTGACACTTTGGAAAAGCGTTGGAATTGCGACTTACTGGCGAACCACGTTTTTTCCGGCCTCGAACTGTCACTCTTCCGAGTGTTGCAATGTGTCGATATTGCTACACTCCGGTAGAGTGTCGGTCTTGCGACACTTTAATAAGCGTCGGGCTTGCAATGCCTTATGCGTGTCAGTCTTGCGACATTCAATTGTTTGTCGGTATTGTGACACTTCTTCCTAGCATCGGTCTTGCGACGCTTTTGCAATGCATTGATATTGCAACACTTCAGCACAAAGTTTGGAAACGTTGGAAAGTGTGTCGGTATTGTGACACTTTGAAAAAGCATCAGAATTGCGACATAATGGCGAACCATGTTTTGTCCGGCCTCGAACTGTCGCTCTTGCGACGACTATGTGTTGGAATAGCGACGAAGTGGCCATCGAAAATTGGGCCAAAATTTCTAGTGCTTCCTCATAAATCTAACTTAAACTATAATCTAGGAAACTAAACTAACGATTCTGATTTATGAGTTCTACCCTTCTTTCTAAATGTGGTCACGAAGTTGAAAAATATCTAATATTGCTTTGAGCTGAGCTGAATGCGATATCATTGATCGGATTTGTCCCTTGAAAATAACATTTGAGAGTATTGACTGGGATCTCTTTGTTGAATCTGTAAGAGATTGCAAAGTTTGATGTTGATGATAAGGTTTGATAAGAAAATTCCAGTAATTTTCTTGATCAAAATTATTACCTTTTTAATAATTTCCTCCTGTGTATCTGCTCTCTATTTCTACTATGTTTCCACCTGTCTTGTTTCAGAAAACACATCAGACATGTTTTCCTTGAGAAGTTCTTCTCTAGAAAGTTGCTCACACATGGATTCAATAATCTCACTTGATATCTTAGATGTCTTTGCTGCTGCTTTCTCTGCCTATTTTATTTGCACTTCCCATTCTTTGAATAGAATTTCTTTGTGAAGCTTATCTACTTGAGATAGATTAGCTTCCTTCCCCGAATCTGATACTTTCCATTGAATGTGTTCTTCAATTTTCTTCTTAAGTCTTTCACATTCAAGTTTCTGGATTGCTATTTGCTGGATCAGTATCTTATTTGAATCACAATAAGAATCAATTATAGAAGCTTGATGAAAAAACACTTCTTGTTCTTTCTTTAACTTAGTGTTTAAATCCAATGCTTCTTTGATAAATTTCTCTAATTGCGGTTGGATTTCTAACTTAGTCATTGCTACTTCCAGCTGTGCTTGCTTTTCATTAATCTCTGTATGATGCTACAATTTGAGGCTTTTAATATCTTTATGAAATTGGGATGTCTTTACTTTGAATTGCTCACTGGAATTAGATTTCTCTTCATTCAAAAAATTCTCTAGTTCTTGTACTATGGCTTCCTTTTGTTTTAACAACATTCTAACCTTAGTACCTTTATCAACAATAGAAGTAGCATATGCCCCTGCATACTGTGATAATTTGGCTAGATGTTCAGTAGGATCATCTGAGGAATCTTTCCATAATGCATCAACTGATTCATTTGTAGGATTTGAAGTTGCTTCATCAATTCTCCTCCTTTTGTTTCTTTTAACTACATCCTTATAACTAGGACTGTAGAAAATATCCAATGAAGGAATATCTTCAATTTGTAGAACTATCTGATTCGTAGGGTAGGCCGATATGATTTCTTTATCATGCATTGCTGGAATTCTTTGTAGTGGATTAACAGTTTCCACTATCTTTTGGGTGTGTTCAGGTGTCTGGAAACTCGTTGCCTGATCAGTATTAGGATTCTATTTAGGATTTTTTATTGCTTCGGAAAAATCCTTCCATTCATCTATAAGATATTTTGTTTGTGGTGAACTGAACTGATCTATCATATTGTGACTGTGATGAACTGCTTGAGAATCTGTTTCTGTTCCATTATTCCTCATTTCCTCTAGCATATTTATCTCATGAATTACTTGGTCAATTATCTTTTCTGATCTTTCCTTTTTAGATTCAAACTCATTTTCAGAGTGATCTGAATCATGATATTGCTGCCGTGACTGACCTGATTCATCTTCAGACATATATTTTACTTCATCATCCAGACTGAAACTTGGAGTGTGTTTGTTGCCATATTTGATAGTTAACAAATTGAGAGGGACTTTCTCTAGTCTCTTGTTTCTATATGCTTGGAAAGCTTCAAAATCATCTTGACTTAGTTGATTAGATACATACTTGATAATGTCTGAAAATTTTTCCATGCCCTGGAACAGATCATCAAATCCATCTTCTTCCTTTACAAAAGGCTTTAACTTAAGCTCTTTGATGTAATTTTTAATTACATCATTTGGATCATATAACCCTTTTGGCATTACTACCAATTTCAGTAAATGAATTTTGGAAACTTCCTTGTAAGTATGGACGATGTTAGACAGTGTAAAAGTGCCACATTGTATAGGGAAATTAGGCCAAATAGCCTTTTTAGCATCTTTCAGATGTTTCGTAACACCATTAACAAGTTGATAGGCTATTTATTTTGCAAGTAACTTATCGAGAACGTAATAGGATAAAACATGGGGAGAAGCATAACTCCCGAATACTCTAATATATGTAAAATTCTCCTCTGCAAATCATCTAGCTACAGGAAGAATGTCTGCATTGGCTTCTTCAGAAACCCTATTTGCCCTTTTATTGAAAATCATCTTGTGCAAAGGCAATACGACTCCGTAACAGATTTTATAGAAGTGTAGGTGGAAGTTTGAATCCTAGAGTTCTCTGTGGTGAATGTGAATTGGGGTAGGGTCTTGGGTAGTCCATTTCCATCCCATGGTAGGAAAACTAGAAGTAAAACATATAGCATCCATGACATAGGCAGACATATAAAAGGGAGGTATTTCTCTGAATGAAATACTCCTTTTATTCCTATATTCGGTAATGTGTTTGGCTAGGTTATTGGATAAGATGTCCGCCCAATTCAAAATTGATGAATTTACAATTGCGTCAATCAGGGGAACCCATTATTTTGAGAATATAGTGCTATCAGGTTTGGAAAATAATCTACATAACATACATGCAACATAACGTTAAGGATTAGGAATTTGGGAAATTGGGTACGTACCAAAATTATCTTGCTTCAAATTCCCTAGATTCTCCTTCAATTCTTGGACGACTTTAATAAGATCTGGATGTTCTCCTCTAAAATTATGCAAAAAATCTTTGTCATATTTCTGCTGCAGGGGTGGTAGATGGTACATTGTTGTTAAATCTTTTGCTCTAAAAAACCCATAGTTTCTCCCTTCGAATTCTTGAACATTCTATATTCAATATTTAAGTGATCGATTACCCACTTAACCATGTCTATGTACGGGAGAATATTTGGCCTTTTAGCTATCTCATGCAACGTCAAAAAGAGTTGCATCGGAGGTAGATGCAGTGCCTGTTGAAGAAACTTTGGTTATCACCCTTGGTCCTTCACTTTCAAAAAGCTTATACATTGCCTCCCATGTCGAACTGCTGCAATATTTGTTGCAGATGGTATCTGAAAATAATGGAGACATCTCTATATCTTTAGTGGATGACGTCTGAGGAATTTCTTTACCCTTTTTGCTCATTTTTCTCTTCCTCAATCCGTTTATTCGTTTCCTGAAAACAAACCGAATTTTATAAGTATAGAGTATCAAAGAGACAAATCTAACATTTATTTCAAACACACGCAAGAAGATATAGATCTATCAAGATATAACATCAATCATCAGTCATAATCTCTGAATTAATACCTCATACACCTTCACGTGTAAAATATATCAATCACTTTAAAGTCGTTAAGACCTTATATTTCGTTTTGATATGACACAAGTTGTTTCACACACTTGGCCCATTTAAATGGTGTCAGCGCGCGTATCGCAAATTATAACTTATAACCATTCCTAATACTTACCTTTTAAAGACTGCGAAATGTGATCTGCTTAAATCGCAGATCGTAACTTTTATAGGATAACAATTTGGCATATGTTATAAGTTGTGCGAAATGCGAATTGCGCTTTTTTGCAAAAATTAAGTGACCGCGATTGCTGAAGGTTTTATACTCTTTTATTTATTTGCTCATCGGGCCTGTGGAGTCACAACTTATATCAATTTTATTTTCATGTTTTTGATTGATTAAGTGAGGTGTGATGTGATAAAGTAAATATAACGGTGATTGAAGTTTTTTCAAAGTTTAAACATATCCTCAGAAAATTTTGAGCACATATCACAACTCGCACATTTTAAAGTTTATGAGTTTTTGATATTCGTAAAACATACGATTTGCGATGTGCTCAAGAAAAAAAAAAGCGTAAAACTTTAAAAAGAAAAAAATTATTTCTTAAGTTTTTGTTTTAGAAAATTTAAAAGAATTTCCTATTTATTTCTAAAGGGTCCCTATTTATAAAAATAAATGGGGGTTGTTGTATAGAACAACAATATCCTTGCGACATTGACTTCTGTTGTGCATTAGTTCTTCTTGCTCTGGTGCAGGCAGGTAAATGGTGCAGGAATTTGTTTCTTCTCTAGTGCAGACAGGTCCAAAGCACAATCAAACCAGTTTTGAACCTGCAATAGTCAAGCCTTTATTAATGCTATTTTAATCATGTTAAAACAAATAAGTAACAAATATGTGCACAATAATCATTTAATAAATCAAGAACATGAGAGAAATGAATGAAAATAAGACAAAATCGAGGCCCAACACCCCCCTATACTGATCATCTTGCATGTCCTCATGCAAGGAAATTTGGTACTGTCACTCACTCGTAAAAAAAAAAAATTAGAGACATTTGTAGGCATTCAAAATGATGTTCCTGCAATTTTGCGTGATCACGTTTCCTGCGCTAGTTAAAGCTTGCTCTTAAAAATAGAGTGTCTGATGGACTCTTTATTTGCTCAGACTGATTTCAAGAAGATATAAAACGAAAATTGTCATGAAAAACTAAGTTGCAAGGATGGTGTTATTACTTGAATAAAATAGCTAACTTTCAAAATTTCCAAAACAATATCTCAGAGGCATCCTTGAACAGAAGTTTCACTTTAACATCCTCATTGTAAACATGAGTGAACTTATTTAAAAACCATAGTGTTAAAAGTAAACATAGCAATACTTTCCCACAGTGATTATTTTACCATTATCCATGTATAGTTGAAGCTTCTCTTGTCTAGGCACAATGAATTACCTACATTAAGGGTCCCACACTCATAAGAATCATTTCCAAAAATATAGAACTCCAAGGTATAAAAATATAAGGATTTAAAGCCATTCTCAAAGATATTGATAGTGAGTTCATGGAAAAGAAAAAAAATCCAATTAAATCATAGTGTAACATTAAATTTAATACCACAGGCATGGCCCTACTGCCAGTAGGCATTTGTAGCCTCGACAGGGATACGTTTTAACCTCATGAAATGATTTTGTCCCACCTATTAGATATAGATATAGATTTATTTAAGAACATTTGATTTTTCTCCATTTAGAAGTTAATTGAAGGTTGTTGTCCTGGCTTGGTAACCACCTATCGACAGTGCTATTCATGAGAACTAACAATAATGAACAATCTGGCTCGTGATGAGATCTCTTGTCTTCTAGATTTTCAACTGAAAGCCATTACCCTGGCTTGGTGACCAGTGCGGTAATGTCATTCTCCTTAAGACCCATGATCATAGTAGTTCGTCTCACAATGAGACCTCCTATCCCTCAATTAATTCATTTATGTTTTTTAAGACAAACTCTGATTATAATTAACCTCATATGGGTTACTTAGTAGGTGGGGAAGCAAATCTACTCCTTAAGAGTGCAGGATGGAGTGAAAATTTATTAATTACTATTCTTTACTGGTTGGTCATGATACCCTAAGAAATTTTTTAAAGACATCTCAGATAATTACCAAAAATATTCCTTGAGTTAATCATGCCAAGGTTCTTTTATGAAAGTAGGCGTGGTTCACCATAGGAGGTTTTTCATTGGTCGTTTCGAAGAGGACTTAAAAAATATTTTTTGGATGACAGTTTATTAGCATAGGAGAAAAGTTTTACATGTAAATTATAACGATATCCTTTACTGACATGTTAATCCATAATAAAAGTCACTTTAAAATATGAGGTATTAAGTATAAACTTATTCTGACAAGTCTACCAGCAAGAGTGCATGATAATAGAAATTTCAAAAGCTGTGCTTTTAAGGAATCAAAATTTCAAAAGTGTTGTTATACATTTTTATTCATTATTCTCATATAACCTACCCTGTTTTAAAGAAACAAATACCACCTTTAAGTGTAGGCATACTTCCAATGAAGCCATGTACGTAACAAAATACTGATTATACTCACACTTAGTTTTAAATAATAGACTTCAAGACATACCAAAGCATTAGAAACCAGTTAATTCAATTGATATGGTACCAAGAGATGTTGAATGATGAGGAAATAAGGTGGCTTGATGATTGTTTGAAACTAGGATTCAATGGAATCCACATATTTATGATTCTCCAACTGATGCAAGTCTTCCATAATTTGATAGTCACTCTCCTGGAGGCACAGAGGATCTGGTGAAAGACAAAAGATAAATCCCTCAAATTCAGGCTCAAATTTTTGATTTTCAGATTGACAAGAATGGTTGAGAGAGAGTCTAGGGTTTTTAGCTTCAACAACATTTTCAGAACAATTTCCATTGAAAGATTTCTCTTTTGGTGGTCTTTGAATTATATCTTCCCTGGGTGAATGTTCTACGGTAATGGGGGGAGTTTCCAAATTCATTCCCTTTCCCAACGTGGAAGATGTAGCATTATGTTCAACATTAAGAATAGGTGGTTCAAACTGTTGTGCAACTTGATGGTTTAGATTAGGGTTTAAAATATGGTTTGGAGTAGTGTTTTGGTTAAGGCTTGGACTATGATTTGGATTTGGATTGGGGTTAGGCTTTGGACTAGGGTTAGGTCTAGGGTGTGGATTAGGGTATGGACTAGGGTTAGAGTATTGATTAGGGTTTGGGCTAGGACTAGGGTATGGATTAGGATTTTAATGAGAGCTAGGGTATGGATTAAGGCTACGGTAAGGTTTCACATGCAGCTGGAACCATGGAGGAGGATAACTGAATGGTACATTGGAAAGAAATTGAAGTTGTTGTTGGTTCTCATATGATTGAATTTTCCTGGGAGATTTCCCTAGAGATAAGGATCCAAACGATTCTTCAGGCCATGGATATAACTGGCTTGAGGATGAGGGCCAAGGAGAGTACCACTACAACCATGAAGTAGGATATTCAATTGGAGGAGCATTAAAGGTTTTCCATGAAGACGCAGGATTATAGACATGTTGAAAAACCTGCTCGGGAAATAAAAATTATTCCAAGTATCAAATGATAATGGGTTTTGAGTTATACCTAGTAGTCAATTTGATTCCTTACTTGATTCCCTAAGTGCCTGCAGTAATCCTGGTAGAAATGGGCAATGTTTTGTTAGATGATCCTCTTCAAAATTTTTGCAAAATTTCAGGCTACCAAGTGGACATGTTGCAAGGAGGTGTTTCTTTCTACAGTTTGCGCAAAAGATGAGCGATGGTTCTTCATCCTTTTCCAATTCTTCTTGCAAATCATCCAACTTCGAAATCAAAGATTTAATAATATCATTTTTATGTTCAATAAAAATGTTAAATTATGCACTTGTTAATTCCTCATTTGATGAGTTGCATGTCTCTGTAGCAGCATAAAAACTCCTCATTGAATGATTCCTCAAAATACCATTTTCCTGTTTTTAACAAGCCTACTGGTACATTTGTTAGCACATGAATAGCAAGTATATATATGGATAGGGTGGGAGGTTCTTAAAACATTAAAGAAAAGTAGAAAACTTAAAGCAATAGTGCAAGAAAGAAATAAATTCAAATAAGATAAAATTACAAGAGATCTAAGTGAAATTTAAAAAAATGGGGCAGATCACCAAGGTCAATCCCTTGAGCGTCTCCCCGGAAACGACGCCAAAATGTTGGGTTGCAATATAGGGACTATAAATGTACCAACATTTAATTTTTCAATCTGGAGAGTTCGTGAACTTCGAGACGGGGCACTGGAAATGCCAGCGAAACCCCCCAGCAATCTGTAACCCCCAGCAATCTGTAAATGAAACTCTAGTCTATCTTGCGCATTAATCTCGACAATAAATGAAATCCTGCACTAAAATATAATTCGAAAAACACCAATCCAAACAATTAAATCATGTGTGAAATAAAAAGAAATCATGTACTATCAATTCGGAAGGAAATTCTGAGAAAACAAAAAGGAAATCATAACTGGAAATCAAGCAGTGTTGGCAAAATAACGAAAGACTGTAAATGCTAGAATAAACTCAAAAGCAATGCTTGCACTAATCCTGTATGAAATTACCCTGAAGCATTAGCAAAATAAATTTATTGTGTAAATGAGCTTATAAAAGAAATTTATTTAATATTAATATCTTTCCTTTCTTGTCCTTGGAAAATAAATCATGTGGAATGGTCCAGAAGTTTAAAGGAAAATAAGTATTAATGCTTTCAATCACAGTGTAGTTTCCTTTTTTATAAATGTCAGCTTTCAAAACTGTAAATACTCAAGTCAATCTAAAGTTCTAGAATATTAATTAAATGGGTCTGGATCAAATTGAGTTGAATTTTAGAGCTCATAAAGATAAATCCAATCTGGACGCAATTTGATAAGAAGAAATATCCAAGATGCAACAAATCAAATTAACTTTAAAACTAAATATAAAATATTGCAGCAAATTAAATGACATTAACTTAAAGAGGTAAAGGAGACTGAAAGTGATTAAATAAACTCACACAGGAAATAATAATCTAAATGCTAATTAATTTATGAACTGTAGAGAGGTTTCGATTTGGTCTGGCGGCCAACCCAGTCAACTCACACCCTCGATTAACATAGTTCACACAGTAATCAAAATCATTAGATGTAATAAATGAATAGACAAAGCATGCTCAAAAATGGCTTCAATTAATTCTTGAAAACAATCTTTTACATAAAGTAGAAAAAACACTCAACTCCAATAAGGCAAGAGGGGGGATACACTGGTGATAAACATGTAAGGCTAAATTGGGACATCTCCTCTTCCCTTCTGCGCCTTCCTCCCGTCATGCGCACTGCCTCTGGCTTGATCGATTTCCTAATTCATGTCTATATAATTAATTGACTCCATGTTCTTGCTCCCAAAAATCCCTTATATAGCATTGAATTACAAATTGGAGATTTACATTAGCCAACTGAAATCTAGGAGGGCATATTAGCAATTTGCTGAAATACAATTAGTTTGCAACCAAATTTCGAAAGAGGGAATTATTCTGGTGAATCGTTCCTCTTTTCCTGGAGTGGCTATTGAGGTGCGATTTGATATGGTTAGCAGTGACAAACATAACAAAAATATATTATCACCAGAGTGCATGTTCTCAATAATTTCAGGCTCTTTCCTCCAACGACATCACAGAGTAGTAATGTTTACAATCTGGTGGATTATGAGTTTATCAGTATAAAATAATTCTCCATCTCAATTGTTCCAGAAATTACGATGCTTTGTCATGCTACAATATAGTAATGAATTTAAAGGAAAACATTATCATGATGAGTCACTGTGGCTTGATAATAAGATCTTCTCTTAGGTGGACAGTGTTCTTAATAACGTATGGACTATCGTCAGCCATAAAGGATGACTATGGTTTAAAATGTATTGCGATAACCAATTTCCTTTCTATCAATAAATGTATAATGTCCTTTTAATTTAATCAGCAACCTCGCATGATGGATTTGAGTAGAAAATTCATACTCCACAACAAACCTTGCAAATGGAAATAAACAATCCAAACAATGAAAAACACAACGTTGTTCGATATTACAGTGAGCAGACAGAAATAAACCGTGTCATTTCCCCATACGTAGCTCGAAGTTCCAATGAAGGTTTTCAAGCAGCCTCACGTGCTTCAAGAAAATGGTCACTCAGTTCTGCGGTAGCCATTTGAATCTAATCCATATTATTTGATTCCTTCTGCACCCAGCACATAGACAACCAGATATGAAAGTGTCCGTCAGATTGAATGCGTGGATTCCACCATTTTGTTTGACATCGAGTTTCAATAGATTATGAGAAATACACGTGTTTCAGATGAAGTGGAGGATACTATCAAAAGTATTGGTTGTAAATTTGAATAGATTTGGCAGAGCTCTATTTCCAATATAAACATTTACATCAACTCTCAACTGCTCGAACCACACTTCGACTTTGGAAAGTTTTAAACCCGCTCAATCTATCCCAGAGTTTGAGGAGGAAGCATTCATTGTCCGTGTAGGATCTTCTTCAATGATATGTTGCCTATATATCCTTGCGACATTGACTTCTGTTGTGCATCTATTCTTCTTGTTCTGGTGCAGGCAGGTGAATGGTGCAGGAAATTGTTTTTGCTCTGGTGCAGGCAAGTCCAAAGCACAATCAAACGAGTTTTGAACCTAAAATAGTCAAGCCTCTATTAATATTTTATTAATGCTATTTTAATCATGTTAAAATAAATAAGTAACAAATATGTGCACAATAATCATTTAATCAATCGACAAGCCGATTAAAACAAATAAGGTTAATATCAATATTGAGGAATGTCCCAAGATGGCTGCTATCATAGATTATTAGGATGAGGATACTATTGAGAAGGTCGCAGACTTATTGCGTGAATATCAATATCTATTTCCTAATATGTCCAAATAAATGAAAGGGACTGTGGGGGAATTGGGAGAAATGAAGATCCTCCTAAATCCTAATGCAAAGTCAGTAAATCAATGATTTTATCGACTAAATCCCATTTACAAGGAGAAGTTCAAGCAATAATTGGAGAATATTTTGAAGGCAAGGATCATCAAGTTGATGGATCAATTAGAGTGGATAATTCCAATGGTGGTTCAAAATAAGAAAACATGTGAAATCAAGATTTGTGTAGATTTCCAGAAGTTGAACGACACCTATGCACATGATCCCTTTCCTGCCCTATTCATAGATGATATTTTGGAAAATGTAGGGGGACAAGAGGCATACACTTTCACTAATGGATTTTCAGGGTATCACCAAGTGCGTATCACCAAAAGGGATCGACATAAAACCAATTACACAATGGAGTGGGTTTGTTTCCAATACATGGTGATGTCATTTTGTATGAAAAATGTGCCAACAATCTTCTCCAAGATAGTGGTAGCAACATTTAAGGAATTCATGCATACATTTTTAGAAGTTTATTTAGATGATTGGATGGTGTTTATTCTATTGAAAAAACATATGAAGGTGTTGTGTTTGATGTTAGACAGGTGTAGGAAATTGCAGATATCCCTAAATCTTAATAAATGTGTATTTTGTGCTCCTTTTAGTATCATGCTAGGACATGTCATATGTAAATAGGGGCTACTAGTAGACCCAGTGAAGATTTTCGTTATTATGGATTTTTTGCCTCCTAATACAGTAAAACAGTTGAGATCCATTATGGTCCACACAAGATACTATCAAAAATTTATACAGGGATATGTAAAAATCACAATGCCTATGGATGTTGATTAGCTGTTGTCATTAATGTCAACCAAAGCAGCACCAGGGGCTACCCCAATATTGCATGGGAATTTTGACCTATGAAATTACTATATTATGGGTCAAGAATGCTTTTGATGGTTTCTACTTGTCAAGATGTTTCGTTGATATATGGCACGCCACGTAATTCTTCGTGGTTTGAGAGATATTCATGTTTGAAGTTAGTAACCCTAGTTAGTGGGCTAAAACCCCATAGGGTTGTGGCATGGGTCATTGAAAAGTCAATAATTAATAATTTTTAAGCTCCTAAAATCCCTTCCATTTTCACTTGTTGAAGCCCCTCTCAACCTAAGAATTTATATAAATTGTGATCCTCATATCCTCCTTATGCAGGGTTTTTGCTATCTGAAACAGGTCATCATGGAATTTTCACTCTAACCTTTTTTCTATGAAGGTTCAGAAGCTGAAATGTTGAGGAAGCTCCTGTAAAAATTTCAGATCAAGGTGCACAATATTTTCGGAGATATGATCTGTGGAAGTCAATGTTTTTGCAGGCTCTTGAAATTCATCTCAAAGAAGTGACCTTGGGAAAATCTTCATAACTCTCTCTCTGAGTATCAGATTGGAATTCTGTAAAAAGTAGAAAATAGTGCATGGACTATAGTTTTCCATGTATCAATTTCACAGCCGAATAAAGAAAAGTGACACGTGGAACGTCGTACAAGTTCGCTCTACTGAAACATTCCATAATTAGGGCATTGTGAGAGATTGGGCATAACTATCTCTTGAAGAATCCAAAGTGGATCGGACCTATGGCATTGGAAAGAAGACTTAGAGGACTACTATAGGGCCTAAAATCACATATTTGGGATCTGAAATAATAGAGATACACCAGATTCAATATCAAGCTCCTAGAAGGAAAAAAAAAAGCTAGATCATGTGTTGTCAAGGGCTACAAAGGACCAAACTTTCTAGGGAAGCAAAGCAAAGAAAGGTGCAGCATAGGGTATCATGAAAAGATCAGCAATAAGGGTGCACAAAAATAGCAAGAATTTCATCACATGAAGTCTTCAAGTGGGGAGCACTACATGCAGTCATTGTAAAGGTATCATTGTACTAAGTCATTGTAAATACATTATTGTAAAAATTGTACTAGTGTCTATGTGCCAAGAGTTGAAGAGGAAGTGTCGGGAGGTCTAGGATCATCATTAGGTGGTTGTGTCATAGTTGGGGTTATGGTCTAGTGTGTCTTCTTCTTCTACATAATTCTATATCATTGTAAAGTGGACCATTTTCCCTGGTACGAGAGTCCATTCTTATTTTATTCTTCTTAGGGTGGTAGGGTGGTGCTAGGTTGGTGCATGAATTCACCAATAGGTTCAAGGCTGTGAAAAATTCAGGGTGGTAGGGTGAGTTGTAGCTCATTGGGTGTTGGGGCATCCGTTCAGTTGACTACTGGAGAATCTCGGGCGTTGGAGCGTCCATCTAGTGGCAGCTAGAGATGAATTATTTTCTAGATTCTAGGAAGTTGGAGCTTTATTTTCAATTGGATTTGAATATTAAAGAATTATTAGAAAAGCATTAGGTGGTTTTTGTCCTGGAGTGGGTTTCCACCTTAAAAATTGTGTGCATTTTTACAAACATTGATAATAATTGAAGATTAACTAATGCTCTAATTGAAAGAAATATTGATCCCCCCCCCTCTTAGTATTTCCAACAATTGGTATTAGAGCTTAGTTCCTTCAATAGTAGTTTAACAGCTAGAAGGAGGTCATGGAGCATACCAAGAATGGTGTACCTTTGTTCAATTAAAATAATTATGCACTTTGGAAAGGAAGAATGGAGGTCTATCTCTTGGCGCAAGGTTACGAAGTATGGGACAATGTTCAAAATGGATTTACACCAACCATGGATGAACAAGGTATGAATACTTTGGTAAATGATGAAAAATCAAAGAATATTATTATCAGTGGACTTATTTAATCTTCTTATCATAAGGTGTTGGGTTGTAAAACCGTCAAAAATGTATGGAACAAGCTTGAGAATATATATGCAAGTGATTCAAATTTCAAAGAAGCAAAGCTTCAAATCTATAGAGAAAAATTTGAGCAACTCAGAATGAAAGAAGATGGAAACATTGCTGCATACTTCCAATACATTAATTAAATAACCAACACTCTGGAAGGATTGGGAGTGCTAGTTGACGAGAAGATTATTATATTAAATATTCTTAGAACGTTACTAGGGAGATTCAAACCAAAGGTATTGGTCTTAGAATATAGTGAAAATTTGGACAAACTCACCAAAGAGGAATTACATGGAGTTCTCATAGCATATGAAATGAGACTTGATGAAGAAGAGGGTACTTCGCATCTAGAAACTGCGTTCGTTGCATCTAAGAAAACCAATCAGGACAAACGACCTTCAATTGAAAAGACATGCACCTGCAAGTATGAAGAAAATGGAGATGATGAAGAAGGTCTTTTAGATGAATAATATGCTTACCTTATGAGAAAACTAAAAATTGGTAAGGGAAAATTAAAAGGTAAACTTCCATTGATATGTTTTAGTTGTGGTGAGGTTGGGCATTTCGCAGTAAAATGTCTGAACAAACGTGATGAAAACTCAAAAGGGAAGAAAGGCTTTAAGAAATTCAACAAGCAAGGGAAAAATAAAGGATCCAAAAGGAACTTTCTCTATAAAGAAGATAGCTCATCATCCGATGCAGACAGTGACAACGAAGAAGAATCCAATGTGAAAGTATTGTTTATGGCCAAGCACAATAAACAAGAGGCATCAAACAATGAAGAAAAGGTTTGACCATAGAATAATTTTCTAAGGAGGCACTTAGGCTTATAAAAGAGCTCAAGGCTGAGAAGATCCATTCCAATATTCTTGAAGAACAAGTTCTAGGTCTCAAAATTGAAGTTGAACACAAATGTATTGAAGAGTCACTTCAAAAGAAGTAGGAAGAAAGCAACCAAGAAAGGGAAGCATTAGAAGCCGAAGTAGTCTCGTTGCGTGAGGAAGTGAAGAAGGGAAAAATTGTCCAAAACTATGCCAACAGCTCAAGGGCATTGGAAGAACTCATCAACAATCAACAATCTTACAACAACAGAATTGGCCTCGGTTACAAAGAAGAAGAAGCAAGACCTTCTACAACAAAATACAATGAACCTATGATATCTGACATGCATGTAGACTTCACTGGATAAGATTCGCAAGAACATCCTTGGAAGACGATTCCTCGACGAATATTTCCATCTAGGTACCAACATATTTTTCATTTCTATTGTTATTCATGTGGAAAATTTGGTCATAAAGCTGTAGAATGTCGCACATACCCTAGGAACTAATACAATTCCAGGAGATCCTTCAAATATGAACCTCCCAGGGCTCAACAAAACATCAATAGATTTGGACATTTAAGAAATAATATGGAATGTTACAAATGTCATAACTTTGGACACATAGGCAGAGACTGCAGACTTGAAAATCCTCCAGAAGAATCTTCAAAGCCACTGAACAAACGAACAGGGAAGAAGAAGAATATTGATAATTTTTCTCTCACTCTCAAGGCTCAAAACAACAAAGATGTGTGGTATGTTGATAGCGTTTGCTCAAAGCATATTACTGGAGATAGAAGGAAATTTGTATCCCTGAAAGAGAAGAAGGATGGAACCATATCCTTTGGAAATGATGGATCTTCAAATGTTATAGGATCAGGTACCGTCACTCTCAAAAGAAAAGATGTTATAGCCAAGAATGTTCTATTGGTTGAAAACATGAATCACAATCTACTCAGTGTTGGACAAATGTGTGATCAAGGACACACAATGCTATTCAACTCCACAAAATGTGAAATCAGGAAAGGTAGGTTTTGTAAAATTGTGGCTACAACAAGTTGAGCTCCAAATGACATATATGTTCTAGATGAAGCAACTAAAGCATGTCTACTAGCTAAAGAAGATGAAATTTGGGTATGGCACAAATGAATGGGTCACACAAACTTTGACAATCTTGTCAGGATAAGAAAAAAGGAAGCAGTACGAGAAATGTCGAAAATCTCAAAACCTTCCAACACACTATGTGAGGCTTGTCGGCACGGCAAGCAAACCAATGTCTAATTTAAAACAAAAGAACACTTTGCATCACATACATTGGAGTTGATACATACTGATCTATGTGGTCCTGTGAGAACAAAAGGCTTAGATGGAGAATTATATTTCATGTTAATGATAGATGACTATGCCAGGATGATAGCCGTCAGTTTCCTAAAGAAAAAATCTGAAGCATTTGAGTGCTTTAAGATCTACAAGGAGTTGGTCGAAAATGAAATTGATTTGAAAATAAAGTGTCTGTGATCAGATAATGGCGGAGAATTCCCTTCCAAATTATTTTAGCAATACTGTGACGAAAATGGAATAAAAATACAATTTTCAACAACACGAACACCTCAACAAAATGGAGTTGCTAAAAGAAAGAATAGAATCATACAGGAAATGGGTAGAACAATGTTGAAGGACTCAAAATTAGATGAAAAATTATGGGTTCAGGAAATTGATACGAAAATCTTCATTATGAACCGAAGTCTTCTCAGAAATAATTGCAACAAGACCCCATATGAATTATGGAAAGGAAAACTAGCTAATGTAAAATATTTCATAATCTTCAGAAGGAAATGTTATATCAAAAGAGAAGATAAAAATTTGGGTAAGTTTGAATCAGGTGTTGATGAAGGTATCTTTGTTGGTTACTCACACAAAAGAAAGGCCTATAAATGTTATCATCTAAGATGAAAACAGATAGTGGAGAGAAGAATGTTACATTTGATGAAGGTGGTGTTCTAACAAATAATGATGGGGATCTAGAATCTTTGAAACTTGACACAAAGGCTGAAAAAGACACAGAGAAAATTCTAGAACAAGAAGCAACTATCAAATAGGAAGAAGTAAATAATGATCATCAAGATATACCAGAACAACAACAAGAAGCTCCTCCAAAGAGAACAAAAGAATGGATTCAAAATAACCATCCACCAAATCAAATAATTGGTGACATAAATGAAGGTCGACAACTTCGTTCATCACAACAAGCGCACATTTCTTTTCTAGCAACCTTTGAGCCTAGCAGTTTTGAGGAAGCTAGATAGAACAGACATTGGGTAGCAGCTATGAATGAAGAATTGGATCAAATCGAGAAGAATAACACCTGGGAATTAGTTCCACGACCAAAAGATAAAAATTTCATTGGGAAAAAATGGGTGTTCAGGAAAAAATTGAATGAAGATGAACAGGTTACTAGAAACAAAGCAAGATTGGATTGCAAAGGCTATGCACAAGTGGAAGGAATTGATTTTGACGAAACATTTGCACTAGCTTCCAGAATGGAAACCATCCAAATGTTTATCGCCTATGCATGTTCAAGAAAAAACAAAGTCTACCAAATGGATGTGAATTCAGCATTTCTGAATGGCAAATTAGAAGAAGAAGTTTACATCGAACAACCTGAAGGTTTTCTACTATCAGAAGAAGAAGACTATGTTTGCAGGTTAAATAAGGCTCTATATGGTCTCAAGCAGGCTCCCAGAGCATGGTATGCTCGTCTTGATGGATATCTATGTCAACAAGTGTTCAAGAAAGGTATTGTTAATAGCAATCTTTATGTAAAAATAGATAAATATAATTTAAAAATCGTTGAGGTATATGTGGATGATATAATATTTGGTAGCAACGATGATCGACTAAGTAAGAAATTTTCTACAAAGATGCAAAGTGATTTCGAGATGTCTTTACTTGGTGAGCTGACATACTTCTTAGGGCTTCAAATATCTCAACAAGAGAAAGGAATATTTATATGTCAATCAAAGTACATCAAGGAAATGCTCAAGAAATTCAAAATGGAAGATTGCAAACCCATCCTTACTCCGATGGCAACATGTTGAAAATTGAGCATAGACGACTCATCTAAGGATGTGGATCAGAGGTTGTACATATATATGATTGGTAGTCTTCTAGATGTAACAGCCTCCCGGCCAGATGTTATGCAAGCAGTTGGATGAGTAGCAAGATTCCAAGCAGCACCAAAATAATCACATATTATTGCCGTCAAAATAATTCTTCAATATCTAAAGGGCACAAAAGAATATGCCTTGTGGTATCCCAAGGGTAACAATCTCATTATTCGAGCCTTTACAGATGCAGATTGGGCAGGAAGTGTTGATGATCGTAAGAGTACTATTGGAGCACCATTCTATCTAGGTGGTTGGCTCGTATCATGGTTGAGAAAAAAGAAAACCTCAATCTCGTTATCTACAATGGAAGAAGAATACATTGCAGTGGCATCATGTTGTACTCAAGTCCTTTGGATGAAAAAAAATTTGCAAGATATTCAAGTACAATTAAGTGAGCCTATTCCCATATTCTGTGACAACACTAGTGCCATCAGCATCTCCAAGAATCATGTCATGCATTAAAAAACAAAACACATTCTAATCAAATATAATTTTGTTAGAGAACAAGTTGCTGAAAACAATATCAAACTTGAGTATGTTGGTACAAAAGAGAAAATTGCTGATATCTTCACTAAACCTTTACCTCGTGAAGCATTTGAATATCTTCGTCAAAAGCTTGGGATTCTCCCAAGTTCTCATTAGATTTTCCTTATTTATAATATAAAGGGGGAGTGGAAGTGTGTACAAGTCTGTAGGATGGTTGTGTGTCAGGGGGAGTTACCCTTTCCATTGATGTCAAAGGGGGAGAGAACGTTGTAGGAAGAAGTGTCATGATCGCAGGGGGAGTACTTTTGTTTCCATCAATGCCAAAGGGGGATATTGTTGATCAGCGGTTGTCATTGATGTCAACCCAAGCAACACCAGGGGCTACCCAATATTGCATGGAAATTTTTACCTACCAAGTTACTATATTCTGGGTCAAGAATGCTTTTTATGGTTTCTAATGTCGATATGTTTATGTTGATATATGGCACACCACGTAATTCTTCACGGTTTGAGAGATATTCATGTTTGAAGCTTGTAACCCTCGTTAGTGGGCTAAAACCCCATAGGTTTGTGGCATGGGTCATTGAAAAGTCAATAATTAATAATTTTTAAGCTCCTAAAATCCCTCCCATGTTCACTTGTTGAAGCCCCTCTCAACCTAAGCATTTATATAAATTGTGATCCTCATATCCTCCTTATGCAGGGATTTTTCTATCTGAAATAGGTCATCATGGAATTTTCGCTCTAAAAATTTTCCTACGAAGGTTCAAAAGCTGAAATTTTTATGAGGTGAAGCCGAAATCCTAAGGAAGCTCTTGTAAAAATTTCATATCAAGGTGCACAATATTTTCAGAGATATGATCTATGGAAGTCAGTGTTTTTGCAGGCTCCTGAAATTCATCTCAAATCAGTGACCTTGGGAAAATCGTCATAAATCTCTCTCTGGGTATCGGATTGGAATTATTTAAAAAGTGGCAGATAGTTCACAGAGTGTAGTTTTCCCTGTATCCATTTCAAAGCCAAATGAAGAAACAGTCACACGCGCTACGTCGTACAAGTTCGCTCTACTGAAGCAATCCATAATTAGGGCATTGTGAGAGATTGGGTATAAATCTCCCTTGAAGAATCAAAATTGGGTCAGACCTATGGAATTGAAAAGAAGACTCATATGACTACCACAGGGCCGAAAATCACATATTAGGGATCTGAAATAACAGATATACACCAGATTCAATATCAAGCTCCTAGAAGGAAAAAAAAAGCTATATCATGTGTTATCAAGGGCTGCAAAGAACCAGATTTTCTAGGGCAGAAAAGCAAAGCAAGGTGCAACAGAGGGTAGCATGAAAAGAGCAGCAATCAAGGTGTAGAACAACAAAAATAAGTTCATCACATGAAGTCTTCAAGTGGGCAGCACTGCATGCAGTCACTGTAAAGGTATCATTGTACTAAGTCATTGTAAATACATTATTGTAAAAATTGAACTAGTGTCTATCTGCCAAGAGTTGAAGAGGCAGTGTCAGGAGGTCTAGGATCATCATTAGGTGGTTGTGTCATAGTTGGGGTTATGGTCTAGTGTGTCTTCTTCTTCTACATCACTCTATATCATTGTAAAGTGGACCATTTTCCCTGGTACGGAAGTCCATTCTTCTTTTGTTCTTCTTAGGGTGGTAGGGTGGTGCTAGGCTGGTGCATGAAGTCATCAATAGGTTCAAGCCTATGAAAAATTCAGGGTAGTAGGGTGGTGCTAGGGTGAGTTGTAGCTCATTGGGCGTTGGGGCATCCGTTTAGTTGACTATTGAAGAATCTCGGGTGTTGGAGCGTCCATCCAGTGGGAGTTGGAGAAGAATGATTTTCTAGATTCTAGGAAGTTGGAGCTTTATTTTCAATTGGAGTTGAATATTAAAGAATTATTACAAAAACATTAGGTGGTTTTTGTCCCAGAGTTGATTTCCACCTTAAAAACTGTGTGCATTTGTGTTCCATTTGTTTACTGCTATCATTGTAAAAACAATGATAATAATTGAAGATTAACTAATGCTCTAATTGAAAGAAATATTGATTCACCCCCCCCTTCTCAGTATTTCCAACAACGAAGAGGCTATTGAATAAGGGAGTGGAGTTTCAATGGGTCGAGGATTTCCAACCAGCCTTGGACACTTTGAAAGAAAGAATGGTTTCAAAGCCTATTCTAGTCTTTCTAGACTGGAGCAAAGAGTTCCATGTGCACACCGATCCTTCTTCAATCACACTAGGAGAGATATTGGCTCAACCAAGACAAGGATAGGTCAACCACCCTATTCCCTTTTCTAATCACAAGTTGTCAATGATTGAACAAAATTACACTGTGACAGAAATATCAGGGCTAGTGATGGTATACGTCCTCCAAAAAATTCGAAATTATTTATTGGGAAACAAATTTAAGTTATACACAAACCATTCAACTTTAAAGTACCTGGTTAACAATATTGTGTTGGGGTGTGGGGGGCGGGGGGTGATCCATATTTATGCAGGAACGCAAAAAAACACACATATAACCATAAACACAGAGATGCAACAGAAATAATGATTCATTTTATTAATAACAAATGACTGAAATAGGCTTACAAACATAATGGAAAATAGCTAGGGTGTTGGTAGCTTATCTATAAGAAGAGATGTGGTGTCTATAGGACTCTGGACTGTGTTACATTGAGGCTCGAAGGCCTATTACAGACATAATGGAAATGGATGAGCGGGCGTAAGCGCTAGTAGTGTATCTCTGAGAAGATATGTGATGGCTACAGGCCCCTCCACTGTGTTACAATGAGGCTCGAAGGCCCATTTGTTGTTGAGAAACAATATAAAAACCGAAACGTCAAAAAACCTAACCCTAGGAGATGAAGCGCCAAAATTGTGGGTCTCGTTTGGGTAAATTGGTGTTTCAACTTCCCGGGGACGTAACTTTGGCATCTGATCTCCGTTTGACATGCTCAATACCTCGTTAGAAATTTATATCCGAGGAATACAACTTTTGAGTGAGAAACATCAATCTAAAAACTCATGTTGCTCCCAATTTCCCCAAAAAACGTCGTTTAGGCCTCAAAATGGCTCCGAAATTTCAGGACCCGAAAAACTGCTAAAAATAGTAAGTTGTGCTGCAACTTAAAACCTGAAAGAACTGATGGTGGGGGTTCCAATGGAATATATGGGTGGCCACCGATATCCACCTTGATCATTCCTCCATCCTTAGGAAGCAATGGTCCCCATTGCATTAATTTCCTCCATGAGGGGAAAATTTTGCCGAAGTTTGTATTGGATTTTTCGAGGATGTCGCAGACCTGTTGGCGGACATGCTGGATGTAGATGTGCCACTGGTGGGTAGTCGTTGAAGGATTTGGGAAAATTTATCCATCATCACGTTCCTATGTTTCTTGGGGGCCTCCTTGAGCAAGATTTTGATAGGATCTCCCGCTCCCTCATCTTTCTTTCCTTCCGCCATGGAGGGTCATCGGGGTTTGTGAAGTTGATCTTGCAAAGGGTTCAACCGGATCGAGCACGAACTCCTTATACTCTGAGTGCATTGTGGACATGCAAAGAAAAACAGAGAAAGAGAAGACCCCCTTTGATACAACTGATCCGTATTTATGCAGGAACGCAACAGAATACATATATAACCATAAACACAAAGATGCAGCAGAAATACTGATTCATTTTATTAATAAGAAATGACTGAAATAGGCTTACAAACGTAATGTAAAATAGATAGGGCATTTGTAGCTTATCTCTTAGAAGATATGTGGCGGCTATAGGCCTCTGAAATGTGTTACATTGAGGCTCGAAGGCCTATTACATACATAATGGAAATAGATGAGTGGGCGAAGGCACTAGTAGCGTATCTCTGATAAGAGATGTGATGGCTACATGCCCCTCCACTGTGTTACAATGAGGCTCGAAGGCCTATTTATTGTTTAGAAATAATGTAAAACCTGAAACGTCCAAAAACCTAACCCTAGGAGATGAAGCGCCAAAACTATGGGTCTCGTTTAGGTAAATTTGTGTTTCAACTTCCCAGGGACATAACTTTGGCATCCGATCTCCGTTTGATGTGCTCAATACCTCGTTAGAAATATCAATTCGAGGAATAAAACTTTGCAGCGATAAATATTGGTATATAGACCCATGTTTCTCACGCTTTCCCCAAAAAACATCGTTTAGGGCCTCAAAATGGCACCGAAAGTTCAGGACTCGAAAAACTGCTAAAATAGTGAGTTGTGCTGCAACTTAAAAACTGAAAGAATTTATGGTGGGGGTTCAAATGGAATAGGTGGGTGGCCAAGAATATCCACCTGGATCGGGGGGGGGGGGATTTTTTGATATTTTTTATACTTCCAGGAGTATGATTTTCAAGTAGTAGTTAAACCAGGGAGACTCAATCTGGGGCTTAATCATCTGTGGAATTTGACTTCAGGTGAGGAGGGGAAAAAATCAAAAGATAACTTGCCAGACACACAATTTTTCATAGTAACTATGGTATATGATTATTTTGTTGATATTACATAGTTTATGAAAACTAGGATTGCAGTAGAAGGATGTATAGTGGCGTAGAAGAAACAACTCGTGGTCAAGGAGACAGACCATCAGATGATCATAGGGGCACTGTATAAACTAGTGGCTGACAAAATCTTATGTGGATGTTTCATGGAACATGAGCGACCTATGATTTTGGATAAATCACACACAAGAGTCATAGGAGGTCACTACATGGGTCAAGTTACAAAAAAAAAAACAATTATATGTTGGGTTGTGGCGGCTTAATGTACATGCTAATGCTAAGGAGTACTGCAAGACTTATGACATATGCCAAAGGGTAGGAATACCATCTCAGTGAGAAAAAATTCCTGTAAGCCCATAACTCACTTTGCAGTCATTTGATACTTAGTGAGTTATTGAATTTATTAGACCAATTGACCCACTGACAAGGAGGAGTCGTGCATGTTATATTATCACTGCCATAATTAATTTTTTAGGTTGGATGAAGCGGTGCCAGTGAAGAACTGTTGTGCAATTTTTGTTTAACTAAGTGGTGAATATATTTGGGTGCCCCATAATTTTAATGAGAAACAAAGGGACACATTTTCTGAATCAAACCATAGAAACATTAAAGGAAGAGTTTTATATCTATCATTAGAATAGTACCCCATATCATCCCCAAGCAATGGGATGACAGAGGATTTCAAAAAAATATTGGAAACGAAGCTCACCAAGGTATGTAACGTACAATGTGACGATTGGGACATGATAATACCTACAGTTTTATGGGCCTATCACACTATGTTTAAAAGGTTAAGTGCGAAAACCTCATTTCGGTTGGTGTATGAGATGGAAATTGTCTTGCTGATGGATTTTTTAGTGCCTAGTCTGCACATTGCACTAGCCACTCAGATGATAGAATATAAAGAAGTGGAAAAGTGACTACAAGATTTACTGCAATCAAAGGAATATCGTGCATTAACAAGCTTCCACTTAGAGGTGAAAAAGGCATGAGATAAATCATGGCACGATTGGATAATCAAGCATAGAAAATTTCAAGAGGGAGACTTGGTTTTGCTATACAATAACAAGTTCTTGAAGCATCTAGGAAAATTTCAAATGCATTGGATGGGGCCGTATGTGATTCATCATGTGACAGATGGTGGCGTTGAGAAGCTGAGGAATATAAACGGTATGTCACACGAAGGATTTGTAAATGTGAGTAAGCTAAAACTCTACAGAGACAACCAAACTCATGCGCATTGTGGATAGAGGTGAAGGGAACCAATCTACCAATTGATAAGATTCTTCTTTTACTTGATTATTATTAGTGTTCTCTATCATCAAACAACTACTAAAAAATAAAAGCAATGATACAATAGGATAAAATACGTAGGTGATCAACCAAGGCCAAAACATCTCCAACTTGGGAGGAAAATCCACCAGAATTATTTCTCTTCTCATAGACGTTCAATTTAAAATTTCCAAGACCTTTTACCATTGACCAAGACCCTCCAAGACCAATTCAAATATTGCTTCCAACAACTTCTGTAAATATGACTTCTGACATCTTCTTCTGTGACTTCAACCTACCTAGCATCTTCTACAGAAAAAATTCATCCTATCCAACAACTACTCTTGCACTAGAAAATTTGGCCCAATTTCCGACGGCCACTTCGTCGCTATTCCGACAATTCGAGGACGGGAAAAACGTGGTTTGCCATTACGTCGCAATTATGACACCTTGAAAAAGTGTCGCACTACCGACACTTTTTCTGTCGCTTCCGAACAAGCATCGCTCTTCCGACATTTCCCAAACCGTCTCTCTTCCGACGTTTGTAAAGTGTTGCAATTCCAACAAAATGTGGTCCGACGTTTTGAACGTCACTCTTCTGACATTTTTATACCGTCACTCTTCTGACGTTTGCAAACTATCGCAATTCCGATGAAATGTGGTCCGACATTTTGAACTTCGCTCTTCCGACTTTTTTATACTGTCGCTCTTCCGAAGTTTTTAAGCTGTCGCAATTCCGATGCCGTACAAAAGTGTCACAAGACCGACGCATTGCAAAAGTGTCACAAGACCGACGCTTTCCAGAAGCGTCGCAATATCGACGCATTCCAAAAGCGTCACAATACCAGCCTTAGGAATAATTGTCGCAATATTGATGGATGTCACAAGACCGACGAAAATGGAAATCGTTCTAAACGTTAGAAGACCGACGCTTACAAAGCATCGGTATACCGATGGCGGGTTCAATTTATAAAAAAAAATGAAACTTTAAAACAGGACAGTAAATCTCCAATATTTGTTATGAATTGTGGGCGTTCCAATTGTTATGAACATACTTCGACCGTGAAATATTAATATAATAAACCACCCCACAGCGCTTCGACTATAAACAATCATATAAACATGGCTCTGTATTTCAAAAAATAGGTTTAAAATAGAAACATGGCAACTTTTTTTTTTTTTTCTAAATAAGGTTAATCTATTAACAGTGGGAATAAAATTACAGCATGATCAAAGTAAAAAACATTGCCCAGACTTATGGCAAATTTTTCAAAAAATAAAAAAAGAAGACTTCCCTCATACGAGGAAACCAGTATTGAACGTTTTTCAGGTCGTTGCATTGCCCACGCAGGGGAACCATCGTTTGATATCTTTCATGATTACAGTGTTTACAGAATTCAAAAATAAAATAGAGGTCCAGCACAGTAATATAAGCAAAAACATGCCCAATTAAGTGGGTTGCGAAGCAAGAAAACCAAACCAAAGAAAAGCAGCTACTCATCCGGTGGTTCTTTGACAATTTAGCACCATCCTTCGACAAACATAAAAATGAAACTTTAAAACAAGACAGTAAATCTCCAATATTTGTTATGAATTGTGGGCATTCCAATTGTTATGAACATAATTCGAGCGTGAAATATTAATATAATAAACCACCCCGCAGCGCTTCGACTATAAACAATCATATAAACATGGCTTTGTATTTCAAAAAATGGGTTTAAAATAGAAACAGGGAAACTTTTTTTATTTTTCTAAGGTTAATATATTAACAGTGGGAATAAAATTACAGCATGACCAAAGTCAAAAACATTGCCCAAACTTATGGCAAATTTTTCAAAAAATAAAAAAAGAAGACTGCCCTCATACGGGGAAACCAGTCTTGAACGTTTTTCAGGTCGTTGCATTGCCCACGCAGGGGAACCTTCGTTTGATATCTTTGACGATTACAGTGTTTACAGAATTCAAAAATAAAACATAGGTCCAGCATAGTAATATAAGCAAAAACATGCCAAATTAAGTGGGACGCGAAGCAAGACAACCAAACCAAAGAGAAGCAGCTACTCATCTGGTGGTTCTTCGACAATCCAGCACCATCCTTCGGCAAACATGTCACTATCCATGGCGGGAGCAGCTTCAGACACGGAAGGTCCAGGATCTCCAGGCGCTATCTCCACATCACAAGCCCTACGAACCTAAGCATCCAGTTCCTGCACATTCACGCCACCGCTCCCCTCCTGAAGGCCCGAAAGCTGGGATTTTTCTGAGCTTAGACCCGCCGGACGGGTGCATTGTTCCTCCACTTGGGCCTCTTCACGAAAAACCACGGTGATTGAAGCTATGATTCGTGGGTGGTTCAAAGATAAATCAAAGGAAAAAAGCACAATGCACGTCATGGGAGAAGGTGAAGCAGTGGGGAAATGAGGAGCAGGGGAGCCCATACGGTGGCCAGATCCTAGAACGCGACCCCATCCACTTCTAGTGTTTGGATAGCGTCCTACGTAATAATCACTAGAGTGGGAAGATGACTCAGTTGAGGGGCTGGAGGGAGTGCGCAGGGGTTGACCTCTGGTGCTACCTCTGCAGCAACTCATCCTTTGACGCAGGTGAGGCATGGGTGCAGTCTCAGCAGTGGGCATAAGACTAGACGGAGAAGCAGGATTCCAAGAAACCGAGGAAGACAGACACAGACCAGACCGAGAGAAATGCAGATTTGCACCAAGGTCTAAGCAGCAGTTCAGCTGGCTTCTCCTTCCCATCACAGTGATCAGGTAGCGTAGCCCAACAACCGGAGAGCAGCTGCAATTCAAAGGTTGTGGCTCGTCTGAGAAACCATATCGAAACACCATTTTATCGACCCGACTGCAATGGCATCGAAGAACACCCATCATAAATCTCTCATTGATGAGAGCCAAAGGTCGAAGCATATTGGAGCATGCAGAATCACTAACAGGAGTGGAGGTCCGATCTTGAACAGCGTTAAAACTTAATGCGATTGATGTGAAAAACTTGGAGCTTAAATATCGACTGATTGAACAGCATTAAAACTTAATGCGATTGATATGAAATCGCACCACGACAAGCCAGAGGAGGACACATGGTAGAAATTGATTGGAGCAGATCTTTGTTTGGGCCGCTTGCGCAGTGGAAATCTGGACCCAAAAAAGATTCGGGCGAATTTGATAATAAATTCGCGTCACAACTCTCTCTCCGTACGCCAGCCCAAATTTTGACCCGAAAAAAGATTAGGGCAGAATTAATTTGGTTTTCGCGTCACAAAATTGGCCGACGTCAACAGGCTATTTTGGAACGCAAATTTGGTTTGAATTATGGTTTATCGCCGTTTGAAGTCCAGCGGGCTCCATGGCTAAAGGGTTTGTTTGAAGTTTTGACACAGGTTTTGTTATATGTTTTATATAACGCGCGGCGGAATAGTTTTATTGTTTGTTAAGGTCCCACACTGGTTTTGGTAATATTTTGTTTTAAATGCGATGTATATATGTTTTATATATATATATTTCATATATGTATTAAAACATTTATAAATTGTGGACCCCAGAAGCATTTTAATAGATTTGTTATTTGCATAGTTTTGTTATGTTTTTAATATATGCGTTGCATATAAAAGAAAAGGGCTGTGAGCCTGTTTCGGAATGTAGTTGTAAAGTTTATTATTACACACAATAGCAGTGTAAGTGTTTTGAAGAGCACATCAGTGCATAGTTTTAGAGACAGAGAAGAATTTTGAGTACACTACGTTTTGCAGCAGTCACATTTTGTAATCCCTCTTAGTGAGGAAGAATTTGTAATAGTTTTTTTTGAAGGAATAGAAATTTTTCAAAGTGTTGAACTCTGTTTCCAGTGAATAAATTTCAATATTTTCTCTGTGTTATAAGAGGAGAGTATTACTCTCTCCATTGTTATTCTGGAATTTTCAAATATTCCAACACATGGCTATAAATGAAGGAGATTTCTACACATCAACATCAAAATGTTTTTAAGTAGGAGCTGCCTAATTTTGTAACAAACTTCTCTCTGGATGTCAAAATTTGCAGAAACTGAAGATTACTCAAGTGATGCCTGAAATTTCCATTGAATTCCTATAAGAATATTAGATTTGTGACAGAAATCCTTTTGCTAATATATTAGCTTACTCCTTTTAAGTTTGTCTCATTCAACTAATAAAAAATGTTTCAAGGAGTATAATGAAAACTAGATTATGTGTGAAGCATAAAATAATCATTGATGCTAGACATGGAAGTTAAGAAGTATAATAAGAAGTAGATACACTTCTCTAAATCATAATGTCGTTTTTCTGAAGCATAAGACAATCATTGATGCTAGACTTGGAAGTTTGAATAAGACGAGATAAAACAATGAAAATGACATTCCATTACTTGCATGAAATATGGGTATCGCCTTTTACCAGTAAGTTGGGAGCAAGGTCTAGATTTTGACTGGCATCGATTCTTGTGAACTCAAATTTCACTAAAAACATAGTTTTTTGTATGTTTTTCAGCACATGGTTAAAAATGATAGTGCATCAAAATCTATATTGTTGGGCCGAATACATAAGTAATCAAAAATTTTCTTTACCAAGTTATTCACTTCATCAAAAGCCTGATCTTCACATGTGACACTTTTGCTAGGGATAAATATCAAGTGGGTTGTGACATTTTAAAACTTGGTTTGCGATGAAGTGCCCAAAAGGCAAGTCTATCAAAGCATCTGCGACCTGTGTCATTTCATAGTAGAGGATGATTTGATATCATAATGGAGGTGCTCCAATTCAAGCAGTGTAGAAGAGGCAGGAGCCTACAAGGCAGATCCAAACTTTGGAGAAGAGCAAGGCAAATCTTGGGAAGAATGAAGATTTTGGGAATCCGAGATCTCTTCCAGAGGCCATGATACCAAAGGTTTGTCCTGTTTGTAGATCTTTCTCATCTACATCCAATATAGCCTTAAATGCCCACATAGATCACTGTCTATCAAGTGAGTCAAATGCTAAAAAATCTGGAACAAAGTTTTCCAAGCCTAAAGTGAAGGTGAGAAAAAAATGATCAATCCTAGATATAATTGTTGCGGCACCTGTTTTCATGCTAGAGGATTTGGACTACAGTACTAGCAACGAGCAATTGACCGCTGATGCACATCCATTTCCTTTGGATCAGCTCAATCTCAGAGGCAACATCAATGCAAAGATCTCGTGTAGTGGTAATGCATGTATTTCAAAAGAAACAAATAACTATGAACATTCTAACCCATTCGAATAACCACTGTAGCAAGGGTTTACATCTAATTAGATCCAATCCGTATATCGATGGAAAAAAATTAATATAATTACATTTTCCGTAGCAGAGGAAACTTTACAAAAACAGAAAAGGAATATAAAAGAGGATGTCAAGATGTTTAGATGACTCGGTACAACAATTATTTGTGCTTAGTAGACACAGCACTGTATTCTTAATGCATTTTATATAGAATACTAAACAGATTTGTCCAAAATTTGAGATGCAAATTGTAGTCTCTACTACGTTTGGAAAATTGGAGGTTTATAAAAGATAAACTGCAAACAGAATTGTACCACTATGATAAGAAGCTGTCAGAAGCATTCCTTCTGCTTCACAAACATGGAACTACCTTAAGAATGCTTATGGTTGATATAAATATTAGAGCATGGCAGTTAAATGTAGTAGTTATGCTAAAATACTGAATAATAGCTTGAGAGTGCTCTTAAGATACTGTACGAATGCACCAAATTAAAGTTGTACCATTACTAAAGATAAATGGCCAAAAATAGTCAATTTTTATATCGTCAAGTTATGTCCTTCTCAGTAGCAAACTGGGGATAGGATGGAAAATATGAGAGAACTAAGTTCCAAGGACTAAAAAAAAAGGCCAACATAGTTCTGCCTTGAATCAGAGACAAAACAAAGTTGCCAAAAAAAGTGTTTGCCACTGTCATCACCCCGAGGAGCGTAAAGTCAGTTGATGGTGCCAACCATTTGACGAACCAGAGAGAAGATTCATGGTGCCAATGGTTGTAGCACAGTTTGTTGACGTGAGCCATCATTGTAACAAAGCAGATTGATGGTGCCAATTGTTGTAGAAGTCCATTGAGAGTGCAACTACTGTAGTAGAGCAGTTTGAGAGCACCCATTGAAGCTCCTATATATAGCAGAGTCAAAATTTTCCTATTGAACAATTTTGTATAGTCAAATCCACAGCAAGATCAGATAGCCATGATCCTAAATGAGAACCAGAGCCAAAGCTAAAACATATTCACATATAGCAGAACAAGACAACCATAGCAAAGGATCTGACCACAGAACCAGATCATGGAGATAGCAATATTCTTGCTTCCACTGTGGAAATTTAGAAACTATACAAAGGCTTTACTTCCAGCAGATTTCATTGTGACAGTAATTTCTATGGTGTTGTAAGCGCTCATTAGTAGAATCTTAAAGCCATTCTGGAATTATTTTAACCTGGAGAGGGTTTTCTCTGGTTATAAATCCTCATGTTCAAATTCCATTGTGGATTGGTTGTGTTTGATATTATGTTTTTACTATCCGCAGTTGAATTTTCGCATAGAAAATTATCAGTCTAAAGCGAGAAATTTTGTGATGTTTCTTTTGCTTCCTATTGTGACTTATTTCGCTTAGAACTCTACTCGTTGTAACAGAGGTCTTGGGCATAGAACAACGGACTTGGGTTTTTTGGAATCAAACTTCAGGTTAAGATGCTCATCTGCAGAATGGCACAGTGAGCCTTAGCATGGAGTTGGGAGTACCAATTTGAAGTGCAGGTAGGGCATTGTACAATATACTAGCTAGATTTCTGGACCCTAATACAAAAGTTTCTTCTTCTTTCAAAACATGTTTCTCGTTTTCTGTAACCAATGTGGGTCCTGCTCTTGTTTCAATTGGGGATGGATCAGCATTTGTTATTGCTCCAGATGATCACACTCTGGGTAGCCCTGGAGGCTATTTGGGGGTGATGAGTCCAATAGGTCTCAATGAAACGTTTCCCTCGCCGAGGAATACTATTGCAGTGGAATTTGATACTATTTTGGATGTTGAATTCCATGATCCTAATGGAAACTAGTACCTTCAGCTCCAGTACCTATTCACAAAAGAGGGTGCCATAGTCATTCATGCGTGCAGAGAGGGTGAATTGCAGGCATTGTAACAGGAGGTGTTGTTGTTGTTGAATTGGCCACTAGATTGTTTGTCTGGTTCTGTTACAAGCGCAGATTATTGAAAAGGACGGACAAATTTAGTTCATATATTGTGAAATTTCCTCGGAAATTCACCTACAAAGAGCTCAACAATGCTACGAAAGAATTTTTTTGAATGTGATTGATAATCGATAATTGCAAGCAAGGGTAATCCCCTTGTGAAACCCAAATTTCTGAGCATTTTATAAAACCTGATGACAGAGTCATTGTAATGAACAAGCGCCTAGGTCCATATTACGTCCAAATCTACCAAGCACCAAGATCTATATAAAAAAATCCACAGTATCTGCAAACTAAGAAGAAGAGGCATAAAATGTATTCTTCTTACCTATTCGAATAGTGGTTGGGGTTTACCACGACAAAAATTTGACAGAGCCCATGTAGCATTTCTTATCATTGAAATTTTGGCAGTATCATTCAACTGGGAAAGCACCTGCCTCAGAGCTCCATGACTGAGGGCCATATCCCTAAATGTTGCAGAGTCTCCAGCAATATTTCCCAAGGCCCAAATAGCCTTACACGAACACCAGTTGAACTCAAAGTTGGGTACTATTTTTTTAAATCAATTTCCAAAATTACAGACATATAAAGATAGTTGGGAAGAATAATTTTATGCCTCTAAAATAAACGTGCTACCTGTTCTCGAACATTATCATTCCCAGAGGTAAGAAGTTCCACAAATATAGGTAGTTCCCTGTAATCAATCACAACCTTTGTATTCTCAGAGGTTTCTGAGACTATATTAGTCAAAGCCAAAGCTGCTTCAAACTGCAATATCATTCACAAGGTATCACCATCAAAGCTATACTTTTAAGATAACAATTTTTCTACCATTGAAACTATAATTTTAAAATAGATACACCTAGTGATATAGACACCTAGTGAGAGTAGAGATTAGGAAATTATAATAAGAATTATTACAAGATATCACTCACAATGCAGTTGATTGTTCATTGTCTGCTGTAACTATAATTTTAAAGAAGACACACTTAGTGATATAGACACCACCAAGTGAGAGCAGAGGTTATGAAATTATAGTGAGAATTATTTCAAGATATCATATTTCTCATAGTACAGTTAATTGTTTATTGTTTGGTGTAATAATTTTTTATTATTTATAAACACAATCAAACATATTTTGAGGGACGGTGATGAAATTGACAACGGTCTCATAACAAACCATAACGGGCACATCCCCTGGCAAGATAGACTCTGAATAAGAAAGAAAGCAAAAAAAAGTGATTACTTACAAGATCATAGGCTTCCTGAAGAACAAGATCCAGAGCAGCATCTGTAACCCCTAAATTAACACCTCTCTCTGCAAGACGAATCGCTACATCTTTCATATGTAGTCTAGCAAATTTTCTGAGCTCATCACGAGAAAGAGGATCAAATACATCTATCTCATCAAGTCTATTCAATAGCTCTGGCCTGAAATGTCTTCTAACCTGCAAAAATATTCAAAGGCATGTCAAAGCACTGCAACCAACTTCGTGATAAAATTATATGAAAAATATGCATACACAGAGTCCAGGAGAATGAAACGGCAGGTATATTGGCAGTTGCCGAAATGCAGCAACTAAAACGGCAGGTGTATTGGAAGTTGCGGAAATGCAGCTACTAAAATGGCAGGTCTGTCGATGGTTGCAGGTGTGTGGATTGTTGCTGGTATTTTCAGACCGATTCCATGGAAATATACCAGAAACCAGTGGTATGTCAAACCTAGAAGGTAACCCGAGAGACTGTGACCGTCAGATTAAACAAGTAATAGGTGTCGTGCCTAGATAAGAAGTGTTGACGAAAAAAAATTGATCTCTTTCATAACAGAAGGCCTATCAGCCTAAATATATAGGACATGTGGCATTCCATGATAAAGACACATGGTGTGTGGACTTGATTTTTTCAGGTGGTTAAGTGGGCCGAAAATAGGTGAAATGTGGCACCACTCAGAGATTGACATGTGCCAATTGGTACAAGTGGTAGAAAATTGGCATGCTCAAACAATGAGGTGATGCAGGAATGACATGAGGGAGAAAATATCAGAAAAGCCCCAAATCTAGAGAACTAAAGCTCATCACCAACCTAATATTGACAACTTTACATGATGTAACCTCTGAAATCATAAATGGAGAAATCATAGTAACAATAAAGTAACCTATGTAACAATAAAGTCAGATTCATCCTGGGAGTGGTAATGGGAGAAATCATAGTGAACAACAGGAAACATGCAGAGTTGCCTACAATCAAATATATGAAAAAACACATACAAAAAACCTAGATAATAATCATGAACAAGCTTAATATTGAATTATGAACTGTAAAGGAACTTACAAAATGTGACATTACAAACTTGGTCAAGCGCACAAGCAAAAATATTCTAGACATGACCCTGGTTGACAAGTTGTATTTCTCATGATGCAAGAGGATTTGTACCTGCACTTCCCAATCAATCAAAATCCATCAGTATCTATACAATAAATACAAGTAATTGATGTATTATTTTTTACTCTAAGATGCATTCTTATGATAATGTTAGAACATATGTTGAAAATGTCAAAACATACCTGAATAAGCTCCTCTTCATTTCAAGAACAATTTATTGGAGTCGCATGAACTTGGAACAAGCCTCCCACGATCTGAAAGAGTAGCAACTAAGTCAACAGTGACTTTTTTGTTGCTACACTGGATCGAGGGTGGTTTGCTCCAAGATTAAATCGCTCCAATAAATTATTCTCTACTAAACAGGGCCAACCACGTGAAGGTGGAAGCTCTTATGGCGCCCCCCCCCCCCCTCACATCACTCTCAATTCCCCAATACCCAATCTATATTTCATATTTTACTTTCATGAGCATAAAAAAAAAAATTCAATAACTAATAAAAAAAACAATTCAACAAAAAGTACGCAAGGAAACATTGAAATTAATGCTTGACATAAAAATAGTATGATAAATGAGTTTTTTATATAATGCAAAAAACGTTCCAAGTATGGTAACGTTTGTCTTATAATAATACAATATTTTACATTATCAAATTTTCTTTTTCTTCTTCCTATTTCTAAAGCTCCTAATTACATCATCAATATCATCGTGCTCTGCTCTTGTTTCGTGCCTTTCGACCCGCACTGCTGACCTAGTTGCGTAGTCACGATGTCTAGTCTCATCCAGTGATGGGGCATCACCTACAAAAACAGATAATATTAAATTTTAATTGTCAGTTTTTAAATATCATTTAACTAGTTCGTTAATATTAATAAAAAAATTGCAATGAGATTATTTACTTGGTGCACCAGTTGTCACCGTTGGGACTGTTGCCCTGTCTTCCTCTCTGGTGGTAAGATCCTCAAGGGAAACATTCTCTGTCATTTAAACAAAAATGTTATAAGGACAACCATCAAGGTATAATTAGAAAAAATTATAAGTGGAAATTAATTACCATCACGGCCCTCACTGATAGTATCATTGTCGGCCTTGTCCCCACAACAATGATCAGGTTGCACGTGAGGAACATCTACATCTGGCTCTAAAACTGGGTTATTTTCCTCGCCGGTAGTGTTGCTCCCCTAATTTAAACAAAGTTGTTAGAAATTAAATTTATGGATGAAAACAAACATATTGAAAGGTTAATGTTTTACCTTATTAGGCATTCTGGATCTTGGGACCTTCCCCAAGCTTCTGCGACTTTCAACTACGGCTTGATAGCTGAAATGGAAAGTAATATTTTTATCTTCCTCTGTAGTTTTCGTTCCGAAGTCATCACCCTACATTACATATGACTGTGTATTTTAATCATATTTGATAGGATTACAAAAATGTTGGAAGGTGATACAATTAATTATAATATTTTTAGCTACTTAATTACAATTCTTGCAGCTAATTTCAAGTAGCCGCCCTGGTCCAGTTGGCATTTTTCCTTGTTTCTTTGCCCTTTTCTCTTTTCCGTCATGGATGAGTTCTCTCCACTCACTCTCTGGAACTGTGAGAGGATGCTCGTATCTAGGGTTAAATTGCAATTGCGTCCTATAGGTGTCCCTGGTATATTTCAAATATTTTCTATCTACCCGAGCCGTCGTTGTTCTGTCAAATGTGCCAACCCCAAAAAGGGCTTCTAGATAATCTAGAAGTTATTTTTTCAAGTTGGAATTCTGGGAATTCCACCTTGTGCGTATGGTTGGGCCAAAAATTACCAACGCGTGGCTCTCCAAAAACCTGTAGAACTCATTGTTTTCTACATAGAAAAAAAAAATATTATCATTAATTTAAAAATAAAAATCATGATAAATATGTTTTAGATAGAGTACATGAAATAGTTAAAATATTAAAATTTACTTGGGAGTTGTACATGCTTTATAGGGACACCTTCATCGTTCACCAACAACGTGCCATTAATGGTCCCTGTGGAGCTGAAACGTGTAGCTCCAGGAAATGAAATAATGTAGTTGGCCATATCAGCCTCATCACTGCCAACACGTTCATCGGTTGGCTGGGTGTCTACTTGGGCAGGGTGTGTTTCTTGGTTGGCACCTAAAGGAGTAGAAGGTGTACGAGAGGGTTGCTGGGCGATCTCTTGCCCTTGTGTCCCACTACCACCAACACCGGGTTCAGCAAGTGTCAGAAAATGCTACATACAAAAGAAATTTTTGTTAGTTTAGTCAATGTAAAAATTAAAAATCAAACTATCACAATTCATCTCATGCAGAACAAAAAAATATCCTTTTGACTTTTTAATATTACCTGATATGTTTCTATTCGGGTCATAAGTTGTTTTATCCTCTCTTCTGTTTCAGGTGTTTGAGGCGCGTCTATCAAAGTATCAAATTCCGACCTTGCATTTCATGCCTTTTTTTGCAATAAGAGCGTTGGAGATAGGGATGAAGAAAGCTCTTCCTCATAGAGGGAATCATCAGGCGTACCATGGCTAGGTGTATACATATTTGAACAAAAATAATATTATTTCAATTATGTAAATAACTAAAATACCTGAAGATAGAGCAATGCTGACACTTTACATGTTCTTCCGCTGGCCTCTTTCCATGATCATCCCATCTCGGGGTTGTTCCTATACTGCCCTGATCAGTCTGCCACATTGCAATAAAATTATAAATGTAAAAACTTGAAAACAATATCTGACTTGAAAACACAAAATGAAAACTGAAATAATTTCTAATAAGACACCGGAAGACAGAGTTAGAGTTTCAAATATGCCTTGCATTGAATTTAGTCCTGGAAACATGTCATTGCACATTAAGGCACCCAAACAAGAGACGAGTTAACAATGAAGACCTTATTAAATATACTGTTGGAGCAACTTCTAGTAAACTTGTTGTGAAGACCTTGAGGACATTTTTGGAGCAACATTGTTGAAGCTGATGGAATAGCATTGTTGGAGACGTTCTTGAAGGGCCTTGAAGTGAAGCTTTTGGAGCAACTATTGAAAACTCCTTAGAGCATTTAAGTAAGGAACTTTCTATCTTCCATCACCTTTTTCCTTTAAATATCCTTTAAACGATTTTGTTGATATTTAATGTTTGAAATCACGTTATAATTCCTTGATTATATGTGTTTGGGGACTTTCCATTTGAAATCACCCAAAAATACCTTGGCAATTTTATCTTCAAGATGCATGTCTGACCCTATTGTTCAATATTTTGATTGATAGTAGTAAACATAGAGAGTTAGGGGGGCTCTTGACTTGGTTTGGTTGGGCCATTAGATCCCTAACATCTACTAGGGAGAACCCCCCTTGAGTTGGAGGAGAGCTAGCCCGAAGTGAAAAGAGGTTGGTGAGGTGACAATGGAGCTATGGAATTACACATTGTATCACACTTTAGCTTTAGGAATTTATCTTGAGAAGTGTGAGATTTTGTTATATCAATTCTCAAATTGTTTACAACACTATTGTTAAGAACTAATAAGAAGTGATGTTGAGGGGTTTTTGGGTATAAGAAACAATACCATTTAAAAACTAGGGTTCTCAGTCCTTGGCATTCCTTCACCTAGGCCTAGGGGCACACAAGAATAATTTCACACTAAACCATGCAAACTTAAAAGTAACTTAATAGATCCATAAAGTAATAATAATCATAATTCCTAATTTCCTATTGTACGATATGATGCAAATTATTCAAACATGAAGCAATGAAGACATGCAATGTCTGAATTTCAAGATTGATGAACCAATACAAGAAGTTAGAAACTACAACTTCGATTCAATACTCTGTGTCCTAACTCCAGGAAGGAATCTAGTTTGTAGTACAGAACATGCATCGTGTATTATCAATTCTTAATTGACAATAACTAAAGGTCGTCTACCTCATCAATTCCTTCCCATTTTGTGTTTTATGTTATATTCCTTATAAAAGTGTCAAATTTCTCTCAAAGTAAGCAACCACTGAATAAAATAAAAAATAGTTGAGATATGATTGAGAAATGGTCATTTATTTCTTGAAAGGATCTTCACAATTTCTTTGGTTTTTTTTCATCTCAAGAAAAAAGAAATGACCTAAGAAACTATCGTGATGTAATATAAGAAACAACACAGTGCAATGGCCATTTTCAAAGCCAAATGATGTCCATTGAGGACATGGCCTTTATTTGATTCCTGTTTCATAGGAGTTTCAGGTAGAAATGGAACTTTGTTGTACCATTTCCAGTAGTGAAAAGGGAAAACCTTCTTTTTCCATGGGAAATAATTTACCTTTCCTTTTTCAAGATAATCTAAATCACAAAAAATATGAACTATACTGCACACATTCTTGGATAATGTGAAAGTGGAAAAGGAATACCCTACACAAGTGATGCACACATGTACACTTGAACACTAATATATTTTTGTAGTTGAAATGCAATGCTTGTTTTCATTTAAGTGTAGGGTTTTTAAAGCAGGGAGAAATAATGGCTGCCAATTTAATAAGCGTTTCTTTGGGAAAAATTTAAATCTTGTATTGGGTGATGAAGATAATAGAGGGTATTGAATCTTGATTCTCGACATTGTGTTTAACTTGAATAACTCAAATGATTATAAATATCAGTGGATGAGTTCTTTTTTTCAAGTATGTCACTCAAAACTCTTATGTCAAAGCATTGTATGATGGCTAACATTTGCTTGTTTCCCTTTCTTCAGTTCAATGTAAAAAGTATATTAATATATTGGAGCATGAATGATAACTACAATTGTTTTCTCTGCAGTATATCCAGCCCCAAGATTATGAAAATTTTTCTCAAGTGGAGCTATTGGTTATTGATGAAGCAACTGCAATTCCATTGCCTGTTGTAAAGGCTCTGCTCGGGCCATATTTAGTGTTTCTGTGCTCTACTGTAAATGGGTAATAATTATAAATGAGCCAACCACAATCACAAATTTTGTAACCATTCAGTTTCCATGGATAGTGATGATGATATTAACCCTATATATCAGTGACCTATATCTATATGAGAATGATCTCAACATTGACCTTGATATGGTTGTATGGATCTGACCTTTGGTATGTCATCAGAAAATCCCCAAATCTGGAGAACTAAAGCTCATCACTTTCAATCTGGAGTACTAGCCTTGTGATAAAGTTGATGACTTTCGATCTTCCATTCTCTACCACTTTGCACTTCACCTTCAATATAGATTAGACCAAGGGCAATTTGTTACTTGGTGTTGAGATGGATGAGTTTTTCGAACTAAAAGCCATAGCTTAAACTTCATGAAACTGGTGGAGTCAAATTCATGCATGCACAAACACATCTTACACATCCTCTTTGAAACTCATCCGAAAGAACATTGGAAGACATCTAGAGAGATCCCTATAGCCTAACACAATCCAATGGAATTGACTAAAAAAACCCAAATAGAGTCAACCCTACTATAGGAGGAAGGGTCACAGTAAGAACTTACCATTTTGCAAGAGCTTCAGGGAGAATGATGTTCTCTAAAGTCAGCGAATGTCGAGAAGTAATGCTAAGGGCTGAATGTTTCCCAAGAGCTAAGGGCGAATGCTTTTCTCGCAAGAGCTTCAGGGCGAACATCACTGCTTCCGCAAGAGCGAGGGCGAATGCCGTTTCCGCAAGAGCCGAGGGTGAATGTCATTTCCGCAAGAGCCGAGGGTGAATATGTTGTTTCAGTAAGAGCTTCTAGGTGAATGTCGAGCGAATGTTGAGGCGAATGCTATTCGCAAGAAAGTCTTATTGTTTCAAATTAGGACACAATTTTCAAATGGTGATGAAGTTTCATGTGATGATTAACTGACAATATTCTCCTTTGCTATCCTTGAAAAACTATACAAGGTTCCCTACTGCCACATGAAACCCTAACTCATGTAGCAACATAGGACCAGTCCTCCATTTTGCCCGTCATAAGGCATTTTGCACGTATTTGACGACTAGAATTTGTGGATTCCCATTTTCCGTGACGTGATAGGAAGGATAGAAGACTTAATTTTGATGTTTGAATTTTTTTCAGAAACGTTCTTATACCCTTTACTTTCCACTTACGAATAATTTTTCAACACTAGTCCTCTTCGCAATTGCAAGGCTGTACTCAAAAAGTAAGGAAAGTTACTTTTTTGACTCACTCAAAATTAAAAATTTAATAAAGGAATTACCACTTATCATTATTGATATTTTAAAATTAGAATCAATTTAATTTTTCCCTTCCTATTACAAAAAGTTCACAAATCCTTTCTTTTACATAAAACACCAAAGAAATAATAAAGCTCGTTGCCCTGCAAACTTCCAAGGTTGTGATTAGTGAAGAAGTGAAAAAGTACGGCTATAGCACTAAAAAATTAGAATGCCAATCTACCCCAACATGAAGTAGTGCTAATATAGCTGGTGGCTTGGCTTGATGGTCAAACAGTGAATTACACAAGCACAAAATAAAAGCTTTAGGCGTCTAGCTCCTTACACTCGCACTCTCAAGGCATTCAGACTTAGGCCAAGCTCAAGATTGGCTCCGAGGAAACTATATTAGCTCATTAACCTGCCATATTTTAATTTCATAAGGTATGTTCAAAGTTTGAACTGCTAGGGTAATTTATTATTGTGAAATCATAGTTTTAAATTATCTCTTATTCTGTGAGCAATGTAATCTATTAATTGTAAGCAGATTCATTAAAAAAATTGAAACTGATTTTAGCATGAATGATGACAATTTATATATTAATTGGTTTTAAGAGTATTTGTATTATGTAGGAGCACTGGAAAGAAAAATCAAGACTTCATTTTCTGTTTTCCTTATTTTATTGGGCTGAACTGGAGAAAATTGAATAGGAATAGTGAGTTAATTGTAAGATCAATGGGCCAAGGCCATACATCAACATTGACCACAGTGGGGAAGTATAAAAGAATGGATATTCATGCAAGTATAGTTATTAATGTAAGATCAAAGTTAACTCTTAGCTTCACTAAAGAAATAGAAGGCAAAGATCTAGCATCAACTGAAACTCACGTGAAAAAGTAGATGAAAAATGTACAATCATCCAATGGAGAGGTAATCTATAATTATCCAATAAGAATCTTGGCTATGCCTTGAGACTAAACTAATTCTCAATATTTTTGAATAATCATCCATTGGAATTTAGTAGGAAAACCATAGTAAATCATTGTCCAATGGCCATGCAAAAATATATAAAAATAATATTTGTTGGTTGTTTTTCAATAGGTGGAGCATGATGGGACCACTAAGAAGGTGGGGGTGTTTTTTTAATCATGGAAGTGAGGTTTAGTAGATTGATAGTCAAGTTACATTTCCCTATAAATTTTCTCGATCAAGTTATTCATTCATTGAACTTTGATTAATTCCTACTGTTTTGATACACAATCCAATCCAGTTGAGTCTTGAGTCTTCATTGAGAATGGCATTCATACGTTTTCAAGAAAGAGGTTATCATGCACATGCACTCTTCTTTTCTTGGTATCTTTATAACTATGTTCAGCCTGAGTTATATATTTTTAAATTATCATAATACTTCGTGATTATTAGGCTTTTATTTTGTCTTTTAAGAATTTTAATTTAATTATTATTAATCATTAAATTTAAATATATATATATATATATATATATATATATATATATATATTTATTTATTTATTTATTTATTATAGTTATTAAACTTTCAATAGAATTATTAAACTTTCAATGGTACATCAACTTTCATACATGAGAAAATAGATACTGACAAATGGTACATCATGGCCTGATTAATTTCGCTTAGCAATTTCAAATGGTATAACATTTAGTCAACATTAATCATTAATTTCTGCACACAGAGACTAATTTCTCTGGAAGCCTGAGATTTCTTTGGCTTGTTATTCTTATAACTACATAGACATAATTAATAGAGATATTGAGGACAAAAAAAAATCTAGCGCTTAGTCTCCACTACTCAACATGATTTTGTGAGAAATAATACATAGATTGATTTCTCTGAGTGCCTTAGCGTTCTTTAGCTCATTATTTTAATCACAAAAACAATAAAAAATGCACTGAGGATCTGTTCTTAGTCTGATTATGCAATTTTTATAAGACAAATTATGCAATATTAATAATAAACATAAATTTATTGCAATTTAGGGAAATCTCATTCATGATTTTTTCTTTATATTGGAAGGTTACTTTCCTTTTGAAGTAATTTTAGTAGATCATAGCATATATTGAGGAAATATTAGTTTGACAAGAATCCATTATTTCTCTTGAAACTTTAGGTATTAAAAGTCCATGACACAGATATATCACACTGCAAAATCCAAAGAAAAAGGAAGAGCGTTAAATTTTTTTAATCAAACTTTTATTGGTGAAGGGTTAATTTATTACGAGAACGTCATTAATGAAGTGCAAAATTTTAAACGTAACGTTTATTGACTAGAAAAATAATGACCAAAACGTCAAAAAAATTTGTGTGATGGGTAAAGACAAATCCAAATTCCAAACCTGCCTGCCACCTATTGGTGAGTGAAGGTTATTCACTTTTCATTTACAGCTTACCAGGTTACTCATGTTACCAATATTTTCACATGGCTCACTTTTAGGTGACTACTTATTGTACTTCTTCTTTATAAAGAACAATTGGTAGATAATTGTATTATTTGAAATCTATAACAAATCCAGGCAACAAAATTACAACAAATAAAAAATTATTCAAAAAACTCACCAGGGCACTAATGTGTGGATACCCTATCATTTCTTAGATCCTCATAACTTACCAACACCTACTATATTGGTATACACATAATATGGCATTTACTTGAAGTATTTCATATGTATCTAGAAGTAAATAAGTTGTATGACAATTGTTATGGCAGATATAATATGTGTATTATAGTTTATATTTCAATTTTTCTTAAGTAGCATGCATGTGCGGTTCATATAGTGACTACAATTACCAAATATATTTCAGTGAAGATGTGAAGATTATCTCTCATTAGGTCCTAATTACTTAAAGCATCATTAATTAGCTTTCCATATGAATAAAATATGTTAACAAATTAGTAAAAACTAGGAAAACAAATCATGCTTTAAAAAAATATGGCACAATGAGTCACACTCTGAGATTTATTTAATTACTCATCAAGTGTTGATACAACATATATATGATCACCATTACCATAGAAATGGGACATGTGACCATCATTTTGGTTTCGCCAATGACATTCCACATCATGAGCATTGTTTAGGGTTGATTGTGTTGATTTTTTTTAAATAAATCATTTATACATTTTATGGAAATTATAGACACAATTTATAATCACATTACAAGATCATGATGTATGGATAATCCTTATCATTTCTTAGATACTCAAAACTTACCAACACCTAATAGATTGATATACACATCATATGGAATTTACCCCTAGAATGCCACATGTATCCTAAAACAAATTAGTTGTATGGAAATTGTTATGGTACAGTTTATCTTATAATTTTGTTGAAGTAGTATATAACAATTTACATAGTGATATGAGAACCACTCTCTAGAGTATACATCGATTTTGTACACATGGCTTTTTAGTTGCTTTTTAAGATATATCATTGGTGATGGTCACATGATTATATAATGAACCATTAAGTTGAACTATGAAATCATTCATCACAACACACACACACACATATTGATGAATTAATAATTTTTCTCATATAATTTTTTTAATCTATTTTGAAAAAATAAAATTATATATAATTATTTCTAAGAAGAAGAAGAGAGAATTCATTACCATATCTTCGTAAAACATATAATAGCAAGAAAATTAATCTATTGAAATTTCATTTCCAAACATATTCACGGAGTAAAATGAAGATTAAAAGGAGATATTCATGGATTTACCTATAACATCACCTCATAATTAAGAATGTAAATGTACAATATTGATGATACATAGGTTAGGAGAAAAATAATCTATTGAAATTTCATTTCCAAACATATTCATGGAGTAAAATGAGGATTAAAAAGAGATATTTATGAATTTACTTATAACATCACCTCATAAAAGTGTAAATGTACAATATTGATAAATTTTATTTATATATGATAAATAATAAACCTTTATCTCACATGTATCATATAATCTTATAAACAAACACATTCTATAATATGCAATAAAAGTGAAATTACACAATCCACATGGAAATAAGACTTAGTTCAAGCAAAAGAAAATAAAAAATAAACCATAAGTGACACGGATTTTGCAAAGGCATATAAGTGTCGTTATACCGACGGCAGCCAAAGCGTCGCTATTGCGACGGATGCCTCCAAACGTTGCAATTGCAACACTTAGATATTGTGTTGCACTTGCGACGTTTGGAGGCAGCCGTCGCAATAACGATGCTTTGGGGCATAGTGTCGCAATTGCGACGTCTTCCTCCAAACGTCGCAATTGTGACTCTTTGTCTAAGTGTCATTATTGTGACACTTTTCTCTAAACGTCGGTATAGCGATGGTTTCGGGCGGGATTGAAAAAATTTGGGGAAATTTCCGACATTTGGTCAAAAGTGTCGGAATTTCCCCCAAATGTACTAGTGTTGCAAATTTTACCTACCGAGAAGCTTATCCTGCAACTTTGACCTACCCAATAGCTTCTTCTATAACTTTGATCTCTTCAAAATATTCACAATTTCATCCTTTCACAACTTTTACCTAGTTGCAGATTTACATAGTCGATGCAACTTCACAGCTTCAATGTAGTTTCACATCTTCAATGTAGCTTCACAATTTTGTCTAGCTTAGTATCAATAAAAAACCTAACAAATGAGAGAGAGAGAGAGAGAGAGAGAGATACCCAAAACTTTGATCTTATTTTTCTTCTTCTTCTTTTCCATTTTTCCATGTTCTATCTTGAGATATTGAACCTACTTAAGAGTATGTCCAAATGAGGTCAAGTTCCTTCTTATATATAGCCTTTTGAGGGGTACAGATTGTTATCTTTAGGAAGACTTTTCCCTTCATGTAGGCCAACTTGATATTTGTGTCAGGACAAGGCCTTGGAGGGTCTTTTGACTCTACTTTGACTCAATAATTTTTTCTTTAAAAAATGTAACATGCCCAAATGGGTCTTCAATACATCAGAATGAATCAATTTACTTTATGAAAACCTAGAAGTTCTCAATGGGTGATTGACCTATAAAAATAAAATTCCTTGAGCATGAAACCCATGCTTGAAGAACAAAAATAATAAATTTATTTTTCTTTTTACATTAAATACATAAAATCATGATTACATAAGTCATTATGAAGATTGAACCTAGTTACATATTTCAACACTCCCTCTTAACTAGGGTGGTATTCATAATCCATAAAAGGTACTTGGTCATTTTCAAACTGAATAATTCTCATAAGAAGAGTCAGATTGGTAACCCATCTATTTAACATCATATAAACCAACATTGTCACATAGTAAGGCCTTGACTAACCACTCTATCTCTCCACAATATTAGAGAACAATTTCGGCGAGACAAATGACTTATAAACACCATCGTCATTGCCTCTCAAGGTATATACCCCACCCGTGTGTTCACAGAGTATGACCTTATAGGACTATTCTTATCTTGGATTCCTAGTTCTCAAAGAATATTGGTCCTCTATGACTACTCTTATCTTGGATGCCCTTCCACATCCTCAAAGAGTATCGGATTCCAGATGCTTAGCCAATCCTCCATTCTTTCTTCCGAAGTGAAGAAAATAATGTTGTGTTTATATCTCCCTCTCAACTAGGGAGGATATTCACATTATTATAAAAGGTATTTACACAAGCTCCCTCTTATATAGGGACTTTTCCAAGCTCCCTCTTATATAGGGACTTGTCCAAGCTCCCTCTTAACTAGGGACTTGCTTCCAACCTCCCTCTGAGCCAGGGACTTGTTTCCATCAGAAGTTATCTCTTCTTTGGTGGATATCATTGGATTTTCATTTGATTATAGACCTCTCCATTCGATTTCATGAATTTCATCTTTATGGAGCCTTCATATTGTAAGGCATCAAACATCCATCAATTTACTTAAGTCATTCATTCCATCCTTATCCTCAACAAAAAGTGATCTTCTAGTCCACATATGGCTTTCCTTCATACATCTACCTATTCCATGTCATATTTCCTTTAGGATCTTCCATCCCACCACATGAGTGCTAGTCATATCTACAAATATTTTTCGGTAGCCCTACATTAACCCATCCAGATGTTGTTAAAAAATAAAAAATGAAAATCAAATCAAAATTACCTTTATGTGATGGCCTTTTGTCATGACATCTGCTTTCTATCAACATCCTACATATTTATAAACACATCTACAAGAATTTATATGTCAAGGGTATCTTTTCTTTTACAAACCTTATCAGGGTCTTCATACCTTCTCCACAAAGATGTCATACCAGTTCCTTATAGTTAGCCGATGTTTATTCCTTTTCTTATATTACCATATTTTCATCTTTCATGATCTCTTCTTTCTTTCTTCACATATTTCTCCTGAACATATTTTATTGATTTCATATTTTCAATATGTGAACCATGCCTTCATGCATATTTTCCAAAATAAGAAATCCCGTTTATTTGATCATGCTCATGAGGTAAAGCATTCACCCATGCTATCTGCAACTATATGATGACGTGACTCAATCTTATCAAATAAATGGATACATACCTCATTTCTTCTTTTTTGTAATCTATAATTCCTTCGACATATTCCTTGATTGAAAGTACTTCAACTATCTTGAGCTGATGCACTCCTTTGTCAACATACCATCATCCCAGTGATACACTTGCTTCTTCCAAGAGAGGTGAGCCTTCTAATGAATATTCAAATTGAGGATCTTGATTATCCTCATCCTGAAAGTGATCCTTCCTAATGATGATGATACCTGATGACCTCTTTCTATGCTAAATGAATTTTCTTTTCCCATAAGTACTACTTATTCTTTCAATGAGGTTACCAAGAGATAGTTTCTTTCTATGATGATTGTTACAACCATATACAATTCTACTTTAGCTATGATGTCATGAGCTAGTCTTTATCTAATCACATGCTTCTAGTATTTGCCACTTTTTATTAAGATGAATCTCATCATAATTCTCCTTATCTTGACTACCATGGTGGAGGTCTTTTCACCTCCCACTTCTCCTTGTTATTCATTGGAGAAACACTAATAGTGAAGATCTATCCCTTTGGATTTCTTCTCATCAGGTTCTTCCACTTATTCGATGATATGAGCTTCATTTATTTCTTTCCTCTTGTTTTCCTTTTCAAATTGCATACAATATTTCTCACATTCCTGACAACCATAGCATTGGATCTTTGACATATTGATCTTCTTCTTTTTTTGAGGACCAAAATTCCCAAATTTTCCTTTTCTATTGTCCATGACAGCAAATTCTTGATACTTTTTTGCTTTGTCCCACATCACTCTTTGATTTTAACCTAGTTTCTTCAATTTTATATAGATGCTTGATACAATTTGACCAATTCATGAGGTAGTGCATTGAGCCCCACAATGGTTATTTCTTTTTCAAACATTATTTCACCCAACTCTTCATTTTACACAAATCAGTTCTCAAAGATATCAGTTCTCTAATAGTACTTACGAAGAAAAATTCTATTAACTTCTCATATATTTCTTTTTATGTTTCTAACATCGCTACATACGGAATGAAGGTATCTTTGATGGATTCTATAATAATCCTTTGAGATATTACCTTCCCTTTCATATACTTGGCTAGAGCTTAAGCTTCTTCCTTCGGAGGTTTAGTGACATAACCCTTAACATGCTCAATGACTTCATTTTCTATGAGAATCAAATCTTTCTTCTTAAGAAATTGTGATGACCCAACCAATCTGTTGATTAAAATGAATTCATTTTGATAGATAGAGATATAGATGTAAAGGTACTTACTCATGAAGATACTACTTGATGAAAACATATTCCCCTTAATGCCTTCTTGATATTGATGATGATGTTGATAATAGAAGGTGTCTTTCAAAAGTGATCCTTGAATCAAAGACAGGGAGATCACCTTGATTCCTTGATAATGATGACAAATACTCTTCTTTCTTCTCTTTCTTCAAGTCAATGCTATTCAAACTTGTTTCACAACCTTAAATTTCAACCCTTCTTCCAAATTTTGGCTTGTTGTAGCAGGTCTGAAATTTTTGGCATTTTTTGCAGTAACCCTAGTTTACACGTGTGGCTAGAAGATGTAAAAATTTTTCCTCCTTTCAGCTTCACTTGACCTGAATTATTTTTCTTTTTATTTTAGCTTGCAAAGGAGAACTTTCTTAGCACAAAACTTGACCCTTGATGGTAGTTTCAATTTGATACTTGATGTTCCAAAAGGATGTCCTAATGATTCACATGTGTGGAGAATATATCCCAGAAAACAGATTGAAAAATACTTCAATCTTTCTTCCTTGTGATAATGAGTGTATAATGTGTGAGTTTCCCAGGAATGCTTCAAGTGTGGAACCCTTCTTTGGATGAGCTAGGGTTTTGAGGTCTTCTTTGATGCTCCTTAATTATTTCCTTCAATATGATGAGAGGGTTAGCCCTTCTTGATTTATGATCTTGATGTTCCCTAGATGATATCTTTATGCTTCAACCCTTAAGTATACTTATTTGTGCTGCCCTCTCTTGATTTTGTTACCTTAGCTCTAATTCCATGTTGAGAAATCTTGGGCAGATAGATTAAGTGATTTCTCTTATCTTTGATAATTTCTTGTGATATATTTTTAGTTATCTTGATAAGATTATTCTTTCACTTGATTATTATTAGTGTTCTCTATTATCAAGAAATTACCAAATAGTAAAAAAAATGAGACAATAGGACACGATATGTAGGTTATCAACTAGGGCAAAAACCTCTCCAGCTTGAGAGAAAAACCCACCAAAATTATGTCTCTTCTCATAGACCTTCAATTGAAAAATTCCAATACCTTTGACCCTTTACCAAGACCCTCCAAGAACAAGTCAAACCTTCCTTCTAACAACTTCTGCAAATCTGACTTCTGACAACTTCTTCTACAACTTCAACCTACCCAGTATCTTCTCCTGTAACTTCACCCTACCCAACAACCTCTCTTGAAGCTTTGACCTACCCAACAACTTCTCCTGCAACTTCTACCTACCAAAAAACTTATTCTATAACTTTGATATCTTCAATAGACTCACAATTTCGTCCTTTCATAGCTTGCAGAATTTTGTCCTTTCACAGCTCTGTCCTAATTGAATCTTCACATCTTCAATGAAGCTTCAAACTTTTATGCAATTTCACAGCTTCATTGCTTCGATGCATCTTCACATTTTTTTCAAGCTTAGTTATTGTAGAAACCCTAATGAGATAGAGAGAGAGAGAGAGAGAGAAATCAAACTTTCTTGAAAGTATGTTCGAATGAGGTCAAGTTCCTTCTTATATATAGCCTTTTTAGGGGTACAAATTGTTATTTTTAGGGTGACTTGTCACTTCATGTAGCTCAACTTAATATTTGTTCCATGACGAGGTATTGGAGGGTATTTTAACTCTACTTTGACTCAATAATTTTTTCTTTACAATATGTAACATGCCCAAAATGGGTCTTCAATACATGACAATGACTCAATTGACTTTATGACAAACCTAGAAGCACTTAATGGGTGCTTGACCTACAAAAATAAATTTCCTTGAGCATGAAACTCATGCCTCAAGAACAGCAATAATAAATTTATTTTTCTTTTTACATTAAATACACAAAATCGTGATTACATATGTCATTATGAAAACCGAACCTAGTTACATATTTCAATAAGAACCTCCCAATATGGGACGGAAATCTTCCACTAAAATGGTCGTTGGATAAATCCAACACATCCAACTTTGTGAGATTTGTGAACCCTTTAGAAATATCATCATGGAGATTATGATAACTAACATGTATCCTCCTTAATTCTTGAAATTTTGTGAAATACGCTAGAATCTCACCCGCCAAATTATTTTAATTTAAATCCAACCACTTGAGTTGCATACATTTGATCAAAGATGTTGCAAAATTTCGAATGAAGTGATTAGAGGATGCATCCAAAACTTTAATGAAAATGGAAATTATAGATGGTTTAGATCTCCACCAAGTGAGTTTATAGATAATATTAGCCATTTTAAAGTGGCGCAATTACAAATTCCACGAGGAATTGGTCCCTCAAATGTAGCACCATATATACTTAATTCTTCAAGTGAAAACAAACTGCTAATATTTTCAGGAATACTCCCATAAAAATGATTACCTCCTATTACCCAGCTGAGGTGGTATATCATTGAACAGTTGGTTGTGCCCCAATATTAAAATCACAAGGGAAGAGAAGTTTCCCGGGGATGGAGGAATGATGTTCTTCAATTTGGTATAGTGTAGAACCAAGCTCTCTAATTTCTACAACAACCCCAATTTGATTGGAATACAACCCTTGAGCTCATTATAGCCCCATTGAGCTCATTATAGCTAAATTCAAGTGTTCCCAACACTTTAAGCTTCGAGCTAATTATAGCCCCATTGATCTCATTATAGCTAGTTCAAGTGCTCCCAACACTTTAAGCTTCCCAAAGTTAGGTGTAATTCTCCCTATCAAATTATTATCAAAAAATTTCAAAACTACCTAATAAAGAAAGGTTCCCTAGATATGGAGACAAGGTACCTTCCAATCCCGATCTAGAGATATCTATGGAATTCTTCTGGAGTTCTATCTACAACAAATATCATTCCAAGAGCATATGTTCTCAGAATTCTAGGTCGTCCAGTTGGACAATGATCCATTATTTTTATGAGTGACAAAGGAGCCTCCATGCCCCTTTTGTTACAATCTTCCATTGATGATAACATGATTTCAGCATTCTATAGCATGGCTTGATTAAGAACAAGATCATGAGAATGGGGTTGAACAAAGCTCAATCCACCTAAGCAGTCATGCACATAGAGAAGGTCACCATTTCAATATGCAGGAATGCAGGTGAGTAATTAAAAGATGCAACTACACCCATGGTCAGAAAGCACGAAAACGTTGCAAGAAGAACTAGACCTCTATGAGCCATTTATTTCCCTTTAATGCTAATTCTATGAGTTGTGATGTTGGCTATGGATATGGGTAGGTATATAAGTGGAAAGACTCTCGTATAAAGATTTGTCTAAAAATGGGTAATACGAAAATTGTCGAATGACTCGAAAAATTGGCAGGCAATGACAAAGACGAAAATATTGGTGCATGGAATTGAGTAAGAAATGACAAAGGTGAATAAATGGGTGTATTGAATTAGTAGGGTAAAACATAAATGTCGTAGCCTAATGAGATGTCTTTTTTTCCTCGGAAAAAGTGGAAATTTTGAGAGAAATTGGTGAGCCATCACAATTGCTTTTACAAATATGATAAAGTTTATTTATAATGTCTATGATAAAAATATATGCACACTAGTGCCTATTACAAGAATATATAATGCATCCATAACGCATCCCAATATGCACACTAGTGCCTCTCCTAAGATGAGACACATCATGAATTTGAAACAATCATTTTAATGTGTTGCATGTTATCATGTATGAATTATGGGGCATCCCCATAAGTAGTGGTGGTTAAATCCTAACTAATCCCACTAATACATATAGATATAGGTGCATCTTCTATTACTTAATGAGGAATTTTTGGTTTCTACATAATTATAGTGTGCCTATTTATAACACACCATTAACAAGGGATCCATCAAGATGCACCACCAGTGGTGCTTGTAAATTCAAAGTAAACACTAAAGAAGGGTTCATTGCGATCTAAGCCTATGCATGCACACCGTAATTTAGAAAAAAATGGCCAATTGTAAATTTTAATTCACTCAAATTAACAATAAAAAGGTAAGAAACAATTTACATGGAATATTCTTAATTGAGGAGGTTTGATTTTCATCATGGATAAAAATTTAAAACATGTGTTATTTTCCAAAATTGAAAATCAATCAAATCAGCCAATGAATCTATAAAATTGATAAATCAAGATTGTAGAGCATTGAAAATGGGGCTATCATACAAGGAAAGTTAGCAGTAGTACTTGTGTGAGTGGTTGAAAGCAAGAAAATAAATGTGGTAATACAATTCAATTTGATAATTTATTTTATTATTATTTCACCTTTCTTGGTGTTCCTAATAGAGTATTACATCGAGATACATTTGTCTCATAGGAGCGCACTAATTCACTACCTTTACATTTTTTAAGCATGAAAATTTATATTTTTGGGATGTTCCATAAAAACCTCTACCACAAGGTGCCCTCCTCGTAGTGTCTTGTCTAGCATTATATATGGTGAAGGCCATCCATTTTGATATGGTACAAAAGAAAAGAGTTCAATTAATTGGATACTAGAGTTCTCGGTGATCAACAAGTAGGACAACTACACCTATTCCTCAATGATCAAGTTTCCTTGTAAAGTGATAAATTGGGTTTTCTGTGATATCAAATGTAGAATTTTGGCATTTTTAAGGGAAAAATCGCATAAATTGTCAAAATACAAACCTCCTATAAACATTATATCGATGCTTGACCAACTACAAATTAACACCTAAGGAATCGATACAATATGAATGTTGGTATGTCCTTAGAACATCATTGGTAGCTCATCACTACTGGAGGTTTAAGGACATGAAAGCATCACCAAAATGACCATGAAAACATCTAACAATCATCTTTCTTATATTATTTTAATTTGTTAATCTCCAAGACCGTGAACATGTTTCCAAAATGATTATGCACATATCAATCAATCTTCAACAAGGAAATTTTTAAGGATGGAATTTTGTCTTAAAGTGTTGAAAATGTTGGTGAACCTTACTAGTATATAGCATACCAAATTTAAAATATTTGCCAATATTTTTGAAAAAAAAAAAAAAATTCCTAATGATTTTATATAGTCTCTATAAAATTTTGGTAATTTTTAAGGTAAAATAATTTTATTCTATAAATTTTGGTCAAATCATTCTTAGTAAAAATGGAAATTGATAATTTTATATTTTGGGAAAAATATGGAAAATTAGCTCATTTGCAAAATTCAGCCCTTAAATTTTTACCTAACCATTAATGTAACTCAACATTCTTATAGCAAGTACTATTTGAGGAGCATAAAATAACTTCCACATGGAAATCATGTGGCACTCTAATTGCATTAGAAGCTCAATAATTAATCAATATTGTCAACTTGAAATTGAAACAATTATGTAAAAATTTAAGCTATAAAATATAATTTATTCTAACATTATGAAATAGTATTTACATTATTATAACACTGAATTTTGAATTTTATATCTAAATCTAGTAATGCAATAACATACTTTAGATTTCACTTACAAATAACAACAATATATCCAATTTTTATATCTAAAATGGATATATTTTATTTTATTTTATTGATAACAATATAATCCTTCTAACCATGTTTAAAAAAAAACTAAAATAATCTGTATGATAATATCAATGAAAATTATATAACAATGTAAACAAAACCAAATTCAATTTCCCTAGTATTGATTAATGCAAATCATACTTTCGTATTAAATACATATTTTTATTACAATACGGAAGTCCTATACTTTTAGTAAATGTTTTTATTAAAACACATTACAAGTTGTCCAAGAACAATATGAAAGTGAATTACCACTTTCCGATATGATACATCAACAATAGCCAGGTTATTGAAAGAAGTGACAGCTAGAATTGTAAATTTGTTCTTTATGTGACTTGGGAGATTTTTACATGGGTAACTTTTAGATTTCATGATTATCATAACAAGAATATAATCTAGATATAAATTTGCTTTTATCATTTATATGTTTTTTTGACTTGGAAATTTGCATAGTTTTTTTTCAAATTTTATCATGGTTACCATTTATCCCGTTATGACTTAGAATTCATGAAAGTTAATATGTTATTTTCAAAATTTTATATTTGTTGGTAGAGAGTTCATTTTATTTATGAATTAAGGAGATTGGCATTTCTATTTTTTTGAATTTCTATATTTTAATAGAAATACTTTTAAAAATAAAATATAGAATTAAAGAGATTGGCATTTTTATTTTTTAACTTGAATATTTTAATAAAAATATTTTAGAAAAAGAGTTTATATATATGTACTTTAGAAAATATATATATATATATATATATATATATATATATTTATTTATTTATTTATTTATTTATTTATGTTTGAATTTCAAAGTCTTAATTTTAATTATTTATTATCATATTATTTTTATCATAGCATAGTATATTTTAAGAAAAAAAATATCTTACATAAATTCATCAGTATTTATTAAATCTTTGTAAAGTGTTACTTTATTTGAGACATATTTATCATATGGAATGTGCTTCTAAGTACATTGGAAAGAATATATATATATATATATATTAAATTTTTTATAAGAAATTTCAATTAATATTTACCATTTTCTACAAAAACATGTATTAAATGAGGGATTATTTAATGTATAGAAATTATATGTGATATATTTTAAAATGGTATAAAATTTATTAATTATAAATTGTTAGGTGAGTACAAATTAACCTAATGTAAACTAATGAAAGCATGTTTCTATATGTGATTTTATATAATGTAGCTTAAGAATGAGATTTACATTCCATATCTATAATTATCGATTTTATATAATGTAACTTAAGAATGAGATTTACATTCCATATCTATAATTATCTTTAGAAACATACATAGAAACATATCAAGAAAATAAGAAAATATGGATTAAAAACAATTTTTACTCTAGCTACTTAGACTTGGGCATTGTATTTTAATTTTTTTGATATATGTAAAATTGTTTCTACAAAATTCTTTAAAGAATTTCTTCACACCTATACGACATTCGCTGATGGTGGAAGGCCACCGAATTTATTTTGGACAACCACCACCCACTAGTTATCCGAACTTTCTTCATATCTCTGCCCCGAATTTGGTTTCTAGAAATATTTTAATATTTCACATTGACTTCCTCATGAATTGTACAAGGGGTTGGTGTATTTTTATATATGATATGATCGAATCTATTCATGCTTTTTAATTTTCTATTTTTTGTGCAGATATGAGATGGATCGATTTCTTGCATTATCTGCCTAAAGTCACGGAGGGTGATAAACTAAGCTATGCACTTATGCCTGATGTGAAGTTTGAGGATTGGATTTCGATCCTTCTCAAAAAAAAAGAAGTTTGAGGGTTGGATTTCAAATCCAAACAATCCAAAAAAAATTAAAAAATCTAGTAGGTAGGAGTGTTTGAATAATCTAGATTTACAAAATTGCCAGAAAAGAAAAAAACTAGTTAGATTATTGTATACTCTTAAATGTCATGTCAGCACGACTAGGAAAAAGTACCTCTCAATAAATATTTTCAAATCTCTATGCAAAATGGGAGAATTGATATATATTTAATAAGAATTTGCAACGCTTTCTTCACATGTCATGTCAACACGACTGGGAAGAAGGATTTCTCAATAAATATTTTCAAATGGAGTTGTCTATCAAGCCAACAGAATAGTTCGGAAGGCGGTTCTTTGCCAGAATCCGGTAAAAAAAATTCAAAAAATCAGGTAGTTGGAGTGTTTGAATTGCATTTTTGATAGTGGAAATGGTTTCAACACTATAAAAAACCCTAAGGGCACCCAAAATACTGAAGTTTAACAACTGTAAACAAGATTTTGATAAATCTTTGCCGGAATTTATCAAAATCTTTGTCAGATCTCTATGCAAAATGGGAGAATTGCTATATATTTAATAAGAATTTGCAAGGCTTTCTTCACAACTACACAGAGCTATTTTCTGATTGTGGAAGGCTATCATATATATATATATATATATAATATTGATAATAATACAAAGATAATTTACTTAATTTTTATGACTTTTTTTAAATGTATTATAATGAAAGTGTTTGATGTTTATGAGTTTTACCAACCATTTAATTTATATAGTTATTTTAATATATATATATATATATATATATATATATATATATATATATATATATTTTCTATGAATATAAACAATATAACAATATTTTAAATGTTGTATATGGGAGAGGCTTCTATTGTTGTGCAAGGACCAGTAGTAGTTATAGTACTGGTCCCACACATCCATCAAACAAGAATGACAAACTCACTAAAATATGCACAGAAATATTTAATAATAAGTTATATAAGTTATATAAATATGTCCAAACTGGGCCCAGTTTTTTACTAGAACAACAACTGTCATACACCAAGTCTAATATCACAAGTTGACGAGACCTATTGTCTCAAGTACCTCCAGTTCTGAATTACCAACTAAGGCAAAATGCACTACAAAACATTACAATGCTTTCCATCCAAAAGTACAGCTATCCCATCAAACAGTCACCCACTAATTTTGCACTGGGGCAATAGATCCCATTACTTAATAACACTTGGACAAGGACTGGGTAACACCTGCACAAGGACTGGGTAACACCTGCATAAAAAAAGGTGAAATGTGTGTCAGCCATATGTACATGTCTGTTTAACCATTCAGCCTATTGAAGACATTAAATGACACCATTCAGTTCAAGAAATAGTTCACCCAAACCTTTCATTTCAAGAATTAAACACAATAGCCCTTTCAATTCAGGAATTAAATTCATGAAAGCATTTCAATTCAGGAATTAAATTTAGGAAAGCATAAGGATCAACCATGAAAGCTTATCATCCATTGGATCATGTACAAATCAATCCACACAAAAAAATTAAATTTGGGAGATGGAAATCCATGCCAATCTTCCCTACAAATTAAATTCTAGATCATAAAACTATAAAACATCAACTCTTACTGCATTTGAAGCATTCATTATACTCTTAAGCTACTGTTGAGATACATTCATATTTTTCAGACAATGTTCCATTCATTTAGCAAACATACAATCGTTTTCAGAAAGTGAGTTTTTAGACCGTGAGTTTCCATTTTGCAAACATACAATCGTTTTCAGACAGTGTTCCATACATACAGACAGAGTGTGCTCAGTGTTATATTTCAGAAAAGGTGTGAGCAGAGTGTTACATTCATTCTCTTCATCCAAACAGAGTGTGCTTAGTGTTGCATTCTAGACTGAGTGTGTGCACATTGTTACATTCATTCTCTTCATCAGTTGCTGGAGTGTTGCTGGAGACATACAGGTATTTTTTTGTTCTATAGTTGAGAAACTATGTTAAGTTTATACGTAATGAGAGTTATGTTTATAAGAAAATCACGTAGGGTTATGTTTATGAGTAAAATCTTTCAAGAAATTGTTCCAACACACAATCCCCTAAGAACAGTGCCCTTCAAAATTTATAAGAACAACAACCTACTAACTACATAGGAAAAGTGTCTGCGTGCCATTAAACCCACCGTATAAGCCGTCGTTGTTTTTAAAAAAATGAGAAGAAAATCGGGCAGAGGGTTTTCCTAAGAAAAACGAAGGATTCTGAGTTGGGCGTGGAAAGCTGAGGCAGATTGGCACAGTACATCAATTTGTGTGGAGCAAATGTAGTTATCAGCATTCAGGCTTTAGAGGCATAGGAGGCAATAGAATACAATATCAATTTTTAAGCTTAAAATCTAGTTTCCTACAGTATGAATGTAGTTTCCTTGTTTAGGCTTGGAGGCATTGAGGCAATAGAAAACAATATCAATTTTGAAGCTTAAAATGTAGTTTCCTACAGTATAAATGTAGTTGCCTCCTCCTTTTGTTGTGCTTATTAACTAAATTGGATATTGACTTTATATTCAATAAAATCTTTCAATAAATAGTTCCAACACACAGTCCATGTCTAAAGATAAGTCCATGTCAAAACATGCACTTACTAATTTTATACAAGTCCATGTAGCTAACAGCATTAAAGAGCTCCAACACACAGTCCATGTCCAAAGATAAGTCCATGTTAAAACAGGCACTTACTGATTTTAGACAAGTCCATGTAGCTAACAGCCATGTAGGTATCACATATCTTTCTCATGTTGATATTACAAGTAATACATAATTGAAATACAATATAATGAAAAATTAATTCACAATAGCAATGTAATTCAAATTCAATTGTTTAGGTAAACCAGGTCTGTTCCACTTCAATGTCAATTAATGCACAACAAAGCCCTAAAGATTTCATGTTGTTAGTAGTAATATTTAAATTCATACATAATTATAGTTTACTCTATACAGTTGTGTTGTAATACTTAACAAATTTCTTAACGATGTTGGAAATTGCAGGTTGTTGTAGCCATGCCAAGAGTTTCTATTGCAGATTGGATAAGTAATAGGAGGCGAGGGAGAAGGGGGGCCCAACTGCAGAGTAGTTCATCAGATGAGGATGTCAATGCTCCCAATGCTCCCAACAATGTAGTTGAAAAGGACCCTATGGTAGTAAATCATCCCAGCCCACCATCAGCCACAGAGCCACCTTCAACCACAGTACAAGGTGCAAGTTCAACAAAGAAAATAAGTGCCATCAGAGGTAGGACAAAGCAAGACATGCTCGATGCAATTGATGACATCAAGATTAAGGGATATTCAATCCGTGTTGCTGCAAAAAAACATGGTATTGCTGCCTCTAACATACATTATTGGATAAATGGGTTGACAATTACAAAGCGTAGAGGGCCTGTTACAGTTATGACTGAAGAGGAGGAGGATGAGGTGGTCGAGTGGTGTAAGGAGATGGCCCAATTGGGACATGAGTTAGAGCTTATACAACTTAAATCCACTGTAGCTAAAATCTGTCAAGGGAGGACAAACCTCTTTAAATATGGTTTTCCTGGTAAGTCATGGTGGAGTGTTTTTAAAAAGAGGAATCCAGACCTTGTGTTACGTACAGCGGAGGGCCTTGATAGAGACTGGGATTTAAATCTACGCCCTGCAATTGTTTCCAAGTTCTATAACACTCTTTCTGCTGCATATGACCAACACTCATATGCCCCAGACCATATATGGAACTGTGATGAAACAGGCTTACATACAGGAAGAAATTGTGGTATACTGGTAATTGCCAAGAGAGGGAGTAGAAATGTGCCTAAGATATTGCCTAAGAGTAGAGAGTGGATCACAATTCTTGCCTGTATCAATGCAATTGGTTCATCAATACCAGGATTTTATCTATTTAAAGGTAAAACTCAACTAAAAAATTATATATAGAATTGTGAACCAGGGGCATGCATGGCTGCACATCCACATGCTTGGATGACAAAGGAACTGTTCCTGAATTGGCTTTTCCACTTTGCTGCTTCTATACTGGGTGGTGTCTCGCCTAAAAACAGACACTTACTGATTTTAGATGGCCATGGAAGCCACATTCGAGGAGGCCAATAAGTTGGGCATTGACCTGTTAACATTGCCAGATCATACCACTCACAGATTGCAACCCCTTGATGTGAGTGTGTTTGGGCCTTTCAAGAACTATTTCAGGGTCGAGCGAGCTTCATGGATGGCAAAGAATCTAGGGGTGGAATTAAAGAGGTTTGAGCTAGCTGAGCTTGCAAGTAAAGCATTTAAAAGGGCTCTCACACCTTCTAATGTCAAGGCTGGATTTAGGAGGACTGGTATATGGCCACTCAATTTTGATGCTCTTATGCATGATACCTGTTGTAGCCAAGAATTTGAAGTGGAAGAGCCTGTTGGTGCCCAAGAAGATGTAGCTATTGCTGAAGGTATAATGTCCCTTTCTGAAAGGTTGTTCTGTGGTGATGATGATGCTGAGCATGTCAGTGAGACACGGTTCAGTCATGAACCAACTAAAAATATCAATGAGGCTATGACACCCACTGATGCAGCTAACAATGAGAAATTGACCATACCAACCCAAGTAAGTGCAGCATCATGGCTGGCTGAGGTCGTGATGAATATCACTGGAAATTATGTATCTACCACCAATGAGGATGAAAGCATGGACATGCCTTCACAACCATCAGGGTTGAACACCGAACTTGTTCATTATTTTGTGGAAAATGGATCAATGGAAGAGGAGCCTATTCAGCATGAAGTACTTGAAGAAGACAAAAATGGGGACCAATCAGTTGTCCCAGAAGATGAAATCCAAGTGCCAGGTCTGGAGGAGCATGGGGCAACAAAAAAGCAGAGATTACTTGGTGCATTCCTAAAGCTACCAATAGAGAGAGTGAAGGCCTCATCAAGGAACTGAACATCAGATTATATTTGTTTACGGAGGAGTTCACAATTGATCACATCTAAATATTATATGAATTTAATGTTTGAGTTTGAACGTAAAAAGAATGAAATTCAGGAAGCTAAAAAGAGAAAGAAGGAGTTAGCCACTGAAAAGAGGGTTGCAAGGATTGCAACAGTAGAAGCTCAAGCTAAGGAAAGGTTGGAAAGACAAAAAGCAAGGGGAGATAAGGAACATCAAAAGAAATTGGCAAGGCAAGAGAGAGAGGCAAGAAAGGTTCAGCAAGAGTTGGAAAAAGGAGGAGGGGTGACAAGCAGAGAAGACCATGGTTCAAGCCAGTTTGAGGCAAATATGTTGATGTCTAACACGCTGGACCACATTGCAAATCAGACACCATCATTCCAAGACCTGATTAACATCCAAGCCCCCAGCTATCAAGCATGGGTTAGGCCCACCTCTTATACCCCTACCAGTGCAAGTTTGAATCCTACTTGTGTTTATATGACACCTGCAGTTAGTGCCGGGGTTAGTAACACAAGTGGACACTTGGCTACTCAGTCCCACCATGGCTACATGGAGAAAATTGGAGTCAGCCATATGCCAACATTCAAGCACATCCTAATCATCCAATGTTGGGCAGTCCACCAGACTTGGGTAAGGAAGTCAACTCAACAATTTTCGGCAATGCGGGAAATGGAAGCCATCAAGCATAGGGGTGCCATGACTTAATTTTTGTAACCACAAGACACTGTGATTTTCATAAGGATCAAATAGGTTTTCTAATGATAGCATCCACGGATGTTTGGGAAGCTACAAACAGTTTCAAATTAGTATGTATAAAACAATGTCTGAATCCTACAAGTTTGTTAATCTGTTGAAGTTATAGCCTTAGCCTATATCAAAATTTTTATGAAGTTATATATCAAACAGTTTATAATTCCTACATATCAAACAATTTCTAAATCCTACAAGTTTGTTAATCTGTTGAAGTTATAGCCTTAGCCTATATCATATTTTTTATGAAGTTATATATCAAACACTTTCTAATTCCTATATATCAAATAGTTTCTAATTCCTACAAGTTTGTTAATCTGTTGGAGTTATAGCCTTAGCCTCAGTGTCTAACTTGCTCACTTGCAAAGGCATAATACCAATCATCAATCACACGCTTTCCCACATGGTTGACAAGTGTCGTACATGCTGTCGATTGGTCCTACGTGGCATGGGGGCCAGTCATTGTTGAGGTGTCCAATGACTAACCCCTCTCCCCTAAAAGTTTCAAATTATCAACCTGTTCTCATTCTCCATGCCATGTGGGTGCTTCAATGCAGGAGGTGAAAATTACTTGCTAACTTCATCAATAAAAATCACTGAACAAAGGAGGATACTCTGAACAAAGAAACTGAATTCATAAGAAAAAAAGGTCTATGACACCAAATTCCAACTTGGATTTTGGCCCATTGCCCCACTCCAAAAATGTATCTTGCAATGAGAACAACCCTGATTGAATGATCCTACCTAAACCTCAATACATTTCTCTTAGACTAAGCATAAGTAGATGCAGTCATTATAGATGTAGCGATAATAGATGGAATATTTGTTGCTGCAATAACGAATGCATTAATAATAGGTGGAGCACTGGGTTGAACAACCTGCTTTGAGGCAATTATTGACATTAGGGAGGATGTATTTTCAACAATAATTGATGCGACTACCATAATGACATGCCACGGTCATGGGAGCATGGCACTACTAAACCATAGGCAACCCTTCATCAATCCCACAATTCCTTTGTTGACACAGTCACCATGAATGTATTGCAGTCCTATTTTTTAGAAAGTAGATGAATATCAATACATTTCTCTTAGACTGTACATAGGTAAGCTTTAAGTGATAAACAACGATATGTACCCTATCACAATATTCTAAGTATTTGAATACCTGTCCAACAATTCCTGATCATATCCAAAATGGGTTTTGATAGTCTAAGACTACATGTTGAAACTGTATGATACACGTGCAAAATGATTAGTGGGTCCTTCCCAATCAACTCTGAGTCTTGGTATGCATATCTAATAAAGATAGAATCTATGTCTCATTCAAAGCAACATATATATCTCTCGATGCCTGATAAGAATTGCCCTTATCCTCTTAGAAATTTTTTATTTCTTTTCTATTGCTAGGCTCAAAAGTTCATAAACAACAGCATACGAATGTTGCGCTGCCTCCATAGAAGGCAGATTCAAGTCCTTGGAATCAAAATAGAAGGAAATAAATGGAATTTCCTTGAAGGTTTGTAGCCTTACCCAGAATTTTTTGGCAAGCATACCCTCTTGAAATTTAGAGACATGTCAATTATCCAATTTTCTTTTCTATACTTTTTTTTGCAAGCTTCTCCCTCAGCTCACTCAACATGATTAACTGAATATAATGATCAATATTGTTACCAGAGAATTTGTAGAAAATGTTTGGGGGAAATTCTTACACTAAACAATAAAGCTTTCTTCCTCAGCTCACTCAACATGATTAAGTGAATACAATGAGAAATATTATTACCAGAGACTTTGTAGAAAACGTTTGGGGGATATTCTTACACTAAACAATAAAGCTTTCTTCCTCAGCTCACTCAACATGATTAAGTGAATACAATGATCAATATTATTACCAGAGAATTTGTCTAAAATGTTTGGGGGACATTCTGACACTAAACAATAATCACACCTCAGTTAACAATATAATTTCATAGATTGAATGATTTATATATTTGTAAGTGGGTAAAGTTTTGTTTCAATTTATAATTTCATATAGAAGTTGTTTGCTTCTTCTTGCAAGCGAGTTTGGAATCAAGAAATAGATAAATCTCGAAATGATGACCACCTTCATTGTTACTGTCCCCCAGGGTAGTTATTCTACCACTGCTAAGGTGGAGTAGGTAGCTAGGTGCAAATTTTTAGGTTGTGAAAATTAATTGCTAACTTCATCAATAAAAATCACTGAATAAAGGAGGATACTCTGAACAAAGAAAATGAATTCATAAGCAAAAAAGTTCCATGCCACCAAATTCCAACTTGGATTTTGGCCCATTGCCCCACTCTGAAAATGTGTCTTGCAATGAGAACAACCTTGATTGAATGATCCTACCTCTTAATTGATTAAAAATAAGTGGATTATAAAAATCATAACTGCAAACCAATGATGCCCTGAACAATCAACAGAGGGTGTGAACAAAGAAATTGAATTCAACATTATTAACAACACAATATGAGAATTTACACAACATTATTATCAACACGGTATGATAAAATGTCATGAAATTAATTGAAAACATGTACAGAATATAAAACATTATTAACATACTCGGCTCTGTGGTCATTATACCTCGGCTCTGTGGTGGTTATACCAATATTTAAACATCAAAATATCAATTAACAAAAAATCATAAACCCTAAACCCTATATCTCAATTTACACAAATTGCTTTTAATTAGCACAAAAACCCTACCCTAAACCTATTACTAACAAAGTATGAGAAAATGACATAAACCCTAAACCCTATATCTCAATTTATGACAGTATGAGAAAATGCCACCATTATTAACAACACAGTATGAGAATTTAGACAACATTATTAACAACACAGTATGAGAAAATTTCATGAAATTAATTAAAAACATGTACAGAATATAAAACATTATTAACATACTTGGCTCCGTGGTGCTTACACCAATATTTAAACATCAAAATATCAATTTAAGGAACACCATAAACCCTAAACCCTATATCTCAATTTACAAATATTGCTTTTAATTAACACAAAAACCCTACCCTAAACCTCAACATTACTAACACAGTATGAGAAAATGAGAAAAACCCTAAACCCTATATCTCAATTTACAGATATTCCTTCTAATTAACACAAAAAAACCCTCCCATAAAGCTCAACATTACTAACACAATATGAGAAAATGACATAAACCCTAAACCCTGTATCTCAATTTACAGAGATTCCTTCTAATTAACACAGAAACCCTACCCTAAACCTCAACATTACTAACACAGTATCAGAAAACATGTACAGAATATAAAACAGTTATACCTCAGCTCTCAGCTCTGTGGTGGATAAAAATATTTAAACATTTACAGAAAAACCAGACAATTTACTTTAAACATTTACAGAAAACCATAAACGCTATACCTGGAATCTCAATTTACATAGATTATTTTAATTAACACAAAAAACCAGACAATTTACTTTAAATATTTACAGAAAACCATAAACCCTAAATCCGAAATCTCAATTTACACATTCTTTTAATTAACACAAAAAACCAAACAATTTACTTTAAACATTTACAGAAAACCATAAACCTTAAACTCGGAATCTCAATTGACACATATTATTTTAATTAACACATAAATCACAAAATTACCAATTTACTTTAAACATTTACAGAAAACCAAAACCCTAAACCCAGAATCTCAATTTACACAAATTCTTTTAATTAACACAAACAATTAGAAAATTACCAATTTACTTTAAACATTTACAGAAAACCATAAACCCTAAACCCTTTATCTCAATTTATTCATATTCTTTTAATTAACACCAAAAACTAGACAGACAAATTACAGAAACCCCAAGTGTTTAAAAACACAGTAAAATACAGTGAAGAAGCTGAACAGATAACATATCCTTCAGGTTAAATGTGTTTACAAACACATACATATGACTGGTAGGACAGAGTCCTACCTTAAGACTTCTCTCCTCGAATTCCTCTTCCTCCTGGCCTTCCTCCTTGACAACTTCATTGTCCTCCTTGCCTTGCTAGCCAACTGCATTGTCCTTGGCCTCTGCATTGACCTGTAAACAATACAAAAACCCAATCATTCACGGAGCAAAAACGTTAAAAAACATGCAAAAACACTTAAAAAAAACTAAAACCAACAGGGAAACGCACGTGAAAGCACAATTCACAGCATCCAGAGCTGAAAAACACACCTGAAAACATAATTCGAAGCATACAGAATTGTAAGCCACGCAGCATCAAATGTAGGTAAAACCACCACAGAGCCGAGGTATGACCACCACCACCACAGAGCCGAGGTATGCCCACCATAGAGCCGAGTTAAAACCACCACAGGGCTAAGCCAAGTAAAACCACCACAAATCCGAATAAAACCACCAGAAAGCCAAATAAAACCACCATAGAGCCGAGGTATGACCACCACAAAGCCGAGGTATGACCATGACAGAGCAAAAGTATGACTACCACAGAGCCGAGAATAACCACCACAGAGCTGAATCAAAGCAGCACAGAGCCGAGGTATGACGACGACAGAGCTGAGGTATGACCACCACAGAGCTTAGTATAACCACCACAAAGACGTTTAAAACCACCACAGAGCTGAGTATAACAACGACAAAGCCGAGGTATAACAACGGCATAGCCGAGAGTAAGCAACACATATCCGAGCATAGCCACCAAAGATCCGAGGTATAACAACATAGAGCCGAGGTATATCCACCATAGTGCTGAGGTTAAACCGCCACAGAGTCGAGGGTTAACGAACACAGAACTGAGGCATAACAACCACAGAGCCGAGGGAATGACAATTATGTATGCCGCCGCGGTCGTACCAGGACCAGGAGAGCTCGAGCCAGGAGGGCACAGGAGCCATAAGGAGGGATGAAGCGCATGAAGGGCGGTGGTGGAGGCGTTAACCATGGATGCTAGACTGCGCAACAGTCGGAGCCAGAAACGAACAGCAAGCAGACTCGAAGCAAAAAACCAAGCTTCCTCAAGAAGCCTCCGTTAAATGGTGGGCGACGACCGGTTCAAAAGGTTGGTGATCGGTTTGACCGGTGGACAGTACCCGCCACACACTTGCCCACATGGCTGACAACTGTCATACATGTTGTCGATCGATCCTACGTGGCATGGGGGCCAGTCATTTCTGAGGTGTCCAATGACTGACCCCTCTCCCCTAAATTCGTAAATACATCATTGAATCTAAAAATTGTATATCTCAATCTATATTTAACTATATATATATTCTAACCTATATAACATTTAATTGAATCTAAAGTTGTATATCTCAATCTATATTTAACTATATATATTCTAACCTACATAACATTTAATATCTCATAAGAGGTGAATATTATTTACCATCTATGAAAGAGCTACAATAAAAAAAGTTATAACATTTATATATATATTATTGTATAGAAATACATATTTTAATGATATCAATACTATATTCAATCATTGGTATAGTTCAATTGGTGATAGTTGTGTTATAAAATATTATGTAAATATAATTTAAGGAAGAAGTGTACAATAAAAAAGTAATATTATTCAATCCTTTGTTTCATTATGGAGCTAAGCAAAAGTTTGTTCTAATTTTATCAATGTTGATTTTCGTCTATAGCTTAATTAAAACACAAACATACATTTGATATTTTAGATTAGGGTTGTCCCCCCAAGTATTTAGAATAATCTCATCTCATTCTTGTACATTTGGATTATTATTTTTTTCCAATGAAAAAAACACTACTCTTTTTCGTTAACAAAAAAATAATAGTACATCTGCAATTTTTACAATCATTCAAACATTCCCATTCTTTGCATTTTACTTTTTCCCTGTTTCTCTACCTCTGTTATGACATTAATATTTTAAGTTCATCATAACTCATGATCATGAATACTACAAAACTTGTTTTTCAAGGTTGAGTGTCGAGCGTATAGGTATGGCTTCTATCGGGAAATCCAACCTCTGGCACAATCTGATGTGAAATCTGTGATGAAAAAGGCACTAGAGAAAGCTAATAGTACTTTCTCTTTCTCTACAAAGTTTTTTAATAAGGCTGAAAGAAAAGTTCTCTCTTATCATTTAGCCTCACTTAACACAGGGACAAGGATTACCACGCGTTAAGTAAAGTATCAATAGGTGGTTGCACGTAATTAAAGGTAAATTAGGCTTCATAAAGTTAAAATATTACATAATAGTTCGAATAGTTACTCCTGGTCTTCAATCAGGTTTCATTCTGCGTACTATGAGATATTGATGCTACTTGCATTTATCAATATTCCCTGTGAAAATTCATTGAAATAAGACTTACCTGGATTCATACTGATCCCTCTCTTAGATAACAGGACTGCCATTTAGTTTTGTTCTCGATAAACATGATGAAATTGTATGCTCTGAAAATTTGTAACCAGCACTCTTATACTCCTCATCCAGTGGATGAGAATCAGTGGACAGGAGTTGGTATGGAGTTTGACTCATTCGATGATCCCTTTCGCATCTCCATATACCTGTATTTTGTCAATTCTCAACCACTTTTCTGCTATAAGTACTCCCCATAGAGCTACTATCTCTGCCTTCTTGTTCGATCCCATTCCTCCCTCCCACCAAAATTGGAAATATCTACCGACTTCTAATGCAATGACAGCCTCGCAACCACACTTTCTCTTTTTACATGCTCCATCAAAGAAGCAGATTGGAAATGAGTTATCTACTTCTATATATTTGCGTACCCGAGGTTTATAGAATTTACTGACATATCCCATATCATTGAACAAAGAGATTCCCTAATTAATGTCACCCCTGATTTGTATTGGTTTCTGCTAAAAAATGAGGGCATTTCTGCTTTTCCAGATGATCCACATGATGTAATATGGAAGATTCTTGTACCTTTTGTTGTTTTAGTACCAAGCCCTTATACAAGATATGAGAGTATCTTGATTCCCTGCCAAATTAAACTTTAATAATCCCCTACATCCCTCCCACACCTGTCTCGCATATCCATAGGAAAGTAGAAGGTGGTCCAAGGTTCCCCCCTTGAAAGGACTTATCTTGCACTCTTATATATAGTTTTCAAGGCATGGAACTCCTCTTTTATTTTCATGCTACTTTGATGTGTTTTTTCCTAATATTTGGTATTATGGGCTACGACCTTCACATTTCGTTCCTTTAATCAACTCCTCTTGGAATTTTTGATGTAATGTTTCCCTAAAAAGTTTTAGAAAACACAATTTTGGGTAATTTTAGGAAAAATAACACGACTTTCATTCCTTTAATCGACTCCTCTTGGAATTTTTTCTTTAATTTTTTTCCTAAGAAGTTTAGAAAATAAAATTTTGGGTATATTGAGGAAAAATATGATGGCATAGGTGGTCAACATTTCAAGCTCTAGTTTTTTATACTTTTAGAGATATATCTTATAGAAGATAGGGCTTGTGACTAACCCTAAAATTAGTTTTAAATCAAACATCTTCACATTTTCTCTACAACATCATCTTTTAGTAAGTTTTTAGATAGTGAAATTTTGAAAGAATTGAGGAGAAGTATCAAGTTACAAGTGGTCAAAAATTTAGGTTCTATTTCATTATTCCTTTAAAGATGTAGCCTATGAAAGATAAGGTTTGTCACTAATCCTGAAAATTTTAAAATATTTATCATGGAATTTTTGTTATAAAGTTTTAGACTCTAAAATTTTTAGAATACTAAAAAGACATGGTAAATTATATATGGTAAAATTTCTAGATTTTGAATCATTATACTTTATGAGATGTATCCTATGGAAATTGGGGCTTTTGTTATAATGATTTTCAATAAAGTTTCAAACTTTGAAATTTTTAGCTAATCCAAATTGGATTATTATATGACTTTTCATCCATTTTTGATGAATGCAGAGAGGAAAAAAATGGAGGAATTAGTTCATGAGACCATTTTACTGGTGGGTCCTAGTTTGGAAAATTGGGGCTAAAAACTCCCATAAGTAGTTTGAGGCATCAAACATAACTTTTTGGGGTAAAACTTTTCCAATTAAGTGTTGCACCCCATAATGTTATTATACACACAGATACCTTTCCAATAGTGCAAGAAACACCTCAATTAGATTTTTATGCAACCTAGAAGTTTACTTTATTGTTTTGACCACCGTGATTTGAGAGGATACCATGTCAACCCCCTTCGTTCATCGAAAATGGGATAGCCATTGTTGAAATGGAAACAAAAAATGGCACCCCAAAGGGGATTCTGATTTAATTTTCCCTTAATTAAATTGGAAGAGAAATTGTAATTTCGTCTCATGACAACTTGTATTAGTTAACTAAGTCAAAAAGATTGAGTTAGCTTAGGAAATTCAAGTTGAGGGTCAAAGAGGAGGCATGTAGAGTGATTCCATGATTTAAGGGGGTCCAATTACAGTTATGTATGAGTTGTAATTAGTTAGATCAATTAATTGAGCTAAAATCAGTTTAACTAGTTCTAACTGAGTGATGAACTAGAGATAGGTCCAATGAATTAAATCTGATTTAATTCAAAATGAGTGATCAATCAATTAACTGATAATTTTCTCTAAATAGATGTTGCATGTTAGTTCTAAGGAAGCCCAGTTGATACTGAAGTTAAAGGGATGATAACTATCATTTGTATAATTAGAAAATTATACAGGTCAGTTATAGAGTTAGATGGAGGCCTAATTAGGATTGTGAAATCAAGGCAAGGGATTTTTCTATTTAATAGGGGCTTAATTCCTATAAGAATGTGTGAGCAAGGAAGGCTGAGAAGAGGCTGATAATTGGATAAGTAATCGTCTGATTGTTCGTAGATCAGTGTGAGACAGTTGGCAGAGTGCAGAGTTTCCCTTGAGATAGAAAGTAATGTATGGTTTCATGATCCTTGACTTTACACAATATAAATATAGCGGGGTTTTAGGTAGTGTGCTTTCCCCAGATGCATATTGTGTTGTGCGATTGATTTACTTCTTTCTCTTGCTTATATGTGATTATGCGATCGTGTTTTGTTTCCACAAATTTGTAGAAGGATTCAGTATCTTATTTTAGTACATTATAAGATCAGATTGAATCCCATTGGTATAATTTCTACATGGTATCAGAGCACCAGGAATCACAATAGAAGAGAATAAATTGAGTTTGTGTTGAACATGCATTCAAATTTTCATTTTCATTCTTCGTTACTAGCACCTGATCAAGATGTCTTTCAATGGCTTGAGACTCAAATATGCACTCGCGGGAAATTAGAATTATATTGCATGGAAGGACATGATGGAGGCGATGTTTGAGGACAACGAACTGAAGAGATTCATTGAAATTGACATTCCCAAGCTTGTTGCGACTGATGCTCAACAGCATGATGCTTGGAAGAATAATGTGGAAAAGGCGAGAATGATCTTGTTAGAGGGAGTTCGAGATCATATTGTATCGATTCTCCATGGGAAGGTGAATCCATATGCGATGTGGAAGGCCTTGAAAGATCTGTTTCGAAGTAGTAGTGACCACAGGAATCTGACACTGAAGGATAAGCTCATAATATCAAAATGGAGAAAGGAGACATGATCCAGAAATACTTGACCAATTTCACTCAATTTTGAGATGAGCGTGGAAGTGTTGGGATCACAGTTTTTGATGACAATTTAGTGAGCCTAGCACTTCTAGGCCTTCCCAAGAGTTGGAATAGTTACCAGGACTCTGTGAATGGGAGGAAGCATCTACCAAAGTGGGAGTGACAGTGGTCTGACTTGGTACAAGAAGAGTTTTGGCGGAGTACCAGAGATAGATCCTCATCAAAGACTGATGATGAGGATAACTATGCCTTGGCTCACAAGGCGAAGAAAGTAAAATGGAAGGAGTCACATTCCAAATCCAAGACCAGCAAGAAAAGAAAGAAGTGAGACTTATCAAAGGTGAAATGCTTCAACTGTCATGATCATGGACACTATGCCATAAATTGTCCACAAAAGAAAAACAACAAGAACGCCTCAGGAGGAGAAGCAAGTGAAACATTGGATTCAGAATTCGAGTTTGACTTCACCCTCATCGCATGCATGGTGTCATCAGTGATGGGTTATGTGTGGTACTTGGATAGTGGAGCATCATTCCACATGACCGAAAAAAAAGAATTCTTTGGTAGCTTGGAGGAGAAGGATCTCAAGATGCACATCAAGATGGGTGATTACGGGAGGTATATCACTACCAGTATTGGTACAATTACCTTTCAGAGAGAGTCAGGTAAACCCCTCATACTAAAATATTTCATGCATGTACCTAGTTTAAAGAAGAATTTGGTTTATGTTTCTATGTTGGAAGATCATGTCTATGATGTGATTTTCAGTGAAGGAAATATGTTCCTTCATCACAAAGCCATGAGATAGGTGAAAATGATTTAGGCTCGAGTGAAGAACCTCTAAAAACTTGATGTGGATTATTGCGCATCATTGAGCACTAAAGAAGCAAAGGTGGTGAGCCAAGACATCTGTGAGTTATGGCACAGGAGTTTGGGCCATCTACACCACAACGCTTTGAGGATCATGTAGTAGATATCTATAAGGCTTCCAAAGGGTACACTTGCGCAGAGAGACACATGCAAAGGGTGTACTATGGGTAAGTATACAAAGGCCACCTTTCACGATAATGAAATTCGACCAACGAAAATCCTTGAAAGAGTTCATTCAGACGTGTGTGGGTTGTTCTCGACAGATTCCATAGCAAAACACAGGTATTATGTGATTTTTGTTAATGATTTTTCAAGAAAATGTTGGATTTTATTCATGTAGAAGAAATATCAAGCGTTCTCCAAGTTTTGTGAGTTCAAGGAACTTGTTGAGAAAGATACATGGAAGAATTTGAAGGCTTTGAGGAGAGATAATGATGGAGAATATATCTCTAACGAATTCAAAAACTTATGTGCTTCAGAAGGAATTAGAAGAGAATTGACTACACCTCAAAACCCACAACATAACGGGCTTGCAGAAAGAAAGAACATAATGATTGTGGGAGTAGCATGACATATGTTTCATTATTAGGGCCTACCATTGCATCTATGGGAGGAAGCATGCAATACAACATTATTTGTGCAGAACTGTAATCCTCATCGGATACTTGGCATGAGAACACCAAAGGAGGATTTTTCAGGTAAGAGATCAGATGTGTCATATTTTAAAATTTTTGGTTCATTTGTTTATTGGCATGTGACCAAAGATTCCATGAAGAAGATAGAGCCAACAATAGAGTTGAGGATATTTGTGGGTTACACTGATACACCCCACAACTATCGGGTATATTTTCCAGCACAAAGGATGACAGTGGTTAGAAGAGATGTGAAATTAAATGAAGAGAAAGCCATGCGATTGTCCCTTAAGGGGGAAATTGAGTTGCATGCAGTTGAGGATCTCTTAGCTCCAAAGAATGAGCCTCAAGATGTGGAGAAGCAACAAGTATAGGAACAGAGAGTGGTAGAAACCACTCACGCAGATCCATCTACCAAATATGGAATGAAGTGCACTAGAGAGGCTGACAAATCAATGCTAGATGCGAGAGAGAATGTGGGAGCACCCACATCACAACACAGGTAGAGAAGGTCCCTACAGCGGTACACTAGATACATGGCTCTTATGAGCGAAGGTATTGTGACAGAACCATCCTCTTTTGAGGAAGCAGTGCAGCAACCAGTATGGGTTGATGCCATAGTTGAGGAGTATGACTCGATTATCATAAATAATGCATGGGAAATTGTCCCAAGATCAGTGGGGAAGTCAGTGGTAGGATCCATGTGGGTATACAAGGTGAAGGAGGTAGTAGATGGGAGTGTGGAGAAGCACGAGGCTAGAATTGTGGCCATAGGGTTCTCTTAGGTGGAGGGGATTGACTATGATAATACTTTTGCACCAGTTGCAAGGTACTCATCGATTAGATCCATCCTTGCACTATCAGTGTAGCTGGGATGGCATATACATTAGATGGATGTAAAGACAACATTTCTCCATGGAGTTATTAAGGAAGAAGTTTACATTGAGCAGCCGAAAGGTTTTGAGACCTTAGACAGGGAGTCACATGTGTGTATATTGAAGAGAGCATTGTATGGGCTGAAGCAAGCACCTCGTGCTTGGCACACCAAGATTGAAAACTATTTCACCAGGTTGGGATTCACCAAGAGTGAAGCAGATGAGAACCTATATCATATTATGGTTGATGGTAAGATTTTTATTATTTTACTTTATGTTGATGATTTGATACTGAAAGGTGATCAGCAAATCATAAATTCTTTCAAGAGAATTTGAGATGACGGACATGGGGCTCTTGCACAATTTCCTTGGATTGGAAATATGAAAAAAATATGGGGAGTTATTTGTGTCTCAGGGCAAGTATGCGAAGGAGATTATGAGGAAGTTCCACATGGAGGGCAGAAAACCCATGGAGATTCCTCTTGCAGGAAATTGGAGGAAGGAGGATGTTACTTCAGGTGAAGAAGTGGATGCTACTATTTACAGGAAGCTTGTGGGCTCACTCATGTATTTGGTCAACACATGACCAAACATATGCTACGCAGTTAACCAACTAGACAGGCTATGCTTAAGCCAACCAAGCTCTTTTGGAAGGCAGGGAAGCATGTATTGAGATACCTTAGGGGCACTAAAAAGTATGGATTATGGTACAAACAGACAGAGGGAGTGAAGCTTCAACGCTTCACCAATGAATATTGGGTAGGGAGTCCATCCGACAAGAAGAGGACATAAGGGGGCATCTTTAGCATAGGATCAACAACAATTTCTTGGTACAAGAGGAAATAGAGTTCAGTTGCACTCAGTTCAACAAAGGCAGAGTACATGGCAGCCAGTCAGGCAACATGTGAGGTCGCCTGGATCAGGAAGATTCTTGTTGGTTTGTTTGGTCCAAAGAAGGATTCGATAGTGATACATCGTGATAACCAGAGTTGCATCAAACTCTCGGTTAATCTAGTATTCCATGATAGGTCCAAACATATTGATATCCGGTATCACCATATCATTAGAGTACATTCCCACGGAGGAGCATGATGAAGACATCTTGACGAAGGAGCTGGCAAGAAGAAAATTCAAATACCACAGAGGCAGGATTGGGGTATCAGATAATCCATTTCTTGTTGAGAAGGAGTTTTGAAATGGAAACAAAAAATGGCAGCCCATGGGGGCTTCTAATTTAATTTTCCCTTAATTAAATTGGAAGAGAAATTTAAATTTCATCTCATGACAACTTGTATTAGTTAATTAAGTCAGAAAAACTGAGTTAGCTTAAAAAATTCGTGTTTAGGGTCAAAGAGTAGGCATGTAGAGTGATTCCATGATTTAAGGGGATCCAGTTACAGTTATGTATAAGTTGTAATTAGTTAACTCAATTAATTGAGTTAAAATTAGTTTAACTAGTTATAACTGAGTGATGAGCTAGAGATAGGTCTAGTGAATTAGATTTGATTTAATTCAAAATGAGTGGTCAATCAGTTAACTGATAATTCGCTATAAAAAAAAATTTCTTGTCAATTCTAAGGAAGACCCTGTTGAGACTGAGGTTAAAGGGATGATAACTATCAATTGTATAATTAGAAGATTGTACAGGTCGGTTATAGATTTATATGGAGGCCTAGTTAGGATTGCGCAATCAATGCAAGGGATTTTCCTATTTAATAGGGCCTTAATTTCTCCAAGAATGCATGAGAAAGGCAAGCTAAGTAGGGCTGAGAATTAGTTAAGTAACTGTCTGATTTTTCCTAGATCAGTGTGAGACAATTGGCATAGTGCAAGAGTTTCTCTTGAGAGATAAATAATTGTATTGTTTCATGATCCTTGACTTTATACAATATACAGATAGCAGGGTTTTAGGCAATGTGCTTTCCCTAGATACATCTTGTGTTGTGTGATTGATTTACATATTTCTCTTGCTTATATGTGATTGTGCGATCATGTTTTGTTTCTGCAAATTTGTAGAATGATTCAGTATCTTGTTTTAGTACATTATATGATCGGATTGAATCCCATTGGTATGATTTCTACAACCATGTGTTCATGATAAAGAAGACTCTAGAAGAGTCAATATTGCAGCTCCATTTAATAGTTGAAAGTGTAAAAATTAACTACTAATAGGCTATTGGGCTACGTTATAATTGGGTCACTAGGAGGAAAAGGGGTTCCATTCTATTCAAGTGCATTTTTTTCCATACATGAGACGAGTAGATGAGAGGGAGAGAAAAAGAGATAGATTTTGTTCTATATCAACCCACATGCCACAAGCCTCACTTCTTCATATTTGCATCCATGTCCATTCAGAAAAAGAGAGAAAAGTAGCATCACCTTCTAGTTGGATTTTCTCTCGAAATGTTTTCTTATGATAGATTGGAGGTTTCTGTGGTGTATATTTTGAGATGAAAAACTTAGAATATCCACAGTCTTCATTTTTAGTCTACATTTTGATTCTAAATAAAGACTCTTCTTGAAGACAAGCCTGCTAAGAAGAGAATATATTAGGGTAAAAAAATACAGGAAAGAAATATGGGAGATGAAAGAGCCGACCAACTCTTAATTTTTTAAAAAGATTTAATTAATTAATTGGTTATTTATTTTAGTTTCTTAACCCAAATTTAATTCTAATTAGAATTATGACACAATTAAAATATTATGTTATTGTTTATTAAATTTTTTAGTTATAATGCCATATGTTTTTTTTTTAATTAATTTTTTATTTAATAAAATTTAATCATTTTTCTTATGTTATATATTGTGCTAATTTGTGGTTTTTGAGTTTTATTTCACTATTATTTATTTTGGCATATTTTATCCATTGCATGCATAAGAATAATGTTTATGTTTTTGTAGAATCAAGAACACATTCTCACACAGGTTCATGTTGATTTGACTAGTGGGGGAATAATACATTCACCCATGGGGCCATGCTAATTTTTCTAAGGGTGAAGGTCGAGGGGTAGACATTTTCCCATGGGGTCATGTTGATTTGACAAGGGGAGATAGATACATTCACCCATGGGGCCATGTTGATTTGACTAAGGGTGAATGTCCCACGATGCTTACATTATGCTCAAAGATGGAGTGATCTATTTTCTATAGTGTGGGTTTGAATTGTTTAATGATTGGGGTTTTTCACGCAAGAGTGGGATAAACATTTCTGGTGTAATGTTGAATTGTGATGTAGGCTCCATTATTGAAGGGGTTTCTTGTAATGAGAAGCCAAATTTTTTGGGTGTTCACTCACCATTAGAGGCTCTATATAAATAGACGAGCATGTGAGAGGAAAATTATCAACATAAAAATATCATACAATATTTTCTAGTGGAGGATAAATTTGACCAAGGAGAAATATGTTGCTTAAGATAATATATCATTATGCTATATGTCATCTTGGAGATCGATATTGACTGAGTTTGACCACGATATTAAAAAAAAATATATATTACACTTTCCATAGAAATTCAATAGGGTATCAGAGAATTGTTGAAAGATCAATCGTTTAGCAACATCATATTTCAGTATTCAAGCAGCTTGTATAGGTTTCAATTCTCTTATCAAGATGGTTCCCAGTATCAGGGTAGAAGACAGTTGGATGGTGCCACAAATTTTAGATCTTGGAAGACCAAGATACTCCTTATCTTGGAAGAAAATGATATTCAACATTACGTAAAGGAAATTTTCTCAGAACTAGCAGATGTTAAGGAGAAAGCCAAGCATAAAAAGAATGAAGCACATAAGAAAAAGATCTTGATAGATACAATCAAGGACCACTTAATTCCACATGTTTCTAAGTAGAATATTTCTAAAGAATTGTTTGAGACTTGGTGGGTTTGTTTGAGACTAAGAATACTAGTAGGAAATTGGGCCCAAACCATCAACTTTGTTGTATCATGATTTACAGATTAGATTCAATTTCCACTTATCTCGTGAGAGTATCCTAGTTGAGATATCAACTTAAATCCATTAGAGATACTATTTATGTTGTAGAGCTTGTTACAATTACCCTTAATATGATTCCTCCTTCAAGGGATCAATTTGTCCACGATGTTTTGATGAGATGCCCAAGTTTTATAAGCTTTGGACTAATTTTTTCTAAGAGGAGGTCAAATTGTTGTCCAAGACAAATTGCATGGACCTCACAATGAAGAGACTCAAACCCTTGTAGCTCATACAAGCAAGGGAAAAGGAAGAATAAATTTTGGTAAGAAAGATATAAATAAAAGATCAACTCTAGCTCTAGATCAAAAGAAGAAGGATCTTCCAAACATCAGGTGCTTCAAGTGTCATTCATTTGGATAATATACCTCATAGTTCCCTTGAAGAGGTGTTGTTAAAGATGCACAAAGAGGTTGTGATACAAGGAAATGGAAAATGTTGTTAATTCAAAATAGTATGGTGGAGAATACAGATGTGTGGTCTTCTAAGAAGAACAGATGATCTAGTGGATAAAATTTATGGTCAAAATTCAAAATTTTCAGAATGGATCGAAACCATTGTTCTTGCATAGATCTCATCATTTTGAATCTGACACAACTCGTTTCACTCAAATCCGACATCGGATTATCCCAATATCGCAATCTGTTCAGTTTGGGAAATAAAAATTGAGTTTAGGGTTGTGTAGGGTTGCACAATCAATAGTTCATACTATTGACTGGACCCTAACTATATAGGATGACTTTTGTTCTTTGGCCTATCACATCTTGACACTTGGCACAATTATGTTGGGTCGAATTTGATGGTTTCTAATTGGTTGGAAAGTGGTTGAGGTGGACCAACCAGAGAGGACCATGTGGGCCAACCAGAGGCTACCATGTGGCTTCCTTGTGGGCACTTAAAAGACATCGGAAATCGAACGCAAGACCTACACCATGTCAGGCATACCTTCGACCAATCGCTTGTGACTTAATCTTGTTAGTCCTCTCAAGTCATATTTAAGTTTTTATTGTTTTGGCATCGGGGGTGGGGACCGAGGTTAACCCCCGACCCGAGTCCACAGAACAGGGTTAGGGGCTAACCCCGACCCATTATTTATATATGATGTAATATGTGACTTAACCAAAGTTTTTGGAATTATATTAAATTGGTGGAGTGCCATATATTATCACCAACCAAACCATATATTAAACCTTTAAACCAAAGTCCTATGCAAATATGTGTTGGAAGATAATTCAACCACAAAAATTATGGTAAAACCATATACCAAGTCTTATGTAGCGAAGTTGTCCACCAGGTCACCTCGGAGGTTAAGGTTTTGTTCTGAGCGTTCACATGTAGCGAGGTAATATTTTATGTTATGGTTTGGGCACAGTTTGTATGGTTTATAAATTGGAAGGTTAAGCAGCGTTCAGATGCACGGGAGCCAAAATTTTGTTGCCATGGTAAGTTAGAGCGACATTTACGGTGGCAGTTTGGTTTTCAGAGTGTTAACATGCCACAGTTTCAATGTGGCGGTTATTCTTGATGCTACGGTAAAATCTGGTTGGAAATATCATTCCCACACTTAAATCTACAGCAGAAATCCTACAACGTGGCGCCAGATTAGCCGGGTAAAGGCTAACATAGGCCATTTTACTAGGCGACATTTTTCACCTGGTGCAGTGGGAATCTCACCGGTGTGGGGAAAAATTGTCATCCCACGTGGCTGACAAAGTTCGAAATTGTAGGACAATTTGCATACAGGTGCAAATTATAGGACAAATAATGTAGAATTTGTATTGAGCATAAATCATTCAGTTTTTGACCTTTTTGGGAGTAGAAAGAGACTAGACAGGGGTTTTTGACTGTTCTAGAGCCATTGGATACAATATTGAAGCCATTTGAGCACTATAACTTGATGTAAACACCATTTTATGATAATAATGAAAGAGGCCTAACCATTGGAAGTTGTACCAGGAAATGTAGCCCAGGAAGGGTGAACTCCTTCATCACTTGATGTTTTTTGTTTAATGTTATGGTGATGTTGTCTTCTATTTTCTACAAAACTTGGACTTTTAATGCATGTTTATGTGTTTATGAATTTGACATAAGAGGCTAGAAAAAACCTAATTTATTCACTTGCAAAACTTGACATAATCCTCAAGCTTTCATATACATATCAGTTTGGTATGAGAGCTAGAGTTCTTTGTTACTATGAGGGTTTAATTTGTTTGCAATTATTTCCGATGCTTACAAGGTTGAAGCTCAAGAGAGGAGAAGTAAATCTTGTGGTTGAAGGTCCTCAAGTTAGTTCAAGGACAAGGAGAGAAAATTTTCCACAATACCCACCATAAATTTCACCTCATATTGTAGTTGAAGCTTCAACAAAAATGTCATGTGAGGGAGAGCTTGAAAATATGTGAGACAATGAAAATTATTTCAGAAAATCATTCTTTGACATGACACAAATGGTGAAATTTCTCTATGAGGAGAGAAACACAAGGCTGCAAGGTGAGAGCTCCAATCCTCCAAAGGGAGATAAGTCTTCAAAAGGAGAAGGAGGATATGGGGACAAGAATCCAAATGGTATGTTGAGCCACCAAAATTTCATCCACTTTCACCCTTATTTCCATAATTTTACCCTCATTCTGTAACTTTGTAACTTCATAAGCCCTATATCAGTAACCATTTTCATGACCATAGGGTTTATAATTGTTATTTTACAAGTCGCTTATTTTAAGTATTTTAAGATAGCTTATGATTAAATATTAGGAAATTAACATGTTTTCATATATCTCTAAGAGTGTTATGAGTTTTGTGATATTGTAGGCCTACTTGGAGATTCTAGAAGGGTCCTGTTTTTCCACCTAACTACAAATTCGAATTTCAAATTCCAACTCATGAGGATTTGTAGGATATTTGAGGAAGATGTGGATCATTAAGTTAAACATATTCAAAGGAAAAGAATCATGGATGTTTTGATATGTATCATTATCAAAACTAAGAGAGGATTTGTATCTTGTATTTTTAGATGATTGGTTGTAACCACAAGGGATAAACTTTGATTTACGAGAGATTTGAGGGATTTGTATTTATTGATCAGTTATCCTCATTTTTTTTATAAATAGGGGTGCATCCTTCAAAAGATCACATCTATCTATCTAATAATTTCATTCAACATTTCTATTGTTCCAATCAATAAAATCAAATAGTTCAATCCAAGATTCTCCAACATATTGTTACTTTAAAGATGTGATAATTGTTTGGTGTGCTTACTGAGGAATGGAGGGGCCCCATCAACCACAATTTCCATATCTTTGTACATATTGGTAATATTTTGTAATTATTTTATTTCATTTCAGCAGGTGTGATTTTCTTTCCAGCAAGTGTATTTTCATTCTAGCAAGTTTGATTTCATTTATGCAAGTGTGATTTCAATTATGCAAGTGTGGTGTGATTTCATTTCAGCAAGTATCATTTCAATTCTGCAAGTGTGATTTCATTTATGCAAGTGCGGTGTGATTTAATATATGCAAGTGTGGTGTGATTTCAATTCTGCAAGTGTGATTTAAATTTCAAGCAAGTGTGATTTCCTTTATGCAGGTGTGATTTCAATTTCTTTATGTTTGGATTGGATTGGATTGATTTGATTTAATTTAGTTTCTTGCATTAGATTAATCTATTATGATAAATAATTACCTATTACATATAGTAAATGTATACCTCATCAGTTCACAAACCACGAGTTGACAATTAAATGATAGGGATTTAACTCGCAATTAAAGCACCCAACATTTTTGTGTTGTTTTCGGGGAGGTATACATAGGTGCTTATTTTGAAAGTTTAGACAATTCATGATAATTGCATTCATTCTTAGATGCATGGTTAAAAGCATATCAAAATCATTTCGCATATTAAATTTCAATAAATTTTCAATCTTTTGTATTAATTTGTGTGCATGACGGGAATTGTCAACTAGTTGGAGTAATTCATAGACAATTAAGGATTTGAAGAATGTCCTTCCAAGAAATTTCTCAAATCCTAGCAACAACTGGGATATCTTCTTCTCAGGAAGAGTATATTTTAACTACATTTGGAAACTTGTCTATATCTCTACCTCCACAACAAGATCTTCAAGTCACTTTTGATTCCTCTTGTCAATCTGTTAAAGAGACTAAAGAATCATGCAATGCTTTGATGGGGAGAAAGCAATAGAATATAAGATCAAGGAATGCATAATAAAGGAGGATATTCAATGTGATCTAAACCAAGAAAGGAATCAATAATGTCATAATTTTATTGAAAGATGGTTCCAATCAAGGATCAAGTCACATCATTGTTCCATTCTTCCTTAATTCTTGATTGTATTATCAAAACAACTAGTCTTTCATGCTTTGAAGTGTTTTAATGTATATTTTTCAAAACCAAGCATGGATGTATTTTTACTCCTATTACGCACATGGTTACACTGGAATTATGCATACACTTGAAATAAATTTTCTATTTCTAAATATAGTAGAGTAGGATAGAATTAATGAATAAAACCAAGTTTGGTGATGTTTTAAGTTTCTTCAAGTTAAATTTCATTTTATTTGCAATTTTTTTTTGGGTGGTGCAGTAAGAGCCACCCAACTCACTAATCATTTGCAAGAAGATTAAGAAATAGAAGGAACATTTGTGAAGAAGGAGTGCAAACAAAGTTTTGAGAGCCAGAATTTGAAGTTAGAGATCGGATCATTTTGCTTTGTTTTTTAATAAAGAGTTTCAATATTGTTGAGTATGCTCTCTTATTTCGCTCTCTGCAATTCGGAATATCAGAAAATAAAATTGAATAAAATTAGTTTTATAACTTTGCAATAAAAATTGGATAAAAGATTTAAATTCATACTCAAAATTAAAACTACAGGATTTTAAAAACCTAAAACAACAAAACAAATGTCTCAAATGTATCCATAAATTTTGAAAAATCTTGTTTTGACTCTTATTGCACCTCTTTTGGCCAAAAATTGAGTAAAATATCATTGTTTCAAGTTTTTTCCCAATTATGTTGTTAATAATCTTATAATTTTTCCCAAAATCGGCCGGTGCGCCCCAAACACGGAAACGACGCACAAACTTGGCCTTCCTGATTTGCGGTCAAAATTTTAGGATGGTTAAAACCTCCCCAGCTCCTCCGTCGCACCCGTGGTCATATGGAACCATGTGCCTTAGGGCTTAGTCGGCCCTTTCCCGAAGAGGCGCACCCATCAAACTTGAAATAACAATTGGATTGTTACATTTAACAAAGAGTAATGTAGGTGGATTAGTTAAAGTGCCTTCTTGGTTGTATGAGGTCTTGAGTTCAATTCTTGTGGAGGCTATTCAGCCTCACATAAAAATTTTGGTCCCACATGAGGAGGCCAGGTGGCAACCAATGGTTATGGTTGGCCCATGTGGCACTCCCACATTAGCCCTCCACAACAAAATTGTAGCCAATAAAAAATAGCCATGTGTCACCAATCAAATCGTGCAGAGTGTCAACCACTCATTGGCTGGTGAAGGTCTAGTCAAACTTTCCAAGTCATGACCCAGTCAGCGTACAGACTGTTGACTGGGCATTCCTACAACCCAAAATGATTATTTTTTAATTGTTTCACAAAACGAAGAGAAGTGATTTTGGGAGCATCCAAAGTGAGATTTTAGTGAAACACATTGTGTTGGATTGAAAGCGACGATATCTACAGTTTGACATTGGTTTCATGCAGATCCAAGAATTTTAAATTTTGATCATTTTCTTGATCCACAAGATCATGCAAAAGGGTGGAGCGCTAGACAAAAAGGACAAGCGTAGTTATAGACTTAGACTTTCATTATAACCTGAAAATATAAAAAACCCAACTGTGATAAATGACAAACCACCATCATAGTCTAATCGCAATTTGTAAAATGGCAAGGCAGTGTAACTATCCATGTTGTTTTTGGTAGCTGCAGAATCAACGGAATTCACTAGCTTATGAAAATTTTTCTTTTGGTATATTGATGAAGCATTAACTGTATGGAGAAGAGGTCTCTGCAAGCTCAAATTGGCTAGAAAAAGGTAAAAGTGCATTTGATTTTTCTTCCTTCAATTTGTTTTATTAGTACTATTTCTAAGTTTTTTTTGTGTATATATCATATTAAGAGAGACGAATCATCTCTCTCTCTCTCCCGATAGACTTACATTTTATTGCAGAAAAGTGATAAGTTTTTGCAAGTTACAGGATGATGAAAGAAGATCACTATATGCATAAGTGCCTCTTAAAATACCAAGTGTTTTTTAGACATAGCATGATCATCATATTCATTACACCATTGCTATTAAACATATACCAATTTTATCATTGCTACTCATTTTAAACCTATAGTAGATCCATAAATTGATATCTTCCTACTACAAAAAACTCATTTCCCTTTGCGATCTTCATACTTTCCCACACCTTACACTACAACATTTACATCCCCATGAGGTAACCCAACCTCCTAGATCCATGTTCCCTGAAGTGGAACTCATTTTTAGCCATTTTGAGGCTGAGATGCAGGCTTGTAAGGGAAAGGTAGCGGCTTTGGACCCTTGAGCCATGGGCTAGCCTTGTCAAGGTAGCGACTCAGGCCCAAACATCGATTTTTCTTCCTGTAGCTCCGAGATCTGTGTCACATTTTCAGGCCCTGAGCCTAGCTCACTGCCCAGAAATTCCTGTAACTTTAGGAGAATGTAAATACATCAAAAAAACATATGGAAGCAATCAAATCAACAGGAACTCATCCAACCCCACCCAGCCATGACAGACATTTCGTCAAACATGTCACAAACATAACATCTACAAGCATATACAACATATTTAAACAAAGGATTCTCTTCCTTATATGAGAATGGCCAAGAAACATTGCTCCCCTACATCATAAGCTATCATAAAATCAATTTCACCATAGATACATGGGATAATAATTTACTGTAAAAAACATAAATAGATCCATATATCATCACTGATCGAATACTTGGTTAGCACCAATAAATTAACAACAAAAATACCATGAATACAATAGCAATGAAATCCATACATAAACTATTATATTTGCATATATAATACCGGAGAAATGATGTCTTCATTACTGAATGTAAAAACCAACCAGTGATGGGACTTCCACATTCCACCCGACCATAGTTTGGCTAAGCCAAATCTACTTAAGCCAATCACTCCCATGCCATATTCCAAGTATGAATGTGGGACTTAAACCGAAAGAACCAACCAAGGCATCTTAAGGCTAAACCACCTCAAAACCTCATCAAATAGAAATCAAGCTTTACCATGATCTGCACCCGATACTAGGCCAACACAAGCATGGATATCACTAGATTCTCTCCGCCTACACCGTAAGTAATTTTCTTATCTCCTAGTCTCTCGGGCTTTACCGCAACCCATATTCTGAATCAACGGTCACTAGGCCCTAAACCGAGACATACTCTCCAGGCTTTATTGTAATCCCAAACCCGGGATTCCTAGGGCCAAATGGAGAGAAACCACATCTTAGGCTTTACCAATCCATCCTGGACCACTAGGCCCTAAACTGAGGCAAACCACCACTAGGCTTTACCATATATCCCTTCATTCACCGGTCAAGGATTCCTTGGCCCACCAAGGCAACATGATCCTGGCTTTACCACAACCCATAGTCTGGCTCAGGGGTTACTAGCCCAGTGGCTTTACCATGATCCATAGTCTGGTTCAGGGATCACTAGGCCATGTGCTATATAAATTTATAGATCCACCCCACTCAGCTTCGAATCCATCTGACAATCCAGGTAAACCAAAACATGAGAACTCCACAACACATGGCTATCCAGAAATGGCAAGGCTAGGCTGAAAACATTGTCACACCTAGAAAAACCCATGCCAAGATATAAAATAACCACATGCATTACCATGCATGCCAAATATAGAAAGGAAAATACACATGCAAATCGATACCTGTAAAGAATACCGATGTAGCTACCTAATCCTGCTTTTCCTTGCTTGATCTTTTCCTTCTTGCTCTAAATCACCAAGTATGCCATAGTCACCAAGAGTGCTCCAAGAATACTTTAAGTGTCCAAGAGTATGAGGGAGAGAATGATGAGAGAAAATACTTTCCAACTAATCCTCGGCATCCTTTTTATCATTGATGCCTCTATTTTCTTCATTTTTCATTATTTTCCTTCACTTTCCTCCTCACATGCAACCTGTGACCTTTCATCTCCCTTTTCTCCTAATTTCCATTATTTTCATAAATAAATGTGTTAAGTATGTCATTTTTCCTTTCCAAAGCCTTTTCCAATTTCCTTATCCATAATAACTGAAATGAACACCCACTAGGTTTTTTTTCCCACCATTCAGCTTGTAATATGTGTCCCATCAATCGTGGTCTTATATATATTTTTACATGTATTTTTACTAGGGCTATTACAGAACCCTCCCCCTTGGGGGACTCTGTCCTTAGTGTTAAACCACACATATACCTCAACAAAACCACTAAAAATAAAACATGCTGCCCATGGAGCTTTATAACACAACTCGTTGTAGTATTTACAATGAATAATCTTCTTAAAAGAAAAACCATCATGACAATCATACCGTGTACTGTAGCTTTATAACACAACTCATTACGGTATTCACAATGATATACACATATACAAATATGCACATTTTCTCAACCAACAAATAAAAGATCGATGCTTGATTTGTTGACGCCACAAGAAACAGTGAAGGAGGCATCCTGAAACATCATTCCTGATCCTATTTGGAAAGTGATCACCTAAACTAGGTGGGGCCTACACAGGTGATTTTTGTCGCAAAGTCTATTTTTAGACTATGTCTATTTTTAGACATGTCGATCATATTCTATGAGTTGCGGGATGCTATTTGTGGATGGTTGGTCAAGTTGGAAAAATAGATGGATTTCTATTTTTAGACATATTGAGCGGAATCTATTTTTAGATTGCCAGTCTAAAAATAGATATGTCGAATATTATTAGCTCTTAATAATATTTGGACTCTAAACATTATCTTATTCTCTTGGAGCACTTCAGTTAAGTGAAAATACGTGGCATAGGAGTTTACAAAAGGAATTACGCTATTCCCAATGGTTAATTGGAGCTATTGCATGGAGGACTTCAATTAGAACTCATGTGACAGAGTTTGGTGGAGTTGTAGAAGTAGTTGGTGGAGTTGTGTTCAGTTTAACTCAGTTAGACACAGTTGAGCTAGTTGTATCTAGTCCAACTGATTGATACACTAGTGAGAGTGGTGTGAATTAATTAATAATTAATTCACTAAATATTAACTCATTAATCAACTGAATAATACATCAGTTAACTACAGTGCATGGACAGTTCAGTGGAGACCAGTGAAGAGATAGGTGAAAGGGCAAGTTGACTATCAGTTGTGACTATAGTGTTGCATTGTTTGCACCACAAATTTAGTGGAGATGCCTTTAAGGATTGCGTGAGAAAGGCTGGAGCAATTGGAGTTCATCCAGAGCCATTCTTCAGCAGGGATTGCGCAGTAGAGGTAGGCTAAAGGTTGGCAAAGATCAGTGCATGGATTTGCAAGATCAAGGCCTGATTAGTGTGTAGCGATTGGATTGTACTGAGAGCTTGTGATAAGCTTCGTATGAGGATTGTTACATGATCTCTATGACATATATTATATACATATATTTTGGGTTTTTTGCTTCAGGCTTTCCCGTTAAAACAACTGTGTTAATGTGTGTGAATTTTTATGGTTTCATGTGTGCATTGTAATTGATTTAATTTCCGCATGTGATGATCAATGGTGGAATAGATTATGTATTGTGCATGAAGTTAAAATAGTGTGTGATCAAGAGAATCTTGGACATATGCATGCGTAGTGCATATAATTTCTACGAGTATCAAAGACAAGGGAATCCAGAGAGGCTCACACACTCCCATAGTAAGTAATGCTAGGATTGACTCCTTCCTAGAATCCGAATCCAATGCCACAAGTTCCATCCATTGTCCGGCCCTTTGCTACAATCATGCGCTATTGTAATCTCAGTGAATAGTTATCAGCTCAGTGTTGCATGGCATACTTCCAATGTGCATATGATTCCATCTAGCAATGCTAGTGACCAAAAAAAATCCATCCCCGACCTTACCTTCTATGATACTTAATCCCTCGGGCAATCCCGTAATCCCCTTTTGTGCAGTCACTCACCTTCCAAGTTCCCCGACATCCCCTATCCTAGGCGATCGATTCCTTGGCGAGGCTTCCTCGCATCGAAAGATATAAAAACAAAGGCATATACCTACCTCAAAACCATCATGCCAATTATAGAATGATCATGGAAATCAAGAGAAACTATTGGGTACCAGTGTCCCACAATGGCCCTACTCCTGAAATGCCTTACCATCATACTCCTACATGTTTCAATTCATTTTTCCACTAATGCTAGTCCTTGCAGTCAGTTTCAACCACAAAACCGGGCATTTTGTGCTTCCTTTGCCAAGCACATAATTTCCATTAGATTCAAAATAAATCGAAATAACTTCAAATCATACCTCATGGGTAGCTCATCAACAAGGTACACTTGCAATGTTGTTCACTTCTTGTCACACAAGTCAAACTGGTTGTTTGATCAAACCATCATGTACAAACATACCATATCTGGTTAGCTCAAAATACAACCATCATAGATAAAAATCATAAATCACATGCAATCATCATAAACTATAATCATAAATCACATGTAACCATCATAAGTCATAATATTAGATCACATGCATAACAAGATTGAAATAAAATATTGATACTTATCCTTCATCAACCCGTACTTCTGCCTTTACTCTTTCTGTACACATAGTGGATCAATGGTCACACCAGGAAATCTCCTAGTGCCCTTGCTTCTCTTCACTCACGTAAACATATGCATGATGTACATCCCACACATACATCCACACAGGGGGTGCAACACCACACAATGCATATACCACCCGTATCTGGCACACAACATAACACATACACCTAAACCTGGTGTACAACAAAACATAGTACAACACAACACAATACACCTATACATAGTGTAAAACACCATAAATTTACATACACATACATCCAGTGTACAACACAACACAATATATATACATATACAAAGTACAACACAACAAATGCATATGTTACAATACCACGATTATACCATGCACATACATAGTACCACATGCCTGCAACACAACATGTATGACATAAAAACAATACCACATGTATACAAATACCATATGGACAACATGTACACACACTACCTGCACAACGTGTGCACAACATCACATGTACACGACACCACCTGCATAATGTGTACACGATACCAAATGTATGCCACACCACATGTACAATGTGTACGCATTAATACCACATGTACACAACATCACATGCACAACATGTACACGACATCTCCTTCACACAACTCCACATGTAAAACATGTACACGACACCATATGTACATAGCACCATATGCACGACATGTACATGACACCGCCTGCACACAGAATGTACATGTACACAACACCACACACACACAACACCATGTGTAAAAGCATGCGCACAACACCAAATGCACATAACACCATATTTACATAGCACTGCATATTAAACATGTACATAGCACCATATGTACACAACACCTCATATCCAACATGTATATAGCACCATCTATACCTGGCACTGCATGTGAAAAATCATATATACAACAAGCACACAACATCATATGTACACAATAATACATATGCAAAATTACACATCACCATAGATACAATCATTGAATATACAACATGCACAAAATATACACAACAATAGCACTTCACATCCATAGAAAACACGCTGACCCCACAAGCAACCTTGCTTCCAGTATCTTTCCACTATCCATGCCTATCCTAGCATGTTGTAGCTCACACTATTTTCACTTCACAAATGTACCCCTAAAAATTATATGTCCATAAGATAAACATAGGCATAGTACAAGAATATAATATCAATTCATGTCCACATGATACTTACCTCATAGATATGTCAGAGTTACTCTTATCAGTTGATTCCTCATAAGACCACGAACCTCTTCATGTCCTTCACCTGCATAATAATTCATTCCTCCACAAGAATGATCCTTGAAAACCCAATCATACAGTGATATATATATATATATATAGCATAAAACAATCATGATGTTGTGAGACAACGTCATACATACATACATATATACATATAAACCCTCAACATAAAACCATCAAGATCGATGATGACCCTGTCAATCAATGACATGCATACATGCATATGTACATATATATACATCATCATAATTATGATCACAACATGATTACCATATATCATAAGGTCTAAGTTAAGATAACTTCCTTCATTCGTGCACAACATGCACAATGTTGAGAACAACCATTCCAAACATAGCCAAGGTATCTAACACCTCAGATCCATTCACTTTACCTTTCATGTTACCTTCCTCATAACTACTCTCCCACTGTCCATTTACCACAATGGACCCAACCAGTCCAAACGGTTGTCATATTCTTACCTTTCGTTGCACTTACTCATGCATTGAGCTTCATCTATGCCTTACATTACCTGTTGGGTACCACAGAGCTATCCCCAAGCTCCATTAACTTTCCTCTTTCCCAACCAATTCCAAAAAATCTCAAACAAAAGGCAAAAACAAAAAATAATCAAGAAGAATACCATGAGAACCAAAATCAATACGACACCACAAGAAAGTGGCATAACTATGCACCATACATAAACAAGACCGCAAATCAAGCATAATCAAATAAAAAGGACCAAAAGCACAAGAATAGCCACAAACAACATGACTCAATCCCCATGGTTCCAAATTATTCCAAAGGAAATCTCAACCCAAGTAGTATTCAAGATCTCATGGAGGGCCTCTTTTTCCATGCAATCTTCTGCATCATATTTCCATAACCATGTAATGTCAGTGCATAACTAAATATACAATATGAAAATTACCTTACATTGTTATGTTGATCATGCTGCCTTGTAACTAAACACACACATGTCAGCCATATGTATCAACATCAAGACAACATATCTATCAATTCAAAATCAAAATTTACCAAGGCTAACAACCATATCATAATCCACAATCAACTCACATTCATCAGTCATAGTACATAATGCTAAAACTATCACCTACTTTCACTCAAGTACGTATCAAATATCTCAGCACCTTGCATGTTAGTACAACCATCTTAAGACTAAATCATTTCTTCATGAAATATTGTAGACACATATACACATATCATGTGATTAATCAAACATTCAAACAACTTGCAAACAAACTGTTGGGTCATAAAGGTGACTGTTACAGGCAAATTCGATGCTTCTCATTTAATTATCAACCCAGGGTAAGTCTTGTTGTTTCAAGAGTGTGAGCACAATATATGCAAGTGATATCGGAGGAAAAATACTCTAAATTATCATAAGGAAGACTGTCTAATTCTCAAAGTTCAATCAAACCAATTTGGAAGGGAATTATAGAATTCTTTTGACTATTCTATTCTAATCATATGCAGAAATAACTACTCTGGTTGAAAAGAGCAGACTAAAATTGAACAACGTACTGTGATGATCAATTGAAAAACAATCATAATGAACTGAACATCAACTCTAGTAAATTGAATAGTAATTGATTATCCTAAATTTTGCAATGGAATTCTCTTTTAAATCAATAAACGACATCCCTTTGAATTGCCAGCAACCAACGCTCACAATGATAATGAAAATATCCAACATTAACTACATGCAAAATTGAATAGAAATTGTGTTAAAACTAATCAAACGATTATAAAATCATTGGGAAATGATATAAGAATCTAAAAGATTATGAAAACATTGATTGTAAGCAAGAAAGCACAGATGGTGGACTAGTCTAATGAAAGAGGGAGCTGTAGCATCTTATGTTCACAGTTCGTCAATTAAACGATATCTTACGAAATGCACTAGATGACTGGAAACACAAGTTTCGTAATTAAACATATAGCATAGAAGTAGCATAGAAACTCCCAGGGCTAGGCCCAAAGCCACCAGAAGTCTACTGCTATTGGTAACTAAGAGATTGACTATTCCTAAAACGGAAAAATATTTATTAAGCTGAAGATCAATACATTAATACAACTTGAAAATTTTGTCCCGATATGCATATTACAGAGGAAAATCTCTATGCAAATCTATCTATCTTGTCTGTCTTCGGCCTTTTAAAGGCGAATTCAAAAGTATTAATGGGTTCTTACCATACAGGACCCTGTTGCTTCGTGGTTGTCATTTGATTACTCCAAGCATGGATGTGTCTTTCCATCTCCCATCGGTCCATAGGAGCCATTGTGATCTTGTTTTCCTCCTTTGTCATCTATATTATGGTTATCAACAGTTCAGTTGCTTTGCTTCCCTATCAATAAAGATATAACATGTCATTTTTTCATTGTTAAATGTGTCTTTCCCTTTACTTTATTGCTAGGATGAGGGGAAAATTCATAAAAGTACATAACAAATCATGGTAAAGATGGGATGAAACGTACCTTGTTCTCAGCCCAACATACTCCCCTGCTTACCTATTTGTAGGTCCTCGTGCAAACAAATGGTTGAGGTGTAGCTGGGTTAGAGAATATGCAAGGTATACCTCCTCTTTATAGAGTTTGAAACCATGTCTCTGTCTGATCTTTGCAAAGGAAGAGTTCTTGTATCCCTTTGGAAGCTCATAATCATGATGATAGTCCTCAGGGGTGTACCAGATGAGAGGGAACCTGTATCTGCACCCTATCCATGTAGGGCCCATGTTAAAGATTAGATTTTTGTATAGAAGGAATCTAGAAGCAGTTGTTTTGAAGTTCTTGTAACCAAATGGCTCTCTGTTTTTCACATTGTTCATGGAGGCTAGCCATCTATGTTTGGTTGTTTCCAATTCTTCTCCCTGAATGTCCTCGAAGTAATCTTGTCCATGTTGCACTATATCTTTATGAATAGGCCCCAGTTTCAAGATCACTCTTTTCCTCTGCATGAATTTCTTATGCTAGGTGAACAGGTATAGGGGTTTAGTAGGTTCCCCCCTAACCCATAGGTCTAGTCCATGCTCTCTCTTCTGGAAGGTGTTGTAGGCTTTAGCCCATCGAGTCTGGTTCTTGGAAAAATATAGGAAAGCCTGGAACTGAACGTCCCCTATAAAAGGACTGGGATTACTGTCCCTATCCTCCTCTAGAAATAAATTGTGTAGGTATAATTCACACAAAAGATATTGGACCTGCTCATTCTTCTCATTGCAACGTTGGACGAATTCCTCAATGGTTTTAAAAGTTGTGGGCTTCCCTACCCTGACATCCTTGATTTTCAATAGTAAATATCGTTCTACTAAGAATAAAGCATAGTTGGTGGCTGGTGCCCTGCAAGTTAGTACATCAAAGTAAAGAGAGAAAACCATACTAGTTTGCTTCTTAGCTTTTTCCACTTGATATTGTACTTTCTTTACTTTTTCCCTTTCTTCCCTGAGTTGGGAAAATGTTTCATCTTCAGTTGCAGAAAGGTCTTTTAATTTCTTGAGTAGTGCCTGATGTTCCTGTGCGGGCACTACTTCCTTTCTGTACTGGGCCAATTCATGTTGGGCTTGAATTAATTCATTATGAAATTTTTGATTGGAAACTTCCCTACTAGGGGAGTGTAGGCAGGTGTCTCCTCTATTTGAGTTTCCTTCTCTTCTATAAGTTATAGACTAGTCTGTACATAGGATTTAGCAATGTCCACTAGGTCAGTTTGTACAGAAATCTCAGCAGTTTCTACCAATTGGGTGGAAAACTCTATTTGGGTCTCTATGGTAGCCAATTCCTTTATAGGCTTCCGAGCCTTGCTTACTTCCTTCAACTATTTCTTCAGATGTTTTATCATCTTTCTTAACCTCTTATAGGTCCTGCTCATTTTCCTTAACTTCTTTTCAACTGATTTTTCTTCTAGCAAGGTTTTGGCAAGGGATGGAGGAGCAATGGCTTCGGTTTCAGGAATGGTGGTGCCATTTCTAAGGTTATCAATGATGATATTTCCATCCCGCGCTCCAGATTTTATTTCTTCATTAATGCCATGACTTGGTGATATATTGTTCCCTTCAAGGGTTAGGGGGACTGTCTCCATGCTTGTGTTTTGTTCTAATCGGACAGTGTCTCCCGATTGATTTCCAAATTCATATATCCCTTCTGTCTAGTCTTCCCTGCTCGCCCATTCATTCTCGAGGGGAGATAAGGCCCTTAAAGCCTGCAATTCATCTTGGTGGGGTAATATTTCAGTGTTGCCAGAGCTGTTAGCGGTGGAAAATTGGTTCAATGCGTCCTCTTGCTTCTCAGATTGTGCAGATGGGCTTCTAATTTCATGTGATATCCTCATTTTCTCTAGGACTCAAGCCATTTCTTCTTCATAGTCTTGTAAGGGCATGTTTTGAGGGCTTAACAGTGGTGTATGGGATGGTCCCGCTTCATTTGGAAATTCAGAGGTGTCTTGACGTAATTGCAGTCTTTCGGATCGTCTTCATTTCCCGAGTTCTGAGGTTGAAGCACGGGCCCTTTTCCCTCTTGCTTTCCTGGGTATGTTTGTTCTAGGAAGATCAATTTCTGTTCTGACAGGGTTTTCCTTAGGGGCATGCAAGGCAGGAGTAAAAAATTTGTCCCAAGATGTTTGTTGTTTTCCTAGCTTGTGAATGATGATTAATTTGATTAAGCCATGGTGGCTGACGACTGCTTGGGGGTTTTTTTCCTTTCTGATTCAAACAACAGTGTCATGCAATATAGAATTCAAAAAATAAGGCAAATTAACTGAAATTTTTTGTTTGAGAACAACTAAGAGTTTAAGTTGGCGGGGTTTTACCATGTCCTGAAGTCCGTCGCATGTGATGTATCTTTGGATGAACACTGCCAATTCCTGCCAAGGTTGCTGTAAGGGCGTAGGGTTAATCCCCTTTCCTTTCCATTCCAATGGTTCTCCTAGATCCTGGTATGCTAAGACCGCTTCATGTAGAAGGATATGTTTTTTGGTCCATATTTCTCCCTCTGCTGATATTCTAGAGACCTCGACGATGATATCCTCTCTAACCGGTATAATCCTTCCTTTGAGTTTGGTATGTACCTCCTATAGGTTCTGTAGGAATTAAACTGCTATTTCTGTGTCAAACCCTTGTATTTTGTGTAGGTATGGCAACCAGGCAACTTGCTAGAGAATGGTGCGAGCTGCGTCTAAGATTTGGAAGGTTGTGGGTTCATTTCAGAGAGCATTCCCCCCCATGGCTGATGTGCTATCTGAACTAATTTCTCCCTCTGTCTGCATTTCTTCCGGCCCTATTGGTTAGAACAAATACTACATGCAAGCGAAAAATAAATTTCAACCTTATGTCGTAAATGTATGTAACTTCATTATAGTAAATGCAATAATATTTTAGTTGCGTCAGCGTATCCAAAGGAAGTTGTGCAGGGAATTCGCATGCTTATTCATTATGGATATTTACATCCTCTCTCTCAGGAGAAGGGCGTCCATGTCCTTAAGTACAAGAGAGATTGAAGCAATCATGAACGCATACGGGGAAAAAGGTCAGAAATTAGTAATCACAGTTTGTAGGAGAGAAGGGTGTCTGTGGCCTTGGAGCTCAAGAAAAGAGTATAAATTGCAACAATCATGAATGCATGCGATGCAAAGGTCAGAATTGGTAATTATCATGTGTTTATATCAAGTGGAAATGATCGAAGAAGGGGAGAAAGCGATATAGCAATTATTATGATAGGATGTCCTTATTTAATGGTATAGCATGACAGAAGCATGACAGTGATGGATAATGATTGGTGCCACCATCCCTTAATTCAAACATGAAAGGATAATTCATTCATAGTTAATTATGCAGGTAGATAGTATTAAAACTTATTCGAGTAGTGCATTTATCTCGGAAATGGATGAAAATAGGAAAAAAGGCATATATAAATGTAATTGGCTATTGTTAGAAAAATACTCCCATACCAAAAGCAGAGCCATTGCTGCCAGCAGGCGTTCATAGCCTTGACAAGGTTTCTATTTTAACCCGAAGAATGAGCCATAATCCTTTATGTAAAAGTAGATATTTTTCCAATTTTATGGAGAGATCACCATGCCGGTGTGGTGGCCAGATAGTCAAGGTGCCACTCATTAGGGTTGTAAAAAAGTGATCAGGTCGGCTCGTGATGAGACCTTTTGTCCTTCAAGAAGTTTGAGCTGTCGAGAAGGTCACTACCCTAGTGTGTTGGCCATTGTGGGCATGTCACTTGTTAAACCCTTATGATCATGGTAGGTTGCATCATGATGAGACCGCCTATTCTCTCTTAAAATTTTGCATATAAACATAATATTTCTTTTTGAAAAGTATGCATTTAGCTTTGTTTGATGAAGAGACCATGGTGCTGGTGTGGTGGTCAGATGGTCACAGTGCCACTCACTAGAATTGTAACAGAGTGATCAGGGTAGCTCGTGATGAGGCCTCCTGTCCTTCAAGCAGTTTGAGCTGTCAAGAAGGTCACTACCCTGGTGTGTTGGCCATTTTGGGCATGTCACCTGTTAAATACGTATGATCATGGTAGGCTGGCTCGTGATGAGACCCCCTATTCTCTCTTAAAAATTTTCATATAAACATAATATTTGCATAAATCCTTAAGAGTTAGGGATGATGTGAGAAGTAAAAAGAATGCCAATACAATTAATACTCCTTATTCCTACATGTCAAAGGGAAATACTACTCGAGAGTGTAGAAATATATATCGTTATAAGACTATGAATTGTATGATAACATGTTTGAGCAGGAGAAGTCTTAGCCCTTCATCGCATAGACAAACTGTGTCAACTTCCAGAGTAGAGATTTCCATCAAAGTTTCAAAGGATCATCATATTAGTAACAAAACTGCTTTTCTCCTTTTCAGGTGCCAATTCCTATTCAAAAATGTCTTTTACGGCTAGGATGTGAGATGAGGAGTGGATTTTCAAGAAGAGATCATAAAAAATAAAAAAATTCTTAGAAATAGAAAAAAATCAGTTGTTCAATATGTTTGAACAGTAAAAATAAACAACACACGGCTGTTCAATATGATTGAACAACAACTGTTCAATTGGATTGAAAAATAGTCGTTCAAAGATTTGAACAGCACAAATAAACATGCAAGCACACGACTGTTCCATCTGATTGAACAATAGCTATTCAATTGGATTGAATAGTAGTTGTTCAAAGATTTTAACTACAAAAAATAAACACGTAGAAGGACACGACTATTCTATCCGATTGAACATCAACTGTTCAATTGGATTGAACAACATCCATTCAAATATTTGAACAACAAAAAATAAACACGCAAAAGGAAATGATTGTTAAACCCGATTGAATAGCAGCTGTTCAATTAGATTGAATAGTAGTCATTCAAAGATTTGAACAGAAAAAATAAACATGAAAAAGGACACGCTTGTTCAATCCGATTGAACAACAGTTGTTCAATTGGATTGAATAGCAGCCATTCAAATATTTGAACAGAAAAAATAAACACACAAAAGGAAGGATGAAGGAAAATAATACAACTGTGAGTATGAAGGATGTACAAAAAAATGAGAAAACTATAAATTGCAAGGAAATTATATACAATATTTACAAGAGGAAGTAGCAAGCTCTCATGCACTTAAAGTTATGGGGCTATCACCCCCTGTTGCTAAAATTTGGATGGTGGGATCATTGCATACCTGCTGGCAGAAAGAATCCCTTGTAAGTGGTTTGTGATAGAGGCGCACTCTATGCCCGTTGGCTCGGAATGTAGTACCAGATCCGTCTACGGTAGTCAAGGTAAGGGTACCATTGTTGTGTACTTCCTGAATTTTGTATGGACCGAGCCACCTTGTTTGTAACTTTCCCGGGAAGTCTTGGAATCTGGAGTCATAGAGAATCGCCCAATCTCCTTTCTGGAATGTCTTCTTTTTGATGAGTTTGTCATGCCACTTAGCTCATTGTTGTTGGATGATTGCGGTGCGTTGTAGAGCCAGTAGTCGTATTTCATATAATTCATTTATTTGTTGAAGTCTCCTAATTTGGGCATTCGTCAAGTCCAACCCCACCTCCTGGGCTGTCCTTAGAGTCTTTATTTCGAATTCGATAGAAAAAATTGGTTCTCTTCCAAATACCAGATGGTATGAAGAATATCCAGTGGTGTTTCGCCATGTTGTGCGGTAGACCCACAAGGCCTCTGGTAATCTAGTAGCCCAATCCCTTCGATATGTTGATACTATTTTAGTGAGAATTTCCTCAAGGACTTTGTTGGTACTTTCAACCTGCCTATTTTCCTGCAGGTGGTAGGGTTATGTGACTCTATGGATGATATGGTGGTTCTTCAGGGTGGCCGTAAATTTATTTCCCACAACTGTGCCCCCCCATCAGTTATCTTCCCGTGGTAAGCCATATTACACAAATATCTCAAAAACAAAATTAATCACAAATTATTCCAATGATCTTGATAAATCCACTATGTCTACCCACTTCGTTACATAAGCTGTGGCAACCAGTATGTAAATCTACTGGTTTGATGGCAGGTTGAATGGTCCGACAAAGTCTAGTGCCCATCGTTCGAAAGGTTTCACTACCAATTGTGGTTGTAATGGCATTTCATCAGCTTGGCCCGGGGGGGCCCATCCTTTGGCAACTATCGCAGGCTTGGACATATTTCTTGTCATATTTAAAATTTGTAGGCCAATAATAACCCATTTGCAATACTTTGTTCCCCATTATGCGTTCTGCGAAATGGCCACCACATGGTTCATCATGACAGGCCCGTAGAATGTCATAAATCTCGTCTTCTCAGATGCATCTGTGTATATGCATATCAACTACAGTATGAAAAATATATCCACCAATCCAGGAGAATCTAGCACTACGCTGAACAATCAGCTTCCATTCCTTTGATGTCAAGTGTCTGGGCAGCTTTCATACTGCCAGGTAATTTTCTACATCTGCGTACCATCGTGTTTTTACAGCTATGATGAATAGATGTTCGTCGGGAAACTGATCGTCCACTGCTAGTGTGTCATCTGATTTGGGAACTCTGGATAGGAAATCTGCAACCACATTCTCCTTCCCTGGATGGTCTTTGATAGTTATATCAAACTCTCGCGAAAGCAGCAACCAACGAGTTACTCTCCCGTTTGTAATTGGTTTATTGGCTGGATATCTAATGACAAAGTGATCAGTACACATAAGTACTTGATAACCAGTTAGATAATGTCTAAATTTATTGATAGCATAAATGATAGCCAAGAACTCTTTTTCAGTCACTATATAGTTTAATTCGGCATGAGTGAGACTCTTGTTGATATAATAAATAGAATAGGGCCTTTTATCTTCTTCCTGACAGAGAATTTCCCTTATCGTTGTGTCGGATGAATTCGAAGAAATGTGAAAGGGCAGCTTCCAGTTAGGACCGCGTAAGATTGGTGCTATCGAGACTAGTTTCTTTAAATCTGTAAAAGCAGTGTCACATTTTTCAGACCAATGGAATTCAACATTTCCATTTAATGCATACAAGGGTGCAACAATTTGTGAGAAAATCTTTATAAACCTGCGATAGTACCCTGCATATCGAAGGAAACTGCATATCTCTGTCTGCGTACAAGGTGTGGCTAATAAAAGAATTACTTTTATTTTTTCCGGATCTACCTGAATTCCAGCTGTAGAGATGTAGTGTCCTAAGATTACTCCTTCGGTCATCATCATGTGACATTCTTCATTGCTCAAACACAATCTGGTAACAATACATCGTTCCAATACTTTTTCTAGTGTTTCTAGTGCCTGATCAAAATCATCTCCATATGGGGTAAATTCATCCATGTAAATTTCAAGTCCTTCATTTATTAAATCAGAAAAAACACTAAGCATGGCTCTTTGGAATGCTGTTAGGGCATTGCATAATCCAAATGGTAATACCGTATAGGAAAATGTACCCCATGGGCAGGTAAAGTTTGTTTTATCTTCGTCTTCGGGGGCTATCTGGATTTGATTGTAACCGCTGAACTCGTCATGGAAGGAAAATAACCGCTTTCCTGCCAATGTATCAAGGACTTGGTCAATAAAAGGAAGGGGAAAGTGGTCTTTTTGTGTTGCTTTATTCAGTTCTATGTAATCCACATAGATTCTCCACTTCCCATTCTTCTTAGGAACGACTACTAAAGGAGAGATCCATTTGCTATCTAAGATAGGTTAAATGAAGTTTACATCCAGCAGCTTTTGAAACTCTTCTTTTACAGTGTCTTTTAGATGCGAGTTTACCCTCCGCTGAGGCTGCCGAATAGGTTGAGCCTCCTTGTCAGTATAAATGTGATGTGTGCATAGCTGAGGATCTATGCCCTTCATGTCTGGGTAGTCCCAAGAAAATTCTCCTTGATATTTCTGTAAAAACTTTATGAGCTTTTGCTTTTGATTACTATCCAAACTACCATTAATATTTAAAACCTTCCTTGGCTCAATTTCAACTGGTATGCTGTTGCAAACAACAGTCATGGGTATGTGATGATTTAAAATTTCTGCCAAGGGATCTTCTTATGTTTCATCATCAAGAACTTATTTTAACATTTGGCATTTTATGTTTCTAGACGCATATGACTGATTCATGAAGTTATTGATTACATCATCTTCAGTTTGATCTTTGAATTCAAGAGCTTCAACTATTGTCAGTGGTGAATGGATGTTTTGTTCCAGGTATGTATGTGGATGTGTGTGAATATTTACAGTGGGTAGACTTGGTTTGGCAGGTGGGTAAATGATAATATTTTTTATGGCATCATCTCTAGCAATGGTCATGTTGCTTGTTCAGCAGCCTATGTAAGCATCGGTTGTTGCTAACCAAGGTCGACCCAGTATCAGTGGGTGTCCATCCATCCTATTTTTTGGGTTAATAACTAAAAATTCAGCTGGATACTCCCATGAGTCCACCGAAACTAGGATGTCTTGTAATATTCCTTCTGGTTTGATAACAGATCTGGCAGCAAGTGCCAGCAAGGTAGACGTGGGTTCTAACGTTTTTATGCCTAACTTCTCACAGGTTTCTGTAGTTAATATTTTGATGGCTGCCCCTAATTCAACCAATGTGTTTGGAAATGAGTGGCCAGAGACTTGTACAGTTACTATGGGGTTCCCTAGATCCTCATATTTTACGGGTGTTTCTTTACCCAACAGTAAGTCTGATAATGCCCCTACGACATGAACAGTGGGTACAACTTTTTCTTTCCTTACTTTTTTCTTTCCACACAACTCTTTAATTTTCTTGGCATAGATAGGAATGTCTTGTATCACCTGCAGAAGAGAAATTTTAATGCAAAGATATTTTAATTCCCTTGGGATATCAAAATCTAGAGAGACTATTGGTCTAGGCAATGTCGATCTTTCAAGGAATGGAGGGGGCGAAATCATAAGGTTTTCAGGTTTCCTTTGGTCAACCATTTCCCTCCACTGCTCTACCTCTATTTTAGTCATAGTTGTTTGTCTAGGCACTGTAGAAATTTCAAATTCAAGTTGTGGTAGGGCCATATCTTCTTTTGGTGAGATAACACATCCTGATCTCAGCTTAAGTTCATTGCATTGCTTCTGTTCAGCCTCAGGGTTTGGATTTTCCACAATCTGAATTAGCTGAACTGACCTATTATTAGGGTTATGATTGGGTTGAGCCGACAGTTGAGGACGCATGATAGGTTGGGGATTGTGTTGGACCGGGTATAGAGCTGGTAATGTAGGTTGATTCTGAACCCCTGCCCCCATAGATATATTGGTCATTCCCAGAGGTCACTGCCAATTTTGAGGCCAAGTTTTGGTTTGTGAAGGGGAGGCAGGCCACTAGGACTAATAGGGATTGTTTTTCTATTAAGGGGGAGAACAAGCAAAAATTGGCCAATTATTACCTGAAGAGGGTTTTTTTGGCCAAGGAGGCATAGGAAATGATTGGGATGGCCACGTAGAGAAAGGTGATTGGTTTTTCCAATATGTTGCAGGGTTCTGCTGGTTAAATTGTGGAGAAGAAAAGAACTGAGGCAGGTCTTGTGGCATACCTGGTCATGCTTGCCACTGTTGACACTGGTTCATTAGATAGACTGGTTCCGTCTCTTCTTCTGCTTCTTTAAAAATAGCTTTTAGGCTTGGAAGTGAAGGGAAATAGTCAGTGGCATGGTCCTTGGTACAAATAGCATATGTCTGGACCATGTCTAATGGACATTCCCGTTGGTTTTGCTTCTTCCAACAGCATGGATAAAATACAACCAAGTTTTTTTCTACTATAGCTTACTTCTTCTTGGCTTGTAGGACACTTAGTTACATTGTCAGGGTGCCCAAGGTATCAGTTTTGAAATATTTTAAAAGATTACCAAATTCCTCTCTAGTCACATTGCCACCAGACTGCTTAGTATTCCTTGTAACTGAGTCTCGCCCGGTTGACCTACTTCACGTACTACCCTGAGAACACCTGATACATAGTGAAATAATGTCATCATATTTTTCTTGATAGATGTCCCCCTTTCCCATTATGTTAAGTGTTTCGACCCATTCTTCTTTCATTCCCTTAATCATCGTTGCTTTTAAGATATCTTTAGACAGTGTAGTATATGGAGACCTTTGCAAGTTATATTGAAATATTTTGACGTATTCTTCTGATGTCTCATTGTCCCTTGCAGGCATATTGAAGATTTCATCTTTTAGTTCTCGAGTCTGGCAGTAGTCTCGATATTTATTAAGGAAAGAGTTTTTCATCTGGTCCCAGCTATTAATGGTTCCTCCACGGAGCCCCATGAACCATCGTAATGTTGTTCCCTTCACGGTAAAGGGGAATAATTTTAGTTTCTGAGGGTCAGTGGTGTAGTCATATCCCCTACATAAGACATCGAATTCAAATAAGAATGCATCAGGATCTTCCGAGGTCAACCCATGGAAGGTGGGGAAGTTTTGTAATGGAATGGATTTCATAGGGGCATTTGTAGCTAGATCAACAATGGGATACTCCAATGTTGATGTCTACCTCTGGTTTTTGTTTTTTTCCATTTGATCAAAGATATGCCAATAATATTTGGGAATTTCTTGTTATGGAGGAATAATCTCGGTGAGATTAGGGAGTGGATGCACAGGAGGCCTTACAAAACTTCCCCGATCTGGGATGTTGGGTGTATCTGTTTCAACCACTCTCTCAGGGGATCCAGGCTCTGGAGTTTTTACCTGCAGCTACATTAATGGTTTCTCCCTCACCTTCCTGCAAGTTGCAAGAGCCTCCCTCTCTCGAAGGGTGAGGACTTACGTGGTCAGCAGTCTGAAGGCTTTGTTCAGACCCTTCAATTCACTGTGAATCTCGGCGTGGGCTGCAGATGGTGAGGCTGCTGCCTAAGGGAGTGTAGTAGGACTTTGAGTAGGAATGGTTCTAGGTCCTAAGGATGCCTGGGATTCAACCTTCTTAATGATTTCATCTATATATGTTGTTCTTCCAAGGATCACTGGTACCTTGGGTTTTGTGGATTTAAGTGGGGGATTTTGATTTTCTTCTATCTTTTTCTTCCTAGTCATAAAACAAGAGCACCTATCCTACTAACCTCTGCACAATTGCTGAAAAGCAGGCTGGAGAGAAAGAATTTTTCTTGCTGGCACGTAGGTTCTTATCTCTCATTTTCAATACGAAATTCTTCATAGAAATAGGAAAAAGAAATAAAGGACATCACTCTTAAACACTCTCCCTGGAAATGGCGCCAAAAATGTTAGTTCATAAAGGTGACTATTATAGGCAACTTCGATGCTTCTCATTTAATTATCAACCCAGGGAAAGTCTTGTTATTTCAAGGGTGTAACCACAGTATATGAAAGTGATAATGGAGGAAAAATAATCTAAATTATCATAAGGAAGATTTTCTAATTCTCGAAGTTCAATAAAACCAATTTGGAAAGGAATTATAGAATTCTTTTGCTTATTCTATTCTGAGCAAATGCAGAAATAACTACTCTGGTTGAAAAGAGCACACTACAATTGAACAACGTATTGTAATGAATTGAACAACAATCATAATGAATTGAACAACAACTCTAGTAAATTGAAAATAAATTGATTATTCTAAATTTTGCAATGGAAATCTCTTTTAAATCAATAAACGACATCCCTCTGAATTACCAGCAAGAAACGCTCACAATGATATTGAAAAGATCCAACATTAACTACATGCAGAATTGAACAACAATTGTGTTAAAACTAATCAAACTATTATAAAAGCATTGGGAAATTATGAAAGAATCTAAACGATTATGAAAACATTGATTGTAAGAAAGAAAGCACGGATGGTGGACTAGTCCAATGAAAGAGGAAGATGTAGCATCTTATGTTCACAATTCATCAATTAAATGATATCTTACGAAATGCACTAGATGACTGGAAACACAAGTTTTGTAATTAAATGTATAGCACAGAAGTAGCAGAGAAACTGCCAGGGTTGGGCCCAAAGCCACCAAAAGTCTACTGCTAAGGGTAACTCATAGATTGAATATTCCAAAAACACCAAAATATTTATTAAGCTAAAGATCAATACATTAATACAACTTGATAATTTTGTCCCGATATTCCTATTATAGAGGAAAATCTCTATGCATATCTATCTATCTAGTCCATCTTCGGCCTTTTAAAGGTGAATTCAAAGTAGTAACAGGTCCTTTCCATACGGGACTCTGCTGCTTCGTGGCTATCGTTTGAGTACTCCAAGCATGGATGTGTCTTTCCATCTCCCACCAGTACATAGGAGCCATCATGATCTCGTTCTCCTCCTTTGTTAGCTATCCTTTGGTTATCAGAAGTTCAACTGCTTTTCTTCCCTATCAATAAAGATATAACAAGTCAGTTTTTCATTGTTAAATGTTCCTTTTATCATCCGTTTATTCTGCCTTGGCTTTACGTTATTTTCCTTTACTTTATTGCTAGGATGAGGGGAAATTTCATAAAAGTACATAACAAATTGTGGTAAAGATGGGATGAAATGTACCTTCTTCTTGGCCCAACACATACCATGCTAAATATATCAACTAGATGACATAATAGACACCAAATCACTCAAACACCAAATAGACGACATAAGCACACTCATACCTCAATATATCTCAGGGGCGGCTATCTTGTCTGCACAATCAATCTAGATTAGCACAATATAACTTCATGACACATCAACTCAACCTAAATAAGATCATGATATCCATAATAGTAACTAGCTAGCAAGTTCACATCATAGACTCATAAACATATATCATTCATGCATAGCAATCGCATATGCACAATTAGTTTAGATTAGTGCAACACACTATCATAATTAGGTTGAATCATACATGTATGTCTTAACCCTAACCAACTTCATATGCTAATCCAAATCAAAATTATACATATAACATCAAGATCTTAATGGAATAACCATAATCGCCAAGTTACTAGCATATAACAACAAAAAGTTATATATCATGCTCATCAACCACATATAACCTAATCATCAAGATAACTATACAACAATAGCAAGTTAATGTAAAACATACTCATCAACAACATATAACATAATCATTAAGATACTATCATATAGCAACAACAAGTTAAATTATAACATGATCATCGACAACATATAGGTTATCTAACATAAAACAACAATAGCAATGCATACCACCACAGGTTTCTATCATTCATGACTATCTGACATAGGTACATATAATCATACTAATCAACTAGCATCTATGATGTATGTAACCATAACATCAATAGAATGAAAGGAATACACATAACCATAATGCATATGACTACACTGATCAACTATCATTTATCAAATATGTAACCATAATAAAAATAGAATGACAAACATATAAGTAACCCTAATGCTTACAACAACCATCAATCACATACCTACATGCCAAGCATACAACCTTGCATGACGATATTCTCTTACTCAAAATTCCATTGCTGCAGCTTCACTTTAATGGTCAACATATCTCGCTCTATTTTATCCAACACATTAGCATCATAACATAACAATATCATCATGATGACCTAATTGAATAAAATGACCTTATGCATAACAACCTGAATCAAACCAATGAAAACTTGACCATATGCACTCACTTGACATGTATAGCCAATAATGAATGACCAATGCATGTCCCACATATAACATCATGCAAGCACACATACATGGACAACACACAAGCATGACCAATATGTGACCTAGCATAAACAAGCAATGCATGTACAATATGTAAACAAGAATGAACACACCATTAGTCAAAAATTAGTCAAAAATTCATGACATCATATAGACAACAACATCATCAACAGTTCCATGGAGACACCACTATCACCATGGCCAACACAATGCAGATGCAACAACCACATAAAACATAGATATGAAAACACATAAGCAATCAACACAAAATCATTTCCAACACACTACCCATCCATTCCGAGAGTTGAACCATGCTCTGATATCTCTTTGTGGTATTATATATCACAGAAAGAGACCAAAACCAAACATCACCCAAAGAGAATGGAAAGCAACACCACCATCATGTATACACAACAAGCATAGAGAGCATAAACATGAGGAATATATATGAAATCGACATGTATGCACGACAAATACACACATCCCAAGGAGAGTGCAACCATGCTATGATACCACTCTGTAACACCCTCTTCTCACATCTACCCAAGTAACTAGCCAACCGAGGTAAACATGTAACGAGAGGCTAAAAGTATGAGATTCCACCTCATAGATGACCTTAAGGAAGTGAAATCGATGAAAACACCAAAAAAACACTTTACATTGCAACATTGACATCCCTAGGAGGTAACCCAACCTCCCAGAGCCCTGTTCCCTGAAGGGGAACTAATTTTTAGCCCCTTTAAGACTAAGCCGCAAGCTAGCCTTGTCAAGGTAGCAACTCAGGCCCAAACAATGAATTTTCTGCCTCTAGCTCTGGGATATGTGCCACATTTTCAGCCCCTGATCCCAGGTCACTGCCCAGAACTTCATGTAACTTTAGGAAAGGGTAAATAACATTAAAACAAACATATAGAAGCAATCACATCAATGAGAACTCATATGACCCTAACCAGCCATGACAGGAATTTATTCAAACATGTCACAAACATAGCATGTACAGGCATAAACAACATATTTAAAAAAAGGGGTTTCTTCGTTATCTGAGAATGGATAAGAAGCATTGATCCCATACATCATAAGCTATCATATAATAAATTTCACCATAAATACATGGGTTAATCATTTACAGGTAAAAACATGAATAGAGCCATACATCATCATTGATCAAATACTTTATTATAACCAGAAAATTAACAAGAGAAATACCATAATACAATAGCAATGAAATCCATACATAAAATAGTATATGTGTATATCGAATGCCGGAGAAATGCGCTCTTCATTACTAAATGTAAAAACCAACCGGAGATGGGACTTCCACGTTCCACCCGACCATATATTGGCTGAGCCAAATATATTGCAGCCAATCACCCCTGTGCCATATTCCAAGAATGAATGTGGGACTTAAACCGAAAGAACCAACCAAGGCATCCTGAGGCTAAACCACCTCACCCTCACCAAATACAATCAGGCTTTACCGTGATCTACACCTGTTGGAGCGAGGTCCCTTAGGACTGAATTTTGATATATTTTTGGAATATTTTTGTAAATTTTTCGTAAGTTTAGTTGTGCAAAGCACAATTCAAGGGGCTTTGGGGCAGGTCAAAGCCCCTCATGAGTTGTAATGGGTCAAAGGGTAGAACTAAGGGCCGCAAACCATAGTTTGTGGACCTTAGATGAGCACAGGCTAAAAGTATAAATAGGAGTCTAGATTTAGTCGATAAGAGACAATGATGTTGATAATGATAGAGATCTGACTATGTTTTGATATTTTAGCAAACTTGTCAAGGTTAGAAGGCTCCTGCTGGCTGTGTGCGCGGGTAAATTGAAGGTGTTGTAAGGGAGATCTGAATGTTAATGAATGAAGAAATGTTTTTGGTGATATCTGAGTACTAAATGCAATTGTTATTTTCTTTATGATCTTTTCTACATGTTATTTTCAGTTACTGTGTTATATGTGTTCAGATCGATTATGCAACAATTTTCTGCTTTAGATGAATTATAAATTAATGGATCTATTATTGTTGAGCTTTAAGAATATGTATTAAGGATAATTACAAGGATTGTGGAGTTTTTTATGGTGCGTGCATAAGGTATTCTATGTATTTGACCTAAATATGTCTGGTTAGGGCTTCTATTGCAAAGGTCTGAACACAGTTGTTCTATATCTGAGGACACCCACATCATTTAATTCTCATGGTGTGGAGACCTGGTTCCAACACCCCCCCCATACTGCTTCGGGTGAGACTTTGACTTGCGCAAGCATGTCACTATTGAAAGGGCCAGTAGTAAGAGGGTTTTGTTGGTTAACCTTAATTCCAAACCTGGGTCAAGACACCTCAAGCCAACAACACCTGATCACTAGGCTAACAGAAGCATGGATATCACCGAATTCTCTCTACCTACACTATGAGGAATTTTAGTGTCTCCTAGTCTCTCAGGCTTTACTGCAACCCACAGTCCAAATCAGGCATCACTAGGCCCTAAACCGAGATATAATCTCCAGGCTTTAACGCAATCCCAAACCCATGATTCCTAGGCCCAAATGGAGAGAAAACACCTCTCAATCTTTATCGCAATCCATCCCGAATCACTAGACCATAAACTGTGGAAAACCACGTCTAGGCTTTACTTTATATCCTTCCATTCACTAGTCAAGGATTCCTAGGCCCATCGAGGCAACACAATCTTATCTTTACCTCAACCTACAATCTGGCTCAAGGGCTACTAGGTCGTGGCTTTACCGTGATCCACAGTTTGATTTGGGGACCACTTGGCCATGTGATATACCAATTTGGATATCCACCCCACCGAGCTTCGAATCCATCCGAAAATCCAGCTAAACAAAAACATGAGAACTCCACAACACCATGGCTATCAGGAAATGGAGAGGCTAGGCTAAAAACACTGTCACACTTGGAAAAACCCATGCCAAGACAACAAAGAACCACATGCATGACCATGCATGCCAAATCTAGCAATAAAAATACACATGCAAATTGATACCTACAAAGAATCCCATTGTAGTTGCCTGATCCTACTTTCGCCTACTTGATCTTTGCCTTCTTGCTCTAAATATCCAAGTATGCCACACTCACTAAGAGTGCTCCAAGAATACTCTGTGTCCAAGAGTATGTGAGAGAGAATAATGAGAGAAAAATATTTCCAATTGATCCTCAACAACCTTTTGATGATTTATGCCTCTATTTTCTTCATTTTCCATTATTTTCCTTCATTTTCCTCCTCACATGTAACCCTCGACCTTTCATCTCCCTTTTCTCTTAATTAAAATTATTTTCATAAATAAATGTGCCAAATATACCATTTTTCCTTTCCAAATCCTTTTCCTTTTCCTTTGTCAATTTCCTTAGGCATAATAACCCAAATGAACACCCGTTAGGATGTTTTTCCCACCATTAAGCTTGGAATACATGTCCCATCAATCGTGGTATATATATATATATACCAGGGCTGTTACAATTTTTGGTAGCTACAGAATCAACACAATTCACTAGCTTATGAAAAATCGATTTATGGTATATCAATGAAGCATTAAGTGTATGGAGAAGAGGTCTCAAACTCAAATTGGCTAGAATCAATTAAAAGTGCATTTAATTTTTCTTCCTTGAATTTGTTTTATTAGTAATATTTATGAGTTTTTTGTTTATATAGTAGATGAAGAGAGACTAATCATCTCTCTCTCTCTCGATAGACTTACATTTTATTGCATAAAAGTGCTAAGCTTTTGCAGGTTCCAGGGTGATGAAAGAAGATCACTATATGCATAAGTGCCTCTTAAAAGACCAAGTGTCTTTCAGACAGAGCATGATCATCAGATCCATTACACCATTTCTATTAAACAGATACCAATTTTACCATTTATGCTCATTTTAAACCTACAGTCAATCCATAAATTGCTATCATCCTACTACTAAAAAATCATTTCCCTTTGTGATCTTCATACTTTCCTGCCTCATTTTCACTCACCCTTAACCAAAAAATAAAGTCATTCAACTCCCTTATAAAGCTGAGTTGCCCCATTTTTCTCTTCCTTTCTATCAAATAAACCTTGCTTCAGTGAAAATATTTCATTTATAGTCCCTCAAATTATTATTTTACACTTGCTTTATATGATGGAGGATTCATTAAGGCCTCCCTTCTAACAAATTTTGACCCATCGACTCTGACACATCATCTAGGATCAAGACTAGATATATTTCAAGTACATTGAGGCTTGCATGCCTTAATGGCAAGTTCTCTCGCCAATAAACAGTGGGAATACATCAATGTCCCCTGTTTTTCAGATCTTCTAGGTGACTCAACTACGACACGTCTATTCGTACCTAGTGATATGTACTTAGGAATCTTAACTCTCATTGACTTCAATGTTGAGTAGTCTCGTGTTGGTTAATGGAATTCATTAATGGTTAGTAATCCAACCATTTCTTTTCTATATTCGACATCGACACATCTATTCACATAGATAAGAATTATGCCACTGAGTGGGAACAAATAAAGACTATATGATTTCAGCATCTTGCAGCAGGAATCAATTCAGAATTCAGCAGTTGTAGCAATAAAGATTCAAACTTGAGATTAGATTTATCTTCTATTCATACAACCAAAAGAAAGAAGAACAAGATCAAATTATTTAAGTTCACATTCCATGATCTAGTAGCAGTAACCACACTCTTATATATATATATAGCTTGTCCACTTTTCAATTAAGTGAAGGCATGTTTTTTTCTAATCTTTAATCATGTAATTCCTTAAATGCTAAAATTGTGATTTTGGAAAATCCCTCACCAAATTTATATTCCTTTTCTGATTTGCCAAAAACTGAAAACACCTTTAATTGGGGGTAAGGGATATCTATTCATATTTCATATTCACATGTCGCATTTGATTTCATCCTAACTAACATATTTTTCCCAATCAACTATTATTGCATTGTGATTCCAAAAGTTTATATGTTTTGCAATGATCAATTGACAAACACATTAAATCGCTGACAGTCACTATGGGAACTTAAAAAGGAATTCTCAATGTTTTAAAGTATTTTGATGCAACTAAAAAAAAAAGTATTGTTACACAAGAACCAATACTCATAAGTTTTGGTTGTCACATAAGATCCAACCATGGTGCAATCAAATGCCTTTCAAAGTATGCTTTAAAAAAAGAATAAAGTTTTAATATGATATGATTATGAAAAGTTAAAAGATAATCAATACAAATCCAAAGATCATATAGAAGCAAAACATTTCAAGAAGATCAACTTATGATTAAGGGAATCAATGCAATAGTTGCATGCGTACATGCAACATCTTCAGTTGGGGGGCATGTTGAGCCGCCAAAATGTCATCCATTTTCACCCTAATTTCCATGATTTTACCCTCATTCTGTAACTTTGTAACTTCATAAGCCCTACATTAGTAACCATTTTCATGACCATAGGGTTTATCATTGTTATTTTCCAAGTCACTTATTTTAAGTATTTTAAGATAATTTATGATTAAATATTAGGAAATTAACATGTTTTCATATATCTTTAAAAGTGCTATGATTTTTGTGATATTGTAGGCCTACTTGGAGATTCTAGAAGGGTCCTATTTGGCCACCTAACTACAAATTCGAATTTCAAATTCCAACTCATGAGGATTCGTATAATATTTGAGGAAGATGTGGATCATTAAGTTAAGAACATTCAAAGGAGAAGAATCATAGATGTTTTGATATGTGTCCTTATCAAAACTATGAGACAATTTGGAGAGGATTTGTATCTTGTATTTTTAAATGATTGGTTGTAACCACACGGGATAAATATGGATTTAGGAGAGATTTGAGGGATTTTTATTTATTTATTAGTTATCCTCAGTTTTTGTATATATAGGGGTGCATCCTTCAAAGGAGCGCATCTATCTATCTAATAATTTCATTCAACAATTCTATTCTTCCAATCAATAAAATAAAATAGTTCAGTCCATGGTTCTCCATCATATTGTTACTTTGAAGATGTGATAGTTGTTTTGTGTGCTTACTGAGGAATGGAAGGCCCCCATAAACCACAATTTTCACATCTTTGTACATATTGGTAACATTGTGTAATTATGTTATTTCATTTCAGTATGTGTGATTTTCTTTCTAGCAAGCATGTTTTCATTCCAGCAAGTGTGATTTCATTTCTACATGTATGATTTCAATTATGCAAGTGTGGTGTAATTTCATTTCAACAAGTATTATTTCAATTCTGCAAGTGTGATTTCATTATGCAAGTGTGGTGTGATTTCAATTCTACAAGTGCGATTTCAATTTCAAGAAAGTGTGATTTCCTTTATGCAAGCCTGATTTCAATTTCTTTATGTTTGGATTGGATTGGATTGATTTGATTTTATCTAGTTTCTTTCATTAGATTAATCTATTATGATAAATAATTACCTATTAAATATAGTAAATTTATACCTCATTAGTTCACGAACCTCGGGTTGACAATTAATTGACAGGGATTTAACTCGCAATTAAATTACCCAACAAGGTAATGGAGGGAATGGTGACAAAACACCTTTGACACCACCAGTCTCTTCACCTCCATTCTCACCACCATCTTCACCATCATCATCTTCCACAACAAGCCCTTCACAATCACCTCCACGTTCGCAAAAGGGTCATGGTAAAGCTCCATTTCTAAAACTTGACATAAATTTTGATTTTCCTGTGTATGATGGAGAGTTAAATGTTGATATATTAGATAATTGGGTTCATCATCTTGAAGTTCATTGCAGGATACAAAGGATCAAGGATTATGACACCAAGATTCGACTTACTTAACTAAGGTTGGAAAGTGCTGCACTTATTTGGTGGGAAGCCAAAACTCAATAGGACATGAAGAAACATGGTAAGGTCTTAACCACATAGAATGATTTTTATGCTGCATTGATAAGACAATTATATCGATTATCATACATGAAAAAATCTATCATGGATTGGAAAAAATTTAGGCAAGGAAAGGGACAAAGTGTGCAAAAATATACCCAATAATTTAGGAAAAGAACACTAATATTGGGTGTGGATTTGAAATCCCAAGAAACTTTGTTGGAATACACTGGACATAAATCACCCAACAAGGTAATGGAGGGAATGGTGACAAAACACCTTTGACACCACCATTATCTTCACCTCCATTCTCACCACCATCTTCACCATCATCATCTTCCACAACAAGCCCTTCACAATCACCTCCATGTTCTCAAAAGGGTCATGGTAAAGCTCCATTTCTAAAACTTGACATAAATTTTGATTTGCCTATGTATGATGGAGAGTTAAATGTTGATATATTAGATAATTGGGTTCATCAGCTTGAAGTGAATTTCAGGATACAAAGGATCAAGGATGATGACACAAAGATTCAGCTTGCTTAACTAAGGTTGGAAAGTGCTGCACTTCTTTGGTGGGAAGCCAAAACTCAATAGGACATGAAGAAACATGGTAAGGTCTTAACCGCTTCGAATGATTTTTTTGCTGCATTGATAAGACAATTATATCCATTATCATACATGAAAAAAACTATCATGGATTGGAAAAATTTTAGAAAAGGAAAGGGACAAACTGTGCAAAACTATACTCAAGAATTTAGGAAAAGAGCACTAATATTGGGTGTGGATTTGAAATATCAAGAAACTTTGTTGGAATACACGGGAGGTTTTCATACTTACTTAAGACATACCATTCTAATGCTTAACCCTACAATTGTATATGAGGTTTGTGTACATGCCACACATCTAGAAGCGAGAGGGAAACATGTTTCAGATGAAACAAGTGAGAATACCTTTGAGTGTGGAGAAAATGGAAAGAGTAAGTTCAAGGGTAAAGGAAAGAAGAATGCATCCATCAATATGGAGAAAGAAAAAATCACATGCAAACATTGTTCGAAAGATGGAAATAATTAAGATCATTGCTGGAAACTTCATCCAGAAATGAAACCTAAGAAGTTGAAAAACAAGGAGAAGGAGAAAACAACTACAACAATACAACATGATTTTGGTTATGATTACGGAGATGAAACAAAGATCACAATGATGGGTTTGAAAGGTAAGGACATAGCAAGTACTATTTATTTAAGTCATCTCAATAATACTAAATATGAAGAAACAAGAATTTAGCTTTTCGATATTAGAGATATTTCAAAGCATACCAAGATAGACACACTGTTTGATAGTGGTTCACAAGAAAATCTTATTTCAAAATACATTGTCAAGAAGTTAAATTTAGATACCATTCCACATCCTAGACCCTATCCTTTAGGTTGGGCATGTGAGAATGAAAATTTTCATGTTACATGGAGGTGCATCCTTATATTTTCAATCACTACAAACTTTCTTGATGAAGTTCAACTTGATGTAATTTCGCTTGATATTTGTGGTATAGTTTCGGGTAGCCCATATCTTTATGATAGGAGATAAATATTTCATCACCATGAGAATAAGTATCACTTGTTCAAGAATGGGATTGAGTACATTTTCAGAGCACATAGTAAGAAGATGAGTTTGTCTCTTATGAATGTTGGACAAATGAAGAGAATTGTTAATGCTAGTAAAAAAATTTCCTTGTTAATGTTCAGACATAAAGATATTGTGAATGAGGAATTTCAAGGAGATGAATCAAATGTAAAATCTGATTTCATATATGTTTCTAATGGGTGTGATAATAATTTTCAAGAGTCTAACATGTTTCCTTTCAAAAGAGGTAAACAAGATGAGGAAAATTTGCAACAACAAGCATCATTATTGAGCAGTGATGAGAACAAGATGCCAATGCTAGAGAGTGCAAAGATCAAAGAGAAATTGAAAAAACAATTTGAAAAATAGGGCATTCGATCCAAAATTTATTCTTGTAGGTTTCATAATATGTTTTCTTTGAAGAGGGATGATGCATGGCGATGCCGATCACATTTGGTCAGAATTCGAGCCAAGTGCAAGGTTAGAGATGTTAGGCATCGTCATGTTGACAACGTTTAAGGTGAGAATTTTGAAGTTGTTTAAGTTTCCTTTGATTGACGACCGAGGAGGGAATGTGTTTATTCATTTAAGGAAATTTTTTTGTTTTGGATATTCTAGGAAATTGTAACAAGATGGTATCCATGACAGCAAGACAAGGTCTCCAAAATCAGGGAAAATGTCGTATTTTCATGAAAGCTCAAAATGTCGCATTCAAGAAAATTTCAGTGGATTGAGACTGTAAGGGTGAGGGAGTTGTACCCTCATCTATTTTTTAATGGATAAAGATATTTTGGAGGTCCAAAAGATTCTAGTGTGGAGGAATGATCCAGTGGATCAATTTTATGCTCAAAATTCAAAGTTGTCAGAATGGCTCGAAATGTTAGGGCCCTATATTACTAGTGTAGTCCCTTATTGTTGTTAGTGTAGCCCCCTTATTGCTATTTTTTTACCCCTGTAGTCCCCATATTTTTATTATTGTGCCCTTAAGTTATTATTGTTAGGCCGACTAGGATTATATTGTGACCTCGTGGACTCTTATATATAGAAAGGAGGTTTTGTCATTTGTGTCATCCAAGAATTTTTCATTTATGTAATGTAAAGTAGGTTTCCCCCTTAAAGAGGCTGATTTATAAGTCGTTGATCTATATTTTCTTCTATTTTGTGAGTTGGATTCATAACATTTGGTATCATAGCTTTGGATTCTAGGGTTTCGCTGCTTCGAACACTTCATCGTGGCATTTTCGCTATAATTTTTTTTCTCCAAAGGTTCAGAAGCTAAAAAAAATCCATTTGCACTGAAATCTGGGGGAAATTCATGGAAAATTTTCAAATCTTGCTTCGCAATATTTTTGGAGATATGATATGTGGAAGTTAATCTCAAAGAGGTGACCTTGGAAAAATCATCATAACTATCTCTCTGAGCATCAGAATGGAATTCTATAAAAAGTGGCCAAAATTATATGGACTGTAGTTTCCTGTGTATCAATTTTAGAGCCGAAGGAAGAAACAATGACACGTGACATGCCATAATAGTTCATTCTACTGAAGTAGTCCATAACTAGGTCATTGTGGGAGATTGGGCATAACTTTGTCTCAAAGAATCCAAATCAGGTCTGAATTGTGGCATTGGAAAGAAGATTCAGATGGATACTAAAAGACCAAAGATAAAATCTTGGGGAATCGAAATTACTGAGATACATCATTTTCAATATCGAGCCCCTCAAAAGTAAGAAAAAAGTGTGTATTTTTTTTTTAAATTACATAAGTCTTGTTTGAAAAATCAGTTTGAAGTGATTCCAAGGGTATATTGGAGCATAGATATCAGTATTGGGTTCTAAAATACCCCCTAAAAAGAATTAAAAACCCATTAAGCCCTCAGAAATCTCTACTATGACTCCTGAAGAGGAAGAATTGAAACATGATATATCAAAATTACAATAGCAAGTGCAACAAATTTCCCTCTCGCAAAGAGTAACAAAAAATGAAATGGAAGCTAAGATGGATGGTTTGAAGAAGGGTGTGGAATCTAAGATGGATGGTTTTAAGAAAGGCGTGGAAGCTAAGATGGATGGTTTGAAGAATGGCATGCAAGCTAAGATGGATGGCGTGGAAGCTAATATGGATGGTACATAAGGCAACATGGATGGTTTGAAGAAAGGCGTGGAAGCTAAGATGAATGGTTTGAAGAAAGGCGTGGAAGCTAATATGGATGGTTTGAAGAAAGGCATGGAAGCTAAGTTGGATGGTTTGAAGAATAGAATGGAAGCTAAGATGAAGGGCGTGGAAGATAATATGGATGGCATGGAAGCTAATATCAATGGTATAGAAAAAAAACTGAAAGGGAACATGAAAGACATGAAAAATGATCTAAAAACAAACATGGAAGGTTTGAAGGAAGGTTTGGAAAAGTTGCAACAAGAAATGATTCCTAATGGCGAAAAGGTAGTAGAGGAAACTCATGATGAGAATAAAAAAAATGTTAATCATGATTTTATAGACTCTAATTTTGGATTTAAGACCCACCATATTCCAAAGATAGATATGAGGAAGTTTTATGGAAAGTATCTGATAACTTAGATACTAAAAATGGAGCAATAATTTGAGCTCCATAATACACAAAACACACAAAAGGTACGCATTGCAACTTTATATTTAGAACAAAATCAGTGTGTATGGTATTGATGACTTTGTTTTCGTAAACCACTGTTCACTTGGTCAATATTTACGGAGGAAATTATAGCACATTATGAGTACAAAGAGCAACACCTTGTTTAGCCAACTGATAAATATCAAACAAAAGGGTTCAATGATGGAGCACATTAAGGACTTCCAAAAATTGAATATAAGGGTAAATAATATTCCAGAGGAACATAGGATTGATGTCTTCATAGGGACTGTAAATTATAACATCCAACATGAGGTTCGCCTTTGGGAACATGATACATTGGAGAAGGCTTTCAGGCTGGAAAGAAAAATTGAAAGCAAAATTATGGCGACAAGGAAGCATACCACTCACAACTATAAATATGGAAGTGTTGCTACTCCTAGACTTCCACAACCTACAAGGTTGACACCACAACATTTGGAAGAAAAAGGAGAAAAAGGGCTTTTCTATAGTTGTGATAGAAAATACACTAAAGGTCATAAGTGTGGTGAGAAGAAATTATTTTACATATATTGTGAAGAGGAGGAGGAAAATGAACAAGAAACTTAAAAGAGGATATACACCAGGAACCAACCCTAGAGGAAGAAGAAATGAATCCGACCATATCCTGTAATGCATTGACAAGAATTACCACTCCTCAAACTCTCAATATAGAAGGACATATAAAGAATAAAAATGTAATAGTGCTTATTTATTCTAGTAGTACACATAATTTTACTCATTGTAAGGTAGCCAAGGAATTGAATTGCTTCCTATACCCAACTCCAACGTCAAGTGCTAGTGGCAAATGGAGGAACTATAAATTTCTCTGGAAAGTTCCATAATATAAAGATAACCATGGGGGAATATGTATTGAATATTCCAATGCTTTCCATTCCAATGGGTGGTGTTGATGTTGTACTAGGAGTACAATGGTTACTATCTTTGGGGACAGTAGCAATTAATTTTCAAAAACTTTTCTTGAAATTTTTTTCGGAAGGAAAAGAAGTTGAATTACGGGGTATCGCGGGAAATATGGGAAAGATAATAAGCCCTAATGTCATGATAAAGCTTCTGAAGAAAGAACAATGAGGCGTCATTGCAAAATTATGCTCACTGGAATTTCTAACATCAAAATCACTTATTTCCCATATCTCCAAAAAGTCTTAGACAATCATTCCAAGGTGTTTGAAACTCCGAAAGGACTTCCACCTATTCTTTAACATGATCATGCTATTCATTTTATTCTAGGAAGTTTTTCTACAAAAATTAGGTCTTACAGATATCCTTATGTCCAAAAGAGTGAAATTGAACATATGATTGCAGAAATGCTAGAGGCTAGTATAATTCAACCTATTCAAAGTTCTTTCTCTTCTCCAATAATATTGGTGCACAAGAAGGATGGATCATGGTGCATATGTATGGATTATAGGGAGCTCAATAAGCTCACTATTAAAGATAAATTTCCCATTCCCGTGATTGATGAATTATTGGATGAATTACATGGAGAAATTTATTTCACCACGTTGGATATTCGTTCGGGATATCATCAAATTAGAATGAATACTGAATACATTTTGAAAACAACATTTCGAACTCATGAGGATCATTACAAATTTTTGGTCATGCCTTTTGGCCTTACCAATGCACCTTACACATTTAAAGGGTTGATGAATTCCATTTTCAAACTGATAAAACCCTTCCTTAGAAAGTTTGTGTTAGTATTTTTTGATGATATACTAATATACAACAGGTATTGGAAGGGTCATGTTTAACATGTTGACAAGGTGCTCAAACTATTGGAGAAGAAACAATTATATTTAAAAACCTCCAAATGTTTATTTGGAGTACAAGAGGTGAAATATCTGGGTTATATTGTATCTCAATAGGGTGTTAAGGTAGACCCTAACAAAATTAAAGCCATTAGGGAATGGAAATTCCCCACAACCATGAAGTAGTTGCGAGGATTTATCTGGTTAACAGGGTATTATCGCAAGTTTGTTAAGAATTATGGGAAAATAGCAGCACCTCTAACAACATTATTGAAGAAAAATGCATTTTCATGGACTCACAAAGCAACTAAGGCCTTCAAACATCTTAAAGAAGAAATGTGCCAAGAATTGGTCTTACCTACGCTACACTTCAAAAAAACCTTTATTGTGGAATTTGATGCCTCAGGAAATGGAATTGGTGTTGTTTTAATGCAAGAAGGAAGACCCATTTCTTTTGAAAGTCATCCAATCAAAGGAAAGTATTTACAGAAAGATATTTTCGAGAAGGAAATGTTGGCAATACTACATGCACTAAATAAATTGCGACCTTACCTAATGGGAAGACACTTCAAGGTAAAAATTGATCATGATAGTCTTAAATACTTTTTGGAACAAATAATACCTTCAAAAGAACAAGAAAAATGGGTCACAAAGATGTTGGGGTATGACTTTGAAATCATCTACAAAAAAGGGAAGCTAAATGTTGTTGCAAATGCACTCTCAAGAAAGGATGAGGATGTGGAAGCATTACTTTGTGCCATGTCTATTATCCAACCAGATTGGATAACTGAAGCAAGGGAGGAAAGAAAGAATGACGAAGAAGTATGGAAACTCCTTCAAAAGTTGCAGCACGATCCCAGTACATCTGATACATTTAGTTGGAAAACTGATTCCTTGTGGTACAAAGATATCTTATATCTTTGTAAGAATTCCCAACTAAAACAAAATATTCTTTTGGAATTGCACACCTCCCCCTTAGGAGGACACTCAAGATTTTTAAAAACTTACCACAGGGTGAAGAAATATTTTTGTTTGGGATGGTCCTAAATCTGATATTAAAAAGTTTGTGGCGGAATGTTTGGTTTGCCAACAAAATAAAGTCGAGACAATTAAGACCTTAGGTCTACTACAACCTTTATCCATTCCAAATCAACGTTGGGAGGGAGTTTCAATATATTTTATCATAGGTTTACCTAAGTCCAAAGGAAAGAGTGTCATCAAGGTGGTAGTTGATAGGCTTACCAAGTATACACACTTTTGTGCATTACCTCATCCATTAAAGCAGGTACAATTGCTATTTTGTTTATGGAAATAATTCAAAAGCTACTGGAAATTTTTGGACGGAATTATTTTCTTGCTTGGGCACTCAACTAGCTCATAGCTCATCTTATCATCCTCACTCCGATGGGAAAACTTAGATAGTGAACAAATGTTTGGAAGGATATATTATTGCTTTGTATTTGATAAACAAACACAATGGGTCAATTGGTTACCTCTGGTTGAATGGTGGTATAACACTTCCTTCCACACTGCAACAAAAATGATCCCATTTATGGCACTTTATGGATATCATCCGCCATCCATCACGTCATCTTTAAGAGAAAATTCTAAGGTTCAAGCAGTGGAAGATCACATCGAGCATTAACAAAAATTTCTCCAACTCTTAAAGGATAACCTCCACTATGCCAACCATACCTCTGACCAATTGTGCTACGCTTGTGACTTATCTTTATTAATCCTTAAGTCATATTTAAGGTTTCATTGTTTTGGCATCTGGGGTGTGGACCAGGGATAACCCCCGACCCCGATCCACACACTAGGGTTAGGGGCTAACCCCGAACCATTATTTATATGCGATGTAATATGTGTCTCAACCAAAGTTTTGGGCATTGTATTAAACTGGCAGAGATCCATATATTATCACCAACCAAACCATATATTAGAATTTTAAACCAAAGTCCTATGAAAATATGTGTTGGCGGAAAATTCAACCACAAACATTATGGTAAAACCATATACCAAGTCTTATGCAACAGAGTTATCCACCAGGTCATTGCGGAGGTTAAGGTTTGGTTCTGAGCGTTCACATGCAACAATGTAATATTTTATGTCATGGTTTGGGCGCAGTTTGTATGGTTTATAAACCAGCAGGTTAAGCAACATTCACATGCGTGGGAGCCAAAATTTTGTTGCCACGGTAAGTTAGAGACATAGTTACGAGGGTGGTATGGTTGTTGGAGTGTTCACATGCCACAGTTTTTATGTGGCAGTTATACTTGATTGTACGGTAAACTATGACGGGAAAATTCGTTCCCACACCTAAATCGACAGCGAAAATCCTACAACGTGTCACCAGATTAGCCGGGTAAAGGCCAACATACGCCATTTAATAAGGTGATATTTTGCACCCAACGCGGCAGAAATATCACTGGCATGGGGAAAAATTGTCACCCCACGTGGTCGAAAAAGTCTGAAATTGTAGGACAGTTTGCAGACAGGTGCGAATTGTAGGATAGATAGTGTAGAATTTGCATTGAGCATAACTCATTCAGATTTTTCCCTTTTTTGGAGCCGAAAGAGGTTAGACAGAGGTTGTTAACTTTTCTATAGCCATTGGAGACATTATTGAAGCCATTTGAGCACTGTAACTTGATGTAAACACCATGTTATGATCATAATGAAAGAGAACCAACCATTGGAAGTTGGACCAGGAGATGTAGCCTAGGAGGTGTGAACTCCTTCATCATTTGTTGTTTTGTGTTTACTGTTATGGTGATGTTATCTTCTATTTTCTACAAAAACTGAACTTTTAATGCATGTTTATGTGTTTATGAATTTGAAATAAGAGGCTTAAAAAAACAGAATTTATTCACTTTCAAAACTTGAAATAAACCTCAAGCTTTCATATACATATCAATAGAGGTGTTCAAAACATAAATGATTGATGGAGTATTGGCTGGTGGTGATGTTTGAAGAAGTTGTGAAGCAAAGGTCAGAGTTGCAGAGATGTTTGAAGAAGTTATGATGCAAATGGTTACAAGACCGAGTGAGGAATATTTTTATTTTTTCCTAAGTCAGATGATAGACATATATTAGAGTCGTGCTACTAGAGTCCATAGCCTAGAGTAGCAGTGTAGTATTAGTGTCTACAACCCAGATTTGTAGTGGGTAACCAACATCCATAATTTATTGTATGGATTAAATAAAAATTTGAGGTTTGGTTGTTGTAATCATTAAAGGTGGCTTATATTAATACACGTTAATTAAATATTTCAAAATTTATCTTATGTATTTTAATATTCAAGAGTTGAAATAATTTGGAAACGAATGTGACAACAGTGGAGTGCAAAGAGTAAAGTTGTTCATTTTACATTCCTAATTGGAATACAACCTGTCAAAAATGTTTGTTTATAAAAGATGTGCTTTTGGAAGGCATTAGTGTTAGATAATATGTGGGAGAATTAATTAAGTTGTTGTGATACCTTGTTTGTGAGTTACCTGGCACAAAGAGACAGAGGTAGAAGAGTAGTGTGAAGCATACATGAGGAGGACAAGAAGTAATGGCAAAGATGGAGGTATGTAGAACTAAAGAAAAAATAAACCAAAAATTTGTATCTTTTATGTAACATGAAAAAAAGTTCAGTTTTTGTAGAAAACAAGAGACAATATCACCATAACAACGGATAGAACACAACAAATGATGAAGGAGTTCACCCCTCCTGGGCTACATCTCCTGGTCCAGCTTCCAATGGTTGGGCCACTTTAATTATACTCAAAAATTGGTGTTTTCATACAATTATAGTGCTCAAATGGCTATACTGATAGCTTTAATTTCTTCAAAACTATCAAAAACCCCTGTCTAGCCTCTTTCTGCTCCCAAAAAGGCCAAAAACTGAGAAAGTTATGAACTCTTCAATGCTCTCTACTATTCGTTCTACAATTTCCCCTTTTTCGGGCCTAGGCAACAAATTGCGCCTTTTTTGGAGTAGTGGGGTGATAATTTAACCCAACGCCAGTAGGATTCCCACCGGTAAGGAGGCAAATTGTCGCCTCCTTAATCGCGCCGATGACCCCGTACCCAACCAATTTTCTACCACGTTGCACCAATCTCATCGTTGATTTCAAAATGTTGAACAAACTCCCGCAAGTTTTTCTGACTGTGGGTTGACCTATGGTTATACTCCACCGGTTAGAGTTAGGCTTAGAGGAACCCTGCCCTAGGCAGGTTCCGCTACCTGTCACGTGACCTGACTGTGGTAATAAAAGTTGAAACCTGCCATGTGAACACTACTATAACCTAAATGTCGGGCTAACAACGATAACCAACCCATGGAAATCTGCTCAACAGTAACATTTGGTGTCGAGAGGTGTTCACATGTGACTCTTCAAAACTGTGATGCCACCCAAAAATTTAATTCTCTGCTACATAGAATTTGGATTTGTTATAACCTATGGTTTGAGGTGTGTATTAAACTCCACCATATAATTTCGTGCCAAAACTTTAGGTTATCATAGGTTTTATGTTATATGGGTTGTGGTAAAACACTCCGCCTATTTAATACATTGCACAACAAAACTTTGGCCTTTGGGTTTTATCATATTAAATATGATGTGGGGCGGGGTTAGCTTGTAACCTTGGTCAGCGGACTAGAGTCAGGGGTTAACCCCGGTCCCAACCCTCTCTACCAAATACCACAAAGCTTAAATAGGTGTGAGGGACAAAGGGGTTAAGAAACACCCATAATGCAAATGGTCGGAGGTTGTTTTTTCTTATTCAGAGGCTGGGAATTTGACTCCCCGGATGCTATTCAGCTTTGCCAAAATTTTACACGACCACTAGGAGGCCACGTGGAAGCCTCTGGTTGGCCCACATGGTGCCTCCTAGTTGGTCCACCCAATCACCCTCCGAACCAATAAAAATTAACCAATTTACACCCAATAAAATCCTGCCAAGTGGCAAACAGAGATAGGCTAGAGCATACACAGTCAACTATATGGTCAGGGTCCAGTCAGAGTACAGACTGCTGACTGTGCAAACCTGCATCCAAAAACCAAAATTTTTAGTTGTTTCCACAAATGAACAGAACACAATTGCAAGAGAATAAGACGTCGTTTTTTCGCGAAACAATTTGTCGGATTCAAAATGACGAGATCTACGCGGTCCTTTACGTTCCACACTATTTCGACAACTTTAAATTTCAAGTATAAATTTGATCCATCAGATCACCACTCAAGCTTCATACATTTGATCAAAGATGTTGACAAAGTCCTAGTGAAGTAATTAGAGGATGCATCCAAAATGTTTAATGAAAATGGAAATTCTAGATGGATTGGATATCCACCAAGTTAGTTTATAGATAATATTGTCCATTGTAAAGAAGTGAAATTACAGATGCCACAAGGAATTGGTCCCTCAAATGTAGCACCATATATAGTAAATTCTTCAAGCGAAACCAAACTTCTAATATTTTTAGGAATACTCCCATAAAAATTATTACCTCCTATTACCCAACTAAGCTGGTATATCATCAGACAGTTGGTTGTGCCCCAATCTTAAAATCACAAGGGAAGAGAAGTTTCCTAGGGATGGAGGAATGGTGTTCTCCAATTTGTTATAGTGTCGAACCAAGTTCTCTAATTTCTACAACTACCCAATTTTATTGGAATAAAACCCTTGAGCTCATTATAGGTAAGTTCAAGTGTTCCCAACAATTTAAGCTTCCCAAAGTCAGGTGGAATTCTCCCTATGAAATAATTATAAGAAAAATTCAAAACTTCACAATAAAGAAATTTTCCCTACATATGGAGATAAGGTAGCTTCTAATCCCGATCTAGAGAGATCTATGACAATGATTCTTCTAGAGTATCATTTGTAGCAAATAGCATGCCACGAGCATGTGTTCTTGACATTCTCGGTTGTCTAGTTGGACAATGATCCATTGTGTTTATGAGTGACAAAAGAGCCTCCATGCCCCCTTTGTTGCGGTCGCCCATTGATGATAACATGATTTCAGCATCCTCCAACATGGCTTGATTGAGAACAATACCATGAGAATGGGATTGAACAAAGCTCAATCCACCTGGGCAGTCGTGAACATAGAGAAGGTCACCATTTGAAACGTATTGAACATCTTGATCAATATGCAGGGATGCATGTAAGTAATTAATATACGCAATTGCACCCATGATCAAAAAGCATGAAAACATCACACGAAGAATTGGACCTCTATGAGCGATTTATTTCCCTTTAATGCTAATTCTATGAGTAAAGATGTTGGCTATGGATATGGGTACATATATATAACTGGAACAACTCTCGTATAAAGCTCTACCTGAAAATGGGTAATACAAAAAATTGTCAAATGAATAAAAAAATTGTCAGGAAATGACAAAGACGAAAATATCAATGCATGGAATTGACTAAGCGTTGATAAAGGCGAAGAAATGGGTGATGTCTTTTTGCTTCAAAAAATAATGGAAATTTCGGAATAAATTGGTGAGCCATACAATGCCTTTTATTAATATTCTAAAGTTTATTTATAATGGCTATGATAAACATATATGCACACTAGTGCCTATGATAATAATATATGCACCATGAATAAAGAATATATGCACCATGGATATGGTGTGTTCTAATTTATAATGCATCCATGTGCATGGTTTCAAGAAACACATCAATATACACACTAGTGCCTGTCCTAATATGAGACACATCATGAATTTGAAACAATCATTTTAATGGGTTGCATGTTATCATGCATCAATTATGGGGCATCCTCAAAAGTAGTGGTGCTTAAATCCTAATTAAACCCACTAATACATATAGGTATATGTGCATCTTCTATTACTTAATGAGGAATTTTTTGTTTCTACATCATTATAGTGTGTCTATTTATAACACGCCATTAACAAGGGATCCATCAAGATGCACCACCAGTGGTACTTGTAAATTCAAAGTAAACACTAAAGAAGGGTCCATTGTGATCCAAACCTATGAAATGCACACTGTAATTTAGAAAAAAAAAAAAAATTGGCCAATTGTAAATTTTAATTTAGTGGAATTAAAAATAAAGAGGTAAGAAACAATTTACATGGAATCTTCCCAATTGAGGAGGTTTGTTTTTCACCATGGAGAAAAAATTAAAATATATTCTATTTTCCAGAATTTTAAATGAAACAAGTCAGTGAGTGAATCTATAGAAGCGAGAAATCAAGATTGTAGAGCATTGAAAATGGGGTTGTCATATAAGGAAATTTAGCACTAGTGCTTGGAGGTCGGGATTTCGACTCCTCGGGATGCTGGTTAGCTTTGCCAAACTTTTACATGACCACCAGGAGGCCACGTGGTAGCCTCTGGTTGGCCCACATGGTGCCTCTTAGTTGGTCTAGCCAATCACCCTTCGAACCAATAATAATTAACCAATTCACACCCAATAGAATCCTGCCAAGTGGAAAACAGAGATAGACAGAAGGATACACAGTCAACTGTATGGTCAGGGTCCAGTCAGCAGTACGGACTACTGACTATGCAACTCTGCATCCAAAAACCAAAATTTTTAGTTATTTCCACAAACAAACAGAATGCAATTGTAGGAGCATAAGACATATGTTTTTCGCGAAACGATTTGTGTTGGATTCAGAACAACAAGATCTACGCAGTCGTTCAGGTTCTGGGCTATTCCAACAACTTTCAATTTTGAGCATAAATTTGATCCATTGGATCACCACTCGAGCTTCATACATTTGATCAAAGATTTTGACAAAGTCCGAGTGAAGTAATTAGAGGATGCAACCAAAAATTTTAATGAAAATGGAAATTCTAGATGGATTAGATCTCCACCAAGTTAGTTTACAGATAATATTAGCCATTGTAAAGAACTGAAATTATAGATGCCATGAGGATTTTGTCCCTCAAATGTAGAACCATATATACTTAATTCTTCAAGTGAAACCAAACTGCTAATATTTTCAGGAATACTCTGATAAAAATGATTACCTCCTATTACCCAACTAAGTTGGTATATCATTAGATAGATGGTTGTTCCCCAATCTTAAAATCACAAGGAAAGAGAAGTTTCTGAGGGATGGAGGAATGGTGTTCTCCAATTTGTTATAGTGTAGAACCAAGTTCTATAATTTCAGAATAGAACCCTTGAGCTCATTATAGCCCCTAGAGCTCATTATAGCTAAGTTCAAGTGTTCTAAACAATTTAAGCTTCCCAAATTCGAGTGGAATTCTCCCTATGAAATCATGATAAGAAAAATTCAAAATTTCGCAATAAAGAAAGGTTCCCTAGATATGGAGAAAAGGTATCTTATAATCCCGATCGAGAGAGATATATGGCAATGATTCTTATAGAGTGTTATCTACAGCAAATATCACGTCATGCGCATGTGTTCTTGTCACTCTCGGTCATCTAGTTTGACAATGATCCATTGTGTTTATGAGTGACAAAAGAGCCTCCATGACCCCTTTGTTGTGGTCATCCATTGATGATAACATGATTTCAGCATCCTCCAACATGGCTTTATTGAGAACAATATCATGAGAATGGGGTTGAACAAAGATCAATCCACCTAGGAAGTCGTGCACATAGAGAAGGTTTCCATTTGAAACATATTGAGCATCTTGATCAATATGTAGGGATGCAGGTAAGTAATTACACCAAAGGTGTTTACTTTTGAATCATCCCACCTCTCACCATGGTCAACCTTTTTTTTTTCTACTATTGATTCAAGTAAACAACTGTCACATTGTCCACCTTTGGATCTGTATAATAATGGAGATGGAGAACCAGAGAATGTCCTAATGTTTCTCACTAAAAACAAGAAACTTTACAATTACCCAAGAGAGTCGGGGAATGTTTTTTTTATCTGTGGAAAATTGCAGATATTCCCCTTAGAAGTTGGGGAGTAAACAAGCAGGAGATTATTATTATGAAGCCTTGGCAGAACCTGCCATTGGAACTAGAATTAGATTAGCCCAGAGGACGGCAAGGCCACCTCCACCGAAGAGGGGGATGATAAAAAGAGTGATCTTTGTTGAAATATTTGACGCCCTTAAAATGATCTGGAACAAGGATGATGGCTTTCCCTTGCAAGATTTTCAGCCCTGGAAAGGCCACATCAAACACCGTTGTGATTGATTTATTGTGGGCCCTGAGGCTAATAGGGTTTATCCTATAAATGTATACACATTTTATTTTATTTTCTGGTTACGACTCTTTGTTGAGTCACTCTTGATGCTACTTGTAACTAAATGTAGGAATACTTCAGTTTCCCATAGGGCCAAGACTCTCTCCCTACAATTATACAGCTTGTTCGGTTGTCTTTTTAATGTAAAGATCTGCTCTCCAAGATATAGAGAATTTTACTTTTTTCCCTTTTTAATAGAATTTTTTTGTCTGAGAGTAAGAGCAAAGGAATTTTAGGAATTTTAGGGCCTACGTGTTGTTCGAATGATACTAGTAAGTGTCTTTTTAATATAAAGATCTACTCTGTAAGATATAGAGAATTTTCCTTTTTTCCCTTTTAATAGAGTTTTTCTTTTTTGTTAGAAATTTACCGCAGAAATAATAAACAATTTTACTGAGAGAAATAAACATAAAGAACCCAGCAACAAATCATAAACAAAAACACAAAACCCAGCAACAAATCACATAAACATAAAAACATATGTTTATCCGGGAAAGCCCCAAATTCGGGGAAAAACCCATCCTAATGAAATTTCATTAACCATTAGCCAAAAAATCCTGGCCAATCTGGCCAAGTGAGCCTTCACCGCTCACCTCCAGGCCTACATTACAATGAAGTCTTTCCTACCTTTTATAGACTCCATTACATGCAATACCATGGGTCGAAAAACCATGGGTGCACAAAACCATGTGCCCCAAAACCACTACTATTTACCCTAGTCAACATTTACTCTACCCCGAGTCATGTTTACCTAACAATTCCCCCCTTAAACTTGACTTGGGGATTATTGACTAAATCCATCCAAACCTGCTAGATGAGACAACCCCGCTCACTCTAGCTCTTCCCCCCTCAAATTTTTACCTAGGGTAATTTTTAACTTGACATCCCCCCCTATCACCTAGGTCTAATCCAGACTTTACCAGTGATTACCCAGGGGTACACATGCCATACCGGGTCTTACAACAGTATGCCCATTTACATATAAAAAATTAACCATTATAATAATTTTTTATTTTTTTTTTCATTGTTGCTCTTTGTACATATGAAATCAATGTCCATATAAAAAGAACCCATCTACTGGATTACATGGGTCACCAGCCTCTATAACCGCCATTCCTCTAGGAATTATCTTCAGATACATGGTTCATCAATTAATTAATCCACATGCTCATATTCTCTCTCATTTTATACATTCATTCATGATGTCCTCTCCAAAGAGTACATCATAGTTGTACATGAATCTGCCCTCTACGCTTTTACTGGTCCATTCTAATTTTTTGCTTGGTTTCTTGGTGAAGCTCCTCTTCTCCACCCTCGACCACAATTTCCTCTTTGACATGGCCCACTAAAATCATCCCTATGAGCTTGGCACCTGCTTCGGTGGCAAGAACTGCATCATGGACAGTGGTAATACCACACATCTTTACCAGAGGAACAGATTCTTCAGAATCTACAGCTGAGTTTAGTGAAGAAAACATGCCTATTGAAGAATCTCTACCAACATGTAAATACATACATATTGTCTTATCATTGACACTTGGAAATATTCTTTGATGTTTTTGACTTCTTCCAGCCAAACAAAAAACCAATCGACTAAATCTGAGCATTTCCCATTTAGGGGTTTGGTCAATAGTTCTCCATTCTTATCTGCATGCAGAACATAAATAATGTGGCAATGTTGTATCAGATTTGAAAGGGCACCACGTGCACGTTCTCCATGAAATATTTTAAGGTACAGGGGTCCAATGCTGTGATACAAAGTAAACAAGATAATCAGGCTCCACACCCAACATTTTTCTCTTCTGAGAGTAAGCGCAAAGGAATTTTAGGGCTTGCTTGTTGTTTGAATGATACTAGTAAGTAAATCTCAGTGGAATTTATTTATCTCCTCTTGGCCTGACTCAGCCGTTATTTTTTGTTTCTTTGATCGTTTATACTTTTTTTGCTGTGATGGAATTAGGATCAGTTGAAACAGGAATACAGGATTCCCTTCCTCACTTGACCTGTTGAAATTTGGTCCAACAAGAAGACGGAAATTTTCATTGATCTGAAGCTTTAATTGAAATTTCAAAATTCTACATCAATTTAAAACTGGAAAAACCCTTGTTGGCAACATTTCTACCGTTTATTAGCTTTTTATTAATGGTATATTTTTCAAAGAATTCCTCTTTCAATTTACGCCCAAAAAATGTTTTTCCTTACATGATTATTCTCCATTTTTTTGGGAGCTTTAAGGACAACTAAATCACGTTATTTTCGGTGATCTATGTTGAAATTTAGTAGATTATCATAGGCAAATATCTGATCAGCTCAGATGCTTTTAGGGTTTTGGTTGAAGAAACCAAAAATTAGGGAAACAACTGGGGTTTTGGATGAAGAAACCAAAAATTAGGGAAAGAATTGATCGAATCGAACACTTCTAGAATTTTTTTAAGAGTTTTGATGGGAAAACACCAAAATCCAAGGTAATATTTCATCCATGGTGAAATTCTGCTATATTGAAATTTAATATTCTTATTTTGATTTTCAGAATATTCTAAAATCTCATAAATCAGATGATTACATTAGTTTGATTCTGCTAATTTCCAATTTCGAAAGTATTTTTACCTTTCGAATTTCGTGGGGTTTTGAAAAAAATCAGGGATGAACGGATGGAATCAGCCACTTTTGGGATTTTATTAAGGTTTCTGTTGTAAAAAGGCAAACTCATGGTGAAATAATGTTGTACTGAAATTTTATCATTTATATTTTTATTACAGATCTCACATTGTGAAATTTAATGGACAGATGATTGTAATCATGTGTGATTATTTAACTTGTTTCATAGGTGTGAAATTCTAAAATATTTCCGAATTTACAATTAAATTATTTTAAAAAATTATTAAATTATTTTCAAAAAATAAATTGAAAAATTGAATTCTCAATAAGTATTAGTTGTTTTTAATGCTATTTTTTGAAAACTTTTAGGGTGGATTTTTCTGATTTAATTTGTCTAAAATTTGGCAAGAATTCATTGAAATCAAATCACAAGCTTGATAACTAAACTCTGCACAATAAAAGTGTCCAGGTAGTCAATTAGAACAGATTGATTACTTCTGCTCTTTGATATAAAATCAGAGTCCCTGTATTTTTTGGTGTCCCATCTAGCTTAAGTAGACTGCAATATGTATCAAACAATTTTGCAATTGGGCCATTGGCAACCTCTTCATTTGTTCCGTATTTGAATTCATCCACAACTATCTTGTGCATCTCTTTATGGACATGGTTGAGCTTTACCTCATCCTTTTTGTAGGGCATTTTCCTATTGCATGTTCCTCCAAGTCACAGTAAACAAACGTATTTATGTCCTAACAATCACATGTTGTTCTAGCCAATTTCCAATATTTACATGATTAGCACATGGCTTTTAGCCTTTTGATATTTCACTAGCAGGATTATGTGCAGGTCCCACATGGTTGTGGTTAAAATTTACATTAGAAGATTTTTGGGGTGCTACACTCTCAATCCTTAAATTTGCGACGCGCCCAATTGACATATTTTGGTGATAATTCATTCAGGATGTTGTATGCATAACCACAAGACAAAATTATTACTTCAAGCACAACAATGAAAGACAAATCTTCCCAAATCTTGACGAGATGAACTACCTTCGGTGCATCTTTACACCTTTAGGGGCAACTGCTAATTAATAGACGCAATTGCACCCACAATTAGAAAGCACAAAAACATCACAAGAATAATTATATCTCTATGAGCCATTTCTTAACCTTTAATGCTAATTCTATGAGTTTTGATGTTGGTTATGGATATGGGTAAGTATATATAACTAGAACAACTCTCGTATAAAGCTCTGTCTGAAAACGAGTAATACAAAAAATTGTCAAACAACTCGAAAATTTGTCAGGAAATGACAATGACGAAAATATCGGTGCATGGAATTGTGTAAGAAATGACAAAGGCGAAGAAATGAGTGATGTATTTTTTTCCTCAATGGAAGTTTCGTAAGAAATTGGTGAGCCATACAATTCCTTTTACTAATCTGCTAAAGTTTATTTAAAATTCCTATGATAAATATATATGCACACTAGTGCCTATGATAAGAATATATGCACCATGGATATGGTGTGTTTTAATTTATAATGCATCCCATGTGCATGGTTTCAAGAAGCACATCAATATACACACTAGTGCCTCTCGTAAGATTAGACAAATCATGAATTTGAAACACTCATTTGAATGGGTTGCATGATATCATGCATCAAGTATGGGCATCCTCAAGAGTAGTGGTGTTTAAATCCTAGTTAAATCCACTAATACATATAGGTATATGTGCATCTTCCATTACTTAATGAGGACTTTTTGGTTTCTACATCGTTATAGTGTGTCTATTTATAACACGCCATTAACTTGGGATCCATCAAGATGCACCACCAATGGTGCTTGAAAATTCAAAGTAAACACTAGAGAAGGGTCCATTGTGATCCAAATCTGTGAAATTGACACTATAATTTATAAAAACAAAAAAAATGGCCAATTGTAAATTTTAATTTAGTGAAATAAAAAATAAAGAGGTAAGAAACAATTTACATGGAATATTCTCAATTGAGGAGGTTTGATTTTCATCATGGAGAAGAATTTAAAATATATCCTATTTTCAAAAATTCAAAATGAATCAAATCAGTTAGTGAATCTATAAAAGTGAGAAACCAAGATTGTAGAGCATTAGAAATGGGGCTATCATATAAGGAAAGTTATCACTAGTGCTTGTGTGAGTGGCTGAAAGAATGAAAAGAAAAGTGGTGATAAAATTCAATTTGATTATAAAAAATTATTATTATTTTACCTTTCTTGGTGTGCCTAATAGAGGAATACATCGATACATTTGTCTCATAGTAGGGCACTAATTCACTACCTTTACATTTTTTAAGCATGAAAATTTATATTTTTTGGACGATCCATGAAAACCTCTTCTACAAGGTGTCCTCCTTATAGTGTCTTGTCTAGCATTATAGATGGTGAAGGCCATCCATTTTGATATGGTACAAAAGAAAAGAGTTCAATTAATTAGATACTAGAGTTCTTGATGATCCACAAGTAGGATAACTACACCTATTCCTCAATGATCAAGTTTCCTTATAAAGTTATAAATTGGGTTTTGTGTGATATCACATATATAATTTTGGCATTTTTAAGGAAAAAAACCCATAGATTGTCAAAATACAAACCTCCTCTAAGCATTATATCGATGTTTGACCAACTACAAATTAACGCCTAAGGAATCGATACAATATGAATGTTGGTATGTCATTAGAAAATCATTGGTAGTCCATCACTATTTGAGGTTTAAGGACATGAAAGCATCACCAAATGACCATGAAAACATCTAACACTCATTTTATTATATTATTTTAATGTGTTAATCTCCAAGACCATGAAAATATTTCCAAAATGACTATGCACATATCAGTCAATCTTCGACAAGGAAAATTTGAAGGATGAAAATTTCTCTTAAAGTGATGAAAACATTGGTGAATCTTACTAGTATCTAACATACCAACTTTAAAATGTTTGGCAGTATTTTTGAAAAAGAAATAAATCAAATTTCTAATGATTTTATATAGTCTCTAAAAATTTTGGTAAGTTTTAAGGTAAAATATTTTTATCTTATAAATTTTGGGAAAATTGCTCTTAGAAAAAATGGAAATTGATGATTTTATATTTTGGAAAAAACATGGAAAGTTAGCTCATTTGCAAAATTAAACCCCTAAATTTTTACCTAATTATTAATGTAGCCTAATATTTTTATAACAAATACCATTTGAAGAACATGAAATACGTTCCATATGGCACCTTCAAACATAAATTAGTTGTCGAACAAGTATCAAAATTTTAACATCATAACAATAACTAAATTTATTTAAACATGTCTTTTGACACTCTAATTAGAAACTCAATGGTGAATCAATGTTGTCAACTTGAAATTGGAAGTACAATACAAAAACTAAACTATAAAATATAATTTATTCTAACATTATGAAATAGCATTTGCATTAATATAACATTGAAATTGAAATTTGTATCAAATCTAATAGTGTAATAACATGAGTTAGATTTCACCCCAAATAACAACAATATATTCAAATTTTTATTGTCTAAAATGACATTTTTTAATCTAATAGAAATCATCCACAACGTCAACATAGAATTATGAAATGTATAATCCTTCAATCTTTATGATAATCCCAATGACAATTATATCACACTGTACACAAAACCAAATTCAATTTCACCAATCATTACTAATGATTAATACAAATCATACTTGCGTATTAAATAAATGTTTTTATTACAATATGGAAGTCTTGTATGTTTAGTAATGTTTTTATTAAAACAAATTACAAATTTTCGTAGAAGAATACGAAAGTGAATTACCACTTGCCGATATGATACATCAATAATAGCCATGTTATTGAAATAAGTGGCAGATAGAATTGTAATTTTGTTTATCATTATCTATAAGCAGCCATGTTTTTTACGTGACTTGGTAGATTTTTACATGGGTAACTTTAGATTTCATGATTATCAAAACAAGAATATAAAGTAAATTATATAAAGAATATAATTTAACTTTGCATATCTTTTTTATAGTTACAATTTATGAGTTATGACTTGAAATTCATGAAAGTTAATATTAATAAATGGTTATATTTTTATTTTTTTAAGAGATGATATGTTATTTTCAAAATTTTATTTTTGTGGTTAGAAAAGTGGCTTTATTTATGTATTAAGGATATTGGCATTTTTATTTTTTGAACTTTTATATTTTAATGAAAATATTTTAGAAAATAAAGTTATATATATAGATTCTTATAATTTCAAAGTCTTAATATTAATTATTTATTATTATACCAAGATATATTTTAAGGAAATAAATAAATACTTTATATATGCATTCACTTAGTATTTACCAAATCCTTATAAGTTGTTATTTAGACATATCTTATGATGTGAAAAGTGCTTTTAAGTGCATTGGAAAGAAGATTGACTAATATTATATATCTTCAATAAAATGTCTAATATAATTTACAAATTTGTGGTAGGAAATTTCAACTAAAATTTACTATTTTCCATAAAACATGGACTAAATGAGGGATTATTTTATTTATAGAAATTATATGTGATATATTTTAACATGATATAGATCCTCTCAATCATGAATTGTTAGGTGAGTACAGATTGACATAGTGTAAGTCAATGAAAGCATGCTTTTATATGTGATTTTATATGATGTAGCTTAAGAGTGGGATTTGCATTTCATATCTATAATTATCTTTAAAAACATTCATAGAAACATATCAAGAAGATAAAGTATGAACATGAAAAAACATTTTTTATTCTAGCTACTTAGACTTGGGCATTGTTTTTAATATACTATATGTATTTTAATTTTTTTGAGATATGTGAAATTGTGCATAGATGGTTTATGATGGAATATTAATGAACGAGATTAAAAAAGCTTGAAATAGTTGGGATTTTTTTTAACAAATGATCTTATTCACAAAATCCACAATATATTTTAATAGTGAACATTTAATGACATCCCTTTTCACCACCAAAGGTAATTTCTACCTTTATACTTATCTCAGTATGTTTATTTTAATTGATGACATATCATCAATATGCTTAAGGATACATACAAACACTCCCAACTATGTGGGAAATCGATAAAGCCCATAAGAAGGTCTTTGTCCTCTTCCGTTATTGGAGGATACATGTATGCTCAACACCCAATTCCTAGCTCTTTCCCAACTAACTAGCATGCCAATAAATCCCCAAAAACCAATACACATTCCCATCCCCAATGCTATCAATGACATTTTTTCATCTATACGACTCCACCATCCCACTTTAACATTACCAATATTACTATTATCACCAGCTTTGTTTTGACTTTTATAATGGTTACATGGTTGCAAAGGATACCCACATAAACACTTATTCTTTTGAAATGAAGTCACATTCCATGTAGTAAATTGTGTTCCTTTTGGAATGGGTCCACAAAGATTGTTAGATGAAATGTTAAAAACTGCCAACATAGATAATTTAGAGAGCATTGGTGGAATCTCTCCACTCAAATTATTTTTTGACAAGTCCAACTGCTCCAAAGAAGGTATCTCACTAAGAGATGCAGGTATTCTCCCTTCTAATTGGTTTCCTGATAAATTCAATAAGCGAAGGCTGCTCAACTTTCCCATGGTTGCAGGTATATTCCCTGTAAGATTATTGGTGGACAAATCAAGTATGGTGTTTGTACTCAACACATATGGAAGAGTATACTCATACCCTTTCATATTAATCACCAGAAGTACATATAATTTATCAACACTCAGTTGTGAAGACCCATTGATTGCAAATCCTTGCAATCTATCAAGATTGGGTGGAATTTTTCCAACAAAATTATTATTAGATAAATCTAACACCTGTAACTTCATGAGAGTAGTGATCCATTGAGGAATTTCACCATGGAGATTATTATAACTAACACTTAGCACTCTTAACTCATGAAAATCTCCAAGGTACTTAGGAAGCTTTCCTGTCAATCCATTTTTCCTTATATCCAACACTTGAAGCTGAGAACAATTGGCCAAAGATTCAGGGAAAGTTCCAAAGAAGTTGTTAGAATGTGCAGAGAAAACATCCATAAAATATGGATAGTGAATATCAAGGCTTCCACTTAAATGATTATGAGAGAAGTCAATCAAAGTGCGTTTTGCTGTGGTATATATCAAAGTATATCTACTTTCACTTCCCTTCACATATTCAAATAATTCATCATAAAAAATTGGTGAAGATTCATTCATTCCAAATTCACGGAATCTCCCAAGACGAGATGGTAATCTTCCACTAAAATGGTTGTTAGATAAATCCAACACATCCAACTTTTTGAGATATGCTAGCCCTTCAGGATATCACCATAGAAATTATTATAGCTAACACGTAACATTCTTAACTCTTCAAATTTTTCTAAATACCTTGGAAGCTCACCTGTCAAATTATTTTTATGTAAATCCAACATATTGATCCTCGTACAATTGATCAAAGATGTTGACAAAGTCCCCATGAAGTTATTAGAGTATGCAGAGAAAACTTCAAGAGAAGATGGAAATTCTAGAGTGTCTAGATCTCCACTAAGTAAGTTTGAACCTAACATTACCCATTTTAAAGTAGTGCAATTGCGAATACCATGGGGAATTAGTCCTTTTAAAGCATTGTGAGATACATGTAATTCTTCAAGTGAAACCAAACCACTAATACTTTCTGGAATATTCCCAGAAATATTGTTGTCTCGTATTACTAATTGAATGAGAGACTTTAACTGACCAATACTATATGGTATATGTCCACTCAGCTTGTTTCCACTAAAACCTAATAATATGAGGGATTGAAGCTTTCCAATGGCTTTTGGAATTGTACCAGTAAGATGGTTGGTATCTAAATAAAGGATTTCCAACTTACTCAAATTACAAATTGCTTCAGGTATGTTACCAGTGAGCTTATTATCTCCCAGATGTAGGGTTTTCAATTGGCTCAATTTGGAAATGGTTTTAGGTATGCTTCCCGTGAGACTACTGGAAAAAAGAGCCAGGACCAAAAGCTTACTGCAGTTTCCTATTTCAGCGGGGATAGAGCCCGAAATATTACTTTGCACCTTGTACTCAATGCCACTAACGACAAGCTTTTTAAGCTCTTTCAAATTTCCCAACTGAGGCGGTATATTGCCTGACAGTAGGTTGTTCCCCAATCTTAAAATCACAAGGGAAGAGCAGTTTCCTAGAGTCGGAGGAATGACGTTCTCCAAGTTGTTCAAACGCAGAGACAAGTACTCTAGTTTCTGTAGCAACCCCAATTGGACTGGAATGGAACCCTCGAGCCGATTATAGCTGAGGTCAAGTGTTCCCAATACTTTAAGCTTCCCAAAGTCCGGTGGAATTCTCCCTGTCAAATTATTATCAGAAAAATTCAAACGACGCAATAAGGAAAGGTTGCCCAGATATGGAGACAAGGTACCTTCCAATTCCGATCCATAGAGGTTTATTCCAACGATTCTTGTGCTGTGCTTTCTGCAGCGAATGCCATGCCAGAAGCATATGTTGTCGGCGTTCTGGGCGGTCCAGTTGGACAGCGACCCGTATGGATCCAATGTGATGGCTTTTCTGAGCGACAAAAGAGCCTCCAAGTCCCTTTTGTTGTGGGCGTCCATTGATGATAAGGTGATTTCAGCGCTCTCCAGCATGCGTTCATTCCGAATCGGAAGGGAGTTCAATTCGTGCACATGCAGGGAATGAATAGAGGGAGTTGCAACAATGATGAGAACGCAGGCAAACGTGATGAGAATGGTATGATCCATTTGTGTCACTGGAAATACAAGATGAGCGAGTTTGTTTGTGTTGTTGGGTGTGGAGATGGGTATTTATAGATACAACAGCGTGAGCGAGTTTGTGTTGTTGGGTGTGGAGATGGGTATCCTGTGTATGGGAAAAATAAAAGCTGCGGCAAATTCGGTGTAAGAATGCGCTGATAAGTCTTTTTGAATAAAAAATAAATAAATTATAATTGAATTAATTTTTATAATTTTATAATTTTTATTTTGATAAAATGTATAATAAAATAATTTTCGAAGTAGAATTTAACCGTCCATGACTAGTGAGATATTTATAATATTATGCCACAGTTTTCTAAAACATAAAAAACCTTTATATCGATGTAGGTGATTGATTTAATAAAATTTCAACACCTAAAACTTCGGATAGCTTTCACTTACCGGATAATGAACAAAGAAATATGGCACGCAATTGCTACTTGCCAAGGATTTTCTCCCACACAGGACTTTCAGAGAATTTTACGCGAAGATTTTTGCGATAAAATGATTGTCCATCACGAAAGAAATATGGCGCGCACTCACTTACTGGATGCGAAGATTTTTCGGGACAGAATCTTAAGCGAAGACTTTCTTACACCGAATTTTCCGCGTTGTTCCGCAGTTTTACTACTATTAAAAATACTAACATTAAAATGGGAAAATTTGCATGTATGAGAGGTGAGAATAGGGATTGGACATGGAGGAAGTTGTTTTGTTTGGTTGGGAAATAGACCGGTATTAAGTGTTGGATGTACAGATATTTTTAATAATAGATAAAAGAGGAAGAATTTTTTATAATCTTTATCGATTTCTTACATATAGTTAAGAGTGTTTTTATGTATCTCCCACATGGTTAAGAGTGCTTCTATGTATTAGTGATATGATGTCAATTAAAATAAATACATACTAGCAATTGCATCTAATGTTGCAAAGGAAACGCCATAAGGAAGATGCTAGAAAAAAATGAGCTATAATTAATTTGTGTGTCGTTATATATATATATATATATATATATATATTTTAATGTCATTGGAGATTTGTATATAGAATGTATAATGTTTGAAGATATTGTGGATTTTTAAAACAATATTTTTTGTGAATTATTGAAATGTAAAAATATTGAAATGAATTATTGAAGTTTTTTATATTTAGTAGGAGTTATAATATTATAATAATATGATACTGAAAAGAATACATAATTATATTGTTGAAATAAGTAAAAGATGTAATGGAAAGGTTATTTGATGGCAATTGATTTATATTATGTGACATTTTAAGAATGTACAATGTTTGAAATGTAATTTTGAAGAGTGTGCAATTGTTGAAATGTACATTGCATGTTAGTATTTTGCAATGAAATTGTTATTTTTTGTAAAAGATTACAAGTGTATCATGAACAAAATGATTGATGTTGAGCTTGGTGAAGAGTTAGGAGATATGCTGATGTAATAAGCAACTTGCAAAGAGAATTTTTTTTTTTGAAAAATTAGAAGAAATTAAAAAAAAAAATGGAAATTAACTTGTTCAAGTTCACTACAATGAGGTTTTTTGTGAATTCTATCATAAATAAATTATATTGATTGAAATTGAAGTTACCTGTAATATGGGTAATTGGAAACGTTCAGTCATAGATGCAGGTCGATCGATGGCAGACTGAACACCATTGAAGATTTATTCTGAATTGCAGGTGCCTATTTCTGGATTGCCATTCTGCTCTTGCTTTTCTCAATTTATCTCATTCGTGTATCTGGATCAGACGTTTTGTAGTAGATTTTATTTTAAGTAACAAATCTATAGTTGGTCGTAGTCGGTATAGTGGCACATTTGGATTTGGCACCGACAAGAATCTTTTTTGTATCTCCTGTAGTGAATGAATTGTTGTATCTATTTTGGCGCTGTAGTTTTGTAGTTGTGATATCTGGGAGTCCATGTTTTCTGTTTCAAAACAAATAAAATGTTAGATGCAAATATTTAAGCATTATATCAAGAATGTATATTTTGAACCATTTATTAATAATGAGTAAATCAAGTTATTATGAGTAGGTAGAAATGTTGTGTGATTAAAATATTTTGGAGTTGATAATATTTGGAAACCTTTAGGAGATGTTATATATGGAATGCAGTGGCTCTGTAGCTGTGATATCTTTGAGTCCATGTGTTATGTTTCAAAAGATAGAAAATGATAAAAGGAAATAGTTAAGAATTATATAACAAATTTGATATTTCAAACCATGTAATAATAATGAGTAAATTAAGTTATTGTTAATAGGTAGAAATTATACGTGATAAAAATATTATGGAGTTGATGATATGTGGAAACCTTTTGAATATGTTAACATATGGAATGGAGTTGGTCGTCTATAAGAGACATTGAACAGAGAAGTTCTTCTGCTTGTTTTCTGCGAGCAATATTTTTGTTGTCTTTCATTTTCATGAAACGATCGAAACTGAATGCAGGGAAAATTCAGAGATTCTGTAGTGAAGGGACTCTTGAAATTGCTGTGAATGTGAGGCCTTGTTGTTCAGTTTTTCCAATGTCTATCGTTGCTTTTGGCAAAGTAATATCTTGAGATTTATGTATAGTTAATGCCCAAGCCATTTTTAGTGGAATTTGCGTACGACCGTTTCTTTTTATTGCTGGAATCGGCAAGTGAGTGGGGTTTGTTTCATCCCAAGCATGCCCAATGTATTTTGGAAATTCAACGACTACAAATGTTGGAAATTGAGGAGGTGAAGTTGATTCTTTGTAGAAAATGGATATGATTTCCCCGAGGGAACCATTAACAAGCCCTGTTGAAACCCAAAGGTTGGAAGTCAACATTACTTTTTTCCCTTTGTAGAGGTAGACAATTCGCTCTAGTTGTTCGTCGTCTGAAGAGAATGTAGAGTATGTGTTGTCATCTTCTGTGATTGATCTTGCAACTGGAGTGTTTACCGATTTCATCATTTGCTTGTTATGATCCAATGTTTGAGCATTTTTGGAAATAGATGTATAGAATCATGGAAAGAATGTATTTCATCTTCACACAAGAAAGATTCTGTTCGCGTCATAAGGATGTTGTAGTCATCAATTGTTGGATTTTCACTTCTAATGTTTTGGAGGATGTTTCTGAAAGTAACTTGAGCATTGTTCTGACCTTGTTGATGAAATATTTTGTCCAATGTGATGACTGTTGTGAATGTGTTCCACAATGCGGTTCCATGACTTGTCCCTGCATATAGTGGTATGTCTTTGATGGGTGGTAATTGGACGGATCACCAACTAATATAATGGAACAACCGCCGAATGGTAAGTTTCTCTTTAATGGAAATGCCTCTCAAAGACATTCATCAACCTGGCTAAGAAGCTTAGGTCCAATGAAGCTCATTTCATCGATTAGTATGTACCTAATATGCTTAAGTTCTTCTTGAAATTTTGCAAGAGAATTGCCTTCTAATAGTGTAAGATATTTTATTGGAAGGTGGAGGGCGGCATGGATTGTCAATGCTTGTATGTTGAATGCTGCAACACCTGTAGGGGCTAGGAGCATGATCAGTGAAGTTTCTGAGCCGGCAAGTGCTATGAGCATTTCTTTGATGCAATTTATAAGAAGTGATTTCTCAGTTCCAGCAGTGCCTTGTATTATCATTCGCAGAGGAGGTAAGATATCCTTCTTACTAGAGTGAGTACAAATAATATTCAGAGTTTTTTTTTTTGCATTGGAGATAATGAGTTAAGGTACGTTAGACTATATGCATTTGTTTGAATAATGTGATGGACAGAGCGATTATTCTCAATGAAATGTGCGCCTATTTCTTGGAGATGCAATGGGATAGTGGTATGATTCCAGTTATGGTTGTCATCAAAACCGCGAAGACCAAACATTTGAGTGTCATTTATGAGCAGTTCATCTATAGGGTACAACTGAGAGAGTAATTCCCATTCGTTAAGGTCCATGGTTTTTGGAGGATGGAATTCATGAATATTTGTGTTATCATTTGCAGGAGGATCGATATCAGATAGTGTGTAGTGCTGATGCCAAGGTTTGTAGAATGGACGAAATGCTTGCCAATTTCTGATAAATTCTTCAGCAGAATTTCCTATGTCACTGGTGATATGGTGAAATGGTTTGTAAAACATAAGCTCAACTCTACAGAAGTCAGCATAAGAAGATTCGGTTGTGGATGGTATTGAGGAATAGCGTAGTATGATACGATGAATTGCTTGTTCGGGTCTTTATTTCCATTTGTTTGTCTTACGACATGGATCATATGACCATGATCTTGCTATTTCTATAAGTGATGTGGATTCTAAGGCAGATGGTCGATGGATGTATGTATCTATGAAGTGTTGTGATGGAGGAGTGGTGGTGTTCTTCTCTGGAAGGCACATATAGATTTGTTGGCTTAAATTTAAAGGGAAGAAGCAGTGACTACACAATGTTAATGGTAATTTCTGTATCATATGACAGGTTTCTTGTGATCCTATATCACGATCAACAAGATTTTCTACAAGGAATTTTCGAAATGAAGATGTTGCTAGGTCAACATTAGGTGAAGCTAGTACAATTCTATGTAGCATGTGATGGAATGTTTCAGATTTTTTTTTCTGCTTTGGATGCATATTTCGCAATATATTTCTGAACGACATGGATTGAGAGAACTGGTTAGCAATCAATATTTGCATGCCAGATAGATAAGATGGTATGGTTATGGGTATTTAGTTGATCATCATTGCGAACGGGAGTATATGTTTTTTGGCCATTGGATTCAATGAACGAGGAATGTGCTTGTAATTCCCAAGGTGATTTATATCAACATTCAAATGAGGAGCCTTCTTTTCTGAGGCATGTTTTTTCAGTGCATTTTGTGTGTCTCTTAATGCAATTGATAAGTTGGACATAATCATTAAAAGGATTGTTTCTGAGAATATCTGATGTGGATAATAAGCAAGGGTCTTCTAAATTTGTTTGAGATATTGGTTGGTTAGAAATTGTAGAAAGTCGAGGGTTCCAAGATGATATGTATTTTTCGAAGAATTTTTTAGTACTATCAACTGCTTCTGTGTTATCCCAATTAAGAGTTTCCATATCAGGTGAATTTTGTATCCAGAGGAAGCCATGGATGTGCGCTGATCCTCTATGTTGCCATTCATACCTGTGAAGGATGTTTTTTTGTTAGAAAAATTTGAATTAGATGGAGTTTGATGTATAGAGAATTATGAAAGTAATGTGGTAGAGTGCATACCTGTACCAGTAGTCTTATTTACAATTTTTTCTCCAAGATAACTTCACGAAATATTGTGAATCTGTGGTGCATATATAGTGATGTTAAGTGGGGGTTAGAGATAATGATATCATTCCTCCATTTGTGTTGTCTTGCAACATCAGGAGGTGGAATTCCTAGCATGATTGCATGAAGATCAGGCCATTTTGTATCCGCTGCACTTAATGTGAAGAAGAAAGTTGGGTAGCCGATTTGAGATATCATGTCTATCAGTTAATTTTTAGCTTTGTGCCAAAAAGATCTTGTGCACGTAGAGAGCTACCGAAGCGCATCACTTGTTCTACCAATTTGTCCTCCGGAAATTTTTGTAATCGGATGTTCAATTCATGGATTGATGTTGGGAAGCCATCTCCGATGTTTTTTTTTACAAAGAAGGATGGTGTTGCTTGACTGCAATGACGCATCATCAGATTGTATATGTAGTAGTGAAATTGAGGGTGCTTGTCGAATTTGTTATTGTGGTAATGCAGAAGATGAAGTGCGTATTCATGTAACTGGACTGTCTTTATTCTTGGTTGATTAGGTAGTGCAGCTCTTGTGGGGAATAGGGTTGGGAAATCCACAGAGAGGATACCTTCTGTGTTGTATTCATTGATTGGGGATAAGCTTATTGGTGGCCATTGGATTGTAGTAGTAGAATGGTGGTTGTATGCATCTAAATAATGCCATATTTCTTGGATTTTTGTATTTCTATTAGGAATAGTGGGAATGAATGATGATGTATGGTGTGGGTATTGGTTTACAGAATCTTCAGTGGGGTAAATTGATGTTTATATTGACAGTTGAGTAGCTGGATCTGTGGTATTGGAATGGTGAAGGGATGAGGAGATATCGGTTGGGAGTTCTGGTAAGGATGCTAGTGCATTGCTATCAATGCGAGCATTCCTATAGTACGGATCATTTTTCAATTTGTATTCTAATGCAGTGAGAACTCGTGTCTACTTACAATGCAATTATAAGCTTAATGGTCATTACTTCGATGCGTAACGATTAAATTATCCAAGTATTCAACACGTCGTGGCAACATGCATGTTATTTTTGTAATGTCTTGCGGAAAGAAAATTGTGTGGCCAGTGTATTTATATTGGCCACCACATGCATGTGTTACTTGGAGGATAGGGTTAACCCTAGCAATAAGAATTTCTTCTATTTGTGAAAGAGCAGCCAAGACAGGCGGTTGAGGACCAGGGTCCATGTTGTTTGATAATGAGAAACGATGAATTTTTTTTCAGACATGCATCTATAGCAACAATAGATTTGGTTCGACATGCGGATATAGATTCCAGGATAGGATTCAAGACAAATGGAGCATGGTGATTTAGGTGCAAGCCTATAAATTCTTGCACGGAATTCACATTGTGCATCATTAGTATGAATGTTGAAAGCATGTGTAATGGAGGGAGGGGTTGAATGAGATATGGATGAATTTGTTGGAGCATCATTATTATGAACATCATTGAAAGCATGTGGAATGGAGGGTGGTGGAGAATGAGCTTTGGATGAATTTGTAAGAGTGGTTTGCTGAGAAGATGGTCGACTTGAAAATTGGGAAAGAGAATTGCTTTCAGAGTGAGAATTGTTTGATGAAAATTGTGAATTTCCATCGTATGTTCTTGACAATGAATTTTGAGTTTTCTTTTGCCTTTTGTTTGTTTGGGAATCTTTGAGGGCTTTTTTAGCATGATAAGCTTCATGTTGACGTGCATTTATTTGTTCTTTATTTGCTACATAGTATCTTCGCACACCTTCATCATTAGAAGTAGTAGACATTTCGACAAGTTAATGCACCTACACGAAAGAGAGATGGAGTGACAATGTTAGTTGGAAAGACAACAACCATGTTATTGTATGGAAGGGGAAAAAAGAAATTGAAGTTTACAATTTATTTTTGTTAATATATTATTAGAACAATGTGTTTGAAAGTAAGTTTTAGTAATTTGTAGCTATAGAGGAAGATAATAAGATGTGTAACGTGTTGATAACAATATGTTTGAGATTATATTTAAGTATTTTAGAGATGTACATGAATGTAATTGGATATGTAATGTGTAAAGTTGGTTCATTTCAACAAGTTAATGCACCTACATGAAAGAGAGATGGAGTGACAATGTTAGTTGGAAAGACAACAACCATGTTATTGTATGGAAGGGGAAAAACGAAATTGAAGTTTACAATTTATTTTTGTTAATATATTATTAGAACAATGTGTTTGAAAGTAAGTTTTAGTAATTTGTAGCTATAGAGGAAGATAATAAGATGTGTAATGTGTTCATAACAATATTTTTGAGATGATATTTAAGTATTTTAGAGATGTACATGAATGTAATTGGATATGTAATGTGTAAATTTGGTTCATTTCGACAAGTTAATGCACCTACACGAAAGAGAGATGGAGTGACAATGTTAGTTGGAAAAACAACAACCATGTTATTGTATGGAAGGGGAAAAGAGAAATTGAAGTTTACAATTTATTTTTGTTAATATGTTATTAGAACAATGTGTTTGAAAGTAAGTTTTAGTAATTTGTAGCTATAGAGGAAGATAATAAGATGTGTAACGTGTTGATAACAATATGTTTGAGATTATATTTAAGTATTTTAGAGATTTACATGAATGTAATTGGATATGTAATGTGAAAGTTGGTTGATTTGTTAACAGGGAAAAATTTAAAGTAATGTGAATTACCTTAAATGAAATTACATACAATTAGATGTTTTGTTGGAAAACATATGAGTAAAGAATAAGAGATATATTTGGAAAGGCATATAAAAGAATATGGTTTATAAACGTATTTTTAAAATAAAATAATAGAAATTAGGAATAACGCAAAAGTACTTGTAATCGTATTTATCTATGATATTGAGATTTTATTGATTGCTTGAAGGATGTGTTGCATTCTGTTGAGAATTGCAAGCTCTCTTCTTCGATGATAACACATTTCAAGCGTGGTATGTCTCTAAATGATTGTCTTCACTGATAGTGTGAAGATGTGATCTGTCCAGAGTGCTTTGGAGACAATTTCCTTTATTACATCAGGATCCTCAGATAACAAATATAAGTCCTTTGCATTAATTCCAAGAATTGTAGATGTTGCGTCTTCAAAAGAAACTATTGAAAGAAACTGATTAGTGTGATCTTGTACATCTATCTTTAGTAAGTATCTGTAATCACAGTCAGTTACTTCGGTGTTGCATTTAGGGAAATACCATGTGCTTGCATTCTTTGGAATAAGTTTCTTCATGCATTTTTTCTTATCAATAGTAGATGGGCATGATAGGTAGTACAAATTGTCCATCCATACTTTTTTTATTGTTCCCTTGACTTGGTAGAATGCAGGTATATCTGAGGACTCGATATTGTAAATATCCGCAATCGTTTTTTTTTTGGGTTGATGGCCAAAATAAGGTGAATATATTTTTGTTAGTGGTGTAGAAATTGTAGTGGAACCTTCTTTTCTAAACCATGAATTTAGGATATTAGCCTCTTCGATGTCAGGATCTACAAGAATAATCGATCTTGTTGTAGTACCGACATTTTTTCCATTAAATTTAGCAATACGAGTGGACTTGATTACTATGATGGGATTATTTCATGTAGCACATAAGCTGGAAATTTCTTTTGATACTCGATCAAAATTTCCTCCCTGAAAGGTTGTGTCCATGTTATATCCAGACATGTCTTGAATATTTACTGTTTGTTTCGTAACTTCTAAGCCGTCTTTTCTATGTATGGTGCATGGATTGGAAATGCTAGTAACAATACCAAGAACATCAACAATGCAGTTCACGTTTGTTTTTCTGATGTCATCAATTGATTTTATATTGAAATGCACTGTTGGGTTGGATCTTTTTTCGTTGGAAACATGATCTATGGTAGATGTAGCATTTAACAAAACTTCCCACTCATTGTTTAAGTGGTTGTATTATTTATTAGCCATTTTCACATTGCCTTTTGAGACAATGTACATATTTCCAACTTGGATTTTATCAAAGAAAGAATCGGCAACATTGTTGAAACATGTAATGTGTATTTCACCACCTTCTGTATCGTAGAGGTCGAATCCAAACACTTTACCAAGACCATATTGATTTTGAAATTGTCGAAGAGGTGTCTTTCTTTGAACATATCCTTTTATGCACCAGTTTGAATGGTAAGGGTTTATTTCTTTGATTGGAATTTGGACTGGTGTAATGGATGTAGTAGGAATGTTAGAAAGGGTGCAGTGCCTTTTCAATGAAGATTTTTGGTTCGATGATGACAGATCTCCTTCTTGAGAAGTGATCAAGATACTTAGATTTTTTGGAATACCAAATAAAGGTGTAGATGTAGTACACATTTCGAAGTCTAGTAGCGTTATAGACCTACATGGTAAATGATAGTAATAAGAGCAATTGTTAGAGTTCAAAGTCATATGAAGGAAATATGTAAAGTTTAAATAAGAATTTTGTAACAAACTTACATTGATGGACCAATAGTTGAAGTAGTCCAATTTTTAACATGTATAATTGAACCTTTTTGAAGCAAACTTGCTTCAATGAGGTCATTTAAAGTTAATGGAAACATAAGGCGCTTCATATGTGTGCCATCAGAGATGGTGGTGCAATATCGTACTATTGAAATTTGCATTGATGTAATACGTTCAAGTTCAACGATTTGTAGAAATGGTTGAATATGACTTTTCCCCGAGAGCATTGAGGAAATAACATTCTCAGTAAGATTTGATGTCATTTTTTGAAAACAAAGATAAAAGAATAATTAAAATTGTTTATATGTGGTTTTGAGTTAGATGTATAATTACGATTCCTATTGAACTACATGAGAAGTTAAAGAGAGCCGAAATGGATCATTATTAGGTAAATGTAAGTTAAAAAATAATGATTGTGTGACTGAAAAAAATATGGCTATATGTAAAACTAAAGGTTTTTCTGAAAATCATGGATGAAGCTATAGTTATTGCTTGAAAAGTTAGTTTTTGTAAATTAATCTAAATTTTAATATATAAAAATTATGGATCATTTGTTGGTAAATATTAGTTAAGTTAAAACTAATGATTATGTTGAATATAAAGAACTAAATGATTAAATGTTGATGGTGTTAGAAAGAATCTTGTACAAAACATAGAAAAATAATATCTTCGTCAATTTAACTACATGAGAAGTTAAAGAGTGCCGAAATGGATCATTATTAGGTAAATGTAAGTTAAAAAATAATGATTGTGAGACTGAAAAAAAATATGGCTATATGTAAAACTAAAGGTTTTTCCGTAAATCATGGATGAAGCTACAGTTATTGCTTGAAAATTTAGTTTTTGTAAATTAATCTAAATTTTAATATATAAAAATTATGGATCATTTGTAGGTAAATCTTAGTTAAGTTAAAAATAATGATTATGTTGAATATAAAAAACTAAATGATAAAAATGTTGATGGTGTTAGAAAGAATCTAATATTTCTTCAATTTATTAATATGAAACTATAATTATTATTAGTATTCCTCTATTGGAATCATTTAAGATACCAGAGCACTTTTCTAGAATAATGTTTTGGAATAATGCCTCCATTTAACCTAAACTAACTAATTAACCAACCCAAGCTTAAATTTTGGAAAGTATAGACCAAGAATATGTACTCTTTCTCTCTGTTTTAATAACTCTAACTGGTTTGGTTGAAGGTGTGAAAATCATGTTGCAGATGTGAGTGTCACGACTATTCCCAAACCTCACTTTCACACTCGAGGTTTTACATCTCTCGGCTATTCCCAAACCTCACTTTTAGAGTCGGGGTTTTACGTCTCTTGGCTATTCCCAAATCTCACTTTCACACTCTAGGGTTTTACATCTCTCTTCCATAATAAGGTTTGACACTTTACCATTTGTTGGTGGCTATTCCTCTGTGGGCAAATTCTAGCCTTTATTTTCAGTCAAGTCTCAAAATAAAATTTAAAAGAAGTAATTCAAATAACAATGGATTTGGTGACATAATTTGAATTCAACTATTTTTTTCATCTTAAATACATGTAACTTAGTAGTGCAATTTTTTTTACATGTTAAAGACACATAACTTAGTGGTGGATTGTTTTCCTAACATTTAAGCATTCATGAAAGAAATTTGTATAAATAAAAAATATGAAAGTAACAAATTCCCATGGCCCTTCCTTGAAATTAATTAACAATTAATATACACCTATAACAATTCACACTTCGACTTATGTGTAAGGGAGGAAGGACACAAACTTGAATATGTTATACCCATAATAATATTCACTCTTTATTAAATGATGGAGGAGTTATTACGGTAGTGGATATTATTAGACACCAAATCTTTGGGATTTTGAGAATACTTTTTAAATATGTAAATGCCATAAATATGAAATATTGGAATAGGAACCTACCATCGATGATGACTTTTTAAATATTTAAATACCATAAATATGAAATATTGGAATAGGAACCTACCATCGATGATGAACATTCGATTTTAAAATCACAATTTCTATCCAGTTGGTTTTTTATATGGTGAATCCCAAGAAACAAAATCCACAGGTTTTAATCCTGAGCCACTAGATGGACATAATTTATGCTCTAAAAAACAATTTCACTCTCTTACCTTTCACCATATCCACATTGAGTGGAACAAACAAGAAAATTATCTTTGTAAGAGGGTTATCAGTGAAAAAAGTATACATCACAGTAACAAATTATCCACCGAAATCCTTTAGCTTGAATAATAGATTGAACAATGTCAGCTTGAATAATACATTGAACAATGTTAGCTTGAAATTCATGCCATTCAAGTTTTTTTTTTTGTAACGTGGAGGTCATTTGAAGTTCAATAACCAAAGCATTATCTAATCTAATTTTCTCTTGCTTATATTTTTTGGTAGATTTCTTTAGTTTATCAATTTCTCTTTAATGAATGGAATAAAATGAAAGGGGAATGATGCATCACATATTTGTATTTTTCCCTAGTGGTGTAATTTATTGTATTCCACCCAACAGTAAGAGTAAAATAAAAATAAATTGGAAGGATGCATCACATGATTTCAAGGCCAACATTAAGGTATGATGAAGTTTAATTTTGACATATATACTCAAGATACAGTAGTATAAGCTGGAGGACAAGAAACAACGATGTATGGAAGTCCAACCATTATATAGATAAGTTATCCAACCACCATTTGCAACCTGGAATATTTCTCTTTAATGAATGGAATAAAATGAAAGGGGAATGATGCATCACATATTTGTATTTTTTCCTAGTGGTGTAATTTATTGTATTCCACCCAACAGTAAGAGTAAAATAAAAAGAAATTGGAAGGATGCATCACATGATTTCAAGGCCAACATTAAGGTGAGCACCTTAATATACACATAGCTCAGCAAAATGAACAATGTTGATAGCACCTATATTTAATTTTTTCCATCAAAATTTGGGCACAACAAAACAATTGGTTCGCTATTGGAGGTTATTCCATCACCCATCCATGTCCATTGGATTGTTGTCCTAGAAAAAAAAACTGCATGAGTTCTGAAGGATACAGATTTCTTGTCTCTAATATGAACACTTGGAAGATTGAAAATTGGTCACTTCAATTCCAACTTTGGACATCCATATTGTAATTCAATAATATTGTGAGTTATTGTGAATATACATTCTCTCATATACATTATGAAAGTAGTATTATGAAATTTTCATAGAATCCTACATACAACTGGTGGGTTGACATTCAAACACACAGCCAGGTGCATATCCATAAACAACAGACCACACAACAACTAGGAAAGTTTATTTCCGAAGAGAACAGGCCTGAACCAAGGCCAGTGATAATGCATAATGTTTCTTCCCAGCCTTTAGATTATGCATTGAAGGAAACCTCCCCACATCTGGGAGACGAGAGACTGAGAAGTGTTGGTAGATGGGTCAGCAGTTCTGAGAGAGCCAACACCTATGATTTGGTGGAATATATGAAGTTTTTTTTTGTAACGTGGAGGTCATTTGAAGTTCAATAACCAAATCGTTATCTAATCTAAGTTTCTCTTGCTTAGATTTTTCGGTAGATTTCTTTCATGCCTTGTTGTGCGAGTGAATAGAATGCCTCAATCACATGCATTTATTGTCATGGGAGTGGATGGGGGTCCAAATGATCTAAAAATGGCCTGGATAAATTTTTATGTATTTCAAGAACCTGCCACTTAGTTTAACAATTAAATGATCTAGCTTGTACTTGACAACTTGCAGAATTTATGCTTGAAAGTGGTGTATGATTTTTAATTGTTTATGTATCTTAAGTTCATATGTTATTGCTGAAATTTAACATGTATAACAGCAACATAATGCAGCAATAAAACATTTAAACACAACAAAAAAATTAATGTAGGAGTTCACCCGAATCTCGTGGGCTACGTCTCCTTTGAGCTTTGTCATCTTCACTCGGCTCTTTGGGATTATGGTAAGGTTTCTTTTACAAGTTCCAAAATTAACTCAAATGGATACTAAACTGATCCAAAGGGTGGATAATACCATATATATCCCTCTCATGTCTGTCCAAACTCTACAAACAACTCTAGGCTCCCTTTGACACGATTCCTTCTGTAAGTGCTCTGAGCTACTCTGAGATTATAAATGGCATAAAATCCTTTATAATTCTGTTTTTGTCACTGAAGCCACTCCTGATGTATCCAAAACACATCAGACACAAAATATCAATTGATAAATTGCTCAAATAGAGCACTGCATCCCCAAACTAGGCTTTCCTCCACGGTTTGCCCAGGGCTGCCCAAACCTTCCCTTCAGATTTTCTAGCTCTAGAAGTTATAAAAATGTTCTAAAACCAATTTCATTGGTTCCAAAATGTCTGAAATTGTCAATATAGACTATTCATTCATCAAAAATGGCCTCTGATTGCTCCGGTTTCGCCTCTAACACCTGTTAACACCCTTGGCACTAGGGTCACTGAAAAATTCTCTGCTGGGTTTTCGACCTCTAGAAGTCCTCAAAAATTTCTGAAACCTCTGCCATTAGATTAAAAATTTAGTTTATAGTAAATATTTACTACTGGTTCACTACATATGGTCTCTAGCTGCTGTGGCTAGGCCCTGCACTACTGCTGGCAAAAGCTGGCACTAATGGCCCCTGGAACTTTACTAAAGATTTTTGGCTTTCTAAAGTTATATACAGGCTATGAAAACCATCTCATTAGATTCATAACATCTGAAATATCCAATTTTGACTATTGGATCTCTTGATAAGGCCTCTAGCTCCTTGGTTAGGCCTCAAATTGATTCTGCCTCCTAGTGGCCCTAATGGCCCCTTGAACTTCATTGAAGAAAAAAATTCCTTAGAAGCTCTCTGATGGCTCTAAAACCTACTCCATTCAGTCCAGAAGGTCTGATATAGTCAAAATTGACTATTTTTGCACTCAATTTTGTTCAATAATGAGGGAGTTATGGCAAAAACAAAATTTTCCCAATATCCCTTGAAAACCTCCTCCAAAAATGGAGGAACTCCAGTTAGCCGTGCCAAATTGGAGGAATATTCGAAAATGGCGGAAGCCACTCCAAAATTAGCAGATGGTTAGAGGTGGCATTAAATTTTGCAGTTCGAGGTGGTCACATGACTCACCACCGAAACTGTCGAAGTCAGCATTTATTGTAACCGCAACATTAAACTCCAGTTATACGCCCATGTGAACACTTTGTTTTTTGCACCGGCAATTTTGGACCATGGTTTCATATGAATGTGGTTCTAGATGGCGGTCGTATAGGGTTAGCCTAGCCCTAAGGGACTAGCCCCTTTAATTTTCCGCCTGATTCAAATTGAAACATCAAATATAAACTGTGATCCATGTTTGTTAAGACGTAACGCGTGGCAGAAACGATCGAGCCTTTGGGCTGGCAGTTGGTCGACCTGGTTTTGAATCTTGCAGACTAGGCAAAAATTTTAATAGACCATCCATCTTCGGCCTGGGGCCACGTGGCAGCCTCTGGGCCTGCCATGTGGCAGCCCGTGATAGGCCACGAAAATCCAAAGTCAACCAAACTTTGAATGAAAATCTACCAAGTGTCAACATATGATTCAGTCGAATGGAATATTCCTTGGAATATCCTTTTTAAAAATTTTCCAAATTAATAAAGTCAAACTTGGTAAACTCATTTTTGGAGTTTACTAGGCTTTTCAAACCTCAATAACTTTTGCATATGAACTTGGTTTTTTGAACCGTTCACGGCACCAGAATCGCAGTGACGAGACCTTTCGAATCATTTGGGTTGTGAAAATTTCTGAGAAATTTCATTTTTGAGCATTTTTTAAAACTTGGACATGATCTCCTGATCACACCTCCCCACTAGGAATCTTTTGGACCCCAAAAGACTGATATACTGATCTATACAGTAGATGGGAGTACAAAACCCTCTTCTCTTCAGCCTCCAAACACTTGCCTTGCATGGCTAGTGACTTTGAACGACAACTAGAAAGCAATTGACACTTCCCTTCCTGGATGTGCTTGTCCTCCTGTCTAGAACAGTGTTTCTTACACTCACTTAGAAATTTCTGGCGAGAAATTTGTAGAAGGTGTTGGGGTTCCCATGTTTTGGCCAGATTGGCAAGACCAAAATATGAGACAACATCAGAACCGCTTTAGGGCCCTATGATCTAGCCCTCCTGGACCTGGAGAGGGATCTCTCCATAGAACTAAGAATGATATATCTTTGAAAGCTCAAAATGAGGTATTAGGCTAGGTATGAAGCACAAAGGGGGTTTTTAAATGATTTGGTTGGTTGGTTGTTGGTTGGTCATGAGATCATAGACTGAGAAAGCAATGGAAAGAAAGGAACAAAACATAAGGATGCTTTAGCAAAGAGGATAGGTCAAGAAAGTGCCATCCATTGGGCTATGGAGTCATGAAAGGTAATTACATGCAACAACTAGCCAAAGCTTTCAAAGGGAAAGTCATCTAATACTAAAGTATCACTTTAGATAGATGGTGGGATGGAACATTAAGGGAATAAAGTGAAAGAAGGAGAGCAACCCAATTTTCTGTCTATAGATCAGGTCAGAGGTCATTTAACTCCAGACCTGCTTGGACGTACTCATAGGCAAATCTCAAAGGAGGGACAAAGGGGCAGCTTATAGATCGGACCAGAGGTCATTTAACTCCAGGTCAGCTTTAGCATACTCTAAGGGAAAACAGAGATAAGTTTAACAAGAGATCTTGTAAAGGCCAGCTGGTTGCACAAGGATCCTAGTGGATAGGGCTAACTTTGATCCCCAGTGTTCCCAAATCTTCCAACTTAAACCCAACAAGAACAGCTAAAGACAGATTCCATTTAACTCATACATCAGCTAGCAGCATAAGGAACTACTACACTAGTTAAATTAACTGAGATTAGCTATTAGATAGTCACATTTAGTAGAAAACATAGAAGGCAAGGAGAGCAGAAGCATAGGGTACCTAACAAGGGTAAATCCTATACCATATTTCTGATGCAAGCCAGCAGAAAATGAACATTATGAAAATGTAATGAACAGAGTTAGAAAAACATCACCAATAGTAATAGACCAGAATCCTATGAAATGTGCTTCGATTAATTGATGAAAAACAAGTCACATACACTGAGCTCAATGGCTGTTACAGTCCCAACTTATCCTCCTAGCCTACTACAATACAAACTACTCTGCTACTTTCTCCCAGAACTGTTCTAACAATCAAAACTGAATCCCTCTAACTGCAATGGCAACAGCCGAACAACAACCTTTACAATATGTTCTACAGGGTTATTATAGGAGAAAGAATAACAATGGTAGTTGAAAACTTAAATGCAACATTAAATCTCTGAAACAGTAGGAGGGCCGAGGCTCCATTCGGTTTTAATTCTGCGCTTTTTAGGTGAAAGAGCGATCTTTGTCAGGCTGCGATTTTACTCAAGGTATGTCTTTGATGTACTTGCTATAGCCATTTGCAGAACTCTTGGTGAATAAACCAAGGTGTATGGACAGCTGTGGGGTTCGCCATACCGTGTAACTAATGCGCTGACAGCATAGGACTGCTGTAGGTGGGGGAAAACTTCTCTTGGACAAAATGTATACTGAAACAATAAGATGTACCGTGTCTGTGCTCGGGAAAAACATTCTGCTGATTGAAACACTGATTGCATTTTTTTTTTTTTTTTGCACACTGGACCCTTCATGCAATCCATGATGTCTCTGAACTGCTTCCTTGGCCTTCTAACATCCCTGAAAAGGCTCAAAAAGTCTTATATTTCTTGCCTCGAGCTCTCTGATGCTCCCGTACTACCTTTGCTTATACAATATGAGCTTTAATGGTGCTGGAGGGGGTTTGCAGAGTTCAAACTCTGTCCTTTGATGAAATTTATGATGCAGCCCCCTTCTGGACATTTTCTGTAACAACGGCTCCAGATTTATCTTCTTCTGTGCACTATGCCATTAACACAGTGCATATGAACCATGGTGATTTTCCATTTTCCCTGTAACCCTACAAAACACGCAAACGAATTAAGAAAACCATGTACAGAGGTGGTGGATGTAACGGGGATGAAGCGGAAGACCATGTAGACTGGTGAAATGTTTGGATCGTGCAGGATGGCAGAGAAAAATGGTCGTGGCAGAAGTTGGAGGAATGCAATCATGGATAGCGAGAATGAAAATTTAACGTAAAACATTAAAATTGACCTTGGAATGAACATATATAGGAAAAGAGCGAGGACATGACGAAAACACGTGGAAAATGACGTGGCGGGACCGGTCAATGGCGGGCCATGCAAATGAATCAGGACTGTTCGATCTCCGGAGGAGATCGACGGTCAGGGACACGACAGCAGGCGATTGAAACTGGACCGTCCGATCTCGGAGGAGATTGACGGCTGGGAGTGCGGCAGAGGGCAATGGACAGTGGACTAGGGGTACGGAGACCATAGATTAACCCGCGCGCAGCTTCGTTGAGCGATGATCGTTGGATGGGGCGCCTTAGATCGGACGGCTCACAGCGATATCGCTACGCATCCTGTACCAAACAATAATGTGCGATGAGATAGCAGTTTTGAAATTGTACAGGAGCCACGTGTCGAACGATGTATGGAATCGCTGGCCGATCGGGAAAAATCGCCTTCCTCCGAAAGGTGGTGCGATAGAAACTGGCTAGATTTTGCATAGTGCGCGGCGGGGTCCACAGGGGCGGGTACACCCCGAACCATCGATCTGGCGGGTAAATGAACGGTGGAGATGCGATCTGAGCGGTGGACAGGGCGAACGGCGAACGCTACGGGGGACGCGACAACTGTCCGATCTATAGAGATCAACAGTTTAAAACACGCTCGATATGGATTTGTGGTGAGCACTCTTCGGGCTAGCGTCAGGTTCTAGCGCCGCGGTTACGTGGAGGAAAGGCTAAAGAGGCTTGGAAGGAAAGGGGCTAAGCCCTATTATAAAGTTAAAAAGTGGGTTTTGGGCCCATTTTAATGCTTTCGAGGCCAAACGAAAGGTAACGATAGGGGAAACAAAGGGAAATTTGGCCCGATTAACGGGTAGGGGTGGAATTTAATGGGGATTTTGGGGGGATTTAGGAGGCTTGGGGGAGGGAAATTGGGGTGAAAGGGGAACTCTGAAAAAGGGAAAAGGGGATGCAATTGACAGTCCTGCAGGGGTACAAAGGGGTAAATGAAGGCTTTTTAGGAACACAATTTGTCACAATCAGAGGGGCTTCTTGTATGGAAACCAGCAGAGGGAATTACATCACGAGGCAAAGGCATAGGAGACTTCAAGGATGATGTGTCTCTAGGGGAGATGCAGTCATTGAAGGCTCAGAAACATTTTAGCCCCCTACTTTGTCTGTCAAAATTTACAGGGGGCTAACAGTGGCTCCACATGGGGATGGCTTCTTCTTAAAGGAGTCAAGAATTCAGAAAATAAATCTTTGGTGTAGGCCATATGCCTGCTGCATTGAGCCACATTTCGTCTTTTATTTTAAGCTGCCACAAATATGATAGATCAGCAGAAGCATTCTCAAATAATCTACCTACCCATACTACAATCTTACCACTTTTATTCCAGGGTGCATTTGGACTAGCAGACCCTTTACATCATTTATTTTATAAACAGGAAAATAAACCTATTCTAAATATACCCTTATCACTCCATGAGACCAGATTAAATTTTTGGTCTCATATGTTTCTCTACCTAATCTAGTATTTGCTAGGATTAAACTGTCTAGCAGATTTATTCTCTACATTCTAAGATAGAAGTTGAAAACAGTCAAGTCGGGATTAGACTGTCTGACTTGCTGAACTTTGTAGAAATTAAAACAGCTAACTACATGGTCACATATTGAGCCTTATTTCAGAATTCCTACCTATCCTATTCTAACTGGAGATATTTGATGCTCTAGGTGATACAATAATGCCAATGCAGCCAGTCAATCATTAGCAAAAAACAGAAGAAGGACTGACTGCTCATCAAAGATAACCGTAGGATGCTCTGCATGTGGTTTTTCAAAACTGAGGCCATCAGCAGAGGTGACCAATTCTGATGTATTTGGCTCCTGCAAAAGATTAATGCTTGAGGGGTTGAGCCAATCAGGGCCTCCATGTAGTCTGCCACAGGATAAAAAAAAACATGATGTAAACTTTTTCCTTCAGAGCCTTCCATGACTGGTAGGTTGTCTGCATCCTGGGCAGTTTCAATCATTGCATCTGCAATGTGGCCTCTGTAATCACACTCCTCCTTTTCCTGGTTGGGAGTATTTGGCAGATTAGCATAAACCAAGAACACCGCCTCTTCCTTTGGATCAAGACAAAGATGACTATGGGAAAGAAGATCTAGCTCATCTTCACTGTAGCCTGAACTGGAGGGCTCATCATATATGGCAGGGTTGTCCCCTTCTGACCCTGGCTGGTTCTGCTAGAGTGAGCTGGACTCTGTGAAGAAATTAACATATTATTGAGCAGGGGTTTCTTGGATTACCTCGACCTTTCCAGGAGAAGGCTCAGGACATACGTTTTGCTCAAGATTTTCTTCATTCTTTTCCTCCTTATCCTCTACACTAGAAAGCTGTTGATTTCCTCCTTCATGGAAATCATTACTGATGATCTGATATATGGCAGAATGAAAATTCACGAAATCATCTTCTGCTATCATGCTTTCAGCACTTTCTTCATCAATATCATAGATAGCCTACATTGGCTCATCATTTTCCTGAAGTTGATGGTCATGATCTTCCTCCCATGAATCTACTGATGATGGCCCTGCACGCTCAGTTTCCCTTTGGAAAAAATTATCATCAAACAAATCATCATCAGAGGAATCATAATTATAATTACAAGCATTGTCACCCATCAAGTCTTCAGGGCTCTCAACAAGTCTTTCTTCAAAATAGTCTGCAAGTTCATTGTCTGATTCAAACTTTGGTTCATCATACATGCTTTGCATGCAGCTTCTGTCTTGCAGTGATCTGGTTTGTCTTTCTTGAGGATAAGGAGCAGGTATTTTCCAATCATCATTTCTGGTTTCAGCCTCATATTCTTCTTCTTCTACATTCAGCAGGGTATTGACAGTCTCTATCAATCTTTCCAGCTTGTTTTCTAAAGAGATTTGCCTTATTTGCTCTGCTTGGGCTTTCTTGGCAGCCTTTAACCTTTCCTCCCTGCACTTTATGTTATATTCGACAGTGATTTCTATATTCTGCATTTCCTCCAGGGTCGAAGGTTCTCTTTCTCTTATATGGAATTCCACCTCGAGGTCAAAAGAACTTGGATAGAGCAATAAAGCCCATCCCAAAGGTGGTTTTATATCAGAAGGTATTGCATCATATACCTTATTGAACCTGGCTGCCTTTTCAAATTTTGATACTCTCCCAGGATGAGGAGAGCATTCTTAGGGGTTGCCCAATTATCAAGGAAAACTTGATAAAACTGATGAAAGCTGAAAATGCTTGCCTCTAGAAGGCCTTTGAGCCAACTCTTAACATTTCCTTGTAATGACAAGGAAAAAATTCTTATGCACACATCATCTTCTTCTATTTCATAAAATTCAAGTAAATCCTCAAGGCTTTGAACATGTTCTTCAACAGTGGCCCCTTTATTTTCTCCATCAAAAAGAGGCAGCTGGTTTATAAGTTTTGCAGGAAGGGGTTGGAATATAAGAGGTAAAACCAGAGGCTTGTATCTTTCTATGACCTTTGTAGGCGTAGGTGGTGTAACGATGGGCTCATGGCTGCTTGAAGCTTCTTTAAGGGTGAGAGACACAACATGAGCTTCTTGTTCCACCAAGTTCTTCATAGGAGTACAGGTCTACTTGTGGTCTGAAGACTGAGGCTTGAGACCTTTCCCATACTCATTGTGGGTCTCATCTTGGTGCACTTGATCAGACTTGAAGCAGGATAGAACATAGTGATAGACAAAAACAATGAATTCTTTAAACCAAACCCAACCCGTATGTTCTACCCTTCTATGAGGTCTGGCCATATTTTAGGTTCTTCCTCCAGTGGAGTCTTTGAGAGTTATGGGGTGTGGAGTCGCCAGGAGGATGTATATGAATGCTTGAAGCTAGATGATGTCCACCATCAGAAATTTTATGCCAATCTAAACAGAGATCTTGGGTCTTTTGAGTGCCTAAGAATGTTTGAGGTGAAATGCACTCAACTCCCCAATGGAATCGCCATTATGTTGGGGTTCCCATGTTTTGGCCAGATTGGCAAGACCAAAAGATGAGACAACATCAGAACTGCTTTGGGCCCCTAGGATCTAGCCCTCCTGGACCCGGAGAGGGATCTCTCCATAGAACTAAGAATGATATATCTTTGAAAGCTCAAAATGAGGTATTAGGCTAGGTATGAAGAACAAAGGGGGTTTTTAAATGATTTGGTTGGTTGGTTGTTGGTTGGTCATGAGATCATAGACTGAGAAAGCAATGGAAAGAAAGGAAAAAAACAGAAGGATGCTTCAGCAAAGAGGATAGGTCAAGAAAGTGCCATCCATTGGGCTATGGAGTCATGAAAGGTAATTACATGCAACAACTAGCCAAATCTTTTAGAGGGCAAGTCATCTAATACTAAAGGATCACTTTAGATAGATGGTGGGATGGAACATTAAGGGAATAAAGTGAAAGAAGGAGAGCAACCCAATTTTCTGTCTATAGATCAGGTCAGAGGTCATTTAACTCCAGACCTGCGTGGAAGTTATTGTGTAAACAGCTCCAAAAATAGAATAAAAGAGATATCAACGCCTTAGAAATAAGCCACTTCGAGGGGGAAACCTCCAATACATTACATAAATGAAAAATTCTTGGATGATCCAATTTACAAAACCTCCTTTCTATATATAGGAGTCCATGGGGCCATAATGTAATCCTAGTGGGCCACAATGTAATCCTAGCCGACCTAAAAATAATAATTTAAGGCACAATAATAATAAAATGGGGGTTACAAGGGTACAATAATAACAATAAGGGGGTTGCACTAACAACAATAAGGGACTATACTAGTAATATAGGGACCTAACATGCCCCTCTCCTTCAAAAAAGTGTTGTCCTCAACACTTGAGTAGCTCTGGGTGCTTCTATATAAAATTCTCATCCTCCCATGTAGAATCTTCGGTGGGTAAGTTCTTCCACTTGATGAGATACTCTGAAATTGATCGATTCCGTAGTTGTCGAGTTCTTGTTTCCATGACCGCTTCAGGTTCCAATATGATTTTTCCTTCCTCATCAAGTTTTGGTAATATTGTTTGAACTGGAAGATTTTCACCGATAACCTTCTTTAAGCATGAAACATGGAAAATTGGATGTACTCATGAAGAAGCAGGAAGCTCCAATTTGTATGCCATAGTACCAATCTTTTGCAACACCTTGTAAGGACCATAGTACTTTGGCGATAATTTATTATCCTTCTTTGCTTGCTTGAGGGACATTTGTTTGTATGGTTGTAGCCGTAAAAATACCCAATCTCCTACATCAAAACTTCTCTCGCTATGATGTTGATCTGCATGTTGTTTCATTCGATTTTGTGCCAAATTCAGGTTATCCTTTAAGAGTTGGAGAACTTCTTGCTGATGCTCGATGTGATCTTCCACTGCTTGAACCTTCGAATTTTCCCTTGAAGATGATGTGATGGATGGTGGATGATATCCATAAAGTGCCATAAATGGGGTGATTTTTGCTGCAGTATGGAAGGAAGTGTTATACCACCATTCAGCAAGAGGTAACCACTTGACCCATTGTGTTTGTTTATCAGATACAAAACAACGAAGATATCCTTCCAAACATTTATTTACTATCTCAGTTTGACCATCAGGTTGAGGATGATAAGATGAGCTATGAGCTAATTGAGTACCCAAACAAGAAAATAACTCCGTCCAAAAATTTCCAGTAAAAATGGGATCTCTGTCGCTCACAATAACCCTTGGTTTTCCATGTAGCTTTTGAATTGTGTCCATAAATGTAGTAGCAACTGTACTTGCTTTAAATGGATGAGATAATGCACAAAAGTGTGCATACTTGGTAAGTCTATCAGCTACCACCATGATGACACTCTTTCCTTCGGACTTAGGTAAACCTGTGATAAAATCCATTGAAATCTCCTCCCAACGTTGACTTGGAATGGATAAAGGTTGTAGAAGTCCCGGGGTCTTAATTGTTTCCACTTTATTCTGCTGGCAAACCAAACATTCCGCCACAAACTTTTGAATATCGGATTTAAGGCCATCCCAAAAAAATTCTTTCTTCACCCTGTGGTAAGTTTTTAAAAATCCTGAGTGTCCTCCTAAAGGAGAAGTGTGCAATTCAGAAGAATCTTTTGTTTTAGTTGGGAATTCTTACAAAGATATAAGCGATCTTTGTACCATAAGGAATCATTTTTCCAACTAAATGTATCAGATGTACTAGGATCTTGCTGTAACTTTTGAATGAGTGTCCATATATCTTTGTCCTTCTTCCATTCATCTCTTGCTTCGGTTATCCAATCTGGTTGGATAATAGAAATGGCACAAAGCAATGCTTCCACCTCTTCATTCTTTCTTGAGAGTGCATCTGCAACAACATTAAACTTTCCTTTTTTGTAGATTATTTCAAAGTCATAACCCAACATCTTTGTGACCCATTTTTGCTGCTCTTCTGATGATAGTCTTTGTTCCAAAAAGTGTTTAAGACTATCATGATCAGTTTTTAACTTGAAGTGTCTTCCCATTAGGTAAGTTCGCCATTTATTTAGTGCATGCAGTATTGCTAACATTTCCTTCTCGTAAATAGGTTTCTGTAAATACTTTCCTTTGATTGGATGACTTTCAAAAGCAATGGGTCTTCCTTCCTGCATTAAAACTGCACCAATTCCATTTCCTGAGGCATCACATTCCACAATAAAGGTTTTTGTGAAGTCTGTCGTAGCTAAGACCGGTGCTAGGCACATTGCCTCTTTAAGATGTTCAAAGGCCTTAGTTGCTTCAGGAGTCCATGAAAATGCATCTTTCTTCCATAATGTTGTTAGAGGTGCTGCTATTCTCCCATAATTCTTAACAAACTTGCGATAATACCCTGTTAACCCGAGAAATCCTTGCAACTGCTTTATGGTTGTGAGGACTTTCCATTCCTTAATGGCTTTAATTTTGTTAGGGTCTACTTTAACACCCTCGTGAGATACAATATGACCCAGATATTCCACCTCTTGTACTCCAAAGAAACATTTGGATTTTTTTGCATATAATTGTTTTTCCTGCAATAGTTTGAGCACCCTGTCAACATGTTCAACATGATCCTTCCAAGACCTGCTGTAGATTAGTATATCATCAAAAAATACTAGCACAAATTTTCTAAGGAAGGGTTTGAAAATATAATTCATCAACCCTTGAAATGTAGAAGGTGCATTGGTAAGGCCAAAAGGCATGACCAAAAATTCATAATGACCTTCATGAGTTCGAAATGCTGTTTTTGGAATATCTTCGGTCTTCATTCTAATTTGATGATATCCTGAATGAAGATCCAACTTGGTAAAATAAATTGCTCCATGTAATTCATCCAATAATTCATCGATCACAGGAATGGGAAATTTATCTTTAATGGTGAGCTTATTGAGCTCCCTATAATCCGGACACATTCGCCATGATCCATCCTTCTTGTGTACCAATACTACAGGAGCAGAGAAAGAACTTTGACTAGGTTGAATTATACCCGCCTCTAACATTTCCGCAATCATACGTTCAATTTCGCTCTTTTGGAAGTAAGGATATCTATAAGGCCTGATGTTTGGAGGAACACTTCCTGGAATCAAATGAATAGCATGATCATGATCACGAATAGGTGGGAGTCCTTTAGGAGTTTCAAACACCTTGGAATGATTGTCCAAGACTTGTTGGAGATTTGTAGAAATAGATGATTTTAATGTCGGAACTTCTAGTGAGCATAATTGTGCAATTAAGCCTCGTTGTTCTTTCTTTAGAAGCTTTGTCATGACATTAGAGCTTATTATCCTTCCCGGCTTCCCTTCAATACCCCATAATTCGACTTCCTTTCCTTCTGAAAAAAATTTCAAGAAAAGTTCTTGAAAATTAAAAACTACCGTCCCCAAAGATTGTAACCATTGTACTCCTAGTACAACATCAGCACCTCCCATAGGAATGGAAAGCATTGGACTAGTCAATACATATTCCCCCATGGTTAGCTTGATATTATGGCATTTTCCCGAGCAATTTATAGTTCCTCCATTTGCAACCATCACTTGACATTCTGGTGCTGGGTATAGGAAACAATTTAATTCCTTGGCTACCTTACAATGAATAAAATTATGGGTGCTACCTGAATCAATCAACACTATTATCTTTTTCTTCTTGATTTTTCCTTCTATCTTGAGAGTTTGAGGAGTGGTAATTCCTGCCAGTGCATTACATGATATGGTTGGATTCATTTCTTCCTCTTCTAGGGTTAGTTCCTAGTGTATATCCTCTTCTTGTTCATTTTCTTCTTCCTCTTCACAATCCATGTAAAATAATTTCTTCTCAGCACACTTATGACCTTTAGTGTATTTTCTATCACAACTGTAGCAAATCCCTTTTTCTCTTTTTTCTTCCAATTTTTGTGGTGTCGACCTTGTAGGTTGTGGAAATCTAGGCGTAGCAACACTTCCTTCTTTATAGAATTGAGTGGTAGGCTTCCTTGTCGCCATAATTTTACATTCAACTTTTCTTGCCAACCTGAATGCCTTCTCCAATGAATTAGGTTCCAGAACGCGAACTTCATGTTGGAGGTTATCCTTTAAAGTGCCTATGAAGAGATCAATCTGTGTTCCTCTGGAATATTAGTTACCCTTATATTCAATTTTTGGAAGTTCTCAATGTGTTTCCCCACTAAACCCTTTTGTTTGAGACTTATCAATTGGCTAAACAAGGTGTTGCTCTTTTTATCCTCATAATGTGCTATCATTTCTTCCATAAAAATTGACCAAGTGACATTTTTTTTACGGGAGCAAAGCCATCGATACCATACAAATGTATTTTGTTCTAAATGTAAAGTTGCAATGCGTACCTTTTGTGTATTTTGCACATTATGGAGATCAAAATATTGTTCCATCTGTAGTATCCATGTTACAGGATCCTTCCCATAAAAATTCCTCATATCCATTTTTGGAATATGGTGGTTCTTCCTGCCAACATTAGAGTTTATGAAATCGCGATTAACATTTATTTTGTTCTCATCATGAGGTTCTTCTATTATCTTTTCACCATTAGGAAACATTTCTTGTATCAACTTGGTCAAACCTTCGATGTCTGCTTTTAGATCATTCTTCATGTTTTTCATGTTGTTTTCCATGTTGTCTTTCATGTCATCCATCTTAGCTTCCATGCCAGCTTCCATGCCATCCATCTTAGCTTCCACGCATTTCTTCAAAACTTCTATTTCATTTTTTGTTGCTCTTTGCGAGAGTGAAATTTGTTGCACTTGCTCTTGTAATTTCGATAGATCATGTTGCAATTATTCATCTTCATGAGTCATAGTAGACCCTTCTGAAGGCTTAATGGGTGTTGAATTATTTTTATGGGGCATCTTTTAGAACCCAATACTGATATCTATTCTACAATATGCCCTTGGAATCAATTCAAATTGATTCTTCAAGACTTATGCAATTGGAAAAAAAATACACACCTTTTTCTTGCTTTTGAGGAGCTCGATATTGAAATTGGATTATCTCTATAATTGCAGCACTTCAATATCTGAATTTCGGTACCAATGTATCCCTCTGAATTATCTTTCGAATGCCATAGGTCTGATCTGATTTGGATTGTCCAAGACAAAGTTGTGTCCAATCTCCCACAATGACCTAATTATGGACTGGTTGAGTAGAGCGAACTTGTACGACTTGCCACGTGTCACTGTTTCATCCTTTGTCTCTAAAATTGATAGCCAATAAACTAAATTCCATTTAATTTTGACCACTTTTTACGGCACTCCAATCCAATTCCCAGAGAGAGAGTTAATGAACTTTTCCCACAATCACCTCTTTGAGATGAAATTCAGGAGCCTGAAAAAGCACTACCTTCCACAAATCATATCTCTAAAAATATTGTGAACCAAGCTCTAAAATTTTTTGATGAATTTCCTAGGGATTTCAGCTTTGCACCATATGAATTTTAGATTCTGAACCTTCGTAGAAAACAAATTATAGCGCAAATTCCACGATGACCTGTTTAGGAGCCTGAAAAAAGACCTAAATTCCACAGATCATATCTCAGAAAATATTGTGAACCAAGCTCTGAAATTTTTAGACAATCTTCCTCAGGATTTCTGCTTCGTACCCTAAACATTTAAGCTTTTGAAACTTCATAGAAAAAAAGTTATAGTGAAAATTCCACGATGACCTGTTTGGAACAGCGAAACCCTAGAATCCAAAGCTCTGATACCAAATGTTGTGTAACCAGCTCCAAAAATAGAAGAAAAGAGATATCAACGCCTTAGAAATAAGCCACTTCAAGGGGGAAACCTCCAATACATTACATAAATGAACAATTCTTGGATGATCCAGTTTACAAAACCTCCTTTCTATATATAGGAGTCCATGGGGCCATAATGTAATCCTAGTGGGCCACAATGTAATCCTAGCCGACCTAACAATAATAATTTAAGGGCACAATAATAACAAAATGGGGTTACAAGGGTACAATAATAACAATAAGGGGGTTACACTAATAACAATAAGGGACTATGCTAGTAATATAGGGACCTAATGAGCGTACTCTTAGGCAACTCTGTGGGTGAAAGGAGATATGAGGAAACTTATAGGTCGGACAGAGGTCATTTAACTCCAAAGTCGGCAGCACTCGAAAATGGCAGGAGATAGTTTGAGAGATCTTGTAAAAGGCAAAATTGGTTCCTGGAGATCCTGGTGGGCAGAGCCTAACTACGTCCTAATTGTTCCCAAATCTTCAACAAACCTTGTGAGCAACTAGGCAATTCCATTTAATTCATTCATAAGCTAGCGGCAAGGCCAAAGCACAACTACTACACTGGTTAAATTAACTGAGATCAGCCCTTAGATAGTCACATTTAACAGAAAACATAGAAGGAAAGGAGAGCAGAAGCATAGGGTACCTAACAAGGGTAAATCCTATACCATATTTATGATGCAAGCCAGTAGAAAATGAACATTATGAAAATGTAATGAATAGAGTTAGAAAAACATCAGCAATAGTAATAGACCAGGATCCTGTGAAATGTGCTTCGATTAATTCATGAAAAACCAGTCACATACACTGAGCTCAATGGTTTTTACAGTCCCAACTTATCCTCCCAGCCTACTACAATACAAAATACTCTGCTACTTTCTCCCAGAACTGTTCTAACAATCAAAACTGAATCCCTCTAACTACAACGGCAGCAGCCGAACAAAAACCTTTACAATATGTTCTACAGGGTTATTATAGGAGAAAGAATAACAATGGTAGTTGAAAAATTAAATGCAACATTAAATCTCTGAAACAGTAGGAGGGCCAAGGCTCCATTTGGTTTTAATTCTGCGCATTAATATTCTGCGCTTTTCAGGTGAAAGAGCAATCTTCGTCAGGCTGCGATTTTACTCAAGGTATGTCTTTGATGTACTTGTTGTAGCCATTTGCAGAACTCTTGGTGAATAAACCGAGGTGTATGGATAGCTGTGGGGTTCGCCATACCGTGTAACTAATGCACTGACAGCATATGACTGTTGTAGGTGGGGGAAAACTTCTCTTGGACAAAATGTATACTGAAACAATAAGATATACCATGTCCGTGCTCAGGAAAACATTCTGTTGATTGAAACCCTAATTGCATTGTTTTTTTTTTTTTTTGCACACTGGACCCTTCATGCAATCCATGATGTCTCTGAACTGCTTCCTTGGCCTTCTAACATCCCTGAAAAGGCTCAAAAAGTCTTATATTTCTTGCCTTGAGCTCTCTGCTGCTCCCGTACTGCCTTTGCTTTTAAAATTTGAGTTTTAATGACACCGTAGGGGTTTTGCAGAGTTCAAACTCTGTCCTTAGATGAAATTTATGATGCAGCTCCCTTCTAGACATTTTCTGTAACAACGGCTCCGGATTTAGCTTCTTCTGTTCACTGTGCCATTAACACAGTGCATATGAACCATGGCGATTTTCCATTTTCCCTGTAACCCTGCAAAACACGCAAAAGAATTAAGAAAACCATGTATAGAGGTGGTGGATGTAACGAGGTTGACGCGGAAGACCATGCAGACTGGTTAAATGTTTGGATCGTGCAGGATGGCGGAGAAAAATGGTCGTTGCGGAAGTTGGCGGAATGCAGTCGGGGATAGCGAGAATGAAACTTTAACGTAAAACATTAAAATTTACCTTGGAATGAACATATATAGGAAACGAGCGAGGACACGATGACAACACGTGGAAAATGACGTGGTGGGACCGGTCAACGGCGGGCCATGCAAATGAATCAAGACCGTTCGATCTTCGAAGGAGATCGACAGTCGGGGACACGATAGCAGGCAATTGAATCTGGACTGTCCGATCTCAGAGGAGATCGACGGCTGGGAGCATGGCAGAGGGCGATGGACAGTGGACCAGGGGTACGAAGACCATAGATTAACCCGCGCGCAGCTTCGTTGAGCCATGACCGTTGGATGGGGTGCCTCAGATCGGACGGCTCACAGCGATATCGCTATGCATCCTGTACCAAACAATAACGTGCGATGAGATAGCAGTTTTGAAATCGTACAGGAGCCACGTGTCGAACGATGTATGGAATCGCTGGCCGATCGGGAAAAACCGCCTTCCTCCGAAAGGTGGTACGATAGAAACTGGCTGGATTTGGCATAGTGCGCGGCGGGGTCCACAGGGGCGGGTACACGCCGAACCATCGATCTGGCGGGTAAATGAATGGTGGAGATGCGATCTGAGCGGTGGACAGGGCGAACAGTGAACGCTGCGGGGGACGCAATGACCGTCCGATCTATACAGATCAACGGTTTAAAACGTGCTCGATATGGATTTGCAGTGAGCGCTCTTCGGGCTAGCGCCGCGGTTATGTGGAGGAAAGGCTAAGGAGGCTTGGCGGGAAAGGGGCTAAGCCCTATTATAAAGTTAAAAAGTGGGTTTTGGGCCCGTTTTAATGCTTTCGAGGCCAAACAAAAGGTAACGATAGGGGAAACAAAGGGAAATTTGGCCTGATTAATGGGTAGGGGTGGAATTTAATAGGGATTTTGGGGGGATTTAGGAGGCTTGGGGGAGGGAAATTGGGGTGAAAGGGGAACTTTGAAAAATGGAAAAGGGGATGCAATGGACAATCCTGTAGGGGCACAAAGGGGTAAATGAAGGCTTTTTAGGAACACAATTTGTCACAATCAGAGGGGCTTCTTGTATGGAAACCAGCAGAGGGAATTACATCACGAGGCAAAGGCACAAGAGACTTCAAGGATGATGTGTCTCTAGGGGAGATGCATTCATTGAAGGCTCAGAAACATTTTAGCCCCCTACTTTGCCTATCAAAAATTTACAGGGGGCTAACAGAAGGAAACTGAACATCGCTGCCTTGATCAAAGATCCAAGGTGGCTCAAACAAACAAGAGATTACAACATAAAATACATGCATACAACCGAAATTTGCATATGTATAAAGGAGTATGTCTTACTGTGTTAAGAAATCCATCCAATTCTTACCAAGCCACTTCCATGGCAACTTTTGCTGCTGCAACTCTTCTTCATGTGAAACTTCCATTTCACATCAATAATGAAATCCTTGGTTCCACCTTCGCTAGTCTTTCTGTCCTCTTGCTGCATGTGCTTGGGACGACTACTTGGATGCAACTTCCAACAATGGGAAACAAAATTTCCCCTCTTCTGGAAATATGTGCAAAACTTATGCACCTTCTTTGAAAGTTGCCTTTGCCTCATCTGCTTCCGGTATGCTTTCTTCCTCATCCAACATCTCGAAAAATCATGGTTAAATCGACCACAATATGTACAACAAATCTTTCTTACATTTAAGCATGCAAAATTATCATGCCTTGCAGAAACACAATCAAATTGATCATGGGAATATTTATACCTCTTGTGCTACTTTTCATATTCATCCTTTTTTCCTTCATGAGGAGATGAACTAGTAGAGGCTCCAACTTTCATTTGTAGGCTAACATCATCGTTCTTGTCTTGAAAACTGTCTGAACTCGCATGCTTGCCATAAGCTACATGTCTACCATGTTCTTGTTGCAACAAAGGCTTAAAGCAATGGAAATCATCTTGGAAACAAATTTGACATATTTTCATCTTAGAACTTGGAACAAAAGTTCTCTGTGAAGTTGACTCACATGCTTTCATGGTTTTGGAGTCTTCGCCATTAAATTACACATAACAAAGACCAAGATTCTTGGGTTGTTCCTTAACCAAAATAGGATCAACCATGCCTTGTGCATGCTTGCCTAAACCATTGGCTTCTTAGCCCATTTTAATCATTAACTTGGACCCTATACCTCTCGTATGCTTTTCGAAAGAACCAACACATCTTTCTAAAGAGGAAAATAAAGACAAATTAGAGTGGATTACCTCTTCCTCACGCATGTTCTTGGTCAAAGCCTCCTGGGCTTGATGGAGGTGCATCTCCATATCATGCAATCTTTGAAGAATTTCTTCCTTCTCTTACTTCACGGAAAAAAATTTCTCACGAAGTTCAGTGCTTTCTCTTCTATCTTCAAACAAAATCTGCACCATGTCCTTCAATATAATAAAGTCACGCTTCATATCTTCATCGAAGGAGGAAACCTCACTTGTAGAATTTGTCATTATGATGTCAATGAAAAAAATTAACTTCAACAAATTTCACAAATATTTCAAAGCAAATGACAAATATTTTTTAAAGCAAATGGCTGTAGAGACCAACTCTTATTCAAGCAGCCAAACAACAAACAAACTCTAAGAGCTTCTTAACAAACAATCGTCAAGAAGGTTTGTGTTCCAAGGGTGACCTTAAGGTCCTTTAGTGTAAGGAAGATGCCTTCAGCCCTTTATTCCTTTTTTTCCTCTCCAATACTTAGCTAATAAGTAGCTATCCCTTCACCTCCAGCAAACTCAAACAATAATCAGTTTGCAAACAGTAAAACAGTCAATCTTTTACACTGTTTAAACACCTTTCAACCTATATAAGCAAAAGCTTAAGGAATAGATTACTCTGTCAATCAAGCAACCAAGTGCTCTAATACCAACCTGATCTGTAAATGGTCTGGATAACTTGTTATGTATTTCAAGAACCTCCCACTCAGTTTAACAATTAAATGATCTAGCTTGTACTTGACAATTTGCGGAATTTATGCTTGAAAGTGGTGTATGATTTTTAACTGTTTATGTGTCTTAAGTTCATTTTTTCTTGCTGAAATTTAACATTTATAACAGAAACATAATGCTGCAATAAAAAATTTAAACACAACAGCAAAATTAATCTAGGAGTTCACCTGAATCTCGTGGGCTACGTCTGCTTTGAGCTTTGTCATATTGACTCGGCTCTTTGGGATTATGGTGAGGTTTATTTTTCAAGTTCCACACTTAAATAAAATGGATACTAAACTGATCCAAAGGGTAGAGAATACCATCTATATCCCTCTCATGGCTTTCCAAACTCTGCAAACATCTTTAGGCTCCCTTTGACACGATTCCTTCTGTCGGTGCTCTGAGCTACTCTGAGCTTCTAAATGACAAAAAATCCTTCATAATTATATTTTTGTCACTGAAACCACTCATAATATATCCATCACACATCAGAAACCAAATATCGACTGATAAATTTCTCAAATAGAGCACTGCATCCCCAAACTAGGCTTTCCTCCACGGTTTGCCCAGGGCTTCCCAAAACTTCCCTTCAGCTTTTCAAGCTCTAGAAGTTATCAAAATGTTATGAAACCACTTTCATTGGTTCCAAAATTTCTGAAATATTCAAGATATACTATTCATTCATCAGCCTTCGGCTGCTCCGGTTTTGCCTCCAACACTTGTCGACACCCCCTAGCACTAGGGTCACTAAAAACTTCTATGTTGGGTTTTCGACCTCTAGAGGTCCTCAAAAATTTCTGAAACCTCTGCCATTAGATTCATAATTTAGTTTAAATTCAATAATGACTGATGGTTCACTGCATATGGTCTCTAGCTGCTGTGGCTAGGCCCTGCACTGCTGCTGGAAAAAGCTGGCACTAATGGCCCCTCAAATTTTACTGAAGCTTTTCAACTTTCTAAAGTTCTCTATAGGATCTGAAAACCATCTCATAAGATTCATAACATCTGAAATATCCAATTTTGACTATTGGATCTATGTATAAGGCCTCTAGCTCCCTTGGCTCGACCTCAAACTGATTCTGCCTCCTGGTGGCCCTAATGGCCCCTTGAACTTCATTGAAGAAAAAATTGCTTAGAAGCTCTCTGATGGCTCTAAAACCTACTCCATTCAGTCCAGAAGGTTTGAGATAGTCGAAATTGACTATTTTTTCACTCAATTTTGTTCAATAATGAGGGAGTTATGGCAAAAACAAAATTTGCCCAATATCCCTTGAAAACCTCCTCCAAAAATGGAGGAACTCCAGTTAGCCGTGCAAAAATAGAGGAATATCTGAAAATGGCGGAAGTCGCTCCAAAATTAGCGGATGGTTAGAGGTGGCATTAAATTTTACAGTTCGGGGTGGTCACATGACTCACCACCGAAACTGTCGGAGCCGGCATTTATTGTAACTGCAACATTAAACTCCAATTATATGTCCATGTGAACACTCCATTTTTTGCACCAACAGTTTTGAACCATGGTTTCATATGACCGTGGTTCTATCCAGTGGTCGTATAGGGTCGGGCTAGCCCCTTTAACTTTTCGCCCGATTCAAATTGAAACACTAAATATAAACTGAAATCCATGTTTGTTAAGACGTAACGTGTGGCAGAGATGGTCGGGCCTTTGGGCTGGGAGTCGGTCGACCCAGTTTCAAATCCTGCAGACTATGCAAAATTTTGATAGACCATCCATCTCTAGCCTAGGGCCACATGGCAGCCTTCGGGCCTGCCACGTCGCAGCCCGTGATAGGCCACGAAAATCCAAAGTTAACCAAGCTTCAAATGAAAATCTGCCAAGTGTCAACATATGATTCAGTCGAATGGAATATTCTTGGAATATTCCTTGGGATATTGTTTTAAAATTTTTTCCAAATTAATAAATTCAAACTCTGTCAACTCATTTTTGGAGTTTACTGGACTTTTCAAACCTCAATAACTTCTGCATATGACTTCGGTTTTGCAAACTGTTCATGGCGCCAGAATTGTAGTGACGAGACCTTTCCAGTCATTTGGGCTACGAAATTTTTTGAGTAATTTCATTTTTGAGCATTTTTTAAAACTTGGACATGATCTCCTAATCACAAAATTAGTAAAATGTCAAGTTTTCTTAGGTTTTGGTCACCTGGAAGGGTTGGTTGGATCCTGAAGGTTTAGTAGCATGTGTGGAAGGTCAGATTGGTTGTGTCATGTCAGTTCCAATTCCTTAACTATACTTGGGAAGGTCAATCATATCATGGTAACCTTTATCACATGTTTACCCCGATGGACTGGTTAGCTTGGGTAAATGTGGGAGTAGGTGTACTACAGAGTGGTATCAGTGCATGTTTCACCCTTTGGACTGGATGGGAAGTGTGTTGGTCATGCATACATATCGGTTTCATATGTGTCCTTATGCTTGTGGTTTATGTGGTTGTTGTGTAGGCATGGTAGTGGTCCTTGTTGTCGTTGTGATGTCATGCAACAGTTGATGGTGTTGTATTTATCATCCTTACATTATTCTATTACATTATTCCCTTGGGTACCCCCTCTGTACCCCATATTATATCCCTAGGTATATTATAGGCTCTACGACTAGTAACTCAACCCAAGTTGTTCCAGGGCTTCCATAATGTTTGTTCCAACCCACAACCATAAGAAATTATAAGCACCAACTAGAAAAAATCAAATGGAAAAACCCTAAACACCATGGATATCGAAGAAATAGCAAGGTAAGGCTAAAAAAAATGTCAATCTAGACCATCCTCCATGCCAATTATAGAACATAACCAAATAATCACATGCATATACCATGCATTTGTAAATCAGCAAAAAAACCATACATGAAACTTGATACTTGCAAAACAATCTAGATTTAGTTGTTGGTCTACTTGTGCCCTTGCACTTACCACTTTCCTTTTCCTTCTTTATCTAATCCAAATTATGCCAAATATGCTCCAAGAATGCTCCAAAATTTCTCTAAGTGTGCAAGAGTGTGACATAATAGAGATAGAGCTCCACCATAGAACTGTCAAAAGTGATGAACTGATTCTTATAAGCCTTTTCATCATTGAGGCCTATATTTTTTTCATTTTCCTTTAATTTCCTAATGAAAATATGTGACCTTTCAACTCCATTTTCTCCTATTTTCCTTTATTTCATAAATAAAATGTCAATTATTGCCACTTTTCCTTTGCTAATGCCTTTTCCAATTTCCATAGCCATTTATTAATCACAAGTGATCCCCATCACTATGTTTTTCCCAATGTTCAGCTTGGAATATGTGTCCCATGACCTTGGTTATTATTTTTATTTACATAGGAAATAAACCAGGGGTTTTTACAATGTGTCAATTGAAAAAGGTCCACTTGGACACCTAAAAAGGGAAACTACACTTGCCATATAGAGGTGCCACCTGTACTACCATATGTGTCGGCCTATTGCTCGTTGCCTATTTTTTTATTTTGCACATCGATTAGACCAGTCATTATGATAAGCACCTAAGTGCGGATTGTTGAACCCCTTGTGACCATGGGCTATGACTGATAACCTTTCCACTCCACCGCTCACCACACTCATTTTAATAGATGGGATTTTTTTCTTTGGGTAGTTCAATATATGCTTGGATGCTTATTCCAATCTCCTTGTGATCATGAGTTGTGATCGAGGGCCTTGTCACTCCATCACCTACTACTCATCACACTTATTCCAATAGGAAAGCTTATAACCAGGGGCCTTCCTACCCTACCAATTAAAATCCCTCACACTCCTTAGCTTTGTTTTACTATTTGGCACCGATTCAATAACAAACTCACATTGGAACCATTACCAACTAGAACCCCGCTTGACTTAATATGCTTCACACTAATTTTTCTCCTCATTCCTTGGGAGATAGGAAAAGTACCATGTACCATTGGAAAGGTCTCTGAATTAGCTCTCTAATTGTATAATTTTCATTCACTTTTGGACTAAGGAAATGAAGAATAGAGGTCTTAAAATAATGATTGTGCAACTCCATCAATGATATCAAGCTTGTAGCAACAAAACTAGTATGTTTGTTGACTTTAATTGTAAAAAATGGCTTTAATTATAAAAATACACAAGAGGTATTTATAATAATATATTATTTATAAAAATGTATGATAAGATGTTTGAATGATTACAATATGACCTGCTTATATACCCATGCAGGTGCCTTTTCACGAATGGGCATGTCTTTTAGACATGCCCTTTCATTAACCTAATGACTATTTTACATAATCCCTATTTATCTATTAATGACTATATTTATTACATTAGTTATGAATTATATTCATAACAAAGCTACACAAGGCAACACACATCAACAAGCTCCCCCTGAACTTGACATCACTTGGCATCAATGATTGTAGTTAACATCAATAGCAACATATGTACAACACATTTTATTATGGCGATTCATAATTTATAAATAATCTTTGTTACAATAACATGGGCTAATATCATGGCTTATCAATACCACAAACTTAGTAAACCGTAACTAATTTCATATGACAATTGTTCAAATGACATTTTTTTAAATTAAGAAATTTAATTACAGGGGAAAAAGGGGCATAAATCCCAACCTTAGATGTCTTAATACCACTCCATGAAGGTTAAATCCCTGTTTAGCCAATTTAGTGTTCCTAAATTGCTTTCATTAATTATCAACTAGGGCTAGTAAACTGATGAAGTGTGGTGCACCATATGTGCTTAACCAACCTATTTGTTACTTCGTTGTGTTTGTGTTTATATTGTTTTTAGGTGGGTTTTGTTCTTTGAGTTCTTGAGATGACTAACCTAGAATTATGAAAAAATTTAAGTTAATATAATTTAATTTTAAAAGGAAAAAAAGGAAGTGTACTAAAACTAATCTAATTTTCATAAAATCAAACCTAAAGCTAAGAGCTAGTTTAAGACCTAGTTTTGAAAATCAAAGCATCTATCTAGTTAATCCTAATCCATGGATCTACTTCCAAAATTCTAGAATTAAGAATTACTATTCCTATGAAAGCAGGAAATGAAGCAACTATTGCACCCTCAGCTATCTCTCATCCAATTGTTAGGTGTGACTTATTGAGATGGAGTTTATTAACTGCTAGTACTTTAGCATGCTAAGGCTCTAGAATAGAAAACAAGGAATGCAAATGAAAGTATCTAAGATGTGTCTAGCTACTCCAATTACTCAATTGTAAAGAGTGACCTTATTTGAAGTAATGTCTGAGTAAGCTAATTACATCTGTTTTGAAATAAAGCACTAAGAAAGCTCTGTAAATAACCCAGAAGTTGCATTACATTTAATCATTCAACCATCCTTTCTTAATATGTTCGGATTAGTTCCTTGTAGAGTGGTTTTTAGAAGGATTGTTGTTTGCAGTCAAATGAGGGTCTTGAAATTAAAAACATGAAAATTATAACCAAGATCAATCAAATGTATAATTGACTTATCAGTAATACTCAATTGTGAAGCTTTTAACCTGTTGAAGTATCTTTGGAGAAATCATTTATGCCTCTGATTATTAGCAAGAAAATGAAAATAAATAAGAGAAATTCAACTACTGCACACGTGAAACATTTAGCCATTAATATAAATTATGTATATTGAAAATGGCTTTCATGAATATCAATTTGACACATCAATTGGCAATTCTATTTTATGAAAATGAAAAGGCAAGAACAGTAAAGCTAAACAACCATGGTTTCCAGCACTTCAATCCTTATTCCAATATTGAAAACATAATTTCTATATTCTCGAAATGTTTTTGAAGAACAAGTCCGAACAACTGAAATATATTATTAAACTATTTGAAAAAGACTGGAAATGAAGCATAACAGAAATTGCTAAACAAAATGAAATAAATCTAACTAGAAAGCATATAAAAAACCTCCTTTAGAAGTAGGGGCTCTCTGCTACTAAGTTGGTTGAATCCTAGCTTGTCAAAAGTGAAATCAAACCAAAATTTGGTAGTTGAACTTCTTTATTTAAACAGAGTTTGGAAAAATAGAGTATTCACTTGCAAATTTGAACTGTACTAAAACTGAACTTAACTATCCCTCGGTTCCGTGGAACCACTATTTAAAGAGGAATTACATAACTAATTGCGAGCTAAGTTAGCTACATGTGTTTGACTTGAATTACAATCAAAATAGGACTATTGGATTTGTGATTTGCCTCGAAGAGCAAATCAGGAGTCCTATTGTTGTAGGTAACGTTCTTTGACTTGTAACTTTGACCGTAGGTTTAGGCACCTCCTTATGTCGATCTGGATCAAATGAGTAGGATAGAATCCATGTAGGAAGGATTCTAGAAACACCCATGTGGCTTAATTCCTCAACTGACATATGGAACCTAGTAAACCATAAGAGTAGTTGCGGAACACACAGTTAGCTGCAAAACAGGCAGCATTCTGGAGCTAATTTGCAAAAACTTATCAAAATTGCAGAATCATGAAAGTATAGTGACAATCATTTAAATGTAACTTTGAGACAAAACCTTAGCATTATTGACTGATTAGGGTTTATAAAATTATGGAAAAGGGTGAAATGAGAAGATAAAAATGTAAAGGAGAAGGTAATATTGAGATTCAACATACCCCCTCTGCAAAATCATTGCATGCCCTCATGCAATTTGCCAAATTTATAAGTTTTTTATCTTTACTGCATGTGCTCAGATACTTCATCTAGGACATCCAACCTTATCCTTCTATTTCTCTTTGAAGTTAATGTCAGTCTTGGTCTTTTCATGAGAAGTTTGAATCTGAGGTTTATGATTGCTTTGTTCAACCTCTTGTTCTTTTTCTTCAATTTCTTATTTTCCTTGTGTAATAGCCCTAGCTGCAGAGTATTATTATCATACTTTTCCTTGTTCAAGGTGATTTGATCTTTCAAAATCTCATTTTCATTCTTGATGTGCGTGTTCAATGTCTCAAATTCATAATTATCTTGCTTAAGATCTTCAATCAGAGGTTCTTGTGGATTGACAGGTGTTTCTTGGTTCATTGAGGCATATCTTTCTAATGACTCCACATAATCATATATCTGCTGTTGAACTGGATCTATACCATGAGATCTTCTACTGGGGCCTTCTTCAAAATGATGAACATGAGAGTTTTGAGGACTGTACTCAGGAGAATTATCAATAGGTGATGGGACTGGAGTTTCTTCTTCTATATTTATGGGCTCTGTATCTTTATACAATGTCTTCTTCATAGCGCTTTAGAGTCTAGAGCTCCTTCTTAATTTTGGAGGACTGTCCTTTCCTTCATTTATAACCTCAGTCTCTTTCTTTTTCTTTCCTCTGGCCTTAATTTGTTTTGTAATTTATGTAAGCTCCTTAGAGATTAATTTTTCATTATGCCTCTGTGGTGAAGTTTCAGGTCCGTCTTCTACAATTATATCAGTTCTTTTTATTTTACTTCTCCTGACATTTTCTTCTTTGAGTGGTGATTCTGGTTGTTCTTGAAAATGATTCCTAACAAGGAAATCCTCCGAATTGTCTCCTATGTTTCTTTAGTGAAACTTAATCAGTATTTTTCACTAAGTGATGATGATGCATAGTGGTCTCTATAAATTGGATTATCTTTTGTACATTCGAGGCCATTATTTTTACACTAATAAGCAGAAAGAAAGGTAGGTTGATCTCACCATTCCCCAGAAAATTCATTAATAGTCAGATATGATAAACATACATGGTTCCATACCTTCCTTCACAAGTTATGAATTTTTGCAAAATCAAAAGCATATTTCTCCATTTTCTTTTCAGAGTAGTACTTGGAATTCCTTTTCTAAATATTGAGACATTCATACCTGGGTTTTTAAGTATCACCTTCTATGATTCGTTACGAAATTCCTTGTTCTTGAACCATTTCTTTCTATGCCTCGGCAGTTTTGTAGCTTCAGCCAATAATGACTCTGTTATTGTGAATGTAATGTCCCCAATCTCCACCTCAGTTCCATCAAAAGATCTTGCAAATTATTTGGTAATTTCCTTATGAAAGCCATCAAAATTTTCTATAAACCTTAACCATCCAGCTTGCTGTAGTAGCTCTATACCTTGTGGATATACTTCCATGTATTTGACCCCTACTGGTTCTAATCTGAAAATCAAACTCATCCCCCTTCTTTGCAGAATGTTTCCAACCTTCAAAATTACCTCTCTGTGGTGTGGAAATGAATTGGCTGAAGAGTTGATGGAGATGAAAGAGCTGTGGAATCGGTGGAGATGAAATGAGCTATGGATCTGATGGAGGGTTTATGGTGAGCTATAGGGAATAAGTGATACAGTCTTGAGGAGACGTGGACAAATGGGTTACGTCATGATCATGACCGTTAGTCATTAATCAGAGATTTTTAATGATGGACTGTTGTGAAACGTTATATGAGGGATATGGTCGAGATATATCATGATGAGGATTAATCAATTCGAATGATAGGTTATCAAGGAACATATGAATGTACACATTATACACATTTCATTTTTTAATTTTTGCTATTAAATAAATTTCTACACTTTACTTCAGAAGTTGACCTTGTTGTTTGTTGTTGTTTGATGTTGTTCCTTAGCTTCTTTTTATGATGTGATACTAAACGTAATCTTTATTTGCTGAAATTATGTTGATGAACAAGTGAACAAGTCGAATTGACTGAAGATCCATAAAGTTATTATTAGGTAAAATGGCTGATTCAATGACAAATATTAATATGTTGAACATTATTAATTAAAGCAGTTAATGACGTGGTATGGTTTTATTAGTAAAATTAAATTTAATGAAAATTTAAAATTATCGTTTAATATTAATTAAAACCAAACAAAGCGCGTCACTCTTAAAGCGTCTCTATTAAACAGCACTTAAAACATACAAACTGTACTTTAAACGACATGGTCACGATATGACATTAACTGTAGAAGGCGTCCAATAATGCCAATAAAATTAATGAAATGTGGTCGCATTGTTTTTAGCGTCGCTCTTGAAAAAGCGTCGCTTAAAAAGCTGTCACAATTCTGACGGAAATGGGTAAAGCATTTTTTTGGCAATCACTCTTGGGCCATGGTAATACCACGTACGACGAAATGTGGTCGGCATTTTGGACGTCGCTCTTCAAACGTGTGTTGTCTGTCTGACAAAATATGAGTGCAAATTTGGAAAAAGTTATTATAAGATGTAAAGAAACAAACCTTTCATTAAGCCATGAAAAATGCTTTATGATGTTTACTGAAGGGATTGTTTTAGGACATCATATTTCGGGAGATGGAATTAAGGTTGATAGATCAAAAGTTGAAGTCATCTCCAAGTTGCCTATTCCAAATTGTCAAAGAGATGTTAGAAGTTTTCTAGGATTTACTGGTTACTATAGAAGATTTATAGAAAACTTCACTAAAATAGCATCTCCACTATTCAAATTGCTTACAAAAGACTGTGAATTTAAATGGGATCCTGATTGTCAATCAGCTTTTGAAACTTTGAAAACAAGAATATCTGAAGCACCTATCTTGAGAGGACCAAATTGGAAACTCCCTTTCCATATTTCTACGGATGCTTCGGATACAGCTCTAGGAGCTGTGTTGGGTCAAAAAGATTTAGTTCCTTATGCCATTTATTATACCAGTAAAAATTTGACTCCCACAGAGTTGAACTATACTATGACTGAAAAAGAGTTTTTAGCTATTGTTCATGCAATTAATAAGTTTATACATTACATAACAGGCTATGAAACTTTTATTCATACTGACCATTCTGCAATTAGATATTTAATGAACAAACCTGTTACTAATGGCAGAGTGACAAGATGGCTTTTACTTTTGCAAGAATTCAATATTATTGTGTTGGATAGACCGGGAAAACAGAATACAGTAGCTGATTTCTTGTCTAGGATTCAAAATACTAAAGAAGATTCTTCTGTAGAAGATAAGTTTTCTGATGAATATTTGTTTGCAGTAACTATTAAGACCCCTTGGTATGCAGATATTGCTAACTATTTGGTTACAGGGAAACTACCTTCACATTTATTTCAAAGAGAAAAACGAAAAATTATTCAGGAGAGTTCAAGATATTCATGGATTTCTAACGAATTGTTTAAAACAGGGCCAGATCTTGTGATCAGAAGATGTGTCAGGGAAGATGAAATGCCTGATATTCTTAAGGCATGTCATGATGAACCATGCGGCGGACACTTTGCGGACAAAGGGACGGCCTATAAAATCCTTTCCTTGGGATATTATTGGCCTTCTCTTTTCAAAGATGCAAAACAATATGTCAAAAGGTGTGATAGCTGCCAAAGAGTAGGGAAACCTACCCTTTCAAATGAAATGCCACTGCAAACACAGGTACTCATTGAACCCTTTGAAAAATGGGCTTTAGATTTCATTGGGCCAATTAATACACCATCGAAACAAAAGAAGTATATATTGGTTTGCACTGATTATGTTACTAAATGGGTAGAAGCTAAAGCATTAGTATTTGCTACTGAAAATTCAGTTGTTCATTTTCTTTATGAGGATATTTTTACTCGCTTTGGTGTTCCAAGAGAAATTGTAACAGATCAGGGGAGCCAATTCACATCCAATTTGGTGGAGAAGTTGATGGAAGAATACAAAATTAAGCACAGAAGATCTACTCCTTACCATCCACAAGCAAATGGTCAAGTGGAGTCCACAAACAAAGTTCTTGAAAGTATCATCACCAAAACTGTTCATCTACATAGAAGAGATTGGGCAGAAAGGCTTCCAGAAGCCTTGTGGGCCTACAGAACTACATGGAGGAATACAACGGGACATTCTCCCTATGAACTTGTTTATGGGAAAGAAGTCTTGTTCCCCATTGAGTTCCAAGTCAAGACCTTCAAGATAGCAGTTCAGTTGGGAATGGACTTATCAGAAGCTCAAAAGCATAGAATGGAGCAATTGAATGAGCTAGATGAGATCAGACAAGAAGCAATTCTAAGAACTGGTCTAGTTCAATATCAAAGAACTAAGTGGCATGACAAATATATCAAAGAGAAGAAGTTTCAAGAAGGAGATTGGGCATTGTTATTTGACTCCAAGTTTAAAGACTTTCAAGGAAAATTTCAGACTCATTGGCTTGGGCCATATGAGATTTACAAGGTCTTTAACAATGGAGCTGTAAGAATCAAGACCATTGATGAGTTTCAAACTCCTCTTTTAGTGAATGGCCATAGATTGAAAGTTTATCATAAGCCACTCTCTAAAGAGGATTTTGTCAAGTTGTTTCAAGAAAGTTCTGCAATCAGGCTGGTACAGAAGAATCCTTCTTCTCTACCAAGCTAGTTTTTATTTTTCAAGTTTAAAAAAAAAAGAAAAAAAAAAAAAAAGAGAAAAAAAATGGTATAAGCCTGAAAACCAATCATTGATTGGCAGTCTTATACAGAAAATATGGAGTGAAAATCAGGGATACCTGACACTCTATATTTTCCAAAAAAAATTATGTCTTTTATTTCATTTCATCTCACCACCCACTCCATTTCATTCCACTTCATTTCATTTCATTTCATTTCATTTCACTTCATTCCACTTCATCTCATCCATTCCATCAATAAAAATCTTTTTATGACCATTTCCACTTGGTCATTTGTCATTTGTTCATTTCTATTTCAGCCAAGTAATAGCTGTGTCAGTTTCCGCAGCTGACATCTGTTTCCGCAGCTGACTCCAGTTTCCGCAGCCAGAAGCAGATTCCGCAGCTGCTACTACTCTGTTTTCAAAAAGAATGTACAGTTAGTTGTTGTTTTCATAAATTATGAAATAAAATGCAGGAGAGGATCAATGGGACATTCAAGACACTAATGAAGATCAATCAGTTGAAGACCAAGGGCAAAAGCAAGGATTCCAAAGGTATGAATAAAGTTTATTTAAAATAGTATAAAAAACACATTTTTATGTAATTTTAAACTATGAGCTCTAGCCATAACGCGCAATGATTATATTGACAGTCCGTAACCTTCCACGATCTCTATGTTATCCTCTTGCATTTATTCACAAACGGTTTCATTATTGAAATTCCGACTCTCACTCATGTTCAAATATCACCACCGTAGATAATGATACGTATTTGAGTTGACAAAGGACTCTTACAAGCCGCATAACTTCATAATCATTGATTGAAACGTGTTCATATTTATGACACAGCCACCAAAAATTCAAAATGCGGCCGAATGCATTATGCTTTGTTAACCTCTTTGTCGTGTCTCTGTCGTGTTTACAAAACCTCACTCTACTCATTCTCATTCCCTCTTTCACTCCATTCCGTTCCTTTTGCTCACTCTCATTCCCGTATATTCACCCACAGTCTTATTCCATTCTGTGTATGGTGCTCATTTCCGTTTTGTGATAACGTCCCCACAGCATTGTGCTCGACTCTGTATATCCCATTGTTCTATTTCCACTTAAACCCTCACAGAGGCAAGCCCGTGAAGCACAGAGAAGTAAAATGGGAAAATTATTAAGGGCAGAGCCGGAAGGACCAAAGTTCATAGAGGGATTTCCACAAGCAAAAGAGATGTTGAGAAAAGCTAAATGGCTGCATTTTATTCAGAAATTCCGGGGTTACCACAGAGAAGTTACCAAAGCGTTTGCAAGATCATTTGATGGCTCGGAAGTAGAAGTGGGAGACCTCAAATTTTTGGTTAATGAAGCATCAATAGCAGCAGCAACAGAGCTTCTTCAGGAAGGAGAACGGTGGTTCAAAAACAAAAGTATCAGTGATGAGGCATGGAGAACAATCCTCCGAAATCAAGGTATGGATATCACTGTTTTCAAAAGAGGAATCCCAGTGCATGCAATAAAAGATGAATGGGCCACTTTATTACTCATTGTTCAGAAATTTATCACATGTGAAGGCCGCTTTGGCTCTGTGTACATGTATCATACTAGGATATTGATGAATTTCCTTGAAAACCAAACTCTCAATCTTCCTTATTTCCTATTCAATAGCTTGAAGAAAATGGCTGTGACTGTGTAAAAACACCTAGGAGATGTAGAGCCTCATTTATATCATCATGGGCTTATAAAAATTTTGATTGAAAAGGAGCTAAAAGAAAGAAAAGATACATGGGAACAATTCCTAGTTAGAAACTTCTTTGAAGAACCTCAGGAAATTTCTGAAGGTAATCCAATTAGAAGGAGTAGAAGAAAGAAAATGGATGTTGAAACCCAAGTTGCTCCTACACAGGAAGTTCCCGCAGCTAGCACAGCAAAAAGAAGTAGAAGGAAAAGAACATTAGATGAAATCCAAGATACTTCTACTATTACTATGAAGAAAAATGATAGAGAAGAGAGATTGGTAAAAAGGAAGAAGAAGGAAATCAAAACTAAGAAGCCAAAAATATCAAAAGGGAAAGAAATTGTTGAGGCTGTCCATAAAACTTCTTCTTCTGAAGAAGAAGATCACCAAATTCTATCTGAGAGATTAATTTTTTCTTCAAAAACAGTCATCTCTATCCAAAAAGGCAAAAACAGGAAAACAAGAACAAAAGGGTAGTGTACCACAGCATGTGAGGAGAAGCAGCAGGCTTAAGGGAAAACTGAGAAAAACACAAATTAGAGGTCCTCATTTCATTGATTTGGGTGAAGAGACATCTGAACAGTCTCCAACTGACCATAGTCCATTTCAGTCAGTTAGTGAACCTGACTCCTTTCACTCCCAATCAGACAATGAGCGTACTCCATCTTATTCTCAGCAAAATATTGATGAAAGTTCTCCTCGGCCAAATTTTGAACATAATTCTCCCTTGCAGCATTTTGAGGACAGTCCAATGAAGAAGACACCGGAAGTAGACCCCAAACAGCAGGAGGTCTATGATTATATAGAATCCTTGGAGAAGGCAGCCACAGGTCCAAGCACCTCTTCTACTCAGCCTCATACATTGCAGGATGACTTGGTTCAGTCATTAAAACAGGAGATTTTTGAGCTTGAGCTTTTGAATCGGCATATAAAAAATGAAAATGAAACACTCAAAGAGCAAGGCAAACTGGACAAGATTATCCATGACAATACTATGTTACATTTGGGTATTTGGCAAAAGAAAAATAAGAAGCTAAAAAGAAAATGCCAAAAATTGAGCAGAGCACTTGTGAATATCAAATTCAGGTGCCTCATGAAGAAACCCAGAATGATGGCAGTACCAAAGAAGAAGAGAAGGGGGTTAGATGTGCTGGCTGAAGTATCCAGACACATGAATTGAACAGAGAGTATCAAATTTTGGTTGCATGAGGACATGCAACACCTTCACAGTGGGGGTATGTTGAGTCCCGAATTTGCCTCTTTTCCATACACTTTTCCATATCTCTTTCACTCATCTAAACCTCCAAAATTGTCAATATCATGTGCAAAAGGGTATCTAACATGGTTTTTAATTATTTTTGTGTGTTTTCTATTTGATTTAGATTTTCTCATACAGCTGCGGAAACTTGTCACTTTCCGCAGCCGCTGCAACTTTCCGCAGCTATTTTGTGGAAATCAATGTTACGGGTGTCAACGAAGGAAACGAGCCACATGGGCAGGCTAGGAATGACAAGGACATGGTTCGTGTCCTATTGGTTCAAGTAAATTCGTCAAGGAAAGCCGCGGTCAAAACCATCCACGTGGAAGTCAACTGTGGAGTTCTATGTCGGCTGGACTCTGTTTCGTGGCATAGAAACATCCATACGGCCGTTTCCAAGCTTACGGAGGTTAATTGACATCTGTGCAAAGTTCTGGAGTTGAATTTAAGCGCCCACCTTCCATAGATCCGTTTTTCAACATGGCCATACTCCTAAATCCGTGGCCTTAGTGGTCTACGTGCTGGCTGCTATCATAAACTTCAGGAGACAGTTACATTTTATTGCTTTATAAAGAGCGTTTGCATACGCACGTAGAGTTAGTGAATGTGAGTTGATAGTTGTTAGTTGATATAGCTGTTGAGTTGATGTGCGTACTTTGTTATGTGGTGATTACGCTGCCTTGAGCCGTAATACCACCAGTCTGTAATGACTTGCTTTTTAATGTGAAAAACTCTGTTTTCAACTTAATTTGTATTGAGGATCGTTACCAAAGCTGCGTAGAGGGCCCCTGCTCAGCCGAGGTTCTGTGTATTAATGTATATATTTTTCATTTCATTTCTTTAAGCAGTCATTGTATCATAACCCATTACATGTTCATATTTCATAGTTGTTTCATTTATGTTCATACATTTCTGTAATTTCCATTGCATTCCTGTCTTTTATGTTTTTATGATTGTTAAAACACTGATCAGTTTTCTTGTGCAGGTTTTAGGTAGACAGCCCGGGGCATTTTCATAGTATTTTTGCTAATGATATCAAACTGATATTATTCTGCTGCTAGTTTTCTTTCCACAGTCTTTGTTTAACTTCAGTCTTGTCTTGTGCACTTCAGTTTTGCTTATCTGATTCAGTAGTTAAAATTAGACATATTAAGCTACTCATAGTGTCTTCAGTTACCTCCGAAAGCCACAGCTGGACTGATGGTGAGGGGCTGCATGATGAAATGTGTAGTTTAGTATTAGTTTCCTTTCTGCAAAATTAGATATATTAAGCTGCTCTTAGCGTCTTCAGTTACCTCCGAAAGCCACAGCTGGACTGATGGTGAGGGGCTGCATGATGAAATGTGTAGTTTAGTATTAGTTTCTTTTCTGCAAATTTAGATATATTAAATCATGTATGACATCTTCAGTTGCCTCCGAAAGCCACAGTTGGACTGATGGCGAGGGATTGAATCATGTGTGTATGGTTTAGTATTATTTTACTTTCTGCAAATTAAATATCAGTTACACAAGTTGTTTATGATTACTTCTGCAAGTCATAGCTGGTCTAATGATGAAGGGTCAGAAAATGAATTGATGTAATCTGATTTAGATTTATTTCATTGCAATTTTGAATTTCCATAAGCATAGTTTCTTTTGTGTTCAGTTGGCAGCAAGAATAGTTTAGTTTTCATGTTCACTAGTTTCTTGTTTTGATTCATTAGGTTAGCAGCACTTTTCATTTCAGCAGTACACTTTTACTTTCTTTTTAAAGTTTTGTCATTGTAATT